>CM042036.1:42653214-43858928 GCA_023525975.1 Smallanthus sonchifolius
CTGAGCTCTTCGGTATGGTAAAAACATATGAGCTAGAGATGATTCAGGAAAAAGAAAGAAGCTCAAGCTACCAAACAGCCTCAACATCCACCACCACCTCCTCTGCCCTCCATTCTGAACACTCGGGTCCTAGTTCAAGTAATTACTATCCTCCCATCATCACCCATTCTGGAGAGTTCGACTGGAGCGTTCAATATGAAGAACTGCCCGTCAACAATCAAGCTCTAATGGCAGACACTACAGAGATACCACCTCAGGTATTTGAACATCTTTGCTCTCAAGCCTGTATTGATAAAGTTTTGGGATATAGAAAGCACAACCAAAACCTCATAGATCAAAATGAAGAGTTTCATCAGATGAAATCTGAGTTCAAAAAGGTTGAAAATACGTATAAAGAAAAGGTTAACTACCTTAAGAAAGAGATTTCATCGCTTAAACACGAACAAACTAATCTTGAAACTCAGATTGATGATCTACTGGTCAAACTAAAAGCTACCAGAGCTGAACTGGTAGAACAGAAAGTTCATGTTGAAAAATATGAATTTTCCTCCAAAAAGTTACAAAGACTTTTAGATATTCAAGTATATGAGAAGGTAAAGACTGGACTTGGGTATAACAATGATCAGTACAAATCTGTTCCTCCTCCTGCTGACTATATTGCCATATACGAACCAAGCTTCAATGTTGCAAATCTTGACACTGCAAACCGAAACCTTGATCCTTCAATGGATAAACCTTTCGTCGAAGACTGCACTACCTCATCGGAATCTGAGTCAACTCACTCAGACCATGATGAAACCAGTGCAGTCCCATCTGAACCTGTTCTGAATAGAGTTGCAGTTCCTGCTGTTCTTCCCGCTGTTATAGCCCCTGTACCATTTAAACAGATCAAGATCAGCTATCCTCCAGATGGAAGAAAACTAGAAAAGGGACAGACATCAGAACCCACAAACCCCAAGCCTCAGTTCATGCCAATCACAAAGAGAAAGGTATCTGATGTATGTTGTAAGCCTGAAGAAAAAGTTCCATATGTTCAAAGGACCCTAGAGGAAGCCACCTTTGAACATAACAAAGCTCAACCATGGAACTTCAAGGATCTGTTCCAAAGAAAGGACTATGTCTACCTTTCAAAAGACAAACTAGCAAAATCATGCTTTGTGTGTGGCAGATATAACCACACTGCCAGCACATGCTTTCATTACCTGGAATATCAAACACATTCAAAGCAGCATGCCTTTGAAAAGACTAACAAAAATAAGAAGGTAAGAAGCTACGAAGACAAAGCAACAAAGTTCAAAAAGTCTCTATCTCCCTCAAAAGTGAAGCTGCCTAGATCTCAAAAAACTTGCATCATCTGTGGAGAATCAGACCACTTTGCTACAAACTGTAAGTTTAACCCTTTCAACCAGATTCTTCATCAAGCCCCTCAAAGACAAAGGGTAAAGAAGGATCAACATACATCGGTTGTTAGTCCAGTTAAGCCCAAGAAAACAAAGCAAAAGCTTTCAGCAACAACCAAATCTGCTGCTGATAAGCTAACAAAGTCCGCAGCAAAATCTGCTGCTGATAAGGCAAAGCTATCAGCAGCAAAAGTGTCCACTGCTGATAAGGCAAGATCCAAGGCAAAGTCTTCAACAGCAACAAAGTCTGCAGCTGCTCAAGTAAAATCATCAGATACAACGTCTACTGCTGAAAAGACAAAAAAAGCTGGAAAACCACCAACTCAACAATGGAAGGCAAAGAAACCACCAAGCATCATCATTGGTTTAGTTGAATGCGTCTATCCTTTGTTGTAAATATGTATGTCCTCTGAGAGGAATCCCAGGTGCCAAGAAACCATGGGGGATGAGGATGAAGAGGCTAGGCCTAAGGCCCAAACTGTGGATGAGGACAGACTGAAACTTCATATCTTGGAATTGACGGCCAGGGTGAATATGATAGAGGCATATCAATGCCCAATTTTTCTTACTCCATCCTTTGTATCAGTGGGCACCCAAACTAATGCTTATTTGTCCACTGATGCAACCAAAAAGGGGGAGATGGTCCCAATGGAGAAAGACTCAGACAGCTTTGACGACTGCAGGCTGTATTTCAAAGTACAAGATGGCTGTTTTCGAAGCTTTTTCTTTTGGTTGAAAGGATAGTCAGAAATGTGCAAAAGCTTCAGCAACAAAGGCAATAAGAGAATTTTGGTACCATCAGTCTAGGGGGAGTTTGTAGAATCAAAGACTAATGGCTACAAAATTCTCTAAGTACAAATGCTGCTGATCTCAGAGTTTGCTGCTGATCAACAAACTGCTGCGGACAAGCTTATCTGCTGCGGATACTTGTTCTCCTGCTGAAGAACAAATCTGATGCGGATAGCTTTATCTACTGAAGACCAATGTTGCTGCTGATAGGCTTATCAGCAACGTTCAACACAAGTTGTTGCTGATAGGCTTATCAGCAGCATTATTCTCATTCTCGCTACTGATAGTTACGTTCCTTGAAGACAAATCGTTGCAGCTGACTATCCATACCAAGCGTCACTGACAACTTTCTGCAAAAGCAACTGACACACTCAAAGCAGAAGGAACCTCAATGGTGCAACCAATGAAACTCAACAATGCTCTTCTCCAAGCATGCAAGTAATGATGCATAAAGAAGACGCTTCAATAAAGTTAACTAGACATAGACAAAACGTGTAATAGTTAGCTAGATACAACAGATCAACGGTCTGTGTTAGATCTGATCCTTAGAATCAAGGGGCTGTCTTGATTCTAAGTGAGTATAAATAATCTGTAAACACTTCAATGTAAGTGTGCTTTTTGTGCTTTCGAAATTAGAGTTTTTCATTTGTAATCGTTTATTCACAAAAGATTAATACAAAAGTGTTCTTATCAGTATTCTTTCTGTGTTCTCGATTGTAATTGTGTAGTTGTTATTGTTTCCGCCAATCTCAACTAAGAACAGAACCATCTTGTAATCTTACGATCCTACATGATTGGATCCACTTGAGCTTCAATTCCTACACGAATGTTAGAATTAACTTGAGCATCGTTTCCATCACCATTAGTATCTTCTTCAGTGTCACTATCGTGTGTTCCACATGTAGATGCAGGATTGGAACTGGGAGTTGGAATAGGCACTGTTGTTCTTGTTGAAAAGTTTGAGTTGTCGCTGCCACTACAGTATTGAGACAGGTTTGCAGCATCTTCGGCAGATAGATCAGGAAGGCTAAAAGACTTAAATAGTGTTAATCGAATCCCTAAGTTGGACCAGTTGGTTCTGGTGGAGTGCTATGTTTACTGCAATCCACTTCGAACCACTCCTCGACAGAACGATGTTCAATATTGTACACTCTCTTGCATGGTGAATTGGCAACATATCCTAAGAAGATGCCTTCCACTGCTTTTGCATGAAATTTGGATTTGCGATCCTTGTATTGTAACAATAATGAACAGGGACTACCGAATGTGATTGGGAGGTCGATTATTGATCAGCTCATAACATGTTTTGTTGTGTCTTTTCACCACCAAAACTCTATTCAAAACATGACAAGCTGTATTAATGGCTTCCGCCCAGAATGTGATTAGAAGCTTGGCATCTGACAACATCGTCCTTGCAGTTTCAATCAAAGTTCTGTTCTTCCTTTCTATAACTCCATTCTGCTGAGGCGTGTACGGAGCACTGAATTCATGATGAATACCCTTCTTGAGACAGAAAAGCTCCATCATGTTGTTTTTGAACTCTGTACCATTGTCACTTCTTATTGTTCTAACCTTCAGCTTGCATAATGATTCCAGATTCAGAATCAGGTATTGAAGAATCTCAGCAGTTTCATCGTTTGTACCTAAGAAATGTACCCAAGAAAATCATGAATAATCATTAGTTACAACCAAATAATATGACTTACCACCAATACTCCTGATACTTATAGGACCAAACAAGTCCAAATGTAGGAGCTCCAAAGGGGTATCAATGGAGTTTTGGATTTTTGGCTTGTGGGATTTCCGTTGTTGTTTGCCCTTTTTACAAGGCATACAATCATCTACAATGGCAAATCTCACTTTAGGAATCACGGTTACCAAACCGTTTCAGACAAGATGATTCATTTTTCTATATGAGATGTGTTCGAGTTTCCTATGCCAAAAGATTGAGTCAAGTTCTGTTGCTTTAGTAAGTAAACAAGTTGCAATTGATGTAGTTGTGGTTGTGGTTGCAACACTCATATCAATTTGATAAGTGTCATTTGTTCTTGGTGCACGCATAAGAATCCAATCCTAAGGAACCACGAAACCAGGCTTGAGAATCAAGCATTCAAATTTGTTAAACATAACCGAGTATTCTTTACCACACATCTGAGAAACACTCAACAGGTTATGCTTCAGCTACTCACAGTAGTTGACGTTGTCAAAGCTGATACATCCATTAGAAACCACGCCTTGACTTGTTATACTTCCTCCTTTTTCTCCTGCAAAGGCCACATAGCCGCCTCTAAATGATTTAATTTCTTGAAGAAGGGCCATGTTGCCTGTCATGTGCCGGGAGCATCCACTATCAACATACCAACGATTTGTAATAGATCCTTTTGGATGTCCCTGCATGAGTCAACCGAAATTAGTTAGATTTGGAGATGCAAGCCATAGTGGTCTTGGGTCTTCCGTTTTTCTCAAAATAAACAACTTCAATTAACTCGCAGACATGACTGTCAAAAAAGTGTGACGCTTTTAGAGAGTCAGAATCAGAGTTTTGAGAATTATCGAGTTTCTTTCTCCAAACTTGTTTTCTTTGAACAGCGGGCTTGCTAATATCAACAGGTAAACCAGTGAAGGTTTTGCCTAGTAGTTTACCAGTTAGCTGTTGTCCAAGTTTTGTCAATCTCTTATTCCGTCTCCTCCTTTGTGGTCTTGATAGTTTCACCACTTGCTTCTTACGAGATTGTGTACTACCGGAGGTAGATACACTAGGAACAAAAGGTTTCTTGTTCCATTTCTCAGTAGATGGTGTAGTCACATGTTTAGGCTTAACCATATACTGGACTGGTGTTTTTAATTATTTTGAAAATTGATTTTTGAATTGTTTAACTGATGGTGTTTTCAGAGATACGGCCTATTGATGGATAACTGGCTGCTTCTCCTGATTCTTATATGGACAGTTCACATCAATGTGACCGAATGCACCACAGCAAAAACAAATTCTTCTTTCTTTAAAATTTCTTTTGTAAGGCTCATTATTTTTTGACGTTGATGGTTTATTCTGATGAGAATTTGGATTGGTTTGATGAACTGCAGGGTGTGATGTTGATTGATTCTTGGGAGTATAATGTTTATCAATGTTTTCTTGATAATTATTTCCCAATTTGTTAGCAAATGTTTCCTTTTTAGCTTGCTTTATGGTTTTGAAACCCCCATAAAGCATCTTTTTTAATTTATAATTTGATTCAATCAAGTATAGTTCTGTTCAAATACAACTGTCACGATTACTGACAATGTTTTTGTTAACATTAGGTTTATCAATTAACTCTTTTGAGAAAACAGCTTTGACATTGTTGTCCTCGGAACATTCATCAGAATAAAATTCATCATCAGATGATGAATTGGCCTTACTAGAGGATTCGTCCAAAAACGATAAATCAATGTCTACTGGTCCATTGACAAATTTCCCATTAATTGGTGGATGAATGGCATTGGTACCCAACCCTTTGCCATATACCTGTCGTACGACAGACTCATAATGTTCCACCACGAAACGAGAAATTCTCAATTTCACAATTTTGCCACTTAACTTCAGAATGTCATTTTGTAGTTTGGAAATTTCGACATTCTTTTTCTCTAGTTCTTTGTAGGAAACATCTAAGTGGTATTGTTGTTCACTGATTTTAATTGAAAATTCTTGCTTATCTTTTCTAAGATTTTTAATTGAATCGTTAAAACGTTTTTCATTTTCCTTGTAGCTTAGGGCTGCGCTACGCAGAGGTTCGAGTTGATCATGAATTCGATTATTCTCTTTTTTGAAGTTTAAACAGTTAGTACAGGAAACAACAATAAACGAATTAGAATCTACCTATTTTTACGAGCTGGATGATTCTTGTAGATGCATAATATGTCCCTAATCCCTTGTAATATGTATTTCATCTATGTTTATGTAATTATTTGATGTATTAATGAAATTACATGTTTATCCTTAATGTTTACTCATATATAACGACTGTGTATTAAATGATCTGATAAATATCGATAACGTTGATCAATCGTGCTATTGAAAGGCCCATTCGCACGAATGGATCATGAGAATGATCCATTCGCGCGAATAGATCATGAGAATGATTCATTCGCTAGAATAAGTCATGAGAATGATTCATTCGTACGAATGAACCATTCTACTGATTCATTCGCACGAATGAGTCCATTAACATGGCTCATTCGTACGAATGGCCTCTGCACTATATATATAACTTTCACTTCATGAGCACACATATACAACACATATACACATAGAGAGACTGACCAGAGCAGAACCAACAGAACAAAAACTCTTTTCACCTGTATTGTCGAATCTCTGTCCGTTTAGAGTTTCCAGGTCTTGTATCCAACTTCTCTACACAAAAGGGTCGATAGAAACCTTCGTTTCGAAGTCTAATCCGCTCATTTCTCTCGACCCGATCAGTGTCATAGATTGGATTGCCAATCAAATCGGATTCCGCACGATTTGGTTCGGTTAATGTGTTGAATCATTGGATCAAGGTAGATCCCGATCCAACAAAGTGGTATCAGAGCCTGATTGTGCTCTAGATTCAACATAGAAAATCTAATCTTGCTTTTAATCTTGCTTTTTCTAGCTTCTTGAATGTTATAAAGATCACTTGATCGTTGTTTAGCCACGTTCAAATCTTGTGTTTATTGCTTCTGAGTGATCTGATCGTTTCAGTTTCCAGATCTGATAAAAGGCTCAATCATTGGTGCTTTTTGGTGCAAAAAAGTCAAACTGCCCTATGTCGTACGAATGGCTACTATGATGAACTTCATTCGCACGAATGGCTCCTACCATTCGCACGAATAGATCAAGTCACCCGCTCATTTGTTCAAGCTTCCAATCGCACGAATAGAAAATTCCATTCGCACGAATAGAAAATTCCATTCGCACGAATAGAAAGTTCCAATCGTACGAATAGAAAATTCCATTCGCACGAATAGAAAATTCCAATCGCACGAATAGAAAATTCCATTCGCACGAATAGAAAATTCCAATCGCACGAATAGAAAATTCCATTCGCACGAATAGAACCCATTCGCACAAATCTCTTCTGAATTTTGTTTAAGTGTCGAAAAACTTCATTTTTTTTACCATGTCGGACTTAGCCTTTGTTGCCAGTCAGAACAGTAAAATCCAAAACTTGTTATTAATCGATAATGAAGCTGGAAATGCTAACAAGGCTCCAAAACTCATGACAATGGACGAATATCATCACTGGAAAAACAGGTTTGAGATACACATTAATGGAGTTGATACAAACTTATGGATGATGATAGAAAACGGATATCAGAAAGTGTTGAGTGAGGATGGAACTCCTGTTTTGCTTTCCCTTTTAAGCGAACAACAAAGAAAAGATTATGACTTAGAAAAGAAGGCATATGCTATCCTATCTCAGGCCATATCAAGAGAAATATTTCATCAATTCAGGCAGTTTACATCTTCAAAATCTCTGTGGGTTGCCTTAGAACAACGTCACGAAGGAAATGCTTCATTGAAAGCTATCAATGCTAAGGCCATTAAGAAGGAATTTGATAATTTCATGTATATTGGGAATGAGTCCTTTGTCACACCCCGACCGATGGCGGAATCATCGGGGCGGGACATGTAAGACTGTTCATAGCACAAGGTTGACTAAATTGAAGTATATTAAAGTCAAATTTCCATTACAAATAATCCAAGTACAAACCAAATCCAAACAAGAAAATAAAACAACTCATAAACTTCTTGATTTAATATTGCTAAGTCCAAATCCTATATTGAGCACGTCTTGAACAATTCTCACATATTAGGGCCTGAGACATGAATAAAATAAAGTCAACTAAAAAGTTGGTGAGTATAACACAGTTGTATATAGATAGCATATAGTTGTAAAACAAATCCTTTACAAGACATGAAAAATAAGGCATTTATGGGGAGCTGCTATTGTGTAATCAAGTACAATCAAACCTTAGTAACTAGTATGCAAATTGTGTTGTCGGTATCAATCACCTCCACTTGGGTGGGTTTGTCAGACTCAATAGATCTATCATTGAAAACCGTCGGCTTGTATAGTTAATGATTGCACATAGTTTTCACAAAGACTAGCACAACTAGCACTCGGGCACAAAGCTCAAATTTTGCACACATGTATGTATGTAGGATATTGCACTTGTGTTGTTTGTATAAATGTAGTTGTGAAATGTGTAATGTGTATAAAGTTCATGTTCCACCCCAAAAGTGTAAAAGAGTAAAAGGGAGTTGTGAATACTCACTTGGTATGGAAGTGGAGCTAACAAGGAATATAGATAGCAAATAAGATCCTTGAAATGCACACTTTAACCTAAAGAGTAATATGTATTGAATCACATAGATGTACAAAGTTTAGGTCTAAAGTGAAAGTTGAATTTGTATATATAAAACTATTGCTTTGTATAAAATATATAGAGTTTGAAGTAAAATATGTTTGAAATAATTTGATTAGGTTTGAATTGAATAAATAAATATATAATTATAGTTTATGAAATAATGTAAATATTAATTGTAATTAAGTATAAATAAATAAATGATTTTGATTTAAAATGTAAATTAAATAACTAATCATTATTTATAAATTTTGTAACTTAATTATTTAAAACATCATTTAATTAAATATAAATTTAATTTTTATAAACTTTTAAATAAATTATATTTATGCAAAGATTAAACTTTTAATCCATTTTTAAATACAGAACACATATTTTTATAAAATCTGAAACATTTCCTGGTTAAATATAAAAATTATAATTCTGCTAAAATAATCTGAGTCTAGCACGACCGTGCCTCGGAAGGGCACGATCGTGCTCAAGCCACGGGCGCGACCGCGCTAGTCGGGGCGCGACCGGGTTGATCAACAGGAGCACAATCTAGACAAGTTTGACAGGCACGACCGTGCCTTGGCCCGGCACGGTCGTGTCTATGATCTTTAGACACAACAGAGACTAGCCCAGAGGGCATGACAAGGTCTGGACAGGAGGACACGACCGCGCTGCTAATCGGCACGACCGCACTAAATGAGGCACGACCGCGCTAGATGATTAGCGCGACCATGTCTTTTCCAAATCAGACACGAATTGACAGATTCTTGTATTTTAAACAATGTAATTGATAGGGCTTTTGATTAAAGAGATATCACGAGTCTAATAATATAAATTAATTGCATGAACATCGTGTTTAAGAGTGGAATGGATTAAATCCTTTTTATTTAAAATAACAATTCTGATTCGAACGATTTCTGTAATGAAAGCCCAGATTAATAGGGGGCTTTTGATGATGATACTGAAACGAATGATATGGAGAGTATACTTACCTAAAACAGGAAGGAATTGATAACGATCGGTAGAAGGGAGTTCCAGCGACGGAGAAAACGGCTTCCGGCGACTTCGGCTGCAATTCCGGCTAGGCCAAAGAGTCCAGAGTCTTGGAGAGATCCGGGAGATGCGTAATCCTTTCTTGATCGGGGGAATTTGCGTCTCAGAATAGGATTCGAGTTTTGCTTGAATTGTTTGAGAGAGAATTCGAGATTGATGGTATGAAACTGAGGTGTTGAATAATTGAGAATGGTATAACTCACGTTAATGGAAGAAGAAACGTAATCGGATTTGAATTTCGAATGATTGAGCGTTTTGAAATCACCTTTACGTTTCGACTGTTACGCAGGCGCGACCGTGCCAAAATAGGCGCGACCGTGCCCAGGCACCGGGCGCGATCGTTCCAAAGCAGGTCGCGCGACCGTGCAAAAGCACCTGGCGCGACCGTGCTAGGACGAAGCACGACCGTGCTAGACTAGGGTTTGATGACATTTTTCAATTTTAGTCCTTGACTTTTCAGATTTGATAAGTTTGAATAAAATAGTTTCTTGTATAGCGTTTAAATGTATATAACCGAGTAACACTAGCGAATTTGTGTAGAATTATTGCATTAAATTTACGGCGAGAAAATAATGAGACATTGCACGAGTATAGAACTTGAAATTGCATTACATTGAATTGAAATAGGAATACTAAAATCAGGAATGTTACAGTCTCCCCATGTTGAGAGAATTTCGTCCCGAAATTTAGCTAGAGGAAACAACATTATTAGTAAAAAGATGAGGGTACTTGAGCTTCATTTGGTCTTCTCGTTCCCAAGTGAACTCAGGACCACGCTTAGATTCCCAACAAACTTTAACGATAGGAATGCGACTTCGCTTGAGCTGCTTGACTTCACGATCCATAATTTCTACCGGTTTCTCAACGAAGTGCATCGTTTCATCAATGCGCACGTCGTCGAGCGATATATGGAGATTTTCATCGGCGAGACACTTCTTCAGATTAGATATATGAAATGTAGGATGCACATTGCCGAGAGATGGAGGTAACTCGAGCTTGTAAGCCACTTTCCCAATCCTTTCAAGGATTTTGAATGGACCAACATAACGAGGTGCTAACTTGCCTTTCTTTCCAAAACGGACCACACCCTTCCAAGGAGACACCTTAAGAAGAACAAGATCACCGACTTGGAATTCCAAGGGTTTTCGACGTTTGTCGGCATAACTCTTTTGCCGGCTCCTCGCTACTCGAATATTGTCACGGATTTGAATAATCTTGTCAGATGTTTCTTGAATTAACTCGGGACCAGTGATTTGTGCTTCACCAATCTCACTCCAACAGATAGGAGAACGACACTTGCGACCATAGAGAGCTTCGAATGGAGCCATGTTGATACTTGTGTGGTAGCTATTGTTGTAAGAAAACTCAATAAGGGATAAATGTGAATCCCAATTTCCACCAAAATCGATTACACAAGCTCTAAGCATGTCTTCAAGAGTTTGGATTGTTCGCTCGGTTTGACCATCAGTTTGCGGATGGTAAGCCGTGCTCAAATCCAATCGAGTACCAAGAGCCTTTTGGAGAGATTGCCAAAATCGAGAAGTGAACCGAGCGTCTCTATCGGATATTATGTTCAAGGGAACACCATGACGGCTCACGATTTCATCAATGTAAATTCGGGCTAATTTCTCCACTTTGAAGTCTTCACGAATAGGCAAGAAGTGGGCAGATTTGGTGAGACGATCAATGATCACCCAAATACTATCATAACCACTCGAGGTGCGAGGGAGCTTGGTAATGAAATCCATAGCTAAATTTTCCCATTTCCACACGGGAATTTCCGGTTGTTCAAGCAAACCAGAAGGACGTTGATGTTCGGCTTTGACTTTGGAGCAAGTTAAGCATTTGGCAACATAAAGAGAAATGTCCTTCTTCATACCAGGCCACCAATAAAGTTGGCGAAGATCTTGGTACATTTTATCCGCACCAGGATGAATAGAATAACGAGTCTTATGAGCCTCGTTCATGAGAAATGCACGGAGATCATCGCGATCGGGAACCCAAATACGATTCAAATAATATAGTAAGCCATTGGGTTTTGATTCAAGAAGAAGTTCAACACCACACGACATTTCTTCATACATGTTACCCTCGGTTACCGAGACGTGTTGAGCGTCTAAGATACGGGTTTGAATATTGGTTTGAATACGGGCACAATGAAGCATAACATGGTCCTTTCGACTCAAAGCATCGGCTACGACATTCGCTTTGCCGGGATGGTAACGAATTTCGCAGTCATAGTCGTTAAGGAGTTCGACCCAACGTCGTTGCCTCATATTGAGTTCTTTTTGGTTGAAGATATGTTGAAGACTTTTGTGGTCGGTGAATACCACACATTTCGTGCCATATAGGTAGTGTCTCCAAATCTTTAACGCGAATACGACCGCACCCAACTCGAGATCGTGCGTCGTATAATTCTTTTCATGAATTTTGAGTTGTCTTGATGCATAAGCGATCACTTTTCCTCGTTGCATGAGGACACGACCAAGACCTTGGTTAGAAGCATCACAATAGACAACTAGATCATCATTTCCATCGGGGAGAGTTAATATAGGAGCATTGCACAACTTATGCTTAAGAGTTTGGAAAGCTTCTTCTTGTTTCGGTCCCCATTCATAAGTTTTACCCTTATGAGTCAAAGCGGTAAGAGGGACAGCAATCTTTGAGAATTTTGAGATGAAACGACGATAATAACCCGCAAGACCAAAAAATGAACGAACTTCGGTAGGAGTCTTCGGGGCATTCCAATTCTTAACCGTTTCAATCTTAGCAGGATCAACATGAATACCCTTGTCGTTGACGATGTGACCAAGAAATTGAACTTCTTTTAACCAAAATTCACATTTGGAGAACTTGGCATATAGTTGTTCTTTCTTTAACAGGTCCAAAACCAATCTAAGGTGTTCTTCATGGTCGGCTTTAGTCTTGGAATAGATTAAGATATCGTCAATGAAAACGATCACGAATTTATCAAGGTACGGTTTGCACACACGGTTCATGAGATCCATGAAAACTGCGGGTGCATTGGTTAACCCGAAAGGCATAACCATGAACTCGTAATGACCATACCTTGTTCGAAAAGCAGTCTTAGGAATGTCATCTTCTTGAACACGGAGCTGATGATAACCAGATCGAAGATCAATCTTCGAGAAGCAAGTAGAACCTTGAAGTTGATCAAAGAGATCATCGATTCTAGGCAAAGGATAACGATTCTTGATAGTAAGCTTGTTGAGTTCGCGGTAGTCAATACACATGCGAAATGATCCATCCTTCTTCTTAACAAATAAGACGGGTGCACCCCACGGTGAATGACTTGGGCGAATGAAACCTTTATCGGAGAGTTCTTGAAGTTGACTTGTGAGCTCTTGCATTTCGGAAGGTGCAAGACGATAAGGAGCTCTAGCAACGGGGTTAGCTCCGGGCATAAGATCAATACGGAACTCTACTTGACGAACAGGAGGAAGACCGGATAATTCTTTAGGAAACACTTCGGGAAAATCCCTAATGATAGGAATGTCTTGAATACTCTTCTCCTTGACGTCCTTTTGAACAATATGAGCTAGGAAGGCGATGTACTTCTTTCGTAAGTACTTTTGGGCGGTAGTACAAGACATCAATTTAAGACCCTTGCAAGGCTTTTCACCAAAAACCCTTAAGGTTTCTCTCGATGGTAGCGGAATTCGAATACACTTTTCAAAGCAAATGACTTCGGCATGATGATTTGATAGCCAATCCATACCTATGATAATATCAAAGCTTCCTAGTGGCATTGGAACAAGGTTGATTGGGAATGCATGATCATTAAGTTCTAAAGAGCAATCATAGATAATAGACTCAATTGTAAGGGAGTCACCATTTGCTATTTCAACGGTGAAGGTTTTCTCTAATTGGGATCGCGTCTTTGCAAGTAAAGGCTCAAAATTAAGTGACACAAAACTTTTATCGGCACCGGTATCGAACAAAATGGAGGCATAATGACTATTTACAAGGAACGTACCATTAATCACGTCGTTGTTGGCTTGAGCTTCGTTGGCGTTTATGTTGAACGCACGCCCACGAGCTCCACCTTGTCTAGCATTTGCAAGTCTTGGACATAGATTACGAAAATGGTTCGGGTCTCCACACTCATAGCAAGCACGCCTATTAGCAATGGCGGGAGCACCTTGATTAGCCACTCGCGGGTTGGGTTGGTTCGGTGGATTGACTTGACCCTCAAAAGCTTTGGCCCTACAAATATTGATAGTGTGACCATATATCCCACAATGAGTGCAAAGGCGACATGGGATATTTTGAGGATGATGAAAATTGCAGGTGGCACAAAGAGGATAAATCCCAACATATGGCTTTTTAGCCGGTGCTTGAACTACGGGTGCAACTTGATTAACGGGCACCGCAGGAGTAACCACAGCAAAGTTTCTAACCTTCCTCTTTTTGTTATTGCGAGAGGGTTCAGTTGTGGCTTCTTTGTTGTGGGCAGGAGGGGTTACGGTTTCAGCAACTTTCTTAGAACCCTTTTTGGTAAGAGTTCCAGCTTTAACATGATTATCAGTTAAGGTAGCAGATAGGCGGATGGCATCCTCCAAAGTAGCAGGATTTCTACCTAAGACAGTATCTTGAATTTGTCTTGGTAGCCCACCAATATACTTTTCGATACAACGGGCTAAAGGAGTGACCATGTGGGGCACTAGAAGACTCAACTCATGGAACCGAGTTGTATATGCTAAGCTTTCCCCACTATCTTGGGCAAGATCCCAAAATTCAGCTTCTAACTTTTTCACTTCATTTCGAGGACAGAACTCCTCGGTCATAAGCCTTTTGACCTCATCCCAAGGTAAGGCCATAGCTATGTCAACACCCCTATTCCTTTTCTCCCCATTCCACCATGTAAGTGCCCGTTTTTGTAGGACACTTGTAGCATGACGAACACGGAGGTTGTCGGGACAGTCACTATTGAGAAAGGTATTCTCAATGCTTTCAAACCATTGAAGGAGTCCAGTAGCTCCTTCGGTACCATAGAACTTTAGGGGATTGCACGAATTGAAGTGCTTGAAGGTGCATTGAGATGGATTGTTTCCACCATTTCCACCATTACCACCATTATTACCACTATTGCTTCCATTTCCACCATTGCCATTTGTGGCACCATTGGCTTGGGTGAGTTGTGTCACTAATTGGGTGAGAATAGCAGCAATGTCGGTGTTGGCGTTGGCGGCGGGAGCACGACAAGGAGGCATTCTACAGATTTTCACAAGACAAGAAAGATTGTAAGAACTTATGAGAATTGCTAGGATTTAATAGAATGAGAAAACCAAATAAAAGATAGATATTCATAGTTTGGATTGTACTCAAAAGTGATAAAATCACTTGAATACTAAGGCACATTAAGGTTAATTTAAACTTATATAATTTTCAAGGAGACATGCTTTAGCCTATAGGTAAACACTCATCTCGAGAATTCCCAGGAAAGCATACGGGTCCCTCGGTTGATTGGGATTTATGCGAAATGCTTTCCTAGACAGAAAACCCAAAATACAGGTGTCACCCTTCCAGATTGCACGTGTCCTCAAATAATTTAACAAGTTTAAAAAACATTAACGAAGAAAATAAAAAAAATTTTAAAGATTTTTGCTTCAAGAAATTTTTTTTTTTTTTTCCACATGCTTAGAAAGAATAAAGATAGAGAAGAAGGTAGAAATATCATGGGATTTTAGGATATAGGAAAGGTATTATTTAAGAAGATCCTAATAAGTCATGAATTTCTAACAAGTAAGGTACCAAATATAATAAACAATTTATCATGGTAAGCATGTAACACATAGCACAAAATCATGAAGCATACTATAAGTGGGTGTCCTAAAGTTATAGTCTAGGTCAAGATGTCTAATAACCTAAATCCCTATAACCAAGGCTCTGATACCAATCTGTCACACCCCGACCGATGGCGGAATCATCGGGGCGGGACATGTAAGACTGTTCATAGCACAAGGTTGACTAAATTGAAGTATATTAAAGTCAAATTTCCATTACAAATAATCCAAGTACAAACCAAATCCAAACAAGAAAATAAAACAACTCATAAACTTCTTGATTTAATATTGCTAAGTCCAAATCCTATATTGAGCACGTCTTGAATCATTCTCACATATTAGGGCCTGAGACATGAATAAAATAAAGTCAACTAAAAAGTTGGTGAGTATAACACAGTTGTATATAGATAGCATATAGTTGTAAAACAAATCCTTTACAAGACATGAAAAATAAGGCATTTATGGGGAGCTGCTATTCTGTAATCAAGTACAATCAAACCTTAGTAACTAGTATGCAAATTGTGTTGTCGGTATCAATCACCTCCACTTGGGTGGGTTTGTCAGACTCAATAGATCTATCATTGAAAACCGTCGGCTTGTATAGTTAATGATTGCACATAGTTTTCACAAAGACTAGCACAACTAGCACTCGGGCACAAAGCTCAAATTTTGCACACATGTATGTATGTAGGATATTGCACTTGTGTTGTTTGTATAAATGTAGTTGTGAAATGTGTAATGTGTATAAAGTTCATGTTCCACCCCAAAAGTGTAAAAGAGTAAAAGGGGGTTGTGAATACTCACTTGGTATGGAAGTGGAGCTAACAAGGAATATAGATAGCAAATAAGATCCTTGAAATGCACACTTTAACCTAAAGAGTAATATGTATTGAATCACATAGATGTACAAAGTTTAGGTCTAAAGTGAAAGTTGAATTTGTATATATAAAACTATTGCTTTGTATAAAATATATAGAGTTTGAAGTAAAATATGTTTGAAATAATTTGATTAGGTTTGAATTGAATAAATAAATAAATATATAATTATAGTTTATGAAATAATGTAAATATTAATTGTAATTAAGTATAAATAAATAAATGATTTTGATTTAAAATCTAAATTAAATAACTAATCATTATTTATAAATTTTGTAACTTAATTATTTAAAACATCATTTAATTAAATATAAATTTAATTTTTATAAACTTTTAAATAAATTATATTTATGCCAAGATTAAACTTTTAATCCATTTTTAAATACAGAACACATATTTTTATAAAATCTGAAACATTTCCTGGTTAAATATAAAAATTATAATTCTGCTAAAATAATCTGAGTCTAGCACGACCGTGCCTCGGAAGGGCACGATCGTGCTCAAGCCACGGGCGCTACCGCGCTAGTCGGGGCGCGACCGGGTTGATCAACAGGAGCACAATCTAGACAAGTTTGACAGGCACGACCGTGCCTTGGCCCGGCACGGTCGTGTCTATGATCTTTAGACACAACAGGGACTAGCCCAGAGGGCATGACAAGGTCTGGACAGGAGGACACGACCGCGCTGCTAATCGGCACGACCGCGCTAAATGAGGCACGGCCGCGCTAGATGATTAGCGCGACCGTGTCTTTTCCAAATCAGACACGAATTGACAGATTCTTGTATTTTAAACAATGTAATTGATAGGGCTTTTGATTAAAGAGATATTACGAGTCTAATAATATAAATTAATTGCATGAACATCGTGTTTAAGAGTGGAATCGATTAAATCCTTTTTATTTAAAATAACAATTCTGATTCGAACGATTTCTGTAATGAAAGCCCAGATTAATAGGGGGCTTTTGATGATGATACTGAAACGAATGATATGGAGAGTATACTTACCTAAAACAGGAAGGAATTGGTAACGATCGGTAGAAGGGAGTTCCAGCGACGGAGAAAACGGCTTCCGGCGACTTCGGCTGCAATTCCGGCTAGGCCAGAGAGTCCAGAGTCTTGGAGAGATCCGGGAGATGCGTAATCTTTTCTTGATCGGGGGAATTTGCGTCTCAGAATAGGATTCGAGTTTTGCTTGAATTGTTTGAGAGAGAATTCGAGATTAATGGTATGAAACTGAGGTGTTGAATAATTGAGAATGGTATAACTCACGTTAATGGAAGAAGAAACGTAATCGGATTTGAATTTCGAATGATTGAGCGTTTTGAAATCACATTTACGTTTCGACTGTTACGCAGGCGCGACCGTGCCAAAATAGGCGCGACCGTGCCCAGGCACCGGGCGCGATCGTTCCAAAGCAGGTCGCGCGACCGTGCCAAAGCACCTGGCACGACCGTGCTAGGACGAAGCACGACCGTGCTAGACTAGGGTTTGATGACATTTTTCAATTTTAGTCCTTGACTTTTCAGATTTGATAAGTTTGAATAAAATAGTTTCTTGTATAGCGTTTAAATGTATATAACCGAGTAACACTTGCGAATTTGTGTAGAATTATTGCATTAAATTTACGGCGAGAAAATAATGAGACATTGCACGAGTATAGAACTTGAAATTGCATTACATTGAATTGAAATAGGAATACTAAAATCAGGAATGTTACATCCTTAGATGATCTATTTGAGAGATTCTATCACTTGATGAGTGAATTGCATGCCCATGAGATCAAAACAATGAAAGAAGAAAAGGTTCAATGCATGGCAGATGCGCTACCACCAAAATGGGATTCATTCTTGATGGTTCTCAAACAGAACAATACTCTTGAAACCATTGATATCAATGAATTTCTTCAGAAATTAAGAGAACAAGAGGTGTTGAATAAGTGGAAGCTAAAGAGAGGCGTACAAGCTCAGGATCCTTCATTGTACTATTCTACATCAACTCAACAAAATGTTCCTTTGCAGACTGCGTTTGTATCAAACATGTCAAATGTTTCAGCCAGCCAGTCTTCAACAGCTCATGCTTCAGTTTCATCAAGCTCGGTTCCAAAGCAGGGAAATACTGCTAGTACTCCGCCACCAAGCCCCATTAAATTGCAAACAGACAACTTCGACAAGGTTACTATCGAAGTGGCCAAGGAACACATGGCACTGTTGTCTACCGTTGTCAATTCATATGACAGTCTTGTTGCTGGACAGGTTGGAAACAGTCATCTGACAGCAGAAGACTATGCTCAGATTGATAAGGATGAAATGGATCGAATTGATATAATGTGGGCTCTTGCAAGTGCAGTCAGAAGAGCGAGAGATTATGTAAAAAGGACAGGAAAAACTCTCGAAGGGAACAAAGACACTACTTATGGTTTTGATCTGTCTGCTGTTGTTTGTTTTAACTGTGGTGAGAAAGGGCATTTTGCTAGGCAATGTGAAAAGCCTAAACAGACTGGAAACCGCAACCCTTTCAACAACCGTCAAAGCCAACCGAAGCAACAAACTCAAAATACAGAAACAAACCTTGTTCCAGTTACTCTTGCACAAGATAAGGGCACTTCAAGTGGAACAAAAGCTATGGTTGTTCAAACAGATGAGACTGTTGATTGGTCTTTTAAATTTGGAATTGATGGCAGTTCAGGGGATAGAGCTTACATGGCACAGGCTGTAGAAGTCAATGAAGAATCAGATTCTGATGCTGAGAGAGAGATTGCTTCAGAAATTTCATCAGCTGCAGACGACACATCTTCAAACAGTTCTGGCTTCACAACTGAGAATGAAGATAAATCATCTGTTGTCTCTTCAAGTCAATCGACAACTGATGTGGATGATAACAATTCCTCTTCTGAATCTACCTGTAACTGTGCTTTTATGGTAAAAACATCCACAGGCATTCAGGTAAATTCTGACAGTTTTGAAAGTGAGTCTGAATCTCAACCGTGTTTAATTTGTGATGAACTTGAGAAGAAAGTTGAGACACTTAAAAGTCACAACACAGACTTAATTACTGATTTAACTGCTTGTCTTGAAGCAAACCGTGTTTTAAAGGGAAACGAACTTGCCTTCAAAAACAAAATTGATCTTTTAAATAGGCAAGTTCATGAATTAGAAATCTGTGTTATCAAAAAACAAAATGCCATCACTTTTTATTTAAACACGATTGATGAAACAAAGAAAAAGCTGGCGCTTGTCGAATGTGATTATGAAACTTTAAATCAAAAGCTGAAAAGTTATTCAAATTCTTCTTACCTTCTTAATTACATGATTTCACGTCATCCAGGAAAGAAAAATGCTGGAATGGGGTATAAAAATTGTCCTCCACCGGTGTTGAATACTATGGTAAACACACCGGATGATAACCCAATCATTGACTTTAAGGTCAAAACGCCACTTGTCGTTGATCCAACCGAAAACAAAATTCCTCAACCAAAGGTTAACGATAATGGTGCTTCGACCTCGAATTCCCAGTGTGTTGATGGAATGGTAGAAGAGTGGGATGAAGACGACGATGAGTTCCCTACTCGTGGGTTGGGACACAAAAGCTCGTCTGCTCCACAGAATGACAGCATTGGTATTTCAAAATCTGCTTCTAAAGATGTTTTTAAAATTAAACAAACCAATTGCCGTCCATCTTATCCCACTACTTCTGATCAGAAGAGTCAAGTAACCAAAGCCTCAATCAAAAGGGTTAATTTTGTTAAAGCTGGAGAGTCTGTTCAATCAAACAAGTCACTCTCTTCAGCTGAACAAAAAGAAGCTAAGGCTGGTGGTTCAAAAACTCACCAAAGTGAAAATCAATACAGATATCCGAGATTGGTTGAGCGGAGATACTGTTTTGAGTGCGGTACAAAAGGACACGTTGTTGTCAACTGTCCTTATCTTCAGAAGCCAAGTAAAAGAGTTAACCATTTTCTAGAAAATAAACAAAAGTTTTTAAAGTCAAAATCTAACTCTTTTACCCAACAACAAGTGCATCAAAAGAAAGTTAAACAAAAGATGCATGACTTGTTGGTCTCTGTTTCGAGTTCCACACCTGTACAAATCGTTAAGCAATCCACTGTTTACCACAAACAGTCGTTGCACAACCAACATGTGTAGAAAGCAAAATCAGACGATGCTTCTGACGACTGTACTTCAAAGTCAAATGGTTGTTCCAAAAGTCCACAAGGACAGTGGATGGATTGTACTGTTGTAGATGTGTCAGGGAAACCCAAGACCGTAAAGGCTTGGGTTCCTAACCTAAACTAATTACTTTCTTTCTTGTGCAGGTTGTCCTTTACAATCCTATTAGCAATAATTGGATTGTTGATAGTGGGGCATCCAGGCACATGACTGGGAACTTAGCTCTCCTTTTCGACGTCAGAAATATCAAAGGGGGCTATGTTTCATTTGCAGGCGATAAAGGTGGTTTTATCTCAGCTCAGGGAACACTGTCTAACGGAGCTGTCAGTTTTGAGAAGGTCAACTTTGTCAAACAGTTGGATAACAACTTACTTTCTGTTTCTCAAATCTGTGATAAGGAGTTCAAGGTTCTTTTTGATGACAAGCATTGTTATATCTTGAAAAAGGAGTTTATGATTCCAGAATACATGGTGGTTATGTCAGCTCCAAGAGTGAATGACCTTTATATTCTTGACATGTCACAAGCATCATCCTCAGTGTCCACAGCATCATGTTTTGTTTCAAAAGCCACTGAGAAGGATTCTATTTTATGGCACAAAAGAATGGGACATCTTAGTCTCAGAAAAATGAATCATTTGGTGCACAAAAATCTTGTTGAAGGAGTCACTGTGAAAAGTTTTCATCTTCCTGACGAGTGTGTTTCTTGCAAGAAAGGCAAACAAACCAAGAAATCTCATAAACCCAAATCTCAATATTCCATCACTATACCACTAGAGCTCTTACACATGGACTTGTTTGGTCCTATCAACCGGAAGAGCATTGCTGGAGACTTATATTGTTTGGTTGTGACGGATGAGTATTCGAGATATTCTTGGGTGATGTTCTTAAAAGAAAAATCTGAAACTTTTGAATATGTGGAGATTCTGATTACCAAATTGGAGTCTCTGTATAAGTTAAAGGTTAGGAGGATCCGTTCTGACAATGGTACTGAATTTAAAAATCACCTTATGGAAACTTTCTGTCAAAAACTTGGTATTCACCATGAATTCAGTGCGCCATATGTTCCACAAATGAACGGTGTTGCTGAGAGAAAGAATCGGACCTTGATAGAAGCGGCAAGGACTATGCTCGCTGACTCACACTTACCCGTGCAGTTCTGGAATGAAGCTATTGCTAATGCGTGTTACACGCTCAACCGGGTTCTAGTTGTCAAGCGTCACGATAAAACTTTCTTTGAATTGTTGCATCGACGGAAACCGAACTTACAGTATCTTGAACCGTTCGGCGCTCCATGTACCATGTTGAAAAAAGATGCTCATGGCAAGTTTAACGAGAAAGTATAGGAAGGTTACTTCTTAGGGTACAGCACTCCAAATAAAAGAGTTTACAACAAAGCTTCGGGGAATGTAGAAGAATGGTACCATGTTGATGTTCAAAAGTATACCTCTCCTGCTGCTGGAAAAGGTCTTCCTTGGATGTTTGATTATGAAGAACTTTTTGCCTCGTTTAATCTTCCTCCATAATGTTCAGATGAGGAGGTTGCTGTTCAAATGATGTATGATGCTCAAAACGCACCTGATGAACATGTGCAACCTACTCCCTCATCATCTGACATTCCTGAGTCCTCCAGTAACACACAAGTCACACAGAATGATGACTCTTCTTCTTCTTCTTTAGAGTATCAGGGTTCTCGACAAGAAATAGACCAGGTGATTGAAGATCCTTCCCATGACATTGTACAATTGAGTGATGATGTTTCACATTCTGTGGCAATTGAAAAGAGTATCACAAACCTTGATCAAACTGTTGAGGTTCCTGCTCATCCTGTGGGTAGGATTGATAGAATTCATCCTCAACAGAATATTATTGGTGATCCCACATCTAGTGTCAAAACTAGGGGTCAGATCAACTCTGGAGTCTACTCAGAAATCATGGAATCTGGTGTGGTCAACGATTGTGCGCATTCATGTTTCGTCTCGCAAATCGAACCACGGTCTATAACAGATGCTTTAAAAGAAGAATCTTGGGTAAATGCAATGCAGGAAGAACTACTCCAATTTCAGAAGCTCGGAGTTTGGAAGTTAGTTGATTTACCAAAAGGAGCTAAGAAGATTGGTACTCGATGGGTTATTCGTTGCAAAAGGGATGATCAAGGAATAGTCATAAGAAATAAGGCTCGTTTGGTCGTTCAGGGATTTAGGCAAATTGAAGGAATAGATTACAATGAAGTGTTTGCACCGGTTGCTCGTCTGGAAGCAATTCGAATTTTTCTTGCTTATGCATCCTACAAAAGGTTCAAAGTCTATCAAATGGATGTAAAGAGTGCTTTCCTTCATGGAGAAATCAGTGAAGTTGTATACGTCAGTCAACCTCCCGGGTTTGAAGATCCTATGCATCGTGACCGTGTCTACAAATTGGACAAGGCACTGTACGGATTGCACCAAGCTCCGCGAGCGTGGTACGAGACACTTTCCACTCATCTTCTGAACAATGGATTTAGAAGAGGTGTCATCGACTGCACGTTGTTTATTCGAGAAAAGGGTGGAGAACTTTTAATGGTACAGGTATACGTGGATGACATTATTTTCGGATCAACGAATGATGTTCTGTGCAAAGAATTTGAAAGAGTTATGCAGGACAAATTCGAGATGAGTTCCATGGGAGAGATGAAGTTCTTTCTAGGGCTACAAGTAGATCAATCTGAGACAGGGATTTTCCTTCATCAAACAAATTATGTTGGAGACATACTGAGCCGATTCAGTATGACTGATGCCAAACCTGCTGGTACTCCATTGGCGATCAATCACGGGATTTCTCCTGATGACAAGGGGGAGTATATTGATGCTACTCTCTATCGAGCCATGATCGGATCTCTCATCTATCTCACGGCATCTCGACCAGACATCATGTTCGCCACGTGTCTCTGTGCCCGATATCAGTCAAAACCAAAAGTCTCCCACTTAATTACTGTCAAAAGGATTTTTCGTTATCTGAAGGGTACTCCTGATCTTGGATTATGGTACTCTAATGATGATAACTTTGAGCTTACTGCATATAGTGATTCTGATTATGGTGGTTGCAAAACAGACTTCAAGTCTACATCTGTAGGGTGTCAGTTCTTTGGAAACCATCTTGTGACATGGCAATGCAAAAAGCAGACTTCAGTGGCTACATCTACATGTGAAGCTGAATACATCGCTGCTGCCAGTTGCTGTTCACAGATTATCTGGATTCAACAGCAACTTCGGGACTACGGTTTGCAATTCTCTAACACTCCTATTTATGTAGATAATTCTGCTGCCATAGCTATCACTAAGAATCCGGTTCAGCATTCAAAAACCAAACACATCGGCATAAAATATCACTTCATTCGTGATTGTTTTGAAAAGAAACTTATTAATATGGTTCAAATTAACACTGATTTCCAAAAGGCCGACCTCTATACAAAAGCCTTTGACAAACCAAGATTTTTATTCTTGTTAGAGGTAAACGGCATGAAAAAGAAGGATGACGTTGTTCCGGACCAAGAGTCGAGTCAATAATCATTTTTATCAATTACGTTCCTGTATATATTTTCTTTCTTGCGTTTATTAAAAATCTCAAAAACTCAAAAAGATTTTTCATTTTAAGATTTTAGGGGGAGAAAATGTCAGTAAGAAAATGATCTCTCGCTGAGAAAAATGATAGTACACAGACGCTAGTTATCTGAAACTCCAAAAAGATTTCTATATTGTGTACAGTTATTTGTGTACAGTTTGTTATTAAAAAAAAAAGATTTCCCATTTTTGTACAGTCTAAAACCCAAAAACATCTGAAAAACTCAAAAATGAGAAATCGTATCCAACCTTTGGGAAGTGATGGCACACTAACCATATGTATGAAGCACATTGCATTTAAATATCATAGTGAATAGTCACACTAAGTCGACATGTGATGCATTGATAGACTTATCTTACTGAATCTCGACCATTGATGATCAATCTATACCATATTAGATATTGTCTTGTGAGTCACATAATGGTGAAAGGATTGACGAAAATCAACAATAGAAACTGAAGGTGTTTCTCATTCTGTGCACACCAGTTATCATCGGTTTAATGAGATATCATAAAGTAGTTATAAAATTAAAAATTAGATTCCGAAGTCGTATACGTGCCATATTTCCTTGTAAATACCTGGCTGAAGCCGTCCATGCGATTAAGAATAAAATAAAAGTATGAATCCGAATCCGTATATGTGCCATATTACCGGGTTGCAGCCTGGTTGAAGCCATCCATGGGATAAGATGAACACAAACACCGTTAGCTGTATACGTGCCATATTGCCTTGTAAATACCTGGCTGAAGCCGTCCATGAGCTGATGACTGTCACTGTGAATACTAAAAAATAAAAAATAAAAAAAAAAATAAAAAAAAATTGGTGTAGTAAAGAAGTAACAGGGAATAACTGACATCTCATGAACTTATGATGACTGGTTAAGTAAGTTGTGCTGATTTGAAACATTAACATGTTTTGAAAAGTAATTCAAGTCAATTCTTAACTAGTGTGAGACACACAGATAATGGACTTAATCCTTCAAGATCATCTTGTAAGTGTTGAGAAAAGGTCTGCATAAGTTTAAGATGGACAAACATATCAATGATCGCATTTTGACTAAGTGTACTTAAATCTCAGATAATTTGCAATGTTGCTGATTGCTATGAGTTTAGTACTGATCCTATGTTCGGATCTTTCTCACAAAAAGATGTGTAAATACCATTGTATAGTTGTATCTACAAAATTCAAAATGTCTCAGATCATTAGTCACTAAGTCTGTATGATTTCTCATAAGGATCATTCTTACTAAGACATGCGTGTATATATCTTGTTGATATTATTTTTAGCATTACATATTCAAAAATCCAAAAAGATTTTACTTTTCCTGAATTTTAGATTATCTGATAAGACTCGAACGACTGTCTGAAAATCAAAATTTGAAAACCGCTTGACTTCCTGATTGATCAAATCGTTCCTTTACTTCATAAACTATTCCAAAACTTCATAATTGATCCCTCACTTCATAATTAAATGTAAATTACTTCATAATCAAATTGTTGTCAAGACCGATGTGGACGGATACCCCATTTAACTTGAAAAGTTTAATTTGCATAAGGGGATTGTCCCATTCGTACGAATGGATGAGAAAAATGGCTCACTCGTACGAATGGATGAGGAGAATAGCTCATTCACACGAATGGACTGACCAGAATGGTCCACTCGTACGAATGAGTGGCAGAATGAATCAAGTTTAGCTCATTCACACGAATAGACTGACCAGAATGGTCCACTCGTACGAATGACTGGCAGAATGAATCAAGTTTAGCTCATTCACACGAATGGACTGACCAGAATGGTCCACTCGTACGAATGAGTGGCAGAATGAATCAAGTTTAGCTCATTCACACGAATGGACTGACCAGAATGGTCCACTCGTACGAATGAGTGGCAGAATGAATCAAGTTTAGCTCATTCACACGAATGGACTGACCAGAATGGTCCACTCGTACGAATGAGTGACAGAATGAATCAAGTCTATCTCATTCGCACGAATGGACTGACCAGAATGGTCCATTCGTACGAATGAACCAGGCCATCCTATAAAAAGGCCATTCATTCGCATTCTCAGTCTCATTCGCACAAAACAGAAATCGCATTCTCACGTCTGTTTCATCCAATTCTGATTTTGAACAAAACTCCGTCAAATCACCGATCTAATCTTTCGATTTCATTGTACAGGTATAACCCCACAAGTATTCATCAAGTGTATACCGATTCGTGGACGTTCGACTAGATTTAGGGCTCAAAACCGAAAACAAAACCTAAAAAAACGTAAAAAGTGACTTAATAAACCAATTAAAATGCTAAATACTGGTTGAAAACCATAATCGAGTGTTTTGATGTCTTTTTCGGCAAATCTTTTCATGTCTTGGTTGATTTTTGGACAATTTGGATCGCGATCCGTCTGTCGTACGAATGGACACACTCTTCATGTTCATTCGTACGAATGAGAACTCATTCACACGAATGAGCACTCATTCACATGAATGAACACTCATTCGTACGAATGAAAACTCATTCACACGAATGAAACTCATTCGCACGAATGAATACTCATTCATATGAATGAAACTCATTCGCACGAATGAATAGGCAGAATGATCCATTCGCACGAATGAACCAACTTTTAGGGTTCATTCGTACAAAGGGAAAATGGTCCAAAAGTTCATATTTCCAAAATCTTGCATGTACTGATCTGATGTGCTTCATGTTTTTGTGTTTGCAGACTGATCGTTATGGCGAACAGAGCTCCAGTTGTTCTTAAGGCTTCCATTAAAAGCAACATATGTGCGTACATGATTCATACATCAAAGAATGCACGACCGTTTGTCGGCATGATCGAATTTCTGTCTAGATCAAGGATTGCTCATGCTATATCCTATCACTGCACTCCATATATGTCGCACCAAAGGGAGTTCTGGGCCTCTGCCGAGATTGACTGCGAGGTATCTCCACCGGTCATACGCGGGAAGATCGCAGGTCAAGATGTGGTTGTATCGGCAGCTCACATTCGCCGATTGTGTCAATTCGGTGATCATCCTGAAGATCCAGTGACACTGGATAAATATCTGGTCCGCGGATGCTTCATGAGAATAAAGTACGACGGGAATGTTGCCGAAGGAGTTTTAAATAAAGCAAACCTCTGTCCGCAGTACAAGTATCTAGGACATGTTCTTCTACATTGCCTCGGTTCCCGTCGTGGCGGATTTGATGATATGCGCGAAACAATTCAGAGCGCATTCGTTGCATTGGTGTTGAATATTCCGTTTAACTTTTCCGAGATGGTGTTCACACATCTTAAGGAGAACATCTATCTAAATGGGGACAATACGTATCTTATGTACCCCAGATTCTTACATATGATAATAGATGACCAACTTCCTCTTCTGCCAAGGTCAGACATCGACATGATCAAGCTAGAACACATGACGGATGTCACTCTCAACAGGGTACAGACCTACAGGGGAAGACCAACAAAGCCACCTCACAAAAGACTTATTGGACATCTGGCAAATCCAGATTATGTGGCACCAACAAACAGAAAATGGCGTCATGATAACAGTGATTCTGACAGGGAGGATATTGTTGTACCTCTAGCTGACGACCAAGATGATGACGACCAAGATGGTCAGGGAGATGGTGGCAATGCTCCTAATGTTCCATCTACCGCTGCCACCACCCACACTGTTGCTGCTATAGATTCTTCCCTTCCAACTAACCCAGAAGACGTTAACCTGGACACCGTCCTGTTTACTGATTCTGAGGACACTGAAGACGAATTTGTAATCAGTCAACAAGGGGCAAGATTGGTCGCAACAAAACGAAAAAGGGGAGCAGATCAAGGAAGCTCAAGGGTTGATGATGACGTCAGGGATGCTGATTTTGTCCCTGACTGTCCACAAGTATCTGCTGCTCCTTCTTCCCAATCTACCCCAGTCAAGAAAGGAAGAGTAAAGAGAATGGCCAAACGCCAAAAGTTTAAACTTGTCAGAAGGACGGAGAGCACCTTTGCTACTACAGCAACTGCCACCAGGTCTGAGGCTCCAATGTCAACATCTATGCCTCAGACACAAACTGTGCCTCCTCCCATCTACACGACTGCTCCTACATCACAGCCATCAACTATTCGAGCTGAATCTTCAATGTCACTGCTGACTGTCTCTCTACATGACCAGATCAGTACTTTAAACAGTTTGGTACTTCGTTTACTGGCTCAGAATGAAGAGCAATCAAAACGTATTGACCAACAGGGCTCGTAGATCAGTCAATTGACTCTGCAAAATATTGAACAAGCCCAAGCCATCACAAGTCTTTCCACTAGATGCAATGATCAACAAGCTCTCCTTCTCACTGCTACAAACCAGAATCAACAGTTGTCTACAACTGTTAATACACATGCTCAGAGGATACAAAGGCTTAAGGAGGAAAATAAGAGACTGTTGGAAGACTTAGAAATCAGAAGAGACCCGACACCCAGAATTGAGGGTGCTCGCAAAGATGGTGATGATGGTGATGATGGTGATGATGATGATGATGATGATGATGATGACGAGGATGATGATGGTGACGATGATGATGATGATAATAATGACAAAGATAAGGATGATGGTGCCAATGCTGGTGCTGCATCAAGTGCTTCAAAGACAGCAGAAGCAGAGGCACGCACAAAGCAAAAATCAGACAAATCAGAAGGCCCATCATCAGATACATAAAAGGGCACTGAAGGTTGATAGTTTTTGTTTTAAGTGTTTTAAGTTGTCTTATTGTAAATATTAGATTATTATGTAAATAATTTCAGTTTTATTTTGATTAAATCAATGAAACTTCAAATTCTCACATGTTTATTCTTTGTTTGTTTATGAAAATAGTTTTGGATGTGATGCCTCTCAAGCAACAACCTTCAAAGTTAACTTATGTGCTTGACATGCAAGGGATCATCCAACATTCAGTTATTTATGACAAAGAGGAAGGGGAAATCGTACACTGCTTGTCAAAAGAACAGATTGCCGAGCTATTTCAAATGAATCCCGACGAAGTCATTACTGAAGAGGCATCTGTTCCAACAACTGATTATCCCTCTTCTGACGAACTAGAAGACGTTGATGAGGTTGAAGTCGAAGACATCACTGATCAAGAATATCCAAAGTACACATCAGTAGATGGTGATGATCTTCCCTCCTTCGTGGACTTATTCACTCAGCAGTCCGACGAGGAGGTCAACCGCATTATCGACAACAAACAGGATGAATCGGTCCCTCCACTATTGACATTGACGAGCTGAATGAACGTAAAAGTCAGTGGATGGAATACATGGCCGAATTAAAGAAGAACTCAAAGCCCTCTCCTCCAACCAAGTACACTAAAGTTTATCGACTCAAAGGACACAAGTCTGATGGTCGTATAATCAGTTGGGCATACTTCAACGACTTAAGCTGCTATGCTATAAAAAGAGAGAAGGGCATACAATATTTCAGGTACCCTCATGATTTCAAGACGCTGCCCGCATTTGAAGTAAATCAATTGGCGCGTCTAAAGAAGTAAATCAATTGGGCATACAATATACAACAATAGAAACTGAAGGTGTTTCTCATTCTGTGCACACCAGTTATCATCGGTTTAATGAGATATCAGAAAGTAGTTATAAAATTAAAAATTAGATTTCGAAGTCGTATACGTGCCATATTGCCTTGTAAATACCTGGCTGAAGCCGTCCATGCGATTAAGAATAAAATAAAAGTATGAATCCGAATCCGTATATGTGCCATATTACCGGGTTGCAGCCTGGTTGAAGCCATCCATGGGATAAGATGAACACAAACACCGTTAGCTGTATACGTGCCATATTGCCTTGTAGACCAGGCGTTGCAGTATGTGAAAGTGATACGTATATGCTTTGCTTTTGACATACACGCCGGGGTCAACTGGAAAACTCGTACAAAAGAGATGTTGAAGACCAACTAATGTTAGTTAGGTCATTTTGAAGGGATCTAGGTCCAAGGGGGAGTATGTAGATGCATAATATGTCCCTAATCCCTTGTAATATGTATTTCATCTATGTTTAATGTAATTATTTGATGTATTAATGAAATTAAATGTTTATCCTTAATGTTTACTCATATATAACGACTGTGTATTAAATGATCTGATAAATATCGATAACGTTGATCAATCGTGCTATTGAAAGGCCCATTCACACGAATGGATCATGAGAATGATCCATTCACGCGAATAGATCATGAGAATGATTCATTCGCTAGAATAAGTCATGAGAATGATTCATTCGTACGAATGAACCATTCTAATGATTCATTCTTACGAATGAACCATTCTACTGATTCATTCGCACGAATGAGTCCATTCACATGGCTCATTCGTACGAATGGCCTCTGCACTATATATATAACTTTCACTTCATCAGCACACATATACAACACATATACACATAGAGAGACTGACCAGAGCAGAACCAACAGAACAAAAACTCTTTTCACCTGTATTGTCGAATCTCTGTCCGTTTAGAGTTTCCAGGTCTTGTATCCAACTTCTCTACACAAAAGGGTCGATAGAAACCTTTGTTTCGAAGTCTAATCCGCTCATTTCTCTCGACCCGATCAGTGTCATAGATTGGATTGCCAATCAAATCGGATTCCGCACGATTTGGTTTGGTTAATGTGTTGAATCATTGGATCAAGGTAGATCCCGATCCAACAATTCTCCGATTGCCATAAGTGCGAATGCAGATTCCTGTTGATCAGCAGTTGCAGCTGCAGCTTCCTTTTCTTCTTCTTTCATTATTTCAACAATCTCAGCCATCAACCCAATCTGAGTTTGTGAGATTATGGCATCTTCTAAGTGAACTCCCTAGTCATACTTGTCATCTTATTGAGCTACCAGTGCATTGGATGATGCTCCTTAATTTTGACTGCGGTTGTTGTTGTTATTGAAGTTCTGATTGTTGAAATTTTGATTGCTACCAGGACTTGGTCGTGTGAAGCCTGAGGCAGGTGCTTTATATTTTTGGGATTCTCTAGCAAAATGTCCATAATTTAGATATTTATATCATTTTGCTTTTGATTTGTCGAATCCAACTTTTGCATTTGAATGCCCACCGATAAACTTTCTACCGGTTCTGTTTAAAAATCGTTTCGCCCTTCTTAGGGTGATAGCCGTATTCCATTGTATGTCTATGTCTTCCACGTCATTAGGATCTACTTGATTAAAATCTTCTTCAATAGTATCTAGACCAGTGAGGTTTCCACCTATGAAGTTCTCATAGGCAAGCATGCAAGAAGAAAATAGTGCAACATGATCTTCTGCAATTTTGGCAATCGCACTTTGATTACCAGACGAAACATTCTTTGATAAATGTTGATGAAATGAACTTGGTCCTAAAGCAGCAAAACAAATATGACTACTACAACCCTTTGAGTTTACTTCTTCCTGAGTAGGATTCCCTGAGACTAAAGCAATTCTAGGGACAGAGGTTTGTGCTACGGAAGAATTTCCAAAATACATTGATGGCTCTTGCACTAGAGGTCTGCTAGTAGTTTCTTTCTTTCTTAAGTTCATGTCATGTGCTTGAACTTTGACTATTGCTTCATCAATAGTCATTTCATAGAACTTAGGGTTTTCTCTTAACATAGGTGTGTACATGTCAAACTTGGGGGGTAATGCATCAAGGAATTTTTTTACAAGTTCATCATCGGGATATTTCAATTCATAAGACTTGAGTTCTGTCTTAAGATGATAGAACCTAGAGATAAGTTCTTCAATAGATTCATTTTTCAGATATCTGAAACATTCATATTGTTTCCTTAATAACTCCCTCTTGCTTTTCTTGACATCACTGTTTCCCTCAAACCGTTTCTATAAGGCTTTCAACAAATCTTGTGAAGTATCATAACCTCTAAAGCTGTGAAATAAGTCTCGGGTTAGTGCCATGGTTAATGAACCACGTGCCTTCTTTTCTAGATCATATGCTTTCTTTTCTTCAACATCAAGCCTAGAAATTGGTTTGGGTTGGTTTTCTCCCAGAAATTCATGAGCCGGATGTTTATATCCCTCTAAAATAGGTATCCACATGTTTGAATCTGTGTATGAAACATATTCCTCGACTCTAGCTTTCCAGTTGGAATTGTCATTCACATTTAGTAACTTTGGTGGTTTCTGTGGAGTGCCTATTTCATTATCATAGTTCAACATGCTACTGATATTTTGTAGATTCGCCATATTTAGTAAGTTTAGAATGACACTTGGAATTTCAGACTAAGTTTTATCTTGCGTACTTATAAGTGCGTATGAACAACTACGCATTCATATGGTCTTGCGTACTTGTCTAAGTACGCATGAAGGGTAAGTGCGCAGTAAGGTAAGTACGCAGGATGACAAGTACGCAAGGATCAAAATGTTGGGTCACTTTATGAACAGAACTATCCACTTGTCTGATCAAAAGATGAACTTGACAGGTTGTAAGATACGAACAATGTGGTATAGACAACAAATCAAATTCGTGATTCTAATCAACTGTTGGTGAATAGATTATCCAAACAACAACACAGGGATAGATGTGGGATTCTTCTAAGATGAACAAGTGTATGAGACAAAACTCAATGAATCACCAGGCATATGTAATCAGAACAACATTTTATCGGAAAGTGTTCCTAACATGCTCACAACACTCGAAAACAAGAGCAAATGGCTCTGATACCAGTTGTAAGTCCGTGGAGCCTCGTCGCGTAGTGGAAAACAAAGATCTGATCGTCGATTCGTGTGGGAACGAAGAAGACAAGACAAAGAAAAATACGAACAACAAACAAGAGAATCAACAGAAAAATGATACGCAATCCAAAACAAAGAAGTCATCTCATATTACATACCGAAGAAGTACACATCTCTCGTCTACGCTCATGGTCTAGAGGCGGGAGAGCTCATCTCGCCCGGACACCACTCAACCTTGTTTCAGAAGTGCCACCTACAAATGAGTCCATCATCTCAATTTATAGGGGTTTGAACAATACATGCGTACCTGGCTAAGTACGCATGTCATTGGTCATGCGTACTTGATAAGTACGCAGGGCAAAATCCATGCGTACTTAGTAAGTACGCAGCACCAATATGGTGTACAAGCTGAGTACGCACGAACACCCTCCTGCGTACTAGCTAAGTACACCAATACATAGAATTTTATATATAGTTACTAAAACATGCTTCTACACACCGAGTGTAAGTGAATTGAATCAGGCTGGACCCAGTAGGGCCACATAGCCAAGAATGCAGATGGGATGACCATCCGAGATAGTATCCATGCCCTAAACTGAAGGGATGGAGGAATTATATCAAGACTTACCTCCAGTTGGAGAGGATTCTGATGAAAAGCCATGTTACTACCTTGATTTAAAATGATTCTAGTTTCTGAAAAATTTGGAGGATTATGTTTCTTATAATTCTGACCCTCCTCCTATATTCCAAGATCCGTATATATTCCCTTAGTTGAGAAGTTCTATGGATTATGATCCATATCAGAATAACGTTCCTCCTCTGGAACTATATGATCCATATCAAAATGTGTTCCCATGATATTGTGATGGGGATTCGAGAACTTCCTCCACAAAATGATTATCCTTCGATCAATCCTAGCTCGCCCATCAAATGTCTTGACAGTGCCTTACGGGAGACAGATGAGGTAAAAAATAGGATTTGACCAAAATAAAAGAAAAAGAGAAAGACGATCGGAGAGTAACTCCGAAAGTATGGGAAGGAAGGAACTAGGAAAGGAGATGATGAAAGACTAAGTTATTCTATAGTCTTTTTATTTCCATTGAATATTTTGTATTCCTTTCCTATAATAAAAATATTTTCTTTTCTATAGAATGCCCGGAAGAAGCAAAGGACCGAGTATTTGTAGATATGCAAGTAACAAATGAAATCCGGGAATAAACTCGGTATAGATATAGAAAGTACTAGAGGAACTTTCGGAAATCTCGAAGAATTAGAAACTACGAACAATATATATATATATATATATATATATATATATATATATATATATATATATATATACCTTCCGTGAGCTTTCATTAAGCCCTACGGGGTGGAAGCCATAACTATACTTATATAAACCCTTATAACTATTATGAAGGATTTCCAGAAGTTCCTTACGAGAATGTTCGTATGCTCGAAGGAGAAGAAAGGGTGGATTTTAATAGGCCATATATACCTTATCATCCATAAAGATCAATAAGTATTCCTACTCCTCGTGTTAAGGAAGAAACACCTCGAGAGGAACAGATAGGGATTTTGCAAAATAGAAAGGTCGAACTCGAAGAAGGTAGGGAAGAAGTAGAAGCCCATTAAGAGAAGAAAATTATAAGCAATTACAGTAAAGGAAAACTTTCAAGAAGGATGAACGATTATAAAAATACCTAAGAAGAAATATATAGCAAGGAACCTTGTAAGGATGACACGCGTAAGAAAATTTTAATTAAGTCATCCAAGGATAAATTTGAATTGATGAACAGTTATGTGATTAACAGACGCAAGAACTAAATAGCAAAATGAAAGAATATAAATAACAACCACAAGATTGGTTGTCAAAATGAATTAGATAAGTTGAGAATGTCAAGCTATAGCTTTTGAAGACGGTTACTTTAAGAAAGAAGGAAGGCTTGACCAATTAGTCAAAGGAGATAATGAATTCCTAAGAATGAATAATCTGGAGGCCGATTACTGGATGTTTAATAAAGTATTCGAGAAAATATGCTCTGAACCCATGAGATAAACCTTGAGAGTAGATAGACTGACCATCTACCCTCACAGAAATTTTTATAAGTTTATCATACAAGGCATTCAGACGTGAAGGAACATCCAAACGGCCTAAAGAAATCAATGAGAAATAAAGTTCAGATTCCATGACTAAGACAATGATGTATGTAAGATGATAACAATACTATAAGATGCCTATAAAGGCAGCATGAATATTTTCAAAAAGGGCTGAAACTCCTGTGGTTAAGGACGCCTATTTAGGCAATGAGATACCAGTTTAGATCTCTGGATTGCAAGTAAATAAGAAAGGTTAAGATGTGAACAGACAAGTATGAAACATACTGGAAAATAATAAGACTACGGTTGGTTAATAAATGAGTAATAACATTCTAGATCATGTTATTATCCACTTATTTAACAAACTGCTTTCATATTATTGACCATTATACGAATACTAGTATTTCCATATCTGGATTTTAGAAGATTCAAGGATAAACGAAAAGTTGAAATTAGTTGGCCAACCTTACAGATTTAAGATCAACGATAAAGAGATTGAAAGAGAAAATACGAGTGGAACTCTAGGCATGTTTCTGATTGCAGGTAGAAATTGGAGTAAGAAATGAAAAAGAAATACCCACATATATTCCAACAAATCAAGAGGATGATATTTAAATAAAGGTGGGGAGGATGTAACACCCCGACCTTAAAGGTAACACTTATATCCTCGAGAAAATAAACATAGCCTAAGCAAATATGCAATTTGTATAGTCTCAAATTAAGACGTTCGACCTAGAAATCCTAGACGGACGATTAATATTTAATAATAATATTAAAATACATTATTTTGACCCTGCTCCGTTTCTATTGAAACTTAGGTCGAAACGTAGAGAAAAAGATGCACGTTCCGACGACATATTCAGAATTTTATAAAAGATTATATTTAGAACGTTATGAGAGAAAAACAAAATACGTGCTAAAATTAATTATAATAATAATATAATAATGATAATAATAATAAATTAATATTTCTAAATTCATGGAAATCAAATTATACGTAAGAAACAAGAAAAAGTAAATTTCAAACTAAATTATTAAAGTCAAACGTGTTTACGTGTATCACCTAGATTCATTCAAATCTAAAATAAAAGTTAACCGACGTAGAATTGTCGGTTAAAGACTTTCTATAAATAAGATCTCAGTCTCATTCCTAAACTCTCAAAGCTTCACAAATGCAAAACAAGTGCACGTTTCTTTAATTAGTAAGTTACATTTCTCTTAGTTAATAAGTTTAAAGCTTTAAGATTTTATATAATATTAGGTATGGAGCTTAAGGTTATAGCTAGGTTAGGCATTGGGTAACATAACCCTAGTTTAGGCATGGACTGATCATCAATGTTTAAACTAGGTAAGGTTATCCAAAGCCAATCACGGTTATTACTAGCTAGTATCCCTAAAAATTATTTTGGTCTTGAACATATTTGATTATAGTTTCAAGAAATAAAACCCTAGAGGTGCGTTCTACAAATAACCCATAATTGAAGGGTTAACAATGCAGAATGAAGACAGTGGCTCGGTAGCGGACTACAACTATTAGCTTAATGGTCCTGCTATGTATGGAGGAAGAAAAGAATATGGGAATGGCATGTGTCTACTGACTAGCAGGCAACAAATTGGATGCGTGGCAGCTTAGCGGACTACTAAGCCTTTGGATGACGGTCCGCTATCCGCAAAATAGGAGCGGTCCAATCAGATGGTGACATTTATGGCTAACGCCAGCTGGTGGGCAGTAGCGGACCGCTACCACCCTGGATAACGGTCCGCTACGGGTCCATTTCAGTCCTATAAATAGTTGAATCGTTCCAGCCATTTTCACAACACACAATCGCATTCCACACTCAAAAATCTATTCTGAAGCCTTTGTAACTCGTTCCCACTTCATCCCGAAGTATCTGGTACTCGTTTAAATCCCGCACTCTCGCTTAAATGCTCGTAGAAGCAAGGATACTCTCGAGAATGCTAGGATAAGCCACTAGAGCTCTAGTTACAAGCATTAGAAGTCTCCCATAACCTGGTACTCTCTCCATTGAAAGGTGAATACTTTATCTGTTTTTAAAACTTTGAGTATAGAATTGATGCGTACGTTTGCGAAAACGGCCAAACATGTGTTATAGAATTGATGCGTAATTGTTCTCCCACGAACAAAGCATCCAGACCATTAGTGTTAGGACATAGATGTGTGACAATAGACCTTGTAATAGATTAGATCTACTATGTCTTTATGTTCTTGTAATGATTGCTTAAGTTTTGTTAGAGGCGAACTTAAAGAGTTCGCCTAGGCCTAGTTAGCAAGTTCGCCTGCATGGCTGTAAGTCTATAAATAGGAGATTACATGTTAGTTTTATAGAGCTTATGCAAATTTGTGTTCAAGATCTGTAAACTGAGTTTTGTGGGAATCAAAGATAATAACATTTACATCTTGTGTTGATTCTAGTCTATGTGTATGTCTTGTTTACACGATCTCGCGTACGTTGGATTCCGCACTTGGTATGCTTGATACACGTCACGTCTCGAGTTCGATCCATAGAAGACCCGTGTGGACCTACATTTGGTATCAGAGCATCGTGCTCGTGATTTGTGATTGATTTGTAACGGTTTATGTATGATTTGACATCAGAAAGACTGAATTTTTGAGAAACTTTCATGTCTATGGAGTTTTCATGTTCTTGAGAAGATTTTGAGGCTGATTTCATCAATTTGGAGTGGTTTTTGAAGAAATTGATCCGTTCAAAGTGTTCCAATACATATTATATTCAATCCTACGGTTTAATTTACTCAATTTCATTCAAATCAGCAAGTTATGATGATTTTTGAGGTTTCAAGTTCGTGTTTTGGTTGAAGATATCATCTTCGTGAGGATTTTTTGCTAAAACAGGAGAACTTAGCTCAAATTCAGTTACAGGCGAACTTAGGAGGCGAACTTAGTCTAAGTTTTTGTTTAGGCGAACTTATCAAGTTCGCTTGGCACAAGTTCACTTAAGGAAAGAGTTAGGCGAACTTATTAAGTTCGCTTGTGGGTAAACTTGTTTCAATTTTATTGTCTTGTGATATTTTGCATATATTTGTTGTTATGGCTAACATGGTGCAGGTTACAAACATGTTCAACTATGACAATGAAATTGGTATTTCACAGAAACCGCCAAAGTTGTTATGTCTTGTTGATTATCCTAACTGGAAGGATCGTTTTGATCAATTTGTTTCTTTCATTGATACCAGTTTATGGATTCCTATTCTAGAAGGATATACTTATCCGACTTATTCATGGATGGATAGTGATAATGTTCCAAAGCCTGTATCTGCTTTAACAAATGAAGAAAAGCTATTATTTGATCGTGAAAAGAAGGCAATGGCGAGTATTTCAATGTCACTACCAAAAGAAATTTACCACAGTTTCAAGAAGTTTAAATCTTCTAAACAGTTATTGGAAGCTTTACAGAAGAGATGTGAAGGATGTTTGGATGTGAAGAAAAGCCGTAAAGAATTATTGAAGAAACAATTTTAGTATTCAAACACTTTCAGAATGAGAATTTGGATGATCTGGCTACAAGATTTTATCATCTGCTGAGTGAATTAGCAAGTGCAAAGGTTTTTTATGAACCTGAATAGATTAATGACAAGTTTCTGGAAGCGTTACCATCAAAATTTGATGTGTATACTTTTCTCATCAAAGAAAATGAAAAATACAAGACAATGTCACTTGAAGATGTTCTTGAAAAAATTCAATCTCATGATCTGAACTTAAAGAAAAAGGAAACTAATATGGAGCACATGCAAGATCCATCAATGTATTTTGCCAAAACAGCTGGAAAATCTGGATCAAGAGTTGCTTTGTTTTCAGGAGATGGTCAAGATAACTCTAATGAAAATAGTTCTGGACGTTGTTATCAATCTTGTTTCTCTACAACAACATCAAATTCTCGTGGATCAAAACCATTGAATTCACATCATGTGACTCAAAGGGTAGTTGAAGATTTTATGGCAATGTTTTCATCTTTTATTGCTTCATATGAAAATTTTATTGGAGGAAAGATTTATGATCCAGAAGCAATTGAAGAAGATTATCGTCAAATTAATCTTGTTGATCTAGAAGAAATGCATATTCAGTGGAATATGGCAATGTTGATGAGACAAGCAAAGGATTTTCTTAAGAAGACTGGAAGGAAGTACATTGGATCAAACAGCAGAACAAGAATGGGTTTTGACAAGACTAAAGTTCGATGTTACAACTGTCAAGAATATGGTCACTTTGCTAAAGAATGTAATAAACCAAAAGTTGAGTTTGATTCTCAAAACAAGAACAACAATTATCAAAGTAACAAAAATCAACAAGGTTCAAGTGGTTCTGGAAATTCTGTAAATATTTCAACATCATCTGGTTGGTTGCTCAAGGAGATGATAACTATGACTGGGGAATTCATTTAGAAGATCTAGTTGGTGCTATGAGTCAAGCATTTGTGGCTGAAATTCATACTGATACGACATCTGAAGATGAAAGTTCCAGCGATAGTGAAAGTTCAGGGAGTGAAGTAGAAAGTCAGAATGATGAATCTTCTGAGAATGTCATTACTGGAGAAATTTCTGAAGAAATTGATTTTGACAGTGTTGATGAAGCTCATTCTAAAGAAAATGTTTCTACAACAAGTGTATCTGAAGATGACATTTTTTTGACTAAAAGAGTACCGATGACTGAAGAGATTCCAACTGCTAAAGGCTTCATGGCAGACATGTCAGATCCATCAGAGGTAAAAGATGTTATCTGTAATACATATTGTTCTAACTGTGTTTTGGTGAAGGATAAAATGATGAAAGTTATGGATGATAACAGAAACTTGATTTGTGACATGAAATCGATGCACTCAGTGAATCAGAAATTAAAGGACAATGATAAGTTCTGTATTAATAGAATTGAATCACTCAAGAGAGACATAAATTCTCTAACTTTGAAGATTAAGGAACAAGCATATCGGTTGGATATGGCTTATGCTGAGATTGAGAAAAGAAATGAAATTGTTGATAAGAAAAACAAAGAAATTTCAGACAAAGAAGCAAAAGTGATCAAATTACATAGAAAACTGGAATGTTTTGGAAATTCATCACTATTGTTGGGTTATTTCAATGACAATGCTGATCCTGTTAAGAGAACAAATGGAATTGGATTTGCTACTCCACCATTTAATGGGAATTATGCTGTAGAACCAGAGATCATTACTGAAGAGGATATTGATCCTAAGACAGTTTTAAAGATTAATCCAGTCACAAGAGAAGAAATGGTATATGTTTCTGACAGTGATGATGAGATATTTGATGCTCAGAAAATTGATGGTGTTCCTAAAGATGTGAAGTTTGATGAACCAAAGGTGGTAAAACAAGTCACAAGAGATAGGTGTATTCTTACAGAGCCCGATGAAGTTGAACAACCAACTATTTCACCAATTTTATCAAAAAGTGGTTTTATTAGTGCTGGTGATATCAAGAAGGAAGTGTCAAAAGTTGAAAATAAATCAACAAGTGATTTCATTAAACAGAAAGTGAATGCGACAAAACCTAAAGATAATCAGTTATAAGTTTCAAATCCTTATGTTGGTGAATCATCCAGAAAGATGTATGTTCCAAAGAAACAAGGAGGTAGTGAGGCTAGATCTACTGAAGGTTATTCATCAGGAAGTTCTTCAACTTCAACAAGGGTTCCTTACATCAGAGAATACAAGGATAAGAGAGTTTGCTTTCATTGTAATGAGGTGGGGCATATAGTGTTATATTGTCCTTACAAAAACAAAGAGAAGAATTTTCTTATTTCAGAAAAAGTTACACCTGCTGTTGCTCATGGTCAATCAAGAGTAGTGAAGATTTTGCGAAGACCAAATGTGGGAAAGTCTACATCTGACAATGTGAAGAAACAATCTGTCAAAGGAAATTTGCCTAAGCAGCATGTTAATAAACCTTTTGGGTTTAAGAAAGAGATGACACAGCATGTTCATGATATATTTTTTTATTCTAAACCAGAGTTTGTGCAATCTGGTGCTAGAAACAATGTTATTTTTCTTAAGTTTATTGAGAATCCTAAAGTTGGATTCATAAATAATTCACAATCTGAGGTCAAACTTTCAAGACCTCGAAGGCGAAGAAGGAACAGACGGTTAAGAAAAATTTTGGAAAACGATCAATTTGAATATGAATTTCAACATCAATCAATTTTTGATAAGAAAAAGAATGTTTCAAAATCCAAAATGTCTGATTCTGATTTGCCTAAATCACCAAGGGTAGATGATAATAGAGATTGTGAATTTCTTGAGGTTGTTTATTTTGATGCTAATGGAAGACTCAAGACCACAATGGTTTGGGTCCCCGTTTCTAATTGATTTCCTTTGTTTGTGTAGGGTCAACCAAGGAAGACTATCAACAACAAATGGTATGAGGATAGTGGTTGCTCCCGACATATGACAGGAAAAATTCGTTTGCTTGAAGATTTTATTAAAATTGATGGAGGTTATGTCGCTTTTACAAGTAATAAAGGCGGGTACATAACAGGTCAAGGAACGTTAAAGAATGAAAAGGTGACGTTTGAGAAAGTCAATCATGTTGAGCAACTCGAACATAATCTACTCAGTGTATCTCAAGTGTGTAATAATAAGTTTTCATTTCATTTTAATGATGTTGAATGTTATATTCTAAAGCCGGGATTTGAAATACCTGAAGAAATGATTCTGATGAAGGCTTCGAGAAGAAATGACACATATGTTTTAGACATGAGTGTTGCTACAACAACAGATTCAATTCCTACATGTTTACTCTCAAAAGCATCTGAATCTGACTCTATTCTTTGGCATCGGAAGCTAGCTCATATCAATTTTAGAAAAATGAATTATTTGGTGAAGAATGATTTGGTATCTGGTATTCCAAAAATGAAATTTGCTATGCCTGTTGATTGCAATCCTTGCAAGAAGGGCAAGCAACACACGAAGTCTCACAAATCCAAGAAACAAAATTCTATTGTTACTCCTTTGGAGTTACTGCATATGGATTTGTTCGGACCGATAAGTATTCGAAGCATTGGAGGTAAATCATACTGTTTGGTGGTAACGAATGACTTCTCAAGATTTTCATGGGTTATGTTTTTGGCAACAAAGCCTGAAATGGCTGAGACAGTTCAATACTTAATTCTTGGGTTGGAGAATCTTTTGAATCCGAAAGTCAGGCGTATCAGAAGTGACAATTGCAGCGAGTTCAAGAATGGCAAGATGGGATTCTTTTGATTACAAAAGGGTATAAATCATGAATTTACTGCGCCATATGTTCCTCAACAAAACGGTGTTGCTGAGCGAAAGAATAGAACTCTGATTGAGGCAGCTAGAACAATGTTGGCGGATTCTAAGCTACCGGTTACTTTTTGGGCCGAAGCTGTGAATACGGCATGCCATGTCCTGAATCGTGTTCTGACCGTCAAGCGACACAACAAGACGTGTTATGAGTTGTTAAATGGTCGAAAGCCTAATTTGAATTATCTTATTCCTTTTGGAAATCCGTGTACTCTTCTGAAGATCCGGGATGTTTCTACTAAGTTTAGCGAAAAGGCGATCGAAGGAATTTTTCTGGGTTATGTTGCCAATTCGTTGAATAAAAGAGTGTATAACAAAGAAACCCGACAGATCAAAGAATGGTTTCATATTGATTGTTCTAATCGATCTATTCCCTAGAAGGCAGTCGGTCCAGAATGGGCGTTTGATTATGACAGCTTGTTCAAGTCTTTTAATTTTGCTCCTGACTTATTTGATGAAGAAGTTGCATTATTATAGAATTCATGTCAATGTGACCAAGATTGTGGTTTAATTCAAAAATCAACGGTTCCATATTACGTTCCATCATCATCAGTTCACCCTGATCCAAATGTTCCATTTAGTTCGGGAACTCACGAGACTGATAGTGAAGATGATGAAGAAATTTTTCAGGATTCTTAAGCAGATCCATTAATTGTTGATGATTCATCCAATACTACACATGTTCAGTGTCACACCCCGACCGACGGCGGAAAACGTCGGGGCGTGAAGCTGTGCAGACTGTTCATAGCTCATGGTTGCTAAAGTTTGAATAATTTAAACATTCATTTTCATTACACGTAGCAAGTTCATACCATATAAGAACCAAATGTAGCGATTACAAAATATAAATAGTTTAGATTAATTGCTAGGTCCAAATCCTATATGTAGCAGCTTGTAATACTTCAAACATTGTCACCTGAAACATGGTTAAAAACAAAGTCAACTAAAAAGTTGGTGAGAATACATAGGTTTTCGTGTCATGTAATAGAATATAGTATCGTGTGCATACAATTCATACAAACATGGCAATTAAGGCATTTATGGAGAGATACCATCGTGTGACCTGGTAGTACAATCAAACCTTTGTAACTAGCATGCAAAACAAACGCGTGTTGGCAGTAACAGTCACCCTACCTGGGTGGGTTTGTTAGACTCAATAGATCTATCACTGTTTACTGTAGGCTATAAAATAGTTAATGATTGCACGTAAATAGCAAACTGCGTGTTGGTCTACACACCTAGAACTCAAGCACAAAGCTCAAAATTGTAACACATGATTGTAGGGTGGAATTGTATATTGTGTAGTTTGTAAACATAGTAAATAGAACGCATGTTCCACCCCAAAAGTTTGTAAATAGAGTAAAAGGGGGGCTATGTAACTCACTTGTGTTGGAGCGTGTAGTTTGCACAGATCAACAAAAATACCAAGCGTGTTGTAGGTCGCTACGTTTGACCTATCGAATGAGGGTATAACACGTGTCACTGTTTGTGTTATTTTGTGTCCAAAGTGGGTTCGTTGGTGGTTTGTGTGTTTAGGGTTGGTTTTGGAATAATAAATTAGTAGCGATATATATATATATATATATTTATTTAAATAAACGATATTTGTTTAAATCAAAATATATATTTGTATAAATAGTTTTATAAAAATGATTACATAAACTCATGATTTCATCGGTTTTGAAACTATCGGGAATTAATTGTTTTAAATTTCTAAATCAAAGATTTGGTTTATAAATGATTCCCGGGTCTTGGGATTTTATAACGTAACTTTTATAATTACATTTTGAAATTTTTTTGCTAAAATATGTTAAATAAACTTTAAAACAGAAAAATAATTGATTCTGGTCAAGGAGCACGACCGTGCTCAAGTAGGACACGACCGCGCTCGTTGCCGGGCGTGACCGTGGTGGTCTGAAACGCGCCCGTGGTCGAGTCAGAAGGTACTTCATAGGTTCTGGACATAGAGCACGACCGTGCTCGTATCTGGCACGACCGCGTCTAGTGTTTGTTTTTGATCAAGACTTGTTTGCTCGGTAAGCACGACCGGGCCACACCTGGGGCACGATTGTGCTTGGTCAGGCACGACCGCGCTCAGTGATGAGCGCGACCGTGTCGGGTCTTTTTCAGACACAATTCGATCGATTCTTATAATAAATGCTTCTGTATTCTTAGGGCTTTCATAGATTAGGTGCTTGCGAATGTATCCACATAGTTTGATTGTATTTATATCGTGTTTAAGTGGTAGTTTGAGTAAAAGTTTAGTTTTCGGCTCTTTGGTTCAAAATCGAATTGATTGAGTGATATAACTATGATTTAGTATAGGGCTTTCATCCTAGGGGTAGATACGAAGCTAAGGAAGTGTTACTTACTCGTTAACAATGGGCAATTTAATGCAGTCGGCTACGGGTCAAAGAGTCGAGCTTCTTGGCGATCGATTGGACTCCAGAGACTGTTTGAGCGTCGAACGAGAGTTTTGGAAGTTCGAGTGGGTGTATATGAGGGTGTAGGAAACGTGCAACTGGCTCTATATCGACGAATTCGCGAGTCATGATTGTGGTGGGTATGGGATTAAACAAATCTGTAAATTGGAGTGTAATTGATGCGTGTTGCAGGTTGTATTCAGTCAAGTATGGTCTGACGCGCGAAAACCGGCTTTGACCATTCTTTAAATTTTGCGAAATCTTCGAGTATGGCTGTGATCTGACTTCTGCAGAGTCACGTGGTTTCAGCAGCGCGACCGTGTCTGTATTAGGCACGACCGTGCTTAGGTCTTCAGGCGCGACCGTGCCTAGTCCTAGGCGCGACCGTGCTTGCCTAGTTTTGTAGTTTTTGAGTTTTGTCAGTTTTGGTCCTCGAGGTTTGTGAGATGATGGCGTTTTCAGTTGTTATTGTAACATAATGTATTGTATGTGTAATTGCATTACAGTTGTTGCACACGAATTGAAATTGAAATACTCGTTTATTGCATCGAAACGTTTACATGGTAAAAAAAAAAAAACAGAAATGTTACAGTCTCCCCATGTTGAGGGGATTTCGTCCCGAAATTCAACTAGTTGAGGTTGCAGAATTGGTGAATATGTGAGGATACTTGAGTTTCATTTGGTCTTCACGTTCCCATGTAAACTCAGGACCGCGTTTAGAATCCCAACGGACTTTGACTATAGGAATGCGGCTGCGTTTTGAGTTGCTTGATCTCACGGTCCTTGATCTCCACCGGTTTCTCGACAAAGTGCATCGTTTCATCAATGCGCACATCGTCAAGAGGTATGTGGAGGTTCTCATCAGCAAGACATTTCTTCAGGTTGGACACGTGGAAGGTTGGATGAACATTGTTGAGTGCTGGAGGTAGCTCAAGTTTGTAAGCCACTTTCCCGATTCTTTCAAGGATCTTGAACGGGCCTACGTAACGAGGTGCTAGCTTGCCTTTCTTTCCAAAGCGGATCACACCCTTCCAAGGGGATACTTTGAGAAGCACAAGGTCGCCCACTGGGAATTCCAAGGGTTTTCGTCGCTTGTCGGCATAGCTCTTTTGTCGACTTCTTGCTACTCGGATGTTGTCACGGATTTGAAGGATTTTGTCGGATGTTTCCTGAATTAACTCGGGACCGGTGATTTGTGCTTCACCAATCTCGTTCCAACAGATGGGAGAACGGCATTTGCGACCATAAAGAGCTTCGAATGGAGCCATGTTGATGCTGGTGTGGTAGCTGTTATTGTAGGAGAATTCAATAAGTGTCAAGTGTGAATCCCAATTGCAACCAAAGTCTATGGCACAGGCTCTCAGCATGTCTTCGAGGGTTTGGATTGTCCGTTCAGTCTGACCATCAGTTTGGGGATGGTAGGCTGTGCTTAAATCCAATCGTGTGCCAAGTGCCTTTTGCAGAGATTGCCAAAATCTGGAAGTGAAACGAGCATCTCTGTCGGAGATTATGTTCAAAGGTATACCGTGTCGACTCACAATTTCGTCAATATAGATTCGGGCCAATTTCTCAACCCGATAGTCTTCACGGATGGGCAGGAAGTGTGCGGACTTTGTGAGACGGTCGATGATTACCCAAATGCTATCATAGCCGTTTGAAGTACGGGGGAGTTTAGTAATGAAGTCCATGGCTAGATTTTCCCATTTCCACACGGGGATTTCCGGTTGTTCAAGTAAACCGGAAGGACGTTGATGTTCGGCTTTGACTTTAGAGCAGGTTAGACATTTTGCAACATAAAGTGCAATGTCTTTCTTCATACCAGGCCACCAATATTGTGGTCGAAGATTGTGATACATTTTATCCGCACCGGGATGAATAGAATACCGAGACTTGTGTGCTTCAGTCATGAGGAATTCCCGGAGATCATTGCGATTGGGAACCCAAATACGATCCAAGAAATAAAACAAACCATTGTTTTTAGTCTCTAGTTGGAATTCAGCACCACACGACATTTCCTCATACATATTTCCCTCGGTAATCGAGACGTGTTGAGCTTCTAGAATACGGGTTTGAATGTCGGAATGAATCTTGACACTTTGGAGCATGACGCGTTCTTTACGGCTCAGCGCATCGGCTACAACATTAGCCTTGCCGGGATGATAACGAATCTCGCAATCGTAATCATTGAGGAGTTCAACCCAACGTCGTTGCCTCATGTTGAGTTCTTTTTGATTGAAGATGTGTTAGAGGCTTTTGTGGTCGGTGAATACCACACGTTTTGTGCCATATAGATAATGTCTCCAAATCTTCAAGGCAAATATGACTGCACCTAGCTCCAGATCGTGCGTCGTATAGTTCTTTTCATGGATCTTGAGTTGCCTCGATGCATAAGCGATTACCTTGCCTCGTTGCATGAGAACACAACCAAGGCCTAGGTTAGAGGCATCACAGTAAACGAATAGGTCATCGTTTCCTTCGGGAAGAGTCAGAATAGGAGCATCACATAACTTCTGTTTAAGAGTTTGGAAGGCTTCTTCTTGTTTCGGCCCCCATTCATAAGGTTTACCTTTATGTGTCAAGGCGGTGAGGGGAACAGCAATCTTGGAGAAATTGGAAATGAATCTTCGGTAATAACCCGCTAAACCAAGGAACGAACGAACCTCGGTAGGGGTTTGAGGAGCACTCCAATTCTTGACAGCTTCGATCTTGGCAGGGTCGACATGTATTCCCTTTTTATTGACAACATGACCCAAAAATTGAACCTCCTTTAGCCAAAATTCACATTTGGATAACTTAGCGTATAATTGTTCGGTTCTCAGGAGATCTAAAATCAGTCTAAGGTGCTGTTCATGTTCTTCCTCAGTCTTGGAATAGATCAAGATGTCGTCGATGAAAACGATCACGAATTTGTCAAGGTATGGTTTGCACATGCGGTTCATGAGATCCATAAAGACAGCAGGTGCATTGGTCAACCCAAAAGGCATAACCGTGAACTCGTAATGACCATATCTTGTTCGGAAGGCGGTCTTTGGAATATCTTCTTCTCGGACACGCAGTTGGTGATAACCAGATCGAAGATCAATCTTCGAGAAACAAGTAGAACCTTGGAGTTGATCTAAGAGGTCGTCAATCCTAGGTAACGGGTAGCGGTTTTTGATTGTAAGCTTGTTGAGCTCTTGATAGTCAATACACATGCGGAATGAACCATCCTTCTTTTTAACAAACAAGACCGGTGCACCCCACGGTGAATGACTTGGCCGTATGAAACCTTTGTCAGCGAGTTCTTGAAGTTGACTTGCAAGTTCTTGCAATTCGGAAGGTGCAAGCCGGTAAGGAGCTTTAGCCACAGGGTTTGCTCCGGGTATGAGATCCATTCGAAACTTTACTTCCCGAACAGGTGGAAGACCGGGTAAGTCGTCGGGAAAGACTTCGGGAAACTCCCGAATGATGGGAATATCTTCCATTCTTCTCTCCTTGTCTTCTTTTTGAATCACATGAGCTAGGAAAACCATGCACTTCTTTCGAATGTATTTCTGGGCAGTTATGCATTACCTCAGTTTGAGTCCTTTGCAAGGTTTCTCGCCAAAGACTTTCAATATGTCTCCCGGTGGAAGAGGTACTCGGATGTACTTTTCAAAGCACATGACCTCGGCATGGTTTTTAGATAACCAATCCATGCCGATGATGACGTCAAAGCTTCCCAACGGCATTGGTATAAGGTTGACTGGAAACGTGTGACCATTGAGTTCTAGTGAGCAGTCATGAATGATGGAGTCAATAGTGATGGAGTTTCCATCCGCTACTTCAACGGTGAAGGTTTTCTCGAGTTTGGATCGTGTTTTTCCAAGTAAAGGTTCAAAGTTAAGTGACACAAAAATCTTATCGGCCCCGGTATCAAATAGTATAGATGCAAATTGTTTATTTACAAGAAACGTACCGTTGACCGCATGATCGTTGGCTTGAGCTTCATTGGCGTTGATGTTGAAAGCACGTCCACGAGCTCCGCCCTGATTATTGTTCACAAGTTTTGGACATTGGTTTCGGAAGTGGTTCGGGTTGCCACATTCAAAGCAAGCCCGTCCATTTGCATTGATTGGAACCACTTGATTAGCTCCGGGTTGATTAACCGGGTTGGCTTGAGTAGTAAGTGCCTTTTGTCGGCAGATATTGGTCGTATGGCCAAGTTTCCCACAATGATTGCAAATGCGACATGGGATAGTTTATGGGTGATGATAGTTGCAATTGTTGCAGAGTGGGTAGGTACCTCCATAAGCTTTCTTGGCTGGATTTTGAGCCAAGGGTGCAACTTGATTAATTGGGGCGGCCGAAGTGACTACTGCAAAATTTTTCGCCTTTCTCTTCCTGGTGTTTCGATACTGTTCGTTTTGAACTTCTTTGACATGAGTAGGAGGAGTTGTGGTGTCAGAAACTTTCTTGGCCCCCTTTTTGGTAAGAGTACATGCTTTAACGTGATTATCGGTCAGTGTGGCAGCTAGACGAATAGCATCTTCTAGGTTTGCAGGATTTCTTCCTAGAACAGTGTCCTGGATTTGTCTCGGTAGGCCACCGATATATTTTTCAATACACCTAGACAAAGGTGTAACCATGTGAGGTACCAGCATGCTCAGTTCGTGAAAACGGTTGGTGTACGCCAAGCTTTCACCGCTATCTTGGGTAAGATCCCAAAATTCCGCTTCCAGTTTCTTCATCTCATTTCGAGGACAGAATTCCTCGGTCATGATCCTTTTCAGCTCATCCCATGGCAGAGCCATTGCTACTTCTACTCCCCTTGTTCTCTTTTCCCCATTCCACCAGGTTAGTGCCCGTTTTTGAAAGACACTAGTGGCATGGCGAACACGCAGATTGTCCGGACAGTCACTATTGAGGAAGGTGCCCTCAATATTTTCGAACCATTGAAGGAGTCCCGTGGCTCCTTCGGTACCATAAAATTTCAGGGGATTGCAAGAGTTGAAATGCTTGAAGGTACATTGTGGCGGGTTGGCACCACCGCCACTACCAGTATTAGCACTACCACTGGCGTTCCCATTGTTGTTGTTATTGGCTTGAGTTAGTTGAGTTACTAGCTGAGTGAGGAGAGCAGCAAGGTCGGTATTATTGTTGTTGTTGGCATTGCCGGTATTGGTGTTGGTGCTATTGTTGGCGTTGTCGGTGTTGTTGCGGTTGATGTTACGACGAGGAGGCATTCTATAAAAAGAGAATGATACAAAAGTGTTGTGAGAATTTATAAAAATCCGTTGAAATTTAGGATAGGAGGAAAAATAACATATTTATTTCATAGTTCGGATTGTTTTCAAGTAATCACATTTCTACTTGAACACAATGACATATTAAGGTTAATTAGACTTATATAATTTTCAAGGATACGTGCTTTAGCCTATAGGTAAACACTCATCCCGGGAATTCCCAGGAAAGCATACGGATCCCTCGGTTGATTGGGATTTATATGAAATGCTTTCCTAGACAGAAAACCCAAAATACAGGTGTCACCCTTCCAGATTGCACATGTCCTTTAATAATTAACAGAGTCTAAAACCTTAACGGGTATATAAAAATATTTTTGATAGACTAATGTCTACGAGTATGAGTTTTTCCACAAGTTATGGCGATGATGACATAGAAGCAGTTAAGGAGGATATGCGGCTTAGGATACGGGTATGGATACGATTTATTTAATTTATTATTTACGCATGCTTATTAAGTCATGTAGTCTAAACAATTTAAGTATCAAATAACTAACACATAAAGCATGTGACATATAGCAAATAGCACGTATCACATAAAACATGTAACATGACATTGTTGGGTGTCCTAAACTTATAGTTTAGGTCAATGGTGTCTAATAACCTAATTCCCTATAACCAAGGCTCTGAAACCAATCTGTCACACCCCGACCGAAGGCGGAAAACGTCGGGGCGTGAAGCTGTGCAGACTGTTCATAGCTCATGGTTGCTAAAGTTTGAATAATTTAAACATTCATTTTCATTACACGTAGCAAGTTCATACCATACAAGAACCAAATGTAGCGATTACAAAATATAAATAGTTTAGATTAATTGCTAGGTCCAAATCCTATATGTAGCAGCTTGTAATACTTCAAACATTGTCACCTGAAACATGGTTAAAAACAAAGTCAACTAAAAAGTTGGTGAGAATACATAGGTTTTCGTGTCATGTAATAGAATATAGTGTCGTGTGCATACAATTCATACAAACATGGCAATTAAGGCATTTATGGAGAGATACCATCGTGTGACCTGGTAGTACAATCAAACCTTTGTAACTAGCATGCAAAACAAACGCGTGTTGGCAGTAACAGTCACCCTACCTGGGTGGGTTTGTCAGACTCAATAGATCTATCACTGTTTACTGTAGGCTATAAAATAGTTAATGATTGCACGTGAATAGCAAACTGCGTGTTGGTCTACACACCTAGAACTCAAGCACAAAGCTCAAAATTGTAACACATGATTGTAGGGTGGAATTGTATATTGTGTAGTTTGTAAACATAGTAAATAGAACGCATGTTCCACCCCAAAAGTTTGTAAATAGAGTAAAAGGGGGGCTATGTAACTCACTTGTGTTGGAGCGTGTAGTTTGCACAGATCAACAAAAATACCAAGCGTGTTGTAGGTCGCTACGTTTGACCTATCGAATGAGGGTATAACACGTGTCACTGTTTGTGTTATTTTGTGTCCAAAGTGGGTTCATTGGTGGTTTGTGTGTTTAGGGTTGGTTTTGGAATAATAAATTAGTAGCGATATATATATATATATTTATTTAAATAAAATTTAAATAAACGATATTTGTTTAAATCAAAATATATATTTGTATAAATAGTTTTATAAAAATGATTACATAAACTCATGATTTCATCGGTTTTGAAACTATCGGGAATTAATTGTTTTAAATTTCTAAATCAAAGATTTGGTTTATAAATGATTCCCGGGTCTTGGGATTTTATAACGTAACTTTTATAATTACATTTTGAAATTTTTTTGCTAAAATATGTTAAATAGACTTTAAAACAGAAAAATAATTGATTCTGGTCAAGGAGCACGACCGTGCTCAAGTAGGACACGACCGCGCTCGTTGCCGGGCGTGACCGTGGTGGTCTGAAACGCGCCCGTGGTCAAGTCAGAAGGTACTTCATAGGTTCTGGACATAGAGCACGACCGTGCTCGTATCTGGAACGACCGCGTCTAGTGTTTGTTTTTGATCAAGACTTGTTTGCTCGGTAAGCACGACCGGGCCACACCTGGGGCACGATTGTGCTTGGTCAGGCACGACCGCGCTCAGTGATGAGCGCGACCGTGTCGGGTCTTTTTCAGACACAATTCGATCGATTCTTATAATAAATGCTTCTGTATTCTTAGGGCTTTCATAGATTAGGTGCTTGCGAATGTATCCACATAGTTTGATTGTATTTATATCGTGTTTAAGTGGTAGTTTGAGTAAAAGTTTAGTTTTCGGCTCTTTGGTTCAAAATCGAATTGATTGAGTGATATAACTACGATTTAGTATAGGGCTTTCATCCTAGGGGTAGATACGAAGCTAAGGAAGTGTTACTTACTCGTTAACAATGGGCAATTTAATGTAGTCGGCTACGGGTCAAAGAGTCGAGCTTCTTGGCGATCGATTGGACTCCAGAGACTGTTTGAGCGTCGAACGAGAGTTTTGGAAGTTCGAGTGGGTGTATATGAGGGTGTAGGAAACGTGCAACTGGCTCTATATCGACGAATTCGCGAGTCATGATTGTGGTGGGTATGGGATTAAACAAATCTGTAAATTGGAGTGTAATTGATGCGTGTTGCAGGTTGTATTCAGTCAAGTATGGTCTGACGCGCGAAAACCGGCTTTGACCATTCTTTAAATTTTACGAAATCTTCGAGTATGGCTGTGATATGACTTCTGCAGAGTCACGTGGTTTCAGCAGCGCGACCGTGTCTGTATTAGGCACGACCGTGCTTAGGTCTTCAGGCGCGACCGTGCCTAGTCCTAGGCGCGACCGTGCTTGCCTAGTTTTGTAGTTTTTGAGTTTTGTCAGTTTTGGTCCTCGAGGTTTGTGAGATGATGGCGTTTTCAGTTGTTATTTTAACATAATGTATTGTATGTGTAATTGCATTACAGTTGTTGCACACGAATTGAAATTGAAATACTCGTTTATTGCATCGAAACGTTTACATGGTAAAAAAAAAAACAGAAATGTTACATTTAGGGGGAGTCTACAACTTTAGATTCTGAGATACCAGTTGATTACTCTTATAAATCAGATATTCCTCAAGTTGATATTTTACCTGTTCCGGAGGTGGCTTCCATAAAAGAACTCAAAGATCATCCGCTGACGAATATCATTGGGAATTTGCATGATGGAGTTCAAACTCGTTCTTTAACTGAAAATACTTGTTTATATTCTTACATTAGAGATACTGGAGTACTTGATGTTTGCTTACATTCTTGTTTTATTTCTCAGGTAGAACCTAAAAATGTGGAGATGGCTTTACAAGACAATAACTGGATAGAAGCAATGCAAGAAGAGCTTGCTCAATTTGATAAACTAAAGGTGTGGAATTTAGTTGATTTACCAAAGGGATTGTATCTGATTGGCACCAAGTGGGTTTTCAAATATAAAAAGGATATTCGTGGTGTCGTGGTACGAAACAAAGCAAGATTGGTCGTACAGGGCTTTAATCAACAGGAGGGTATTGATTATACTGAGGTGTACGCACCTGTAGCAAGGTTGGAAGTAATTCGTTTGTTTTTAGCTTTTGCTTCGTTCAAAGGTTTCAAGGTTTATCAACTGGATATCTGTCACACCCCCAATTTCAACTAACGGAGTTTTACCGTTTGAGAAGTGACGAACCAGGATCTCAGACATTAGTTACTTTGAACGACTCTACATCGGACTCAAAATGAAAATATCATTCAAATCAGAGTATCAATGCGGAAGCGTAAAGAAAATAAATGTGCAAAATACACGCGCCCAAAACCAAAGTTCAAAAGTCCAAAAAGTCCAACCAAAACAACTACAATAGAATAATTCAAACAATTATAACTAAGTCATAATTAAAGTAGTTGAATCCCATGCATGTTCTAACGTGCACCTGTGTCTTATCTTAGCGACCTGAGAAAACATGTAAGAAAATATGTCAACACGAGGTTGGTGAGTCCACAGGTTTCAATATATGTAAATAAGCGTTTACCAGATTTATGTTCATTCTGTGACATCCGGCAATTTCAGGTTAACTCCGTTAACTCAAACACGTTATCTCAAACAGTTATTTCATTCAAACACGATACCACGAACAGTTATTGATTCAAACTCAGTTACCTCAAACAGTCATGCATGCATCACATTTAATTAAGATTAATTAGATGTGTCGGTTTTGCACTAACACTCACGTATCGGTAAATCGTAGAATTACCGGATCACACACGAGTCGAACCCGGAACGTTGGTGATAAGCAATAAATAATAATTCAAGCAATAAATAATTTATAATGAATATAAATTATGTGTTTTTACGTGCTACGTGAATTATCTGTGAATTACGTGAACTTTCGTTAAATCGCGTAGATTTACCGGACTGCTTATTTATCTGCTATTTTATAAAGATTGTATTTTTATAAAATAAATTAGTTAAAGGGTTTTAATTATTAATTAGTTAAAGTTAAATTAAAAGCCCGTAATTACCCAAACCCGTTAGTAAAAGCCCGTACAAGATTTATAAAAAGATTTTTATAAAAGTTTCTAACCTAAATCACTCTCTCTCTCAATCTCGCCGTCTCTCTCTCTCTCTCTCACCCTCTCTCACGAAATTGAACCTGCAACCAAGCAAGGATCGCTCATTCAAGCTTCAAACTTGGAATTAGACGCGTATTCGGAATCCTCGTTACGTTTCTAACATCCACACGTAAGTCGTTTCATCCGATTTGATTTCCTTTTGATTATTGCAGTTAGATCAGACCCTAAATCCATCCAAACATGATGATTTTCTTAATGTAGTTGCAAGCTTGATGTGTTTTTGTTGAATATTGTTGATTTATGATGTTTTGCTAAACTCTAGCGATGTATGACTGATTAGTTGTTGATTATTGAAACTAGTAATGTTAGAATAGTGTAGAACATGATTAAAGTCGATAACTTTGCTACTGAAATCGTTGGATTGCATGAGAAACGGCTAAACCCTAATGTTTAATTTACCTTGCTGTCGAACTGGCTCTTCGCGTACCGCGAAGACCCGCGGGCGAGTCTTTCGCGTATCGCGAGAGACAATTTAGTCGGGCCTGATTTTTGGTCCTCTCGCGTACCGCGAAAACCCAGGTCCAAGTCTATCGCGTACCGCGAGAGACAAGTAAACCGGGCGAGTCCTGAAACCTCTCGCGTACCGCGAGGGAGACCCCTCTCCTCTCCCGCGTACCGCGAGGGACATCTCTTAACAGAAAGTTAATTTCAATTTTCACTTTTTCACCCGCTCACTCGTTTTGAATTCTATAGCTTCTTGATGATGGTTTTGTACTTGACATGACATGATAATGTGTGTAAACTTGATTGATGATTATATAACGCGCATGCTCATCATAGGTTGCTAAAAATAGAAACTTTATCGGAACCAAGTCAAACATGCTATGTAGAATAGAATTGTTGTAGGATATGATGATTGCTATGTGCTACTTGAATTGAAACCTGCAAGCATATGATAACAATGATGTGAAACCCGAACATGGTTACTATTTATAGAAACTTACTAATTATGGAAACCTGCCATTAATGGAAACATGCTACCTTTCTAGAACAAATAGGATTTGTTGCTACGTGCTATCGTATGATCAATTGTGTGTTATGTGTTAGTATGCAACTCAAACATTAAAACACAAACGTGTCACCAACGGGTCGTCGTGTCAAACTTGAGTCGCACTTGCAAACTATTTTCTACAACCTTTAACAACAACATTGTTTGGATATATGGGTCTATATCGAACATCACGAACACGCACTTATAGACTACGGTTATAGGTGGCAGTTAGAAGTCCAGCAGTTGCTTCTTAGCTTTCATACTTGCATACGCACTCAGGTGAGTTTCATAACCCCTATTTTACTTGTTTTCCTTTTTGGGGGAGAAAACATGCTTTCAAACATTTCAAACATTTTGGGATTCTGTATTACTGTTTTACCGCTTGCGTACTGAAAGTGCACAAACATACCAAACAAGTCCTTACATTTCGAACCGTTAGTATTGGGGAATAGCGAGGGGATTTTGAGTAGTACTACTGGGTTTTGACAAAGCCCCACCCGAGTTAGTCGCTCTAACTATGATTGGAGGTCAACGGGTGTAAAATTTGCCTAAACATTAGCCAGTGTTCGGTAGACATGGCTGGAGGCATTCAAACATACAAACAGTCAGCTTCGGTTGCGAACGCTTAAAGTAGCAATGCATTAGACTAGCTATCTATCGGTAAACAATAATTACTTTATCTGACAAACATTGAGCATGGGATGCTTGCGTTAAACAATTGGATTTACTTACATTACTTTATGAACTCACCAACCATTGTGTTGACACTTTTTAGCATGTCTTTCTCAGGTCACTAAGGTATCCAAGCACGAGCATAGGGCATGCATGGAGTCTTATCACTATCGAACATTGAATTTACGTTATTTACTTAAACTGCATGGTTTTGGGCGCTTTGTTTTGCGCAACTTACTTTTACTTGCATTGGTTTATGTTTACGCTTCCGCAACGTTTTCAAACTTGAACTTTTGTTGTCTCGTGACTATGAGCAGCATTAGTGGTTTATTTAAATTCATATAGAGTCGTTCCGTGTAACTAATGACTGAGATCCTGATGTGTCACCTTCCAAAACGGTAAAACTCCGTTAGTGGGATTTGGGGGTGTGACAGATTGGTATCAGAGACATTGGTTTTAGTGAACTAGGAATTGCATTGCATTCTAGACTTTAACCACACACTTGCATTAGTTACACAACACTTACACTCATACAGTACACTGACTCATCACACTACAGGAGATGTCTCATTCACCCAAGTCACCAGATTCCCCGATCGAGCAGGAACCCGAGGTTCCAACAGTACCTTCACCCGAGCCAAAGAGGCGAAGGATGACGCCCATGGATGATACTAGAGTGTATGGCGAGCCATTCCATGTGCGTATTAGAGACGACACGGAGCATTGGGATTGGTATCCCGACATGATTAGGAGTTGGATCCGCGAGGAGCAAGTTCCACCTCCACTTGCTGCTGACATTCCTACTTCTTCCTCTTCTGCTTCGCGAACTTTGCCACCGTTGAGATATCCACCTGAGCAGGTTCTAGCTGCATTCGTAGCTAAGATGGACCGAGAGATCAGAAACATGCGTGAGGCTGCTGGTGAGATCACCGGGCTACTACAACGTGGATACAAGACTGACCAGAGGGTGGAGAAGCTGCTTAACAACCAGGGAAGGTTGAACACTGTGCAAGACCAACTAGCAGCAGCATACTATGAGTTACGAGATCAAGTGAACGTCCAGCGCCTTAACCTCGAGGCAGCAGAGGCTAGGATTGAGCAGCTGGAGGAGCAGCTTGAGGCTGCCAATGCTGCAGAGGTTGAGCAGGAGGAGGAGCAGGGTGAGGATGAAGAGCAGGGTGATGATGAGGAACAGGATGAGGATGAGGATACTGTTTCTGATGTGACTTCAGTTGACAGTGATGATGACTGATAGACTATCTTTTGAGTTATTTTGCTTTTATTTAAACCTAGATGGGCAGGGTTGTTCCCATCCAACAGATATTTCTGGATTTTGATGTTTGATTGAAAGTACTTTGTAGCCTTTACAATTTATTTTATCAAGTATTATTATTGAAATGTTAGATGTTGTGGTTTAATTTTCTGTTATTTACTTATACTTGTATGACAATGATATGCGATGTATTTTTGCTCATGATTTTGTATTTGTGAATGTGAAGAACATGTCTGGACGAAGAGGTGGACGTAACGCCGGGCGTGGTAGCATCAATCTGACCCTAGCAGAGCTTACTGCTATGATTAACGAGCGTGTGGCTGAGGCTTTGGCAGTCAACCCGAATGGAGGTAAATCTATCATCTGTCGACTTTAACGAGTCAACATTCATTCTGAACTCACTTCCGAATCTTATTTGTCCCTGAACGCATTCTTTATATTTAATCCAGGTCAGAACAACCACCAACAGGCCTGCACTTATAAGACATTTATGGACTGTAAGCCCCACACTTTTAGTGGAGCCGAAGGAGCTGTAGGTCTACTCCGCTGGATGGAGAAGACAGAGTCTGTCTTTGCTATGTGCAACTGCCCACAAGCCAACCAGGTGAAGTTTGCATCTGGCACACTGGAGGGTCCAGCCCTCACCTGGTGGAACGCCCAGGTACAAATGCTGACTCTAGAAATGGCAAATGCTTTGCCATGGAATGAGTTCAAGACTATGTTAACAGAGGAGTACTGCCCTCGCGATGAGGTGCAGAAGCTTGAGGTCGAGTTCTGGAACCTCAAGATGGAAGGGTCAGAGATCGAAGCCTACACTACCCGCTCTCATGAACTAGCTACTTTGTGCCCACAGATGGTGACTCCAGTGTACAAGCGCATTGAGAGGTTTATCGAGGGTCTAGTCCCTCAAATTCAGAGTATGGTGACATCATCCAACCCCACCACTATCCAGCAAACCATCCGTTTGGCTCACAGGTTGACCGATCAGGCGGTCGCACAGGGTACACTTCCTCCCAGGAGAGCACTTTCTAAGCTGGCAGATAATAAGCGTAAGTTTGAAAGTCCACATTTCAAGCCTTCTCAGTCCAATCCGCCTCAACAGCAGCATCATCAGCAACGAAAGTTCAAGCCTGCTAAGAGCCATTCACAGTCTAACTCGGCTCAGCAGAATCAGGGATCTTATGCTGGTAAGTACCCTAAGTGTAATAAATGCAACTTTCATCATACTGGGGCGTGCGACAGGTACCGTTGCCAGAGGTGCGGGAAGATGGGCCATTCGGCCAAGGATTGTAGAGGGGATCTACAAGCTAAACAGGCACCGACTGGTGAGGCGCCTAAAGGGTGTTTTGAGTGTGGCAAGGAAGGGCACTACAAGCGGGATTGCCCTCAACTGAAGAAAGCTGGTAATGGGAACGGAAACGGCAACCATCAGGGTGGTAATGGTAATGGCAACGGTAATGGTGCGAAGGGTCGGGCCTTCGTAATTGGTTCAAGTGAAGCTCGTAAAGATCAAAATGTTGTCACTGGTATGTTTCCTTTAAACGATCATTTTGCTTCTGTTCTCTTTGATACTGGTGCCGATAGGAGCTTTATTTCCGAAAACTTTAGTAAACACTTAGAGCTGACCAAAACCCCGTTAGAGCACAAATATTCCATAGAAATAGCTGACGGTAAACTAATCGAGGCAACTCATATCCTCGAGGGGTGTAAGTTGGGACTATCTGGTCACAAACTCGACATCGATCTCATGCCAGTTACACTTGGCAGCTTCGACATAATAGTTGGCATGGATTGGTTGTCCAAAAACCAAGCCGAAATCATCTGTAGGGACAAAATCGTTCGTATCCCTCTACTTAGTGGAGAGATTCTTTCTGTGAAAGGCGAGAAGAGTGGTGCCGTCGTGGGCATCATATCTTACATGAAAGCGCAGAAATGCCTACGCAAGGGTCATACTGCGATACTAGCCCTTGTCGTTGACAAACCTTCCGAGGAGAAGAAAATTGCAGATATCCCTATTGTTCGCGACTTCCCAGAAGTCTTTCCTGATGACTTACCCGGTCTTCCACCCCATCGACAGGTCGAATTTCAGATTGACCTAACCCCCGGAGCAGCACCTATTACCAGAGCACCTTATAGACTTGCACCAAGTGAGCTGCAGGAGTTGTCCACACAGTTGCAAGAACTGTTGGATAAGGGTTTCATCCGACCCAGTTCATCACCATGGGGAGCCCCAGTCCTATTTGTCAAAAAGAAAGATGGGACTTTCCGTATGTGTATTGACTACCGAGAGTTGAACAAGGTAACCATCAAGAACCGCTACCCACTTCCCCGCATTGACGATCTATTCGACCAACTTCAAGGGTCGAGTGTTTACTCAAAAATCGATCTAAGATCTGGATATCATCAGCTACGAGTTCGTGATGAGGATATATCCAAAACCGCTTTCAGAACCCGGTACGGCCATTACGAGTTTTTGGTCATGCCATTTGGATTAACCAACGCACCCGCGGTGTTCATGGACCTCATGAACCGTGTGTGTAAGCCCTACCTCGATCAATTCGTCATTGTATTCATTGACGATATCCTTATCTATTCTAAGAGTAAGGAAGAACACGAAGAACATTTGCGCTTAATCCTTGAACTGCTTAGGCAGGAGCAGCTATACGCGAAGTTTTCCAAATGCGATTTTTGGATTCGCGAGGTTCAATTCCTTGGACATGTAGTCAACGAGAAGGGAATACATGTCGACCCATCCAAAGTAGAGGCCATTAAGAATTGGGCAGCACCAACGACTCCGACTGAGGTGCGACAATTTTTGGGATTGGCTGGCTACTACCGCCGGTTTATTGAGGGATTTTCTAAGCTCGCTCAACCCCTCACCGCCTTAACTCAAAAAGGTAAACCTTATACCTGGAGCGAAACCCAAGAATCAGCATTCCAACTTTTGAAACAGAAACTTTGCAGCGCACCCATCCTATCCCTACCTGAAGGAACCGATGATTTCATAGTGTATTGCGATGCATCGATCCAAGGTCTCGGTTGTGTGCTTATGCAACGTGAGAAAGTTATCGCATACGCTTCCCGACAATTGAAAATCCACGAGAAGAACTACACGACTCACGACTTGGAGTTGGGAGCCGTGGTGTTCGCACTGAAAATCTGGAGACACTACTTGTACGGTACCAAGTGCACCATTTACACCGATCACAAGAGTCTTCAGCACATATTCGAGCAGAAAGAGTTGAACATGCGACAGCGTCGCTGGATCGAACTTCTAAATGATTATGATTGTGCAATCAAATACCATCCGGGCAAAGCTAACGTGGTAGCCGATGCCCTAAGCCGAAAGGAAACTAAACCCCGACGAGTTCGAGCGTTGCAACTCACTATTCATACAGGATTACCCGAACAAATCCGCAATGCTCAACTTGAAGCACTAAAGGAAGAGAACTTAACTCTGGAAGCCACCCGTGGTATGGAGAAACAACTAGAGGTTAAATCCGATGGTATTCGCTACTTCGCAGAGCGAATATGGATTCCAGTGTACGGAAACCTGAGAGAGCTCGTTATGGATGAAGCTCACAAATCCCGATACTCTGTTCACCCGGGATCTGACAAAATGTACCACGATCTCAAAGTTATGTATTGGTGGCCGAACATGAAAGCTGACATAGCCACGTATGTGAGCAAGTGTCTGACTTGTTCCAAGGTCAAGGTGGAGTACCAAAAACCATCCGGATTGCTTCAACAACCGGAAATCCCAATGTGGAAATGGGAGCAGATTTCCATGGACTTCATAACCAAATTACCCCGAACCCCATCTGGATGTGACACAATCTGGGTGATAGTGGATCGTTTAACCAAATCCGCTCATTTCCTTGCTATCAAAGAGACCGACAAAATGGAAAAGTTAACTCGCCTCTATCTTAAAGAAGTAGTATCCCGACATGGAGTGCCAATCTCCATCATCTCCGACAGAGACGCCCGATTCACCTCACGTTTCTGGCAATCATTACAGAAAGCTCTAGGCACGCGCCTGGATATGAGCACAGCGTACCATCCTCAAACAGATGGCCAGAGTGAGCGTACCATTCAAACCCTAGAAGATATGCTACGAGCTTGTGTGATCGATTTTAGTAACAGTTGGGAGACTCACTTGCCTTTAGTGGAGTTCTCTTACAATAACAGCTATCATACTAGCATCAAAGCCGCACCGTTTGAGGCTTTGTATGGACGAAAGTGTAGATCACCACTTTGTTGGGCTGAAGTTGGAGATAGCCAACTTACTGGTCCTGAACTTGTGCACGAAACCTCAGAGAAAATAGTACAAATCCGAAACCGTATGGCGGCAGCGCGTGACCGTCAAAAGAGTTATGCAGACAAGCGCAGAAAACCGCTAGAATTCCAAGTGGGCGACAAAGTTTTATTAAAAGTTTCACCTTGGAAAGGTGTGATTCGTTTTGGGAAACGAGGAAAGTTAAACCCCCGTTATGTTGGACCATTCGAGATAGTGAAAAGGATTGGTCCAGTAGCATATCAGTTGAACCTGCCAGATACACTCAATGGAGTGCATAATGTCTTTCATGTCTCAAACCTAAAGAAGTGCCTATCAGATGAGACTCTTGTAGTTCCACTCGAGGAGTTGGAAATTGATGAACAGCTACGTTTTGTTGAGGAACCAGTTGAGATCATGGACCGAGAGGTCAAAACCCTCAAGCGCAGTAAGATACCTATTGTCAGAGTTCGCTGGAACTCGAAGCGTGGACCGGAGTTCACGTGGGAACGCGAGGATCAGATAATGAAAAAGTATCCTCACCTGTTCAAACATTCAACGGCAAACACGAAAGGTACAAACTAAATTTCGAGACGAAATTTCTTTCAACAAGGGGATGATGTGACAACCCAAATTTTTGTTTCAAACAGCTAGCGACTTGGATTAATTTTCGGGACGAAAATTCTTTCAACAAGGGGATGATGTGACATCCGGCAATTTCAGGTTAACTCCGTTAACTCAAACACGTTATCTCAAACAGTTATTTCATTCAAACACGATACCACGAACAGTTATTGATTCAAACTCAGTTACCTCAAACAGTCATGCATGCATCACATTTAATTAAGATTAATTAGATGTGTCGGTTTTGCACTAACACTCACGTATCGGTAAATCGTAGAATTACCGGATCACACACGAGTCGAACCCGGAACGTTGGTGATAAGCAATAAATAATAATTCAAGCAATAAATAATTTATAATGAATATAAATTATGTGTTTTTACGTGCTACGTGAATTATCTGTGAATTACGTGAACTTTCGTTAAATCGCGTAGATTTACCGGACTGCTTATTTATCTGCTATTTTATAAAGATTGTATTTTTATAAAATAAATTAGTTAAAGGGTTTTAATTATTAATTAGTTAAAGTTAAATTAAAAGCCCGTAATTACCCAAACCCGTTAGTAAAAGCCCGTACAAGATTTATAAAAAGATTTTTATAAAAGTTTCTAACCTAAATCACTCTCTCTCTCAATCTCGCCGTCTCTCTCTCTCTCTCTCACCCTCTCTCACGAAATTGAACCTGCAACCAAGCAAGGATCGCTCATTCAAGCTTCAAACTTGGAATTAGACGCGTATTCGGAATCCTCGTTACGTTTCTAACATCCACACGTAAGTCGTTTCATCCGATTTGATTTCCTTTTGATTATTGCAGTTAGATCAGACCCTAAATCCATCCAAACATGATGATTTTCTTAATGTAGTTGCAAGCTTGATGTGTTTTTGTTGAATATTGTTGATTTATGATGTTTTGCTAAACTCTAGCGATGTATGACTGATTAGTTGTTGATTATTGAAACTAGTAATGTTAGAATAGTGTAGAACATGATTAAAGTCGATAACTTTGCTACTGAAATCGTTGGATTGCATGAGAAACGGCTAAACCCTAATGTTTAATTTACCTTGCTGTCGAACAGGCTCTTCGCGTACCGCGAAGACCCGCGGGCGAGTCTTTCGCGTATCGCGAGAGACAATTTAGTCGGGCCTGATTTTTGGTCCTCTCGCGTACCGCGAAAACCCAGGTCCAAGTCTATCGCGTACCGCGAGAGACAAGTAAACCGGGCGAGTCCTGAAACCTCTCGCGTACCGCGAGGGAGACCCCTCTCCTCTCCCGCGTACCGCGAGGGACATCTCTTAACAGAAAGTTAATTTCAATTTTCACCCGCTCACTCGTTTTGAATTCTATAGCTTCTTGATGATGGTTTTGTACTTGACATGACATGATAATGTGTGTAAACTTGATTGATGATTATATAACGCGCATGCTCATCATAGGTTGCTAAAAATAGAAACTTTATCGGAACCAAGTCAAACATGCTATGTAGAATAGAATTGTTGTAGGATATGATGATTGCTATGTGCTACTTGAATTGAAACCTGCAAGCATATGATAACAATGATGTGAAACCCGAACATGGTTACTATTTATAGAAACTTACTAATTATGGAAACCTGCCATTAATGGAAACATGCTACCTTTCTAGAACAAATAGGATTTGTTGCTACGTGCTATCGTATGATCAATTGTGTGTTATGTGTTAGTATGCAACTCAAACATTAAAACACAAACGTGTCACCAACGGGTCGTCGTGTCAAACTTGAGTCGCACTTGCAAACTATTTTCTACAACCTTTAACAACAACATTGTTTGGATATATGGGTCTATATCGAACATCACGAACACGCACTTATAGACTACGGTTATAGGTGGCAGTTAGAAGTCCAGCAGTTGCTTCTTAGCTTTCATACTTGCATACGCACTCAGGTGAGTTTCATAACCCCTATTTTACTTGTTTTCCTTTTTGGGGGAGAAAACATGCTTTCAAACATTTCAAACATTTTGGGATTCTGTATTACTGTTTTACCGCTTGCGTACTGAAAGTGCACAAACATACCAAACAAGTCCTTACATTTCGAACCGTTAGTATTGGGGAATAGCGAGGGGATTTTGAGTAGTACTACTGGGTTTTGACAAAGCCCCACCCGAGTTAGTCGCTCTAACTATGATTGGAGGTCAACGGGTGTAAAATTTGCCTAAACATTAGCCAGTGTTCGGTAGACATGGCTGGAGGCATTCAAACATACAAACAGTCAGCTTCGGTTGCGAACGCTTAAAGTAGCAATGCATTAGACTAGCTATCTATCGGTAAACAATAATTACTTTATCTGACAAACATTGAGCATGGGATGCTTGCGTTAAACAATTGGATTTACTTACATTACTTTATGAACTCACCAACCATTGTGTTGACACTTTTTAGCATGTCTTTCTCAGGTCACTAAGGTATCCAAGCACGAGCATAGGGCATGCATGGAGTCTTATCACTATCGAACATTGAATTTACGTTATTTACTTAAACTGCATGGTTTTGGGCGCTTTGTTTTGCGCAACTTACTTTTACTTGCATTGGTTTATGTTTACGCTTCCGCAACGTTTTCAAACTTGAACTTTTGTTGTCTCGTGACTATGAGCAGCATTAGTGGTTTATTTAAATTCATATAGAGTCGTTCCGTGTAACTAATGACTGAGATCCTGATGTGTCACCTTCCAAAACGGTAAAACTCCGTTAGTGGGATTTGGGGGTGTGACACATTCAGTACGTATCTATATGTAGCTAACCTATGTTCGTGTTCAGCTCAAGCGCTCGCAACCGAAGCTAACTCTTTGTTTATTGCCTCTTGCCAGGTCTATCAACACTGGCGGTGTGAGTAGGCTAACATTTCACCCGTTTGATATCTAATCGAGTTAGCGCGACTAACGCGGGTGGGATTTGTCAAACCCAGTAGTACTACTAAATATTACCTCGCTAAGATCCATATTAACGGTCCGATATTAGTTGAGGACTTTCTGTGATAGCGTGTTACGCTTAGCATTTAACATTGATATCATACGAATTACAAAATACAAAATTGTTTAGTCATGTTCCCTCCCCCAAGTTAAAACATTAAAAGGGGCCGTGAAAACTCACCTGCGTTGCGTTGTAGGTAGTATCACACAAAGGAAAAGTTGGAACAACGTGTGTAAGTCTCAAACGACTTACGGATGCCCTAAAATTATAAACACATAAATTAGTGATATAATGGGAATTGTGACAATGACACGGAATGAAACACGTCTTAAAGAAACGCTCTAGTAACCGAGAGTAGACGAACGTGTCCACGGGAATAGAAATTCTTTAATTAGTAATTAAATTATATATACGTTACGCGACGAATGACAACAACAATAATAAATACATTCGAGCGTTTTGTCATTTACAAAAATTAGGAAAATAATATAATTTAATATATTATTTTTAGGTTCGAGAGAATATTCTAATTACTCATTCGTGGTACAAAATAATAAATATATTATTTTTATGAACGTAATAAATACAAGTAAATAATATAATTAATTATATTATTATTTAGTTTCAAACGTTATACGAGGTTATAAAACGATACGAAATAATATATATATATATATATATATATATATTATTTAATAATACGAGTAACGTGTTGAAAATAATATAAAATTATTATTTTATACAAAGTTATGGTAAATATATTATTTTTAAAAAATGGAGGAATAATAACAAAAGTGGGTTAATAATTCAAACCCGAGCCTACAGGTTGTTTCCCGGGCTAAAACATATTAAGTTAATATTATAATTATTGTTTTGAAAATATAAATATTAATCAAACATTCTAACAAAAGGCTTTCCCACACACGACCGCGCCTAAGACAAGGCACGACCGTGTTCAGGACACGTGCGCGACCGTGCTAGTCAGGGCGTGACCATGTTGATCAAACAGAAGACACAACAACGTCTGGTCATCAGGCACGACCGTGCTTGTGTCGGGCACGACCGTGTCTAGGGTTTTCTAGGCACGACCGTGTCTAGGGTTTTCTAGGCATGACCTTGTCTGGCTAGCAGGCACGAACAGGTCAGGTACGGGGCACAACTGGGCTCGGATAGGCACGACCGCCCAAGAAGATTAGCCGACCGTTTCTGATTAATTTTAGAAATAAATCGATTAAATCTTATAATATTAACGTTGGAGTTTATGGGGCTTTCAACAAGCAAAGATTTTCGAAGCTATCCATGTATTCTAATTGGATTAACAACATATCTAGATTAGTATTCGATTAATCCGAAAGTGTATGAACCCTGGGTTTCTGATTGAGTTAAATTCGATAATGTAAGCCCGAAATATGATAGGGCTTTTGATTAGAAGATTGAAACGAATCTAAGGATGAGTTTGATTACCAGAATAGATGATGGATTGATAGCGTACGGTTAGAACTCGATCTGACGGCGACGGGTTTGGTCCTTGGTGTTTCGGCCACTCTTCCGACCAAATTGGTATTTTCAGAAAGCTTCTGGGAGGCTCGTCTAACGTGTGCAGATGCTAGATCGAGAGGATAATTGACGAATTTAGTCGAATTGGTGAGGAATAGCGATGAACTCGACGGTTTCAGTTTAATTACAATGATGGAGTTGAATTCGGCCATTATGAGTGTTAAAGTGCCGAATAATGGCTTAATGATGATCGCCATTAGAGATTTTACGTTACAACTTGATATTCGAACGGACTTGCGTTTAAAGGCTGAGTTTACGTTTCAACTGGGCAAGAGGCGCGACCGTGCCAATAGGAGGCGCGACCATGCCAGGACACTTGGTGTGACCGTGCCAAAACAAGGCGCGACCGTGCCTACTAGGATATCTAGATATTTACAAAACTAGTCCCTGCAACTTCAGCTTTGACAGAAATGATTCCTTGGCCTTAGAATTTGGGTTAACTTGGTTAGGATTTAACAGAATATTTAACGGGATCACTAACGGAATTAACTTGAAAAGTCGGATTGTCACATCATCCCCTAGTTGAAAGAATTTTCTTCCCGAAAATTAAATAATAATAATAAAAAAAAATTTCCGGGATATTAGTTGAAAGAATTTTCATCCCGAAAATTAAAATAGTACCTTAAGAATTTGACGCGGAGTGCTTGAACAGATTAGGATATTTGCGCATCATCTGATCCTCGCGCTCCCACGTGAATTCTAGTCCGCGTTTCGAGTTCCAACGAACTCTGACAATAGGGATTTTACTGTGCTTTAACGTTTTGACTTCCCTATCCATAATTTCTATGGGTTCTTCGATGAAACGTAACTGTTCATCAACGTGTAGTTCCTCAAGAGGAACTGCGAGTGATTCATCTGCTAGGCATTTCTTTAAATTTGAGACGTGAAAGACGTTATGTACACCACTAAGTCCTTCAGGTAGGTCCAGTTGATACGCTGCTGGTCCGATTCTCTTCATTATCTTGAATGGTCCAACATAACGAGGATTCAGTTTGCCTCGTTTCCCGAAACGAATGACACCTTTCCAAGGTGAGACTTTGAGTAAGACCATGTCACCTATTTGAAACTCCAAAGGTTTACGACGCTTGTCGGCATAGCTCTTTTGACGATCACGAGCTGCCGCCATACGGTTTCTAATTTGAACGATCTTTTCGGAAGTTTCAAATACGAGTTCAGGACCTGTGAGTTGGCTATCTCCAACTTCGCTCTAACAAATAGGAGAACGACATTTCCGTCCATAAAGTGCTTCAAATGGAGCTACCTTGATGCTAGTGTGATAGCTGTTGTTGTAGGAGAACTCCACCAACGGTAGGTGAGACTCCCAAGTGTTACCGAAATCGATCACACAAGCTCGTAGCACGTCCTCCAGTGTTTGAATAGTACGTTCTGTTTGGCCATCAGTTTGAGGATGGTATGCTGTGCTCATATCTAGACGCATGCCTAAGGCTTTATGTAACGACTGCCAGAAACAAGAAGTGAATCGTGCATCACGATCCGAAATAATAGAGATTGGCACACCGTGCCAAGAGACTATTCCTTTCAAGTAAGTACGAGTGAGCTTATCCATTTTGTCGGTTTCCTTGATTGCTAAGAAGTGAGCGGACTTTGTTAATCGATCAACAATTACCCAAATGGTATCACATCTGGTAGGAGTTCGTGGTAATTTGGTGATGAATTCCATGGATAATTGTTCCCATTTCCACATGGGGATTTCTGGTTGTTGCAGAAGCCCGGATAGTTTTTGATATTCAACTTTGACCTTCGCGCAAGTCAGACACTTACTAACATAGGTGGCTATATCGGCCTTCATCTTCGGCCACCAATATAGTACCTTTAGATCATGGTACATTTTGTCGGAACCTGGATGTATCGAGTAACGAGATTTATGAGACTCATCCATAACTAGTTCCCTTAGGTTTCCGAATACTGGAACCCATATTATCTCGGTAAAGTAGCGAATACCGTCAGATTTGACTTCAAGTTGTGTTTCCATACCGCGTGTACTTTCCAGCGGTAGATTTTCTTCTTTTAGGGCTTCGAGTTGAGCACTACGGATTTTGTTAGGTAATCCGGGGTGAATAGTAAGCTGTAATGCTCGAACTGGTTTGGGTTTCATTTCCTTTCAACTCAGGGCATCAGCTACAACATTAGCTTTACCCAGGTGGTATCGGATCGCACAGTCATAATCGTTTAAGAGTTCGACCAAACGACGTTGTCGCATGTTCAATTCTTTCTGCTCGAAGATGTGCTGAAGACTCTTGTGATTGGTGTAGATGGTGCACTTGGTACCGTACAAGTAATGTCTCCATATCTTAAGTGCGAAAACTACGGCTCCCAACTCTAAGTCATGAGTGGTGTAGTTTCTCTCGTGGACCTTTACTTGACGTGAAGCGTATGCGATCACCTTTTCGCGTTGCATTAAGACACAACCCAGACCTTGAATAGATGCATCACAATACACTACAAAATCATCGGTTCCTTCCAGAAGAGCTAGAATAGGTGCACTGCAAAGTTTCTATTTAAGATGTTGGAATGCTGACTCTTGGTTATCGCCCCAATTATAGGCTTTACCCTTTTGAGTTAAGGCAGTGAGAGGTTGAGCAATTTTTGAAAATCCCTCAATGAATCGACGGTAATAACCAGCCAATCCTAGAAATTGTCGCACCTTAGTCGGAGTTGTCGGTGCTGCCCAACTCTTGATGGCTTCTATCTTTGATGGGTCGACATGTATTCCTTTCTCGTTAACCACATGTCCTAGAAACTGAACTTCCCGGATCCAGAATTCACATTTGGAAAACTTAGCATACAGTTGCTCTTGCTTAAGTAATTCCAAAATTAGGCATAGATGTTCCTCATGTTCTTCCTTGTTCTTGGAATAAACGAGGATGTCTTCGATGAAAACGATAACGAACTGGTCAAGGTAAGGCTTACACACACGGTTCATGAGATCCATGAATACCGTAGGTGCGTTGGTTAATCTGAAAGGCATGACCATAAACTCGTAATGGCCGTACCTCGTTCTGAATGCAGTTTTAGAGATATCCTCTTCTCGGACTCTTAACTGATGGTAGCGGACCTAAGATCTATTTTGGAATAGAAACTCGATCGTTGGAGTTGATCAAAGAGGTCATCTATGCGAGGTAAAGGGTAGCGGTTCTTGATTGTGACTTTATTCAGCTCCCGGTAATCAACACACATACGGAAAGTTCCGTCCTTCTTCTTGAAAAATAGTACCGGCGCTCCCCACGGTGATGAACTAGGTCGGATGAAACCTTTATCCAAAAAATCTTGCAGTTGAGTGGACAACTCTTGTTATTCACTGGGTGCCAGTCTGTAAGGTGCCCGAGCAATTGGTGCTGCTCCGGGTACTAGATCAATTTTGAATTCAACTTTACGGTGCGGTGGCAGACCGGGCAGATCCTCGGGAAACACCTCCAAAAATTCACGCACGATGGGAATATCTTCAATCTTCTTCTCTTTTGATGGATGCTCAGCAACGAGAGCCAAAATAGTTGTATGCCCCTTTCGAAGGAATTTTTGTGCTTTCATAAAAGATATGATGCCCATGACTGCACCAACTCTTTCGCCTTGGACGGAAAGGGTTTCTCCACTCGGGAGAGGAATACGAACAATCTTCTCATGACAGATAATTTCGGCTTGGTTTAGATAGCCAATCCATGCCGACAATTATATCAAAACTACCAAGTGTGACCGGCATAAGATTGATATTAAATACATGTTTAGCTAACTCAATCTTACATCCCTTAAGAATGTGAGATGCTTCAATTATTTGACCATCAGCTATCTCTATTATATACTTAGCTTCTAACAGTGTTTGAGTTCCTTTTATCATATCACTAAGTTTCTTAGATATAAAACTTCTATCTGCACCAGTGTTCAAAAGGCCAGAAGCAAAGTAATTATTTAAGAGAAACTTACCGGTGGCCACATTATGATCGTAACGGGCATCTCCAGATCCTAGTACCAAGGCTCGTCCCTTCGCACCATTTCCTCCACCATTGCCATTGTTACCACCATTGCCATTGTTATTCGGGTTAGGGTTGTGGTTTCCATTACTCCCTTTCTTCAATTGAGGACAATTCTTCCGAATATGCCCTTCCTTTCCGCACTCAAAGCAACCCCTTGTGGATCCAGGTTGTTGAAAAGGTTGTTTAGCTTGTAACTCACCCCTGCAATCCTTAGCAGCATGACCTATTTTGTCGCACCTCTGGAAACGGTTGCAAAGACCAAAGTGATGGAAGTTGCACTTGTTACACTTCGGAGACTTCCCCGCGTAACCACCCTGATTTTGACCTGAAGAGGTCGACTGGTTGAAGTTCTTAGTAGGCTCAAACCTATGATGTTGCTGCTGCTGCGGCTGATTAAACTGGGGTTGGTTGGGTTGGGGTCCTTTGGAGTGAGAGTTGGATTGGTTGTGGGTGTTGGAATGGTGATCAAACTTGCGTTTGTGAGTGTCGGTGGGTTTAGAAACCGAACCTCTCGGAGGTAGAGTCCCTTGTGTCACCGCTTGATCGGTTAACTTATGGGCAAGTCGGATAGTTTGTTGGATAGTGGTAGGATTGGATGAAGTAACCGTGCTTTGTATTTGAGGCACTAGACCTCCAATGTAAAGCTCAATTCTCTTGTAATCAGGAGTTACCATATGCGGGCACATAGTAGCAAGTTCATGGGAACGTGTGGTGTAGAGTTCAATTTCAGAACCCTCCATCTTTAGGTTCCAAAACTCTCCCTCTAACTTCTGGATTTCATCACGAGGACAGTATTCCTCCTTCATCATTGATTTAAATTCCTCCCACGGGAGTCCATTCGCCATGGCCAGACCCAACATTTGGACCTGGGCGTTCCACCCTGTGAGAGTCGGGCCCTCCAAAGTTCCGGCGACAAACTTTACCTGATTAACCACGGGACAGTTGCAAATGGCAATCACCGATTCAACTTTCTCAAACCAACGAATTAGTCCAACGGCTCCTTCAGCTCCACTAAAGGCGTGGGGCTTGCAATCCATGAATGCCTAGAAAGTGCAGGCGGGTTGTTGGTTTTGCTGGCCTGGATTTAGAAATAAAAATAGGATTGAAATTATAGAGTTTAGGGTAAATGTTTTTAGAAGATGGATTGGCATCATTTGTAAATAGCTAAAGCATTTACCTGCAGCATTCTGTGCTGCTAGAGCCTCCGCCACACTATCGTTTATTAGTGCCGCTAGCTCTGCTGCCGTCATGTTAATGGTACCCCGACCACCGGCACGGCCTCCGCGTCCTCTCCCTGACATGACATGATTTTTCACAATCACAAATGAAAAACAATGAGAAATATATCGCATATTAAACATTATTCAGGTATGAGTAAGGAGGTACAACATTTAATATTTTGAAAATTAAATAAATTGTAAGGCTACAAAATAAATAACTCAAACATTAAACTTCTCATGCTTTTATTGGATGGGAATAACCTTACCCATCTAGGTTTGAAAAGAGAAATAACATCAACAAAAATAGGCATGAAAAGGAAGATAGAATAGGACGATCGTCAAGCATCTTCGTCATCGGAAGAAACAAACGATTGTGCATCGTCTATCTCCACTGGTTCCTCCTCCAAGGGCTCCTCCTCGAAGGGCTCTTCCTCAATAGGTTCCTCCTCAAAAGGTTCCTCCTCGCCATCAGAAAGTGGAATCTCCTCAGGAAACAGAGCGGTTTGTAGTTGAGCTTCCAAGTGAGTCACCCTCTCTTGAAGACCTTCAGCGGTGTGGTTTGCTACATGTAGCTGAGCTTCCAGAGCAGCTACTCTCTCCAGAACTCCTTCCATGTCATCGTCTGAGGTGTCCACCCTCGTCTCCAAGTGTGTCACACGATCCACCAGAAGGATATGGACCTGGTCAGTTACTGCTAGTTCAGCAGTTAGAAGTTCTATCCCTACTTTATTCTCCTCTATTTGAGGCTCTCTCTTCAAAATATCCGGTATCTCATCGGTTGCATCTTTCACAATGTTTAACTCTTTAGACATATAAAACACAAAGGCTGTAAAAGCTTGTTCCATAGTACATGGCAAGCTAGGCAAGGTAGGTGATGAGGAAGTAGAACCGAAGTAAGGTGATGGGACATTTCCCATTTCGATCCATCTTTGGATCATTTGTGGGTATGTGTTCCAGTTTCGAGCAGGATTCGTTGCTTGCGCGCTGCTCGCTTCCCCTTGGTCAACTGAATAGTCACTGGAAGTAGTCCGGCGCCTTTTGGGCTCCGGGGATGCTAGGATAGGTGTCTTATGTCTTGGTGCCTTAGGTGATGAAGGTGGGGTTGACGACATGTTCCTGTAACAATACATATAAGTGCTAAACATCCAAATGACATGTAACTAATGTGTGAGGCTATAGTCTCGTATGCAATCCTAGTTCTCTAAAACCTGGCTCTGATAATAATCTGTCACACCCCATGAGACTCAAAATGAAAGTTTTACCGTTTGGGAAGTGATGAACCAGGATCTCAGACATTAGTTACTTTGAACGACTCTACATGAGACTCAAAATGAAAATATCATTCAAATTAGAGTATCAATGCGGAAGCGTAAAGAAAATAAATGCGCAAAATACACGCGCCCAAAACCAAAGTTCAAAAGTCCAAAACGTCCAACCAAAACAAGTACAATAGAATAATTCAAACAATTATAACTAAGTCATAATTAAAGTAGTTGAATCCCATGCATGTCCTAACGTGCACCTGTGTCTTATCTTAGCGACCTGAGAAAACATGTAAGAAAATATGTCAACACGAGGTTGGTGAGTCCACAGATTTCAATATATGTAAATAAGCGGCTACCAGATTTATGTTCATTGAGTACGTATCTATAGATAGCTAACCTATGTTCGTGTTCAACTCAAGAGCTCGCAACCGAAGCTGACTGTTTGTTTATTGCCTCCTGCCAGGTCTATCAACACTGGTGGTGTGAGTAGGCTAACATTTCACATGTTCGATATCTAATCGAGTTAGCGCGACTAACGCGGGTGGGATTTGTCAAACCCAGTAGTACTACTAAATATTACCTCGCTAAGATCCATATTAACGGTCCGATATTAGTTGAGGACTTTCTGTGATAGCGTGTTACGCTTAGCATTTAACATTGATATCATATGAATTACAAAATCCAAAATTGTTTAGTCATGTTTCCTCCCCCCAAGTTAAAACAGTAAAAGGGGCCATGAAAACTCACATGCGTTGCGTTGTAGGTAGTATCACACAAAGGAAAAGTTGGAACCACGTGTGTAAGTCTCAAACGACTTACGGATACCCTTAAATTATAAACACATAAATTAGGGATATAATGGGAATTGTGACAATGACACGGAATGAGACACGTCTTAAAGAAACGCTCTAGTAACCGAGAGTAGACGAACGTGTCCACGGGAATAGAAATTCTTTAATTAGTAATTAAATTATATATACGTTACGCGACGAATGACAACAATAATAATTAATACATTCGAGCGTTTTGTCATTTACAAAAATTAGAAAAATATTATAATTTAATATTTTATTTTTAGGTCCGAGAGAATATTCTAATTACTCATTCGTGGTACAAAATAATAAATATATTATTTTTATGAACGTAATAAATACGAGTAAATAATATAATTAATTATATTATTATTTAGTTTCAAACGTTATACGAGGTTATAAAACGATACGAAATAATATATATATATATATATATATATATTATTTAATAATACGAGTCACGGGTTGAAAATAATATAAACATATTATTTTATACAAAGTTATGGTAAATATATTATTTTTTAAAAATAGGGGAATAATAACAAAAGTGGGTTAATAATTCAAACCCGAGCCTACGGGTTGTTTCGAAAATATAAATATTAATCAAACATTCTGACAAAAGGCTTTCCGACACACGACCGCGCCTAAGACAAGGCACGACCGTGTTCAGGACACGGGCGCGACCGTGCTGGTCAGGGCGAGACCGTGTTGATCAAACAGAAGACACAACAAAGTCTGGTCATCAGGCACGACCGTGCTTGTGTCGGGTACGACCGTGTCTAGGGTTTTCTAGGCATGACATTGTCTGGCTAGCAGGCACGACCAGGTCAGGTACGGGGCACGACCGTGCTCGGATAGGCACGACCGCGCTAGAAGATTAGCGCGACCGTGTCTGATTAATTTTAGAAATAAATCCATTAAATCTTATAATATTAACGTTGGAGTTTATGGGGCTTTCAATAAGAAAAGATTTTCGAAGCTATCCATGTATTTTAATTGGATTAACAACATATCTGGATTAGTATTCGATTAATCCGAAAGTGTATGAACCCTGGGTTTCTGATTGAGTTAAATTCGATAATGTAAGCCCGAAATATGATAGGGCTTTTGAGAAGAAGATTGAAACGAATCTAAGGATGAGTTTGATTACCAGAATAGATGATGGATTGATAGCGTACGGTTAGAACTCGGTCCGACGGCGACGGTTTGGTTCTTGGTGTTTCCGGCCACTCTTCCGACCAAATTGCTATATTCAGAAAGCTTCTGGGAGGCTCGTCTAACGTGTGCAGATGCTAGATCGAGAGGATAATTGATGAATTTAGTCGAATTGGTGAGGAATAGCGATGAACTCGACGGTTTCAGTTTAATTACAATGATGGAGTTGAATTCAGCCGTTATGAGTGTTAAAGTGCCGAATAATGGCTCAATGATGATCGATATTAGAGATTTTACGTTACAACTTGATATTCGAACGGATTTGTGTTTTAAGGCTGGGTTTACGTTTCAACTGGGCAAGAGGCGCGACCGTGCCAATAGGAGGCGCGACGATGCCAGGACACTTGGCGCGACCGTGCCAAAACAAGGCGCGACCGTGCCTACTAGGATTTCTAGATATTTACAAAACTAGTCCCTGCAACTTTAGCTTTGACAGAAATGATTCCTTGGCCTTAGAATTTGGGTTTATTTGGTTAGGATTTAACATAATATTTAACGGGATCACTAATGGAATTAACTTGAAAAGTCGGATTGTCACAATATCAAAAGTGCTTTCTTGTATGGCAAGGTGAAAGAGGAAGTTTATGTTTGTCAACCACCTGGATTTGAGGATCCTCTGTATCCTACACAAGTGTTCAAGCTAGTTAAGGCTCTTTATGGTCTTCATCAAGCAACCCGTGCGTGGTATGAAACGTTGTCGCAACACCTTTTGGACAACGGTTTCGATCGTTGTCAAATTCATTCCACCTTGTTCATAAAGAAATCAGGCAGAGATTACCTGATGGTTCAGATCTACATGGATGATATTATATTTGGATCAACAAACGAAGAGTTATGCAAAGAGTTTGAGAGTGTTATGAAGTTGAAGTATGAAATGTCCGCTTTGGGAGAGTTTTCGTTCTTTTTAGGATTACAAGTTAATCAAAAAGAGGATGGTTTCTTTATTCATTAGTCCAAATACGTGAAAGACATTTTGAGTTGGTTCAAAATGGAAGATTGTTCCCCAAATGACACTCCGATTCCTGTAAATCATAAGATGAATCCAGATCCGGAAGGAAAGGATATTGACAGCCGCTTGTACAGAGCAATGATTGGTTCTCTCATGTACTTAACTGCATCAAGGCCGGATATAATGTTTGTCGTGTGTCTCTGTTCCAGATTTCAAGCAAACCAAAAGAATCACATCTGATTGCAGTTAAACGTATTTTTTGGTACCTGGAGGGGAAACCAAGATTAGGATTACAGTTTTTGCATGGTTCTAATTTTGAATTTAATGCTTATACTGACTCAGATTTTGGAGTTGTTGTTTGGATAGGAAATCTACAACAGGAGGTTGCCAATTTTTGGTTAATCGTCTTGTGTCATGGAAATGTAAAAAGCAGACACTGTCTCAATTTCAACATGTGAAGCAGAATACATCGCTGCTGCAAGTTGTTGTTCACAAATTTTGTGGATTCAACAACACTTAAGAGATTATGGTTTGAATTTCACTTGCACCCCCATGTTCATTGATAATAATGCCACAATGTCAATTACAAACAATCCAATTAAGCATAGTAAAACAAAGCATATTGAAATTAGATATCATTTTATTCGTGATTGTGTAGATAAAAGGTTGATTGAGCTGGTGAAAGTCCATACTGATGACAATCTTGCAGATTTGTTCACCAAGGCATTTGATCGTACAAGGTTTGAATTTCTGATAAAGATGATTGGTATGATCAATCCCGAATGAGTTTGCTCAAAATTAGTCTCATGGAGGTTTATTTTTTTTTAAAACTGCTTTCTTTCATTTCTGCATTTCAATTTACTGTCAAAAAGCTTGTTATTTATAAAAAGTTTTATTTTCTTTTGAAAAGTTTTAGAAAATCCAAACAAATTGAAAAATCTTAGAAATGACATCATTTGAGAATGAGAAGAAATGATAGTACATCAGTAGATATTTATTCACACATGACCTTAGATTGACTGGTTGGTGCTTTATGTGTATTCAATATATCTGAATTATATATGTTTTGATCTAAACTTTAGAGACTACACAAATAGCAGATGATAGTGTTGTGTATGCATATAATTTAGCTTGTCAATAGGCTAAAAGCGTCTTTGAACCATTAGTAGTGTGAAAACATAATTACATATGTTACAACTGTGATTTGAACCCATTTTATGCCTGGGTGTGTGTGTTAAATGATCATTTTCAGATATAGAATATGAGGCCTAAAGTGTTTCATGAGACCAGTATCGAACTATATTAATTAGCACAATTTTTCAATTCACTTCACTGCCCATGCCCCGAAAAACAGGCAATATGATGTTGAACTAAGATATGTTTATGACAACATCTGTTGGAACATATGCTTGCCCTTGGATCATATTGATACATCATCTTTACTGATTCCATTGAGTTCATAATCCAGATAATAGTTGGATTCACGTACCTGATTCTTATAATTCCTCATATATAAGCCAAGACATTGAATCATTCTGATTCCTTATATCCTTCGGGATCTTTTTCTTTTCTTGTGCTAATTGAGATAGTTTCATCCTGGAGATTGATATTATCTTTGCATAAGTATCATATGTCTTGAAGATAGTGCAATTTACTTTCTGTTGGCATACTAGTGGGGTACACGTTGTATTTCATACTTAAATGGTACCTTAATTCACAAGAAAGTGGGAATGAAATGCTTTTAGTTTCAAATCTTATAATATTGACAATCTAAATTTGTGTGTCATAGCCTGCTCCTGTGTTTCTTGGAATGTTTATTGCGTATCATTACATCCAATATATTAAAGTCTGTAAAAGATAGAGTTTGAAAATATTGAGAGATATTGGTTTGATTGGTCAAGACTTGAAAGAATGGCATAGTGATGGGATGTGGATTTTGTGTGTTTATAGTGTTTTAGTCCCGCGTTTTTACATATTTTTCTTATCACATATGTTTGGATAGCGAATACTACTAGGTAATATGTTTTGTAGGTAAACGGGATTAAAAGGAAGGTGTTAGAGCAAGTTGGAACGTGTGTTACGAGAACGAGAAGTGAAAAAGGGATGACCGTAAGTTACGGCCAGGCCACCGTAACTTACGGTGGACAGCTTTTCGAGACCGTAAACCAGAACCTACAGGCCGTAAGATAGTTTGTTGGATAAGCTGACCGTAACTTACGGCCAGTAGGGCGTAACTTACGGTGGGAAGAAAAATAAAAAAGTGTGGCCGTAAACCAGAAGCTACAAGCCGTAAGTTAGAATTTGGAATTTGATTGGCCGTAAGTTACGGCCATATCGCCGTAACTTACGGTGGTCGGGAAATCAGAAAGACGGGAGCTTCGAAATAAGCCATGGAAAGTCAGTTTTTTGAGACAGACGAACAGGTAGGGAAATCTAGGCGATTTTGGGGCATTTGGATCATCAAGATTGAAGCTTTTTCACCCAAAAATCGAAGAGCTAATCATGGATTCTTTGAAGAACTTTGAAGAATCAATCATTATGATGTCAGGCTAATCACCCGGTACCCAACCCTAGATGTAAGACTTTGATGTTTGGATTCTTAACTAGTTTTGATTGTGTGAATGTAAACATGGGATTGAGTAGTCTTTCTTTCGTGTGTTTATAATTGTTTTCCGGATTCACAAATAGATTTGAATCAATCTAATTTGCAATTATTCGATTGTCATTTGACTTTTACAGCCGCTAGCATATCGAGTTGTTAATCAGGTTTTTGTCAAAGTGATAACTGTTAGATTAGTTCGTGATTGTGTTCCATTGTCCGATCTCAGATCAACACACTGAATGAAATCTAATTGTTATTAGTTGAATTGGTAACAAATTGTCACTCAATCAAGTTAGATGGTTTTGAATCCATATCAAGTCTGAAGTCTAGGGTTGGTTACTATTTTTAATCAATTTTTATTCGTTTTCAAGTTTACTCTCATTTATTCTTGATTTCTTAATTTTAAATTTAGTAAGTGCATAATCGGTTTTTCTTAAAAATTAATCAAATCCAAAATTCGGTTTTACTTTTATCGCCTAGTTTAATTAGTTGCAACAGTTAATCTTCCACGAGCTCCTCGAGAATCGATACCCTACTTACCCTTTACTAAAGGTATTTAGGTTTTAATTTGGTTGTACCTTCGACTGCGATCACATAGGATACCAATTACCTTGATATACGAATTTTATATCCAATATGTGTGATTGATATATCATATATATACTAATATGATCTTCTTGCTCATGGTGTTCAACAAAAATATGTTCTTTATTGCTTTTCAGTTTACTTCTTTTCAAGTTTGTACAGAGAAAAACCAAAAATATGTGTTTTCAAGTTTGTATAGATAAAAAAACCAAATAGATTTTTTTGTCATGCTTCCGTGAGAATTCCATCTTTATAAACAAAGGTTCGGGATTGGATCGGATACGGGTTCCAGGTGATTGACAAGAAAATTGAGAAAGAGACGTATAGAAGGTTGAAAGTTCAAAAGTCCAAAATTTCTCTACGTGTGGAGAAGAAGCGAACTTATTTTGTTCGCCTAGGTTAAGTTCGCCTGGTAAGCGAACTTAAAACTGAAGCTTGTATTGTGCATCTGAAGCGAACTTGTTCATATTCTCACAAACTTTGTCTGAAGCGAACTTATCTCATTTTAAGCGAACTTGTTCTCGGTATTAGTTGTGTGTTTGAATCTGTGTTGCTGTTTCTATTTTCTGGTCATTCAAGGAATTGCGATTCAAAACAAGGTATAATCAGGTCTTTTTATCCATTGAATCGTTCATATCAAGCAGGCTTATCTTCTAGGTTACGGTTTTTGTTACCTCGACTGCGTTTAGATCTAATCCTCGATCTCATATGTGTTATGCTTGAAATTGACGTTTGATAAAGGTTTATCGAGGTCTTTCGATCATGCGGTGTTCTGTTTATTCATCAGATTTCATCGTATAGTAGGTTTTTATTTCTGTGGGTCGTTCTGAGCTTGGAGCGAACTTGCTCAGGCGAACCTATTAAGTTCGCCTCTTGCAACTCTAAGCGAACTTATTAAGTTCGCCTCAGGGGACTGAAGAAATTTTGACTTAGCATTTTTTTCTTCCATTGTTTTATATTTTTTTGTTTGTATCGTGTTTTAACATGTTTTGTGTGTGGTTTTTGCTATGTCCTTGTTACAGATGGATCGTCGAGTTGAATATAAACATAACCAAGTGGCGTTGGTGGATCCAAATTTATCTGAAGCTGTAAATTACCGAGATATCATTAACTTTCTGAATAGATCAAGAATTAGTGTTGCTGTTTCGCCAAATCCCTAAATCAGCTTGAATTACATTCAACAATTCTGGGATACATCACAACATGATTGTACAGTTGATCCGAATGTTATTAGAGCTACTGTCAATAAAACGGAAGTAGCAATTTCTGTTGATACTATTCGTCAAGCTCTACATCTAGGAGGACATGTTGAAGAACCTTTGGGGTTACCGTCTACTTTGATTATGGGTTATTTTCAAAGGATGGGTTACAGAGGACGAGCTAATGATACTTAAGCAAGGAAAGGTGGTCTAGTAGGACAATGGCGATACTTTATGTATTTTATTATTCAATGTCTTTCTCCTAGAAAAGCTGGAACTGATGGTTTGAAGAGCTCAATACAATCAGCTATGGTGGCTCTTACTTTGAATAGAGGGTTCAAGTTTGCTAACTATTTTTATAAGGAGATAGTTGCACAGTTTACTCCACCGGCCGGTCAAGGATTTCTTTTATATCCGAGGTTTATACAAATGATTCTGAATCATCTTATACCGAATTTACCTCAGTTACCAAATGATTCCGAATCTTCTTATACCGAATTTACCTCAGTTACCACAACGTTTTACACTCACTCCAATGACAAAAAGTATCTTCACTGATTGTAACAACATTAAGCAGCAAAATCCAGTCTTGATACATGTTCCAACTCCTTTGTTTGGACATATTATTAATCCTGATTATATTGCTCCTCCAAATGATAATTGGATACATCTAGAGGAGGTTCAACAACAACAACAACCGCAACCACAAGTTCCACAGCAACCTCAACCACAACAAGTTGCACCTGAAGTACATCCAGAACAAGTTAATGTACAAGTTCAAGATGTTGCTCAAGATAATGTGATAGAACCTAATTTGGAGGTTCATGAGGAAGGTTAGAATGTTGAAAATGAGAATGTGAATGAAGGAGCACATGATAATCAAGAAGGACAAGTTAGTGATACTAGCACAAGCTCATCTGAAAAAGCTACTGAAGCTGATTCTGATTCTGAAGCTACACAGGACTTTGATCCAGATCAATATGCTAAACTTGCTACTATTCCGTCGGCAAATGCTGGTAAAATATTAAAGTCTGTGGCTACTAAACCAAGACGCAAGTCTGATCGGGGTCTTCCTCCTGGAAAAGCACTTGGCAAAAGATCGTTAAGAGATGAATCGTCTTCCGATTCTGATTATGTTCCTACTCCGAAGTCACAGAAGCTATTGTCTGCTTCCATGACTGCTGCTGCAACTGCTCGAGTAGTTGATGACTTGGATTTCGTTGATTCTCTACTTATATCTCCAAATCTATCTCAGACTACTTCACCTCAAGGTACTCCTGCTCCAGTTCCTCCGCCTACTTCTTCTCAAGCTGGTCCGTCTAGTTCCTCGAAGGATGCTAAAATTGCTGCTCTACAAGGAAAAGTCTCTTGCTTAGAAGCTCAAGTTGTGGGTCTTCAAGGTCAAGTGGATGTATTAAGAGCGAATGATTTTCAAAGAGAACAAACTCTTCATTCTCAAAGCAAGCAGATCTCTGAGATGCAGATTCTTGTATCCCAATTGATAGAGCGTATTGACGCTCAGGGGGGAGATGCCTGTAGTAATTAAAAATGCTTGTCATACAGAGGCAGTTCAAAGAAATGAAAATGAAGATAATGATCCCAGTGGAAACAAGGGTGATCGTCAATACACTGACGCTGCTCCGATATCTCAATTTCAGGGGGAGTCTACTTCAAATCAGGTTGAAGCTTCTGGTGAAAAAGATATAGGAGAGAATGAAGAGTTTTTGCTTCTAGAATTTTTTAAAGATGATTCTGATTTGGATGAAGCTAAAAAGATAGACTGCTTAGATGGCATAGATGAGTTATTTGATGACTTAGAAGAAGAAGACAATGACTCAGAGATAGAAGAAGGAGAGATAGTCGAAGTGGAGATTACCAAAGATAAAAAAAAAGTGTGATGTATGAAGGCTGTGATGGTCTTAATGTGCCTTTTGACTTCATCCTAGATGATATTATTCCTGAAGTAACTTCTGATGGAATGACTGATTCTATGGACTCTACTGAAGATGTCACTATGCCTGATCCTAAATCAGATTATGCTTAGTCAAAGACTACTGAAGATCCTGTGATGTATAGGGATACAGGTATGGCGAAAGAAAAATGGTTAGAGATGGTGAAAAGATGGAAGAAAGTGTTACCCAAGTCACCATCACCACCTGTTCTGAAGGAAAAATATGTAAATAAGGAAAGATGTGTTGGTAGAATTATGAGTTGGTTCTTTGAGGAAGAAATCAATCTGTTTGCCTTAAAGAGATCTGATGGTGTTCAATATTTAAAACCAGGACTTAGGTATTTTAATACTTTACCTAGATGTGAGCTGAATGGTTTGGCAACTAAATCATTAATCAACAATTCAAAGAATAGTGTTGCTGATGCTATAGCAAGGTTGATTAGATTGGATGGCAGTTCAGGAAAATATGTTAAGTTGAAACCGCAGAAAGGCGAAAGACTTACTGATTCTAAAACTGGTAAAGTGATTTGGAGTTACAAGTTTAAACCAGTCAAAGTTGTAAAGAAGATACATTTGAAGAAAATATCGTAAGATTGTCTAGGAAATATGAAGTGGTGGTATGTGGATGTGAACACTGGAGAGAGGCTAAGATTGAAGATCAAGACAATAAGGTCATAGCTTGTTTCTATGATGCTATGAACCTTATTAATTTCTCAAAGAAAGACCAGTACATGTTAAAAAGGAAAGAGATTATGTTTACAAGTGAATGGCGTGAGCAGGGTTTACAGTATAAGAGAGTATTGGAGATTTGCATCAAACATGGAGTGTGCTCTGGGAGTAATCTACCAGAGAGTTGGAAGAGTTCAACATGAATACAGATGATCAAGCTATTGTCAAGGGGGAGTATGTTAGGACATAGATGTGTGACAATAGACCTTGTAATAGATTAGATCTACTATGTCTTTATGTTCTTGTAATGATTGCTTAAGTTTTGTTAGAGGCGAACTTTAGGCGAACTTGCTATGTTCGCCTGCATAGCTTAAGTCTATAAATATGAGTTTACATGTTAGTTTAATAGAGTTTCTGCAAATTTGTGTTCAAGATCTGTAAACTCTGAGTTTTGTGGTAATCAAAGAGAATATTATTTATATCTTGTGTTGATTCTAGTCTATGTGTATGTCTTGTTTACACGATCTCGCGTACGTTGGATTCCGCACTTCGTATGCTTGATACATGTCACGTCTCGAGTTAGATCCATAGAAGACCCATGTGGACCTACAATTAGTATACGTAAAGTTTGATCAAACGATACACGTAGATCGGATGAGAGTCCCGGGCACGGCTCGTACAACTTGTAAACAATGAAAGACGTACTACCGTGTGAGACGCAGTAAGTAAGACAGGAGCCAGTTAGGCACCACAGTTTTTTACCATGCACGATACAAGTGTATAGGGTGGTTGTAGAAATAAAGACTGATGGCTACAAAATTCTCTAAGTACAAATGCTGCTGATCTAAGAGTTTGCTGCTGACCAACAAACTGCTGCGGACAAGCTTATCTGCAGCGGATACTTGTTCTTCTGCTGAAGAACAAATCTGCTGCGGATAGCCTTTTCTACTGAAGACCAAAGTTGCTGCGGATAGGCTTCTCAGCAGCATCAACACTTGATGCTGATGATAGGCAAATCATCAGAAGCTTTGGATGGTCACATCTTGCTGCTGATCATCATCTTTGCTGCAGACCGCCTTGTGCCTTGAAGACAAATCGTTGCAGCTGACTATCCATGCCAAGCGTCACTGACAACTTTCTGCAAAAGCGACTGACACACTCAAAGCAGAAGGAACCTCAATGGTGCAACCAATAAAGGACAACAATGCTCTTCTCCAAGCATGCAAGTAATAATGCATAAAGAAGACGCTTCAATAAAGTTAACTAGTTTTAGACTAAACGTGTAATAGTTAGCTATATACAACAGATCAACGGTCTATGTTAGATCTTATCCTTAGAATCAAGGGTCTGTCTTGATTCTAAGTCAGTATAAATACAATGTAAACACTTCATTGTATGTGTGCTTTTTGATTGAGTTTTCATTTGTAATCGTTTATTTGCAAAAGCTTAATACAACAGTGTTCTTATAAGTGTTCTTTCTGTTTACTCGATTATACTTGTGTAGTTGTTATTGTTTCCGCCAATTTCAACTAAGAGCATAACCATCTTGTACTTTCACGATCCTACAAGTGGTATCAGAGCTTTGGCTCAGATTAAACAAACTCACACTTGTTTAATCACTTCTGGTTCTATTCTAAACTCTCTCTTTCATCAAGTCACCCAAAAACACAAAAACAAAGATGGCACAGAGCAATGGATTTGAAGACATCGGCAGCATCAACCGACCACCAAGATTGGTATATGGGGAAGACTACGACATGTGGAAGAATCGCATGGAAAGCTTTTTCTCTTATCATGAGTACGGAATGTGGAAATCCATCAGGGATGGACCCTACACTCCCATGGTGGCCTCTGCTGTCTCTGGAGGACCACTACTTCCAAAGGAGCCCTCCAAGTACTCAGAAGAGGATATAAAGAAGATGGAGGTGGACTTCAAGGCACTTTGAGCTATCCAAATGTGCCTTCCAAATGAAGTTTTTCATAACTTCAGAAGTTAGAAAACTGCTAAAGAGCTCTGGGAGGCTCTTGAGAAGATGTTTGCTGGCTCAGAGGAAGTCAACGAAAACAGAAGGGACGTCCTGAAACAGCAATACGAAAACTTCGTATGGAAGGAAGGTGAGTCACTAACCGTTTTGTATAACAGGTACACTTACCTGGTAGGAGAACTGTAGTGCTCCAAAGTAAAGCTAGAGAATGAAGATATTCTCAAAAAGTTTATCAGATCTCTCCCAAGCTGTTGGACACTATATATAGTGTCTATAAGAAGAACGGAGAACTTAAAAACTCTCCAGATGACAGAGCTCTTTGTCATGCTAAAAACATATGAATTAGAAATGATTCAAGCCAAGGAAAGGAGCTCCAATCATCAACCAACCCCTTCTTCCTCCACCATCTCATCAGCACTTCACTCCGACCACTCAGTTCCTAGTTCCAGCAACTACTATCCTCCCATTGTCACCCATCCACAAACTCCTACCTCTCAAACAAACACCTCACCATTTCTCCTAGAAGCTCCTCCTCAAACATCAACCTCTGTTGCTTTTGTTTCTGAAAACTCAAACAATATGTCCTTTATCAAGGAGGATCTGGAATGCTTTCATCCAGATGATTTAGAAGAAATGGACATACAGCACTCGTATGCCATGCTCTCTATAAGAGCAAAAAGGTTCTACTCTAGAACCGGAACACCCATTCCAAGTAACAACTCCAACACCAGAGTTGGCTTGGATAAAAGCAAACTAAGATGTTACAAGTGTAACCTACTGGGTCACTTTGCTAGAGAATGCAAAGCACCAAGAGCAAATCCAGCTACTCCTCAGTCAAGACAAGCTCACCAAGCCCAACCCAGACAACAACAACAACAAGCTACTAGTCCAGTTCAAATTGCAGCCTGTGCAACTGTTGGAACTTCTGACTTCGACTGGAGCTTCCAGTATGAAGAGCTTCCTGTCAACAATCAAGCTCTTATCGCAGACACTACAGAGATACCACATCAGGTATTTGAATATCTTTGCTCTCAAGCATGTATTGATAAAGTTTTGGGTTATAGAAAGCACAACCAAAACCATATAGATCAAAATGAAGAGTTTCATAAATGAAATCTGAGTTCAAAAAGGTTGAAAATAATTATAAAGAAAAGATTAACTGTCTTAAGAAAGAGATTTCATCGTTAAAACACGAACAAACTAATCTTGAAACTCAGATTGATGATCTACTGGTAAAACTAAAAGTTACCAGAGCTGTACTGGCAGAACAGAAAGTTCATGTTGAAAAATATGAATTTTCCTCCAAAAAGTTACAAAGACTTTTAGATATTCAAGTCCATGAGAAGGTAAAGACTGGACTTGGGTATAACAATGATCAGTACAAATCTGTTCCTCCTCCTGCTGACTATATTGCCATTCACGAACCAAGCTTCAATGTTGCAAATCTTGACACTGCAAATCGAAACCTTGATCCTTCAACGGATGAACCTTTCGTCAAAAACTGCAATACCTCATCGGAATCTGAGTCAACCTACTCAGACCTTGATGAAACCTGTGCAGCCCCATCTGAAGTTGTTCTGAATAGAGTTGAAGTTCCTGCTGTTATTCCAGCTGTTCCGGCCCCTGTACCATTCAAACAAATCAAGATCAACTATCCTCCAGATGGAAGAAAGATAAACATTGAAAAGGGACAGACATCAGGACCCACAAACCCCAAGCCTCAGTCAAAGTCGATCTCAAAGAGGAAGGTATTTAATATATGTCATAAGCATGAAGAAAAAGTTCCATATGTTCAAAAGACTCTAGAAGAAGCCACTTTTGAACATAACAAAGCTCATCCATGGAACTTCAAGGATCTATTCCAAAGAAAGGAATATGTCTACCTTTCAAGAGACAAACTGGCAAGATCATGCTTTGTGTGTGGCAGATATAACCACACTACCAGAACCTGCTTTCATTACCTGGAATAACAAAGAAATTCAAAGTAGCATGCCTTTGAAAAGACTGACAAAAACAAGAAGGTAAGAAGCTATGAGGTCAAAGCAACTACGTTTAGGGAGTCTCTATCTCCCCCAAGAGTGAAGCTGCCTAAATCTCAACAAACTTGCATCATTTGTGGTGAATCAGGCCACTTTGCTGCAAATTGTACGTTTAACCCCTTCAACCAGATCCCTCATCAAGCCCCTCCAAGACAAAAGGTAAAGAAGGATCACCATACATCGGTTGTTAGTCAAGTGAAGCCCAAGTCAACAAAACAAAAGCTTTCAGCAGCAACCAAGTCTGCTATAGATAAGCTAAAATCCTCCGCAGCAAAATCTACTGCTGATAAGGCAAAGCCATCAGCAGTAAGATTGTCCACTGCTGATAAGGCAAAATCCAAGGCAAAGCCTTCAGCAGCAAAAAATGTTGCCACTTCAACAAAGCTATCAGCAGGATCTACTGTTAACAAGCCAGAAATATCAGTAGCAAAATCCGCTGCTGACAATGTGAGGAAAACTAGAAAATCACCAACAAAGCAATGGAAAGACAAACCATCTCCAAGCGTTATCATTGGTTCCATTGACTGCAAACATACTGAAACGTATAAACTAACAACCATCTTTTTCAAGTATGCGGACTCTTGGGTTCCTCCTACTAATTAGAAATATATCATGTGCAGGGACAGCCAGGTCACAATAATAACACCTGGGTGGTAGACAGTGGTTGTTCCAGGCACATGACAGGCAACAGATCCATCCTCTCCAACTTCAGACATTTCAATTGAGGATATGTTGCCTTTGGAAGTGACTCAAAGGGATGATCCATTACTGGACAAGGAACTGTGTCCAACGAAAGAATGATCATTGATAAGGTCAACTATGTCAAAGAGTTGGACTTCAATCTCATGAGTGTTTCCCAAGTCTGTGACCAAAAGCATTGGATGCTCTTCACAGACAAAGAATGCTTTGTACTATCTCCAGGCTTATCCACACCTCCTCCAGAAAACATCTTATTAACTGCTCAGAGAAAAGAAAATCTCTATTTCCTGGACATGAATGAAGTCACTCCATTTGGGAGTGTCTCCTGCTTTTTATCAAAAGCCTCAGTTGATGAATCAGCTCTCTGGCACAGGAGATTAAGCCATGTTAATATCAAAAACATTAACAAATTGGTGAAGAATAATCTTGTCAGAGGGCTTCCTGACAAAGAATTTCAGTTAGAAGACCACTGCATTGCGTGCCTAAAGGGGAAGCAACACAAGAGTTCTCACAAGCCCAAGACCTTGAATACGAATGACACTCCACTGCAACTGCTGCATATGGATCTCTTTGGTCCTACAAATGTCATGTCAATGGATAAAAAGTCATACTGTCAGGTGATAACAGATGACTACACCAGATTCTCTTGGGTATACTTTTTGAGAACTAAAGATGAAACTGCTGAAATTCTCAAATCCTACATTCTGAGGGTAGAAAATCAAAGCAATCAAAAGGTGAAAATCATAAGGTGTGATCAGGGCACAGAGTTCAAAAACCACATTTTAAACTGTTTCTGTGAAAGCAAGGGGATAGAGAGACAATACAGTGCTACAAGAACTCCTCAACAAAATGGAGTTGCTGAAAGAAGAAACATAACTCTTATTGAGTCAGCAAGATCTATGTTGGCTGACTCAAAACTGCCACTCACCTTCTGGGTAGAAGTAGTCAGCACAGCCTGTTATGTGCAAAATAGAGTTCTAATTGTCAAACCCCTCAACAAGACACCGTATGAACTTTGGTTTTAAAGAGTTCCTTACATTGGATTTCTAAAACCTTTTGGGTGTCCATGCACAATTCTCATCACAAATGGGGTTCTTCCTATGTTTAGTGCCAAATATGATGAAGGATATTTTGTGGGCTATTCCTCTCAATCAAAGGCCTATAGAGTATTCAATTCATGAACAAGAATTGTGGAAGAATCAGCAAATGTGGAATGTAGATAATACATAGTCTGTGAGCAGGGAAAAGGTCGAAAATGGCTATTTGACATGGACTCCTTCTCCTAAATATTTGAGCCTCTCACCTTCTCAAATATGGAGTCTACGTCTACACAAACACCTGCCTCCACTTCATCCACTGACTACGGACTGGATTTTCCCAAATCTTCTATCAGTATGAGAAGACCATCAATTGATCCTCCATCCATTGTGGAAGCAATTGAAACAAGTGAAGCTGGCACAAGACTGTCTAATGTAACCAGCAGCAGCCTGTCTGAAACTGAAAATCTAAAAGAAGACTCCTCAGTAAATGCTGTACATACTGATGATGCTATTGCTAAAAATATTGGTGTGGCTAATGATGTTGAAGACTCTTCCAACATGAATGAAGAGACCCCTGATCAAAATCAAAGCAATCTGGAGCAAGGGATACAGCTGGAGGTGGTACCAGCACAGAGGATCCACAAAGAACATCCTCAAGAGAATATTATTGGCCAAGTACACCAAGGAGTTCTCAGAAGAAGCAAATCTCATGAGGCCAATATATGCTTGTTTTCATGTTTCCTATCTCAGGTGGAACCCAAGAAGATAGATGAAGCACTCAAACATAGCAGCTAGATTGAGGCAATGCAGGAAGAATTGCTACAATTCAAGAGGCAGGATGTCTGGAAACTTGTTGATCTTCCACCAGGTAAATATGCTATTGGCACACGATGGGTTTTCAGGAACAAGCAAGACGATATAGGCATTGTAGTCAAGAACAAAGCCAGACTTATAGCTCAAGGCTACACTCAGGAAGAAGGAATTGACTATGATGAAGTCTTTGCTCCTATTGCCAGGCTGGAGGCCATCAGAATCTTCCTAGCATATGCTGCATCCAAGAACTTCACTGTCTATCAAATGGACGTCAAGAGTTCCTTTCTGTATGGAAATATTGGTGAGGAAGTATACGTCAAACAACCTCCAGGCTTTATAGATCCTGCACATCCTACTCAAGTGTTCAAACTAGACAAAGCTCTGTATGGCCTACATCAGGCACCAAGAGCCTGGTATGAAACCTTGTCAGGATATCTACTAAGCAACAACTTCAGGAGAGGTGCCATTGATCAAACCTTGTTTATCAAAGATGAAGGTGGATAAATCTTACTAGTTCAAATTTATGTTGATGATATCATCTTTGGATCAAGAAGGAAACAGCTGTGCAAAGACTTTGAGATTCTGATGCACTTAAAGTTTGAAATGAGTTCAATAGGTGAACTAAATTTCTTCTTGGGTCTACAAGTCAAACAAGTCCCAAATGGAATCTTCATCAGCCAATCCAAATATGTAAAGAGCATTTTGGAAAGATTCACAATGGCTGACTGCTCTGCTGCAAGAACCCCTATGCAAGTGCATCATCAACTGACTCTAGACAAAGATGGCCAAGACACTGATCAACATCAGTACCGTGCAATGATAGGGTCTCTCATGTATCTCACCGCCTCAAGGCCAGATATCATGTTTGCAGTATGTCTCTGTGCAAGATTTCAAGCAGCTCCAAAAGTTTCACATCTTCAAGCAGTCAAGAGAATTTTTAGATACCTAAAGGGAGCTTCAAGACTTGGGCTATGGTACTCTAAAAATGACATGTTTAATCTGTATGCATACACTGACAATGACTATGGGGGATGCAACTTGGACAAAAAGTCCACTTCAGGGGGATGTCAGTTTCTAGGAGGGAGACTGATTTCATGGCAGTGCAAGAAGCAAACATGTGTTTCAACTTCTACAGCTGAAGCAGAATACATTGCAGCTTCTAGGTACTGTGCACAAGTCATCTGGATACAAAATCAAATGCTGGATTACGGGATGACTTTCATGGAAACTCCAATTCACATTGACAACATGAGTGCTATATCAATCACAAACAATCCGGTGCAGCACTCCAAGACAAAGCACATTGACATCATATATCATTTCATAAGAGATCAAGCTGAGAAAAAGAGAATTAGTTTAGCCAAAGTTCATACGAATGAGCAATATGCTGATTTGTTTACAAAATCTTTTGATGATGCTAGATTTAATTATTTAGTTGAATCCCTTGGTATGATGAACTTTGATTAAAATCTATCTCAAAAAATTCTATTTCTAAAATGTGTTTTGTCTTATGCTGTAAATAAAAGTTATAAGTCAGCAGCATTTTTGTCCTTCAGCAGCTGACATGTTTAATCTTCAGCAGCAAAAGATTTGCAGCTGACTGCTTTAAGTTATCAGCAGGAACAGGTTTCCTGCGGATTTCTTCAAGACTGTCAGCAGCAACATCCTTGCTGTGGATTATTAAATCCATCAGCAGCAGATGAGTTTGCTGCTGACAGACTTAACCTTCCGCAGCAACCAAGTTTGCAGCGGACAGTCTTATTCATCCACAGCAACCAAGTTTGCTACTGATGGGTAAATTGAAGTCCAAATTAACTTTTACCCGCTGTAAAAATTAACGCCAGTCTTTACCATGACTGCCTTGGTGTATTACAGCTGTAACAGTAAAATGTGAATAAGGTTGTACTGTACAAGTCATTTTGATTTTTCCCTCCTCTGCCGTTATAAGAACAAATCAAATATTCTTACCATCTCTTCACCTTCAATTTCAACCTAAACCCACATCACTTTCTCTCAAGTCCCCACCACATTCAAAGCCCTTCATCTTTAAAACATTTAAAGCCTCCCATATTCTAACCTTCCCTCCAAATCATACAACAATGGCAGACATCAAAAACCCTGACGATAAGTTCTCCCCATACCATAACCTTACAGCATACCTAACAAAAGGAAAGAAATCCGAAGGATTCAATGATATGATCGACTTCTTATGTCGATCAAAGATCCACTTTGCCCTCACAACCAACCCTACCATATATATTCCTCATATGGAGGATTTCTGGAGTACCGCCGTCTACTCAACCGAACAGGGGATTCCCCAAATTAAAGCCAAAGTAGACGGCAAGAATATCACCATCACGGAAGCTACCCTCCGAAAACACCTTAAGCTTCAGGATGAGGGAACTGCCATCTCATACTCGAAGGACGAATACATGAGGACCTTTGTATCCATTGGATACACTGGAAATCAGACCGAGTATACGATCAAGAAGGCGCTGATGGGACCTCCATGGAAGTATCTCTGCCACACTCTTCTCCAATGCATATCCCAGAAGAGGAGTGGATGGCATCAGGTGGGCTCCGCACTTGCCTTCGCCTTTCATGGTATGGTCACTAACCTAGGCTTGAACTTTGCACACCTCATCTTTGAGGGTTTGAGATATAACCTTCAAGAGGGTGCAAAGCAACAATTCTTTATGTACCCAAGATTCTTGCAGGAGGTTTTCAATCAAGAACTAAAGGAACTTTCAAAACCTGCAAGAATCTACATCATGCTGGGACATAAAAATAATATTTTTCAAAGCATGAGAACTGCTTCCAAAAAGTTCTCAGGGGTCAATGTTCCATTGTTATCTACAATGCTGAACATACAAAGTACCCTGGGTGACAGTTCAGCAATCCCGGCTGATACTGATCCCACACCCTCCACCTCACATCCTGAACAAGTATCTGCTTCTACCATTCGAACCCCTGTGCATACTACTGAGGATGCACAGGTACAAAAAGTACTTACACCTCTTTTGTATGTTATCGTTCAACCGGAACACAGGGCCCCGGTTGCAACAACATATACCAGGAAAAAGGGCAAGAGAACTCCTTCCTCTCTTGCCTCCAAGGCCCAAACCCAACCTAACAGCCCTCACTCAGAATCACAACATTCTGGTGAGAATATCATAAGGGACAGCCACGTTATTAGGGAGACACCTTCGGATGTCTCTCTATTAGGATCAGGATCACTTCCCGGATCCATAGAACAGCCCCCTGAGCCATTCCTCTCTCTTCTGAACTTAAGTGTTGAGGAACCTGATCAAGATGATGTACCTTCTCCAACTACCACTATCTCGGAGGTACTGATTGATCTATCTTCCAACACACCCAACCCAAGTTCTTTAACCCTGAAGGTCCACTCCAGGAGTTATGAAAGAGTGGATGTGGAAGAGGCTGTCACTACTGCTGGTCCATCAAATGACCAGGAGGACAGTGATAACATAGCTAAGACCTCAACCACGACAACTCACAGTGAGGATGCTTCCTTGGAAACTCCCCTCACTGAGAGGAATCCCAGGTGCCAAGAAACCATGGGTGATGGGGATGCAGAGGCTAGGCCTAAGGCCCCATCTGGATCCAAGGATTCCATAACTGTGGATGAGGACAGACTGAAACTTCATAACTTGGAATTGACGGCCAGGGTGGCTATGCTAGAGTTTGAATTGTCCAAACTAAGTCACCAAGTCTCTATGCATGAAGCCCATCAATGCCCAACTGTACCTACTCCCTCTCTTGTATCAGTGGGCACCCAAACTGATGCTTATTTGTCCACTGATGCAACCAAAAAGGAGGAGATGGTCCTAATGGAGGAAGACTCAGACAGTCTTGATGACTGGATTAAAGGGCAGGCTGTTATTCGAAGCACATTATTCAAGCCAGCTTTTGTACAGGTTAATGACTTGCCAGCTTCAGATAACGAAGAAGAAGAGACATCTGAAGACTGGAAGTTATTCGTCAGGGCTGTTGATGAGATGCTGAATGATGTTGATGACACAGAACAACACATATACTTCTTTCAGCATCATCCCAAAAGCAGCAGCCATCATAAGTCAATCCACTGCCCCCCAATTTCCACTGACTTCAACACATCTAGAGTTTGATACAATACTAGCTTGGGGGTATGATGGAAAGTCTGAGAGGTTCTGGATTGGTTGTGAGTTTGGCGGAGTAGAAGAGTGAAACTGGCACTTTCTCAACAGCATCCAAGTCCTTCACCTATACCATCTACAATGCATCAACAACTCAACGGACCTCTCAGCAGAACTTGCTATTGGAAGGTTCTATGACTTGATAGAGGATAATCTACCCAACTTTGAAAGACAAATACATGCAGCAAAAGGGTAGCCTATCCTGAATCTTCAACAGCAGCAGAAAGAAGACTGACTCCTAGAAGACTTGAAATAATAAGGAGCAGTCTTCTCACTGAAGAAGAAGTTCTGTGCTTAAGAAGATTTCTGTACAACTCCATTGTCAAGGACTTAGATGTGCTAGGATGGGTAAGCACTAAGTCTCTTGACCACACCTTTCTGCTAAGGAACGGCTCCTCTCTCACCATCAACACCAGGAACATCCTGCAACTGCCTACAGACTTTCTTTACAAGATCTTTCAACTCAGAGCAAATATCTGCAATGTCAACTCCCTCGAAAGCCAGGCAATGATAGTTACTGTCAGAGCCAATCTTGAACAAGAAGGAAGGATTGCTGAGGCAATATATGTGTCAAATTCTGACACTGATTCTGACTCAGCTTCCCCTCCAGTAGACATCTTTGCTGCTGCATATGAATCAAGATCCACTGTCAAAGAAATGCTGATAGAATTCACAAGTCCTAAGTGCAAATTAGATGAAGCTATTGACCTTCCCTTATCAACCTCTCAAATTTCCAATGAAGCTGAGGCTGAGATTCCAACAGCAGCACAATCATCTGCTGTTGTGATCAGTGAAGCCGAAGCAGATGCATCCAACAAAGATAAGGGAAAGGGAATTATGACCAAAGAAGATGAAGAGAGGTTGCTAAGAGAGAAGAAAGAGAAGGAAGAAAGAAGAAAAAGAAGAGAAGAAGAGGAGATGGCTGAAACAAAGAAAGCACAAGATAGACTCACAGCCATTCTCCGTAGAGAACAACAAATCCAGATGTATGCAAAACAGCCGGATGAGCTCAAAGTAAAGATTCCTGCAGTTTATCAGATTGAAGAAGATGAAGCTCTTGCTCTTCAACTGTAGGAACAATTCGACAAAGAAGAAGAAGAGATAGAAAGGAAGAAGAAGGAAGAGGCTAAGTTCAGAATAACTGATTTTGAACTAGCCAAAGAAATGAGAGAGGAGTGGGTAAAGGCTCTAGTTTCTCAAGGTGAGGATGCAGACTACCTTGAGAAACTATCAAATAAAGAAATCTACAGAGCCTTCATGGGTCAGCAAGGTCAATTGGCAAAGAAGAAAAAGGCTGAAGAAGAAGAAAAAGCCAAACAAAAGTCCAAAAAGACCATTGCCTTTAATAAAAGGACCCATGAAGAAAGTTAGATCATGATTGACTTCCTTAAGGCTAGAGGAGAGAGTGGAAAGAGGCTAGGTCCCATGAATTTCATTAACCTGCAAGCCCTCTATTTCAAAGTCAAGAAGGATGAGGAAGAAAGATTGGAGAAGAAAGGCTCCAAGAAAAGGGTAATTATTCAAGAAGAAGAACGGAAATCAAAGAAACCCAAGCCTTCTCTCTCACCCAACACTTCCTCAATCCAACAAACCTCCACTCTCCTTCCTAGACCTCCCTCCTCTCCTCCCTCAAAGTCCAAAACTTCACACCCAGCTCCTACTCATCAACAACCTCCCAAAAAGAAAAACAAACACACTTCCAAACCAGAAGACTCAAGAGAAATAATCAGATGGTCATACAACCCTCAAGACCAATGGTTTGAAGTGTTCAGGGGGAGGACAGAAGCTAAAAGATCAATTTATACATCGGTTGATGAGATACTACAGCTTCCAGAGTCTGATCTAAGAAGAATGATGGAGCTGGGTGAAGCCTCTGAGCCTGAGAATGAAGGTGGGAGACATCTATTGCTGGTAATCAAACATTACTTCAACCCCAGCAAAGATGAAATCATTGATGTCAAACCTCTTCAATCCCACTCTCCATTCATCAGCTGATCCTACAATGCTGAGAAGAATGAATTCACTCTGACAGATGTTAAAGGACAGAAGATGTGGTGTTCAAGCAAGGCTATCTTCAAAATGGCAAGCAAAGACATCAAGACTCTATCTGAGCTTCCTCTTAACAATCCCAGCATGGACCAGAGAGGATATGAGGTTGAAAGGATAGTCAGCAACATGCAAAAGCTTCAGCAACAAAAGTAGTAAGAGAGTTTTGGTAGCATCAGTCTAGGGGGAGTTTGTAGAAATAGAGACTGATGGCTACAAAATTCTCTAAGTACAAATGCTGTTGATCTCAGAGTTTACTGCAGACCAACAAACTGCTGCGGACAAGCTTATCTGCAGCGGATACTTGTTCTTCTGCTAAAGAACAAATCTGCTGCGGATAGCCTTATCTACTGAAGACCAAAGTTGCTACGGATAGGCTTCTCAGTAGCATCAACACTTGATGCTGCTGATAGGCAAATCATCAGCAGCTTTGGATGGTCACATCTTGCTACTGATCATCATCTTTGCTGCTGACCGCCTTGTGCCTTGAAGACAAATCGTTGCAGCTGACTATCCATGCCAAGCGTCACTAACAACTTTCTGCAAAAACAACTGACACACTCAAAGCAGAAGGAACCTCAATGGTGCAACCAATAAAGGACAACAATGCTCTTCTCCAAGCATGCAAGCAATAATGCAAAAAGAAGACGCTTCAATAAAGTTAACTAGTTTTAGACTAAATGTGTAATAGTTAGCTATATACAACAGATCAACGGTCTGTGTTAGATCTGATCCTTAGAATCAAGGGTCTGTCTTGATTCTAAGTGAGTATAAATACAGTGTAAACACTTCATTGTATGTGTGCTTTTTTATTGAGTTTTCATTTGTAATCGTTTATTTGCAAAAGCTTAATACAACAGTGTTCTTATAAGTGTTCTTTCTGTTTACTCAATTATACTTGTGTAGTTGTTATTGTTTCCGCCAATTTCAACTAAGAGCAGGACCATCTTGTACTTTCACGATCCTACAGTGGTGCATACATCCAGGGGATGAGGACCTGCTGGATGTATGGGTTGAGCCCAATAAAAATCATGATCATGAATTTATCACTATTTGTGCCAAAATGACTTTGGGTCTTGATAAACGTATTCAGCAGCGTTCGGGCTGACGTTTTATTTTCGAAAATGTTTTCAGGAAATAAGTAAATGTTATTGGGCTTCCCCCATAGCATTTTTAATTAAATAATTGGTTGTCGGGCTGGCTTCGGATATAGTCCTAAGTCAATGTTGTACAAAGAAAGATACAGGCTCAAGTGCGATGTGGAGTGAGTTGCCCTTAGCATAAGGAGGACTTATAGCACAGGGATGGTGCTGATGGAATGTGTTCCCAGGCATGCTATACCTTGTGGCTACACAAAAATACTTATCTGTGGGACAAGGAGTGAATTTTATTTTAGAAACGTTTGTAAAACGAACGTGTGTTTCAATCCCGAGTTTATGAATAAAAGATCTTTGTTTATCTGACAAGATCTTGTTATTTACAAAAGAAACCCTTGAGGTTGAATTTTTTAACAGAAACGATCCTAAAATATTTTCCGCTACAAAACATTCTGAGATCAAAGAACAGGTGCCAATCGTGCTCACACACTCCTAGGGGGTGCCTGAGGCGGGGTGTGACTGCTATGCTTTTTATACCAATGGGACCAAATAGATCCATATGAAACAGCTGCAGTGGAGCACTAATAGAGTTTTTATACTTTGGCTTATGCGATTTTCGGGGTTGTTTACCTTGGGCGCATGCAATGCAATTTTCAGAAAACATAAATTCCTTAGTGGGCAAGCCACGAACAAGGTTTTGTTTTACAAGTTTGTTCATATTTTTAAAATTAACATGTCCCAATCGGCTATGCGAAAGTAGAGATTCTGAATCAGACGCCTTAGAAAGTAGACAATTAAAAGGAACAGAAGTAACAACATCACTCATGTTGACAACATAAGTATTCTTTTTCTAAGGAGCCCTCATTAAAATCATGTCTTAAGGAATTTGAACTCCAGGATTTAAGAAAAGACATTAAGATACATTGAAAATCACTGCCAACTATTTATCACAAATCTGAGACACGCACAGAAGATTATAGCAGAGTTCGAGCACAAGATTCACTCTTTCAAGAATAAGAGCACCATTTGATACATTTCTTTTCCTAGTATTCTTTCCACCTCGTTCATCACCCACGAATGCCACATAACCGCCATCAATGATTCGGAAGTTAGTAACAAGATCCTTTAGCCCTGTCATACGATGAGAACACACACTATCGACATGCCAGTGGTTGTCAATAGGCCTCCTGGGATTGTTCTGTCATTAAGATAGAAAATTAATGAGATACAACAACCCAAGTTTGTTTGAACTTAGCCTGATCAAAATCAGTTCCACTCATATTCATTTTCTTTTTCAAAAAATCTTTTAAATCGTACTTTTAAGTTCCAAGTTTATTCAGAAATTTACTTGAAAATTCATCAGTTTTATTCCGTTTACCCAAACCATGTGCTGTGTAACTGGGTTTCGGTCTGCCTACCTTAATCCAATTTGGTTCATGAGAGAACTTTTTACAATGCTTAGCAGTATGACCATCCTGTTCACATTTAAAGCATTTAGTAACATGATTGAGTTTCTGTTTGACAGAAGAATTTCTCGATAATGATGGTTTTGATTAAACATGCAGTTGACAATGAACTTGTTCTTTTGAACAACATTTTTTCTTTAATCTTGATATTTTTAATTCTTTTAGTTTCTAAACAACATCATTCTTAATTGTTATGATAAGATGATCCTCATCATCTGGTGTTTTGTGCACTTTGAATGGGAACATTTATGACATATCGATGATTTCTTCCTCACATCTTTCATAATTTGATGTAGAAGTGTCTGAATCACTTTGTGATTTTGAATCTTCTGAAGCTTGAGACCTTTTATCTTCAGTAGTATCTCAGTCACTTGATGTAGATGTTTCTGATTCTTCTTGATTGTCCGAGCTGCATGTACTACTTACAGGAGTATACGATAGAATTTCTTCCATCATATATTTCTCGAAACAATTATTTACAATATTTTTCATTGAAACATCACATTCATTCATAAAATCACGAATTACATCAGTGTTCAAAGAGTTAAGAGGTTCAGATTTATTACAAACCGAATTAAAATTGTTTAAATTGTTCAAATCAACAGCATTAAAACCTAAACCAACTGTTTTCTTAAAACCATTATCATCGTGATCTTCATCCATTTTGTTAGACCTTAAACCTACATTGTTACTGTTAGAATTCACAGATTTAACAAAATGATTGAATAAATTATTTGTCGGATGAGGTTCAGGAGTTGTCATATAAAAACCAGAGGTCGGTGCGGGCAAAACTTTGTTTTTAAAACCGATCCCATCTTTCACAAAAATAGGTCTTTATTTGACAAGCATTCCTTCAAAACTTTTAGGACTTAAATTCCACTTATCCAAATTTATTTGAAGTTTAACGGTTTCACTTCGAGTTTCACCGAGTTTTTCTATAGGATCATTAATTAGAAAATATTTTCGGTAAACAAATCCGTTTAATGGCTGAACCTCCCTCAACAACGAATCCACCCAAAGCTTAAAAGAAACTTCATTCTTTTTCATCTCATTACTGATAGTTTTAAAAGTATCACGTTCACGAACCAGACACGCGTTGATTTCGCGATATTTTAAAACTTTGTCAACACAGTTATTAGTGCATAAATCAGTAAATACCTTGGTAGGAATACCATGGTTGTCAGCCATAAGCACCTCAAGAAGCATTTCTTTCTTGTTCACCACTATCTCATCAATTTTTATCCTTTTGTCATCAACAGTTATAGGTAAAGAGAAGCGGATGTTTTCAGATTCTGGTGCCTTCAACTTCTCATCATTCATCATTAATCCATAGCTGGTACTGACAGACGGTTTCTCAAACACTTCTTTTGCCATAAGAGCATGATTAACTTCCTCTTGAACCTCCTCGATTTCATCGCTCCAATCAAATTCTTGAACCACCAGAGCAGTTGTGGCATCCTTTTGGGCCAGCTCAATGCCCTCTCCATTTTCAGTGATGGCTACAATCTTGTAGGTTGTAGCAGGAATATCAGTGATGATTGGTGAAGGACATTCTCACTTAAAATGTCCTAGCTACATGCAGTTGAAACATCTCAGCTTAGACTTATCAAAACCAGTCCTCCTAATCTCTGCTTCCTTGTTCTCTCTATGAATCTTCAAGCACATAGAGTGAGCATAGCCATCTGCCAGTCTAGATCCATTTCTTCCATGTCGTTATGATATACTTGTTGCATATCCTCAAGCGAAAAGGCTGGAGCTTTGATATTGCCAGTAATAAGGCATTCCAAAGTGAGTGAGCAGTTCGATATTGCCAGTAACAAGGCATTCCATAAGGCATTCCAGCCGACTTGATACCGCTAAAAAATGAGAGATGTGATAAGATAGACTTTCTCATGTCTCATACTATTTCTGAGCCAAGTCTCTTTTGGTTTTCCTTCATTTCATCATTCCTTCATACATCTCACATAAGGAATTCCAAAGTGACTGAGCAGTTCGATATTCTTCAAACATATTGTTGAAGTTTGTGGGCAAGGCCATATTGAGTGTAGCATAAGCTCTACAATCCCACTAAATCAAATTCTTATCTTTCTCAGTATAGGTGTCTGGATCATTGGTAGGTCTGACTCTATCTTCTATAGTAATCATTGGTCGGTGAGGACCATTAAGGATGGGGTTCCATTGATTGTAGTTCTGATACAGGAAGAATGACTTTATTAGATTTTTCTAGATGGGAAAGTCATCAGCTCCTTGAAGCTTCGAAGGATGAGTTATGGTTCCAGATTCAACATCAAGCAATAAAGGTGAAGCCATTGAACAAACACAAGAGTTAGACAAATACAAATAATTCTGAGTGTCGCCAAAATGTAAGTGTCGCCAGAATGATTGTCGCCAGAAACAAGACTGTGGCAAGAGAAAATAGTGCAAGTCAGGGTAGGTGTCGCCTGATCAAAAGACAATGTCGCCAGATAGGTGTCTCCTGACAAACAAAGTCGCTAACTTGCATTGACTATGAGGTGTGTCACCAAAGGAAATGCCGCCAAACAACTGTCGCCAGCAACACTATCGCCAAGACAGAGTGTCGCAAGTGAAAATGTCACCAAAAACAGAGAACACCGGCACACACAAAAAACAAGACAATCAACAACAACAAAGTGTCGCCTGAAAAACTAAAGTGTCGCCAGATGAACCTGCAACAACCCCTTCTCCAAGTTTTTTCTAAAACTCAACCAAAATAGCTTAGAAATTCAGTGAAATGGAAGTCTAAACCAACAGAAAGCAAACTCTATTGATTTAAAGTAAAAACCTATCAAAAATCACTTGAATCCATCAACAATAAACTCAAATTTGAAAAAAGGGTTGAAACTAAGAAAACCCCCAAAACTCATAAAAACCTAGTAATCAAGAGCTTAAAAGCTCTGATACCAGATTGTAGGTCCAATTACCAACTCAGATCTATAACAACGATTTCCAGATCCAATCATATCCGCAAATCATCTATTAAACAAATGAGTTGAAGATCCAAAGTGAGTGAAAATATGAAATAAAGAAGAACACAACAAGCAAATCAAACAAACTAAATGTATTAATCCCAAAATATTGATTATAGATGAAAGATCCTGACTAACAATGAAACCCTAATTCTCAGAACAAAAAACACGCACAAAAGTATGATTACAATGAAAGAGCTAACCCTTAAATGAGAATTTGGGCCCTATTTATAGAAACCCGTCAAATGTCGCCATTCACCATGGCAAAACTCAGAGAAGTGTTGCCATGCACAATGGCGGCATTCCAGAGTGTCGTCGGGTTTAGAAACTTTACAGATATTACAAATCAGTCCCTGAGCTGTGCCAGTCGGTATACAACGGTCTTAATATACCCAACAACATTCCATGTATCAAATCTGAAGAAGTTCTTATCAGATGAAAAACTTGTTATACCACTTGAAGAGATTCAAATCGATGACAAACTCCACTTTGTGGAGGAATCGGTAGAAATCATGGATCGGGAAATCAAGAGACTGAGATAGATTCACATTCATATAGTAATGGTCAGATGGAACTCTCGACAAGGGACAAAATTTACATGGGAACGTGAAGATCAAATGAGACGCAAGTATCCGTAGTTGTTGCAAAATGCACCAGTTACCGGTGACACAAGATGAATTTCAGGACGAAGTTCTTTTAACAAGGGGAGAATGTGACAACCGACATTTTTAGGTTAACATCCATTCTTGCCCTAATCATAATTACATGAAGCCTTTGTGTGTTAGACTTAATTTTGGCTAATTAGGTCATCACATGCATAGCAAAGTCCATTCATCACATGACATGCATTGGTAATTTTAGAAATTACCGAGTCACACACCAATTAACCCGACACGCACATACGTTGGTGATGAATATCAAATGCTAGGAAAAACATTCTATTTCATTATTTTATGTGTAATACTATATATATATATATATAATATATATGTAATCATATTCTTGTTACTAATTGGACTCGTCAACGCATAATTTGCACTATAAGAATTACATTACACATTTAACGCGTCACAAATACGTAAACATGCATATTTTATATACCGAACACCTTCTTATTTATAACTTGAAGGTTTGGAATTTATTTTATTAAAACTGTGTAACATCCCGGGTTTTACCGAGTAAACGGAATTTAATGTACATGTGTATTATTTATATGAAGAAGACGGACTTATGATGAAAACTTGACCAATGTAGTACATTATTGTTATATAAATAATTAGGCGGGGGTTTATGCATATTATTGAGACTAGAGGGTGTTTTTTATAAAAGAAATCACGAGACAGGCCGAGCCCGAGGAGTCAGTATCGTGCAATGGCCGAAGTCCGACCCAAGGGTGACAAAGCCTTTAGGTTTGCAGCAAGGGAGGGGACCCCATTTTGATTCTTTACGGCTGCCGAGAAGGTGAAAAGGGAGAAAGGAGAGGAGGGTGTCGGCGAAGGTGGTGTCGGGAACCGGATGTGGAGGCTACTCGCGGCGGCGGACAGACGAGGGTGGCAGTGGTGTTCCGACGAAACAAAGGGGAGCCGGTTAGGATTTGTGATCAAATCAAGGTATTTTCGCGATCTCCTAATCGTAGTTTACATGTTTTGGATCCCGGATACTCGTTGTAATCATTTATCATTCTAGGGATTATGCCATGGTTGATGCTCCGCGAGGAAATCAAGCGAGAAAAATAAATCCGGCAAGGATTTCCGGCTACTGTTCAAATTTCTGGTGGTGGCAGGTGGCGGCCGATGGGTGGCGGTGGAGGGGTTTGGTGACACGGTCGCGTGGATATATTCTTTGTTCAATTCCGAGTTCGTTTGATAGGGATTCAAGCAGCGCAAAGACGGACACACGTATTAGGCAATTCCGGTGACTGTTCCGTTTTTCGGTGACGACGACTGCTGGGTTTGAAAGGGTTCGGTAATACAAAGGCGTGGACATATTATTCTCCTAAAACGGAGTTCATTTGGATCGGTTTTAAACTACTTGAATATTGACGCGCGAAATGAAACGTGCTAAGTAACGAATCGGCGTTCTGGCAGCAGCGGTGGCGGCGACGACCGACACCAATAATTTTATGAGGTCGGACATGTTGAGATATGAGAAACGGCTTGTACGCAAAGGTATGACCCCATAGAACTTTATATTCATTGTTGGGGACCATTTTTGGATATGAGAAAAAATGTCGGGAACGACTTTCGGGAATATTTTTTGGTAACGTTAATTTAAGGGATTTTGTACGCGAATGAGCGCACCGGTCGTACGGTTAGGGAAGATTTAGAACAAGCTTGTAGCTTGATGGTCCTGAGTAAGTGGGTTAGTGTTATAAAGGTTAGAGTGTTGATCTGGATGATTATTTTGACGACATGTTTGCGTTGGACTACTCGTTTGTGGGTATGCAGCTTACGAAAGGAAAGCTTCGCAACCCATGAGTTTCTAATTCCCTCTTTTAAAAAGTTTTTAACGTTTTTGGGGCTATCGTACATACTTTCGAGACGTGTTTTATTACATTAAATGTGTATCAAGCTTTGTGGTCTAACCTGACAAGATTACGAATTTAAGTATTTAAATATGGGGCTAAGGGACTATGCATTGTCCTTAAGATGTGTAGGTTAAAGGTGGGTAAATGGTCGTAGACCGTATAGTGACCTAATAGGGGTAAGTCAGGATTGTATTTACAGGTCGTACGAGTATGACTAGGAGGTATCATGGGTATGCATTGTGACATTTCGGGTTTTTATTCACGCTTTTATATTATGTATCTTGTAAACATTTTTATATATTGGAATGCAAGTGATTTTATTTAAAATTTTAAGCAACTATATATATATATATATATATATATATATTTAATTTAGGGATTTAAAATAAATAAAATTTTATAAGTTTTAAACTTATATAAAATTATGTATAAAAATCTAAAGTTAAAAGGTTCATTTATAAATAAAATAACCTATTTAAATAAAATAATTAACTTTTTAGTTATAATAATAATAAATAATAAAAGTTTATAAAATATATTTGAAATTAAAGAGAAATTTAATTAATCATTTTTATAAAAGTTGAGGGGCTATATTGGAATTTTTCAAACTAAAAGGTTTTAAACCAAAAACCGGTTGAGGGACTAAACGTGGCCAAACAAAACCTCAGGGACCCATCCGTAATTATCTTAGGGGCTGATTAAATCAAAAATCAAACTTCAGGGACCATTCTTGCCAAAGTCCAATTCGTATTTCCGGTCTCCCTTTTCCCCCTTTGTCCGGCGGTCCGAGGCTATTTCCGGCGACACCCCGACAGGGCTGTTCCCTGCACCTCGACAACTGCTAAAGACAGCTCTGGTCTCGTCGTCCCCACTCGAACAAAAGCCTTCGACAAATTTGTCGATTAAACATACGGATCGTCTAATCCGGTTGGTGGCCGAGAACCCACGCCACGATTTCGAGCCGACAGTCAACCTCCACGCGTGCTTGATAGCTCGTTAGCTTCGTCTCGTCCAGACGAATGTGCAGACACCCTCAATTACATGTTTCATTATAGGGATTGGGCTCGGCTATAAATGGCCATTTACGGACCTGCACGAGCTCGCCACCCCTCCTCCACCCACTCTCACTTCAAATTGAAACGACCATCGTGTTCGTCTCTTCTGTGCGAAGCTATACCACCCCTATTGACGGCCTAACTCCCTCTGGAACTCGAAATCACTATCTTGGTATTTGCGGACCAAAAAGTTTGCCGACCAGACCCTTCGCGACCAAATAGGTACCTCAAATCCATTCAATTACCTTCTGTTACCCTTTGGCTAACTATCCTAATCGAAATCGCGGCATGAAACCGTCGATTACCGGGCAAACCCAAGTCCTCGGACATGGTTTGCCGGTTGCCGAGGACCAGCGACCAATACTGGTTGTGTGTATATCAATTAAACGACACACACATAACCAGCGATGGGCAGTAGCCCGGCTGGTTATGCGTGTGTGTGTTTGTATCACAGGTCGCGGGTTCGATCCGGGTGGCCTACGGCCCAACCCATTTTTTTTTCTATTTTCTGTTTTAAAAATATAATTTAGTTTATTTATTTATCCCACCATATTTTAATACCATATTTACACAATAAAAACCAATACGAGTCGGTTAACTCGTTCGTTTACTTTCGAAACCATCAAATAACTTTCTTCTTTTATACATATTTAACCCACAAAATTTTTATAAAATAATAAATATTATATTTCTATATTTTTGTTAAAATAGTTTTAACTTACAAATAATATATATAAATAATGATAAAAAAATTAATAATAATAATAAATAAATAAATAGAAACTTTTATAAATATATAATAACTACTTATTTAAAAATGTAATATTTTAACAATATATATATATATATATTTATAAGTTAAAGTTTTACAAAACCATTATCATTTTCCTACCATATTTTATACAAATAAATATTAGGGAATATTAATATAAAACCCATATATATTTAAATACGAATACGCACATACAAACATACAATAATACTTATCTATCCACATAAGATTTCATCGTGCTTAGGCTTCAACGTCCTTATCACCCGCACTCGTTGATTATCATATCCGCTAGCCAGGTGAGTTACATAGCCCCTATTTTATATTTTTATACGTTTTGGGGTGAAACATTATACATGCTACTCACATTGTTTGTACGTGTTATACATGAGACTATATGCTTATTCTTTGGATGTACATACATTTAAACACAAGACAACCAACTGTAATATTGATAGATCTATTGTGCCTGACCAGCCCACCCGGTTAGGGTGTTTATTACTGCATACTCGGATATAACCGCATGTTATATTCAAACATATCGGATATAGTGGGTAACTATATTCAAACATACCGGACTTAGCTGTTGTGCTCTGTTTAAGCGCGTCAAACTCAGTTTGAATTGTGATTAAATAAATGATACATCATATATACTATGTTTAACAAGATAAACAATGAGTTGCAAAACGATTTACAGCTACTATTTACCGGAATTACTAAACCTATGTACTCACCAAATTTTTAGTTGACACTTGATTTAAATAATGTTTCAGGTTTGGATATGTGATTGCTTGCTGAAGATTCTACCACTTAAGAACTTATGGACCTAGTTAATTAAATCAATGTTTTGAAATAGACCAGGTTATTTGAATTTGTATTGTACTTGAATGTTTGTTGTCTTTAATTAAATTAATGAATTATGCAATAGTTTAGTTATCATGTGCTTTTGAACAATCATTCCATTGTCCGCCTCGATGATTCCGCCATCGGTCGGGGTGTCACAAATTGGTATCAGAGCCATGGTTATAGGGAATTAGGTTATTAGACACAATGACCTAGACTATAACCCTAGAACTCCCTTTTATGTGTTATGTGCTAAATGATAAATTGCTATGTGAATTATTTTGTAGTTAGGTATTATTTGAATTTTCCCGAGTTTGGTACATGAGACTTATACACATACATACAAGACTTTGATACATGATACATACTTTACATACATATTTGACAAACAAACTTATGCAAACAAATACACTACCCATCCTTATCCATACTCTTTCCTAATCCGTATTAATTGCAACAATTCCTACACATTTTATACTCATAGACTCTCAAGTCTATCAAAATCTTATCTCGTCAACGACTTAATTTCTTGAGACAAGTAAAGGACACGTGCAATCTGGAAGGGTGACACCTGTACATTGGGTTTTCTGTCTAGGAAAGCATTTCGTATAAATCCAAATAAACGGACCCGTATGCTTTCCTGGGAATTCCTGAAGTGAGTGTTTACCTATAGGCTAAAGCATGTCTCTTGGAAAGTTTCGGGGAATTATTTAACGTTGATAAGTCAATGTATTCGCAAGGATACAATCCAAACTTAAACTCAAAATTTGGGGACGTTATAGCAAGATAGGAAGAACTAGACAAACATACAAAGCAAATCATTATTATGGGTGCACACGTAATGACAATTTGTAATGCACGTAAGTCCCGGAAATTCCTATTATGCAAATAATGATCTATAACATCATGTCCTACCCGGAATAGATGACTTAGTTTCCCCCATCAACCTTGAATAAATACACATGCACTGGCACGCGTCATGATGAATCCCATGTTTCTGCTTACATTATTTCCCGCTATAACTCATATATATCCATCTTATCTAAAATATCATTATCTTTTCTTATGGTGTTAGAATGCCTCCTCGACGTGCAAACTCTAGCACTTCCAACCCGGATCTTGCTACTCTTCTTGCCCAGCTGGTAGGGCAAATAACCCAAGCAAATAACAACAGTGACGGGTCTCACAACATCCAAGGGGACGGTGGTACCAACCCGCCTCACTGCACGTTTAAGCACTTTAACTCGTGTAATTCTACAAAATTCTTCAGGACTGAGGGTGCTACCGGCCTACTTCAATGGTTTGAAAGCATAGAAAGCACATTCCTAAACAGCGACTGTCCCGATAATCTTCGGGTTCGTTATGCCACAAGTGTACTCCAAAAGAGAGCCCTCACCTCGTGGAACGGTGAGAAACGCACTCGTGGTGCTGAGGTTGCTACATCCTTATCATGGGATGATCTGAAGAAGGCCATGACTGATGAATTTTGTCCTCGGAATGAAATGAGGAAGCTCGAGGCTGAGTTTTGGGATCTTGCCCAAGACAACGGGGATAATCTGGCCTACACCACCCGGTTTCAAGAGCTAAGTCTGCTGGTGCCTCATATGATCACTCCCCTTGCTCGGGGGATTGAAAAATACATAGGCGGCCTGCCTATGCAAATTCAAGATGCTGTGCTAGGAAGCAATCCTCCTACACTTGAAGCTGCTATCCGTCTATCTGCTACACTATCCGACAACCATGTCAAAGCCGGAACCTTAACAAGATAGGGTTCCAAGAAGGTTGTCTCTACTCTTGCGGCCGTCAAAGATGTAAAACCCGAGTTTTCTAACCGCAACAAGAAACGAAAGGGTCGAAACTTCGTAGCCGTAACTCCCGCTGTGCCTACTATTCAAGCGGCCCCTTTGGGTCAAAACCCGAAAACTTATCAGGGCCCGAATCCCCAATGCCAGACCTGCAAGTACCATCATCCTGCCAACCTACCATGCCGATTGAGTTCAAGCTGCGGATGATATGGACACGTGGTCACTACTTGCCGTACTCGTCCTCCCGTCCATCAAGCTGCTCCAGCCAACCGCCCAATCTATCTGGCACCTCTCAATGGTCGGGCATGTTACGAATGTGGAGACCCAAACCATTTCCGTGACCGATGCCCAAAACTTCATCATCAAGGTGGTCCCCAAGGACGAGCATTTAATATAAACGCTAATGAGGCACAAGCAAACAACGACGTGATAAACGGTACGTTTCTCGTAAACAATCATTATGCATCCATTTTATTTGATACCGGTGCCGATAGGAGTTTCGTGTCTCTTACCTTTGAATCTCGACTTGCTAAACAAAGAACGAAACTTGACAATCCTTATTCCGTGGAGATAGCAAACGAGAAATCTATTGCTATAAACTCTGTTATCCGCGACTGCAATCTCGAGCTTAATAATCATGAATTCTCTGTTGATCTCCTTCCAATGCAATTGGGAAGCTTCGATATTATAATTGGCATGGAGTGGTTATCCAAGCATCATGCCGAGGTTATTTGCTACGAAAAGTGCATTCGTATACCTCTCCCTTCGGGTGACACGTTAGTTATTTTCGGTGAAAAACCGTGTCGTGGTCTTCAACTCATGTCTTGCACATTGGCACAAAAGTACTTGCAGAAAAAGTACGTTGCCTTCTTGGCCCACGTAGTTGACACGAAAGATAAGGGTAAGAAATTGCAAGATATTCCAATCATCCGATATTTTCCCGAGGTATTCCCCGAGGATTTACCTGGTCTTCCTCCCCCTAGACAAGTGGAGTTTCGTATCGACCTTGTGCCCGGGGCAAATCCCGTGGCAAAAGCCCCCTATCGTCTTGCACCTCCGAATTACAAGAACTCTCATCCAAAGGATTCATCCGCCCGAGCCATTCACCTTGGGGTGCTCCCGTACTGTTCGTAAAGAAAAAGGATGGATCGTTTCGAATGAGCATCGATTATCATGAACTCAACAAGCTTACAATTAAGAACCGTTATCCTTTACCCCGTATCGACGATCTTTTCGATCAGTTTCAAGGTTCAACATGTTTCTCCAAGATTGACCTTCATTCCGGGTACCATCAACTTCGTGTTCTCGATGAAGACATTCCAAAGACTGCCTTTCGGACTAGGTACGGTCACTACGAGTTCATGGTCATGCCATTCGGTTAGACTAATGCACCTGCGGTCTTCATGGACCTCATGAATGTTGGAGCATATTCTGGTGACAACGAGCTTGAAGATATTATGTCTTAGTCTTAGAGTCTTTGACTTGTAATTGATAGAATTGTTAGCAACAGTTAAAGGGGAGTCTGTTAGGACATGTTTTGTAACTGTTGATAAAATTCTGTGTAAGTTCTGCTAGAGGCGAACTTGTTAAGTTCGCCTAGGCTATCAGAGGCGAACTTAACAAGTTCGCCTAGCCTATCAGAGGCGAACTTAATAAGTTCGCCTGGGCTATCAGAGGCGAACTTAATAAGTTCGCTTAGCCTATTAGAGGCGAACTTAATAAGTTCGCCTAAGCACAGTGAAGCGAACTTGTTAAGTTCGCCTGGTGCAGAACAGTGGCTATAAATAGCAGATTGTAGCAGAACAGGAAAAAGAGACTTGGACGATATCAGGAGGGACTGAGAATTCTGTAAATTGTGTAAACTGATATTGTAGTGGAATAAAAAGAGCGTTTATTTACACCGTTGTTGATTGAGTCACACGAGCACGTTGATCATGGATTCCGCACTTTATCACCGTGTCTAACCGCGAGTCTAGAGATCCGTCACACCGAATTAGGGACCTACAAGTGGTATCAGAGCTTATGCTCTTGATTAGCAAAAGATTCGTGGTGGTTTCGTGTCCAATCAACATCAAAGTTCTGTGATTTTGAAGATTATTCATCTTTTTGTGTTCTTGATAAAAATGACGAATTGTTGACAAATTTGGATTGATTTTGGAGGATTATGAGGAAATTGATCCGATAGAAAGTTTCTAATTGAGAAATTACACATTCCTACGATCCAATTTTGTTTAATTCCATCAATTGAGCGATTTATGATGAATTCAGAGATTTCTTGGTTCGCGATTTTGTTCTGACTCTGTTCCTGAGTTTGAATCTGTTGAACCAGGCGAACTTGCTGATTAGACGAACTTAATTTTAGGCGAACTTAATAAGTTCGCTTGGTGCAGAGTAAGCGAACTTAATCAGCAGGCGAACTTAACAAGTTCGCTCGGGTCAACTTAAGTTCGCTTGAGTATTTTGGCGGGAAAATTCATCTTATCCAAATTTTTTAGGGAAAGTTTATATGGTCGTTTTAAATCGTTTTTGAAATTTTGAATTTTCGAAATTTTTTAAAAAGAGTATTTTGGCGGGAAAATTTTTTCCGGATATTTTCGCAAAAAATTTCAAAATGTCAATTTCATGTGATAATATTGAGATTGAAACTATGCCACCGAGACTTTTGTGTATATCAGATTTTCGTAACTGGAAAGTCCGGTTCGTATCAGTCACTGATAAAAACTTTTGGACATCCATATTTGAAGGATATGTTCATCCTACTTTTGACTATATGGGATATTATGATGTTCCTAAACCAGTGACAACTCTTACTAAAGTAGAAAAGCAGAATTTTGATCGAGAGATGAAAACGCGTGAAACTTTAACGTTGTCTTTACCAAAAGAAATCATTCATAGTCTCGGGAAGTGTTCAACTTCAAGAGAACTATGGGAAACTTTGAAGAAAAAGGGTGAAGCTACTACTCAAGCGTTTGTGGTCTTGATCAAAGAAGAGGTAGTAAAGCAGAGTGTTTCTGAAAGTGATTCGTCTACCGAGTTAAGTGATAGTGAGAGTATTCGATCTGGTGAAAGTACTCAGTCTACCGAGAGTGATGTAGAGACTGAAGTGAGCTTCCAGACATTTGAAGATGATCTGAGTGAATTAGAAATTGATGTAGAGCCTGTCATTGTTGATCAAAAGAGTGAAGCTGATGATGACGTATTCATGGCTCCTGGTGCATCTTCTTCACAAGTAAAACCTGAGGTATTTTCTAACTCTGAGACGTTTTGTTCTAACTGTGTTTCAGTAAAGGATAAAATGATAAGGGTTATGGATGACAACGTCAACCTCATTTGTGATATGAAATCAATGCACACGGTAAATCAGAAATTAAAAGATAATGAGAATGTGTGTATTGAGAGAATAGAATCACTGAAGAGGGATATAAATTCTCTGACATTGAAGATCAAAGAGCAGGCATATCACCTGGATATGTCCTTTGCAGAAATTGAGAAGAGAAATAATGATCTTGTTGAGAAAGTTAAGGAATTAGCTGCATCTAAAGCAGAGGTAATCAGATTGCATAGAAAATTAGAAATCTTTGCAAATTCATCATTCTTATTAGAACATTATCATAATAATACTAAAGAGGGGAATGGAACTAGTGGTATTGGTTATGTTCCTCCACCATTCAACGGAAATTATTCTGTTACACCTGAGATTATAAAAGATGAGGATTTAGATCCTAAGACTGTGTTGAAAGTGAATCCAGTCACAGGTGAAGATATGGTGTATTCTGATGAGAGTGATGATGAATATTTTGATGAAGCTAAAGTAGAAGGGATACCGAAAGCTGTTAAGAAAGAAGACTCAAAGGTTGATTCTAATTCATCTGGAAATTCTACATTTGGAAGTTCTTCAAACTCAAGGAGAGTTCCATTTGTCAGAGATTATAAAGACAGGCGTACATGTTTTCATTGTAATGAGATAGGACACATTGTGGTGAACTGTCCTTACAAAAACAAAGGAAAGAAGCATGTAGTTCCTGAGAAGATGAAGCCTGAATCAAAACCTGTTGAGAAAAAGTTTGTTCGGTCTCAAACTGCAAAATCTGGAGTTCCAGATAAAATAAAGCCAAAAGAAGTTCATGTAGGAGAATCTTCTTCAAGTGCATCTTATCATATGAAGATTCCTTATATGAGAGAATATAGTGAGAAGATATCTTGCTTTTCTTGTGGTCTTGTCGGTCATATTCGGATTGCTTGTCCTTACAAAGACAAAGGTAACCGACAAGTTACTCCAGAAAAGGTAAGAACTCATGGTAAGCCTAATATTAACCCAAATGTGGTTAAACCTCATGATACACCGAAGGTTAATTCAAAATCTGAGGTTAGGCTCTCTAGACCTCAAAGACGAAGGAGAAACAGAAGATTGAGAAAACTTTTAGAACATCAAGAGTTTTCAAAATCTACACATTTTTCGAATGAAAGAAAATGTTCAAACACTTCACATTTTAAGCAAAAAGAACTTAATGAAAAGAAGTATGTTTGGAAATCTAAAGTTTCTGTTTCTGACTCGTCGGAGCAATCACCGAAAATCGATGAGAGATTCAATTGTGAATGGAGTGAGGTTTATTATTTTGATACAGATGGACGACCCATGACTACCATGGCTTGGGTCCCAATTTCAAATTAATTTTTCTTGTTAGTTGTGCAGGATTTACCAAGAGGGACTATTAATACCATTTTGGTTGTTGATAGTGGTGGTTCTTAGCACATGACAGGGAATGACATCTGCAAGGGTAACGGGTTGTTGATAACTGAGAATCTATTTGATTCACCGACTTGATGCTCAAGGGGGAGAATATGTCACACACAATGTTTTGGAAACATTTTTACAAAGTCCTAATGATAACCTGAAACTTAGGATGACAATGGTGAGCATAAAGTCATTGATGCAACCATTTGACTAGTTGAGGGGGAGTCTACAGGACAGGGGGAGTACAGAACTGTGTTGATGACAAAAGGCAAAGGCATTCAATTACATTACATCGGTTTGAGTTTTTAATTGATTGACTTGCTTAATCTTGAGTAACCAAGTTAAAATGTTTTTCTTAAAATGTTTTCATGGAAGGTTTTATTTTCGTTTGTTTTACTTTCTTTGAAAAAGATTTTGAAAAAGCCAAACAAATTGAAAAAGATAAAATCGACATTACTTGAAGTTAAAGGAGAAATGATAGTACAGCAGTAGATGTTCAGTCACACATGACCTTAATTGGAATTTATGATGCTTATCTAATATATCTGTGATAAATGTTTTGATCAGAACTTCTTAGACTGCACAGTATGAGAAATGATAGCTTCATAACTGCTTATGCTTAACAAAAATTGATGCTTGATGCTTATATTTTAATTTGGATACTAGTATGTAGTCTGAATTGTCAATAGGCTATGAGTATCTTTGGTCCATTAGTAGTGTGACAACATAATGATCTTTGTGACAACTGTGATTTGAACCCATGGTATGCCGGGTGTGTGTGTAAAAGATCATTATCAGATAAAGAATATAAGATCTAAAGTACTTCATGAGACCAGTATCGGTTATGTCGTTAAACACAAATTTTCAGTTCACTTCACTGCCCATGCCCTGAAAAACATGCAATGTGTTGTTGGACTAAGATATGTTTCTGAAAACATCTGTTGGAACATACACTAGCCCTTGGATCAATATCCTGATTCCATTGAATATATCCAGATAACAGTTGGATCACGCTACCCTATGTCATTGAATCAATCGATTCCTTGATCAATCTTTCTGTTACTATGAATCATGATACTTCATCCAAACCAAGACATTTGAATCATTCGATTCTGAATCATTCTGATTCTCTGCTTGATATTATCCTGTGTTTATCGGTATAATTCATCCTGGAGATTGAATATTAACTTGCAATGATCTTATATGTCTTGAAGATAATGCACATTTAATTTTTTGTTGGCATATTTGTGGGGTACACGTTGTATTACAAAATAAATGGTACCTTAATTCACAAGAACATGGGACAAAGATACTGATGGTTTCAATTCTTATAATATTGACAACTTAGATTGACATGTTATGTGTTGCAAATTCGTATGTAATAAGCATGTTATAATCTGATCTCATCTTCTTTAAAGTTCTTCGCGTATCATTACATGTTTTGGTTGAAGCTTAAAAGATTTGATCTTATCTGATAAAAAGAAATGATGAATCTGGATAGGATACCCTTAGAATGTTTAGGGATGTTTATCCAAAATGTGTGATTGATGCATTGTTTTTACTGATATGATCTTCTTACTCGTGAAGTTCGACCAAAAAGATGTGATTTTGTATTTTACATTTCAGTTTAAACAGAGAAAAACCAAAAAGATTTTGTGTTTCTTATGTTTGAAAAACCAAAAAGATTTTATTTTTCCAGCTTCCATGGAAATCTTAATTGCTGGTTATTCTTGGTTGTTCTCCTTTGCAAAATCTGAATATTGCAGACAGAAGTTGACAAGGGGTCCTTCTCCCAAGTTTTCGTCTAGAAAGAGAGAGAGTGTGCAGATGAACAAGACGAAGACTTCAACTTGTTTGATGATATATGAAGACTGATGACAATCTTCTGAAGCTGTTGTCAAGGGGAGTCTGTTGGAGCATATTCTGGTGACAACGAGCTTGAAGATATTATGTCTTAGTCTTAGAGTCTTTGACTTGTAATTGATAGAATTGTTAGCAACAGTTAAAGGGGAGTCTGTTAGGACATGTTTTGTAACTGTTGATAAAATTCTGTGTAAGTTCTGCTAGAGGCGAACTTGTTAAGTTCGCCTAGGCTATCAGAGGCGAACTTAACAAGTTCGCCTAGCCTATCAGAGGCGAACTTAATAAGTTCGCCTGGGCTATCAGAGGCGAACTTAATAAGTTCGCTTAGCCTATTAGAGGCGAACTTAATAAGTTCGCCTAAGCACAGTGAAGCGAACTTGTTAAGTTCGCCTGGTGCAGAACAGTGGCTATAAATAGCAGATTGTAGCAGAACAGGAAAAAGAGACTTGGACGATATCAGGAGGGACTGAGAATTCTGTAAATTGTGTAAACTGATATTGTAGTGGAATAAAAAGAGCGTTTATTTACACCGTTGTTGATTGAGTCACACGAGCACGTTGATCATGGATTCCGCACTTTATCACCGTGTCTAACCGCGAGTCTAGAGATCCGTCACACCGAATTAGGGACCTACAATGAACCGTGTATGCAAACCTTATTTGGACAAGTTCGTGATCGTTTTCATTGACGACATCCTCATCTATTCTAAAACGAAAGCGGAACATGAACAACATCTTCGTTTGATCTTAGAACTCTTAAAGAAAGAACAAATATACGCCAAGCTCTCCAAGTGTGAATTCTGGCTAAAAGAGGTTCAATTTTTGGGACACATAGTCAAAAATAAGGGAATTCATGTAGACCCGGCAAAGATCGAGGCGGTAAAGAATTGGAGTACTCCTAAGACTCCTACCGAGATTCGTTCATTCCTTGGACTAGCAGGTTACTATCGTCGTTTCATCTCAAATTTCTCCAAGATTGCGGTCCCGCTCACTGCCTTGACTCACAAAGGTAAGCACTACACGTGGGGACCCAAGCAAGAGGAAGCTTTCCAAACTCTAATGCACAAGCTCTGCAATGCTCCTATTCTAACTCTTCCTAGTGGTAATGACGACTTTGTCGTTTATTATGATGCATCCAACCAAGGTCTTGGTTGTGTTCTTATGCAACGAGGTCAAGTAATTGCATACGCATCACGTCAACTCAAATTCCATGAGAAGAACTATACGACCCATGATCTCGAGCGTGGTGCTGTCGTTTTCGCCTTGAAAATTTGGAGACACTATCTATATGGCACCAAATGCGTGGTTTTCACCGACCACAAAAGTCTCCAACATATTTTCAATCAAAAAGAGCTTAATATGAGGCAACGACGATGGGTTGAACTTCTAAACGACTACGACTGCGAGATCCGCTACCACCCCGGCAAAGCAAACGTTGTAGCCGACGCCTTGAGTCGTAAAGAACGTATCATGCTTCATAGTGTTCATATTCATAACGATATCCAAGCCCGTATTCTCAAAGCACAACACACCTCGGTTACCGAGGGAAACATGTATCAAGATATGGCATGTGGCGTAGAACTCTTGCTAGAAACCAAAGCCAACGGTCTATTGTATTACTTGGACCGTATCTGGGTTCCCGATCGCGACGATCTTCGTATATTTTTGATGAACGAGTCCCATAAAACTCGATATTCGGTACATCCCGGAGCTGATAAGATGTACATGGGTCTCCGTCAGCAATATTGGTGGCCCGGCATGAAAAAGGATATTGCCCTCTTTGTGGCAAAATGCCTAACTTGTTCTAAAGTGAAGGCCGAACACCAGAAGCCTTCCGGACTCCTCGAACAACCTGAAATTCCCATGTGGAAGTGGGAGAACCTTGCTATGGACTTCATCACCAAACTCCCACGCGCTTCTAGTGGGCACGATAGTATCTGGGTTATTATCGACCGACTTACAAAGTCTGCTCATTTCTTGCCTATTCGTGAGGACTATCGAGTCGAGAAATTGGGTCGGATCTACATTGATGAGATCGTGAGTCGTCACGGAATCCCTTTGAACATCATCTCCGATCGTGATTCGCGTTTTACTTCCCGATTTTGGCAATCATTACAATCTGCGCTTGGTACTCGTTTGGATTTAAGTACGGCTTACCATCCTCAAACTGATGGACAAACCGAGCGAACAATCCAAACTTTCGAGGATATGCTTAGAGCTTGTGTCATTGACTTTGGTGGCAATTGGAATTCTCACCTACCTCTGATCGAATTTTCCTACAACAACAACTACCACACAAGTATTAACATGGCACCGTTTGAAGCTCTTTATGGACGAAAATGTAGTTCACCAATTTGTTGGAACGAAATTGGTGAAGCACAAATCACCGGTCCCAAGCTTATCCAAGAGACCACCGATAAAATCTCTCTTATTCGTGACAACATTCGAGTAGCAAGGAGTCGGCAAAAGAGCTATGCCGATAATCGACGAAAACCCTTAGAATTCCAAGTTGGGGATATGGTTCTTCTAAAGGTATCACCTTGGAAAGGCGTAGTCCGATTTGGAAAGAAGGGAAAACTTGCACCTCGATATGTGGGTCCATTCAAGATACTCGAAAGGATAGGAAAAGTAGCCTACAAACTCGATCTTCCTTTAGAACTCAGCAACGTTCATCCGACTTTTCACGTATCTAATTTGAAAAGGTGCCTAGCCGACGAGAATCTCCACATTCCTCTTGATGAAGTGCGTATTGACGAGAAAATGCATTTTGTTGAGAAACCCACGGAAATCATGGACCGAGAAGTCAAGAAACTCAAGCGTAGCCGCATCCCCATTTTCAAGGTCCTTTGGGAGTCTAAACGTGGACCCGAGTTCACTTGGGAACGTGAAGACCAAATGAAATCCAAATATCCGCACCTCTTCTCATAGCCTCCATTAGTTGAATTTCGGGGCGAAATTCCTTTAACATGGGGAGACTGTGACAGTTCGGGTTTTTATTCACGCTTTTATATTATGTATCCTGTAAAAAATTTTATCTATTGGAATGCAAGTGATTTTATTTAAAATTTTATGCAAGTATATATATATATATATATATATATATATATATATATTTAATTTAGGGATTTACAATAAATAAAATTTTATAAGTTTTAAACTTATATAAAATTATGTATAAAAATCTAAAGTTAAAAGGTTCATTTATAAATAAAATAACCTATTTAAATAAAATAATTAACTTTTTAGTTATAATAATAATAAAAGTTTATAAAATATATTTGAAATTAAAGAGAAATTTAATTAATCATTTTTATAAAAGTTGAGGGGCTATATTGGAATTTTTCAAACTAAAAGGTTTTAAACCAAAAACCGGTTGAGGGACTAAACGTGGCCAAACCAAACCTCAGGGACCCATCCGTAATTATCTCAGGGGCTGATTAAATCAAAAATCAAACTTCAGGGACCATTCTTGCCAAAGTCCAATTCGTATTTCCGGTCTCCCTCTTCCCCCTTTGTCCGGCGGTCCGAGGCTATTTCTGGCGACAGCCCGACAGGGCTGTTCTCTGCACCTCGACAACTGCTAAAGACAGCTCTGGCCTCGTCGTCCCCACGCGAACAAAAGCCTTCAACAAATTTGTCGATTAAACATACGGATCGTCTGATCCGGTTGGTGGCCGAGAACCCACGCCACGATTTCGAGCCGACAGTCAACCTCCACTAGTGCTTGATAGCTCGTTAGCTTCGTCTCGTCCAGACGAATGTGTAGACACCCTCAATTGCATGTTTCATTATAGGGATTGGGCTCGGCTATAAATGGCCATTTGCGGACCTGCACGAGCTCGCCACCCCTCCTCCACCCACTCTCACTTCAAATTGAAACCACCATCGTGTTCGTCTCTTATGTGCGAAGCTATACCACCCCTATTGACGGCCTAACTCCCTCTGGAACTCGAAATCACTATCTTGGTATTTGCGGACCAAAAAGTTTGCCGACCAGACCCTTCACGACCAAATAAGTACCTCAAATCCATTCAATTACCTTCTGTTACCCTTTGGCTAACTATCCTAATCGAAATTGCGGCATGAAACCGTCGATTACCGGGCAAACCCAAGTCCTCGGACATGGTTTGCCGGTTGCCGAGGACCAGCGACCAATACTGGTTGTGTGTATATTAATTAAACGACACACACATAACCAGCGATGGGCAGTAGCCCGACTGGTTATGCGTGTGTGTGTTTGTATCACAGGTCGCGGGTTCGATCCGGGTGGCCTACGGCCCAACCCATTTTTTTTTCTATTTTCTGTTTTAAAAATATAATTTAGTTTATTTATTTATCCCACCATATTTTAATACCATATTTACACAATAAAAACCAATACGAGTCGGTTAACTCGTTCGTTTACTTTCGAAACCATCAAATAACTTTCTTCTTTTATACATATTTAACCCACAAAATTTTTATAAAATAATAAATATTATATTTCTATATTTTTGTTAAAATAGTTTTAACTTACAAATAATATATATAAATAATGATAAAAAAAATTAATAATAATAATAAATAAATAAATAGAAACTTTTATAAACACATAATAACTACTTATTTAAAAATGTAATATTTTAACAATATATATATATATATATATATATTTATAAGTTAAAGTTTTACAAAACCATTATCATTTTCCTACCATATTTTATACAAATAAATATTAGGGAATATTAATATAAAACCCATATATATTTAAATACGAATACGCACATACAAACATACAATAATACTTATCTATCCACATAGGATTTCATCGTGCTTAGGCTTCAACATCCTTATCACCCGCACTCGTTGATTATCATATCCGCTAGCCAGGTGAGTTACATAGCCCCTATTTTACATTTTTATACGTTTTGGGGTGAAACATTATACATGATACTCACATTGTTTGTACGTGTTATACATGAGACTATATGCTTATTCTTTGGATGTACATACATTTAAACACAAGATAACCAACTGTAATATTGATAGATCTATTGTGCCTGACCAGCCCACCCGGTTAGGGTGTTTATTACTGCATACTCGGATATAACCGCGTGTTATATTCAAACATATCGGATATAGTGGGTAACTATATTCAAACATACCGGACTTAGCTGTTGTGTTCTGTTCAAGCGCGTCAAACTCGGTTTGAATTGTGATTAAATAAATGATACATCATATATACTATGTTTAACAAGATAAACAATGAGTTGCAAAACAATTTACAACTACTATTTACCGGAATTACTAAACCTATGTACTCACCAAATTTTTCGTTGACACTTGATTTAAATAATGTTTCAGGTTTGGATATGTGATTGCTTGCTGAAGATTCTACCACTTAAGAACTTATGGACCTAGTTAATTAAATCAATGTTTTAAAATAGACTAGGTTATTTGAATTTGTATTGTACTTGAATGTTTGTTGTCTTTAATTAAATTAATGAATTATGCAATATTTTAGTTATCATGTGCTTTTGAACAATCATTCCATTGTCCGCCTCGATGATTCCGCCATCGGTCGGGGTGTGACATGCATGTACGTGGTATTTACTTAGATAATGAGGCATAATATTTGTACGTGTCTTGCTATAGTAGTAGGGAATTTTGTTAAGGGCTAGTCGGGGTGAGTCGGGATATAAGCTAAACGCTTATGACTACGCGTAGGATATATGTATTGTTATAATGCTATGTGTGAGGTGCAGGTGTAGTTAACAAGTCATATACGTGTAGTGTGATATTGCATGTTTATAATTGAGTTGTGTGTTTGTATGTCGTTGTCCTTGTGGCAAAGCGGGTGATGTGTTTGCATCGTCATCTTTATGACACGGCAAACGAGATTTGTGAAGGACGAGGTCCTTCGGGAGGTCACCAAAGGTGATGATGTCCATCAGGACAGTGATGAGCTCGGGGTGTGTCGAATGCCCTGACGAGGGTGCAGTGATGAGGTATGTGTTTGTGTGCTTATATAGTTGCGTTAAATTGCATACAAGCGTTGAGTTATATATATTGTGAATGAGATAGTATTAATGTGGTGAGTAGAGTTAGATTGACCGTTCTGTCAGGATTGTGATGTGGTGCTTACAACTATTATGTCAGTTGATTTGAAGACCCTTCTTCAAGGCTGAGTAAGTTGATGTCTAGGGATTAGTTGTGTTAACCAAGTGTCGAGTTAATACGTGTACTTGAGTATGAGTTATTAGTGTAGTAAGTTCGTCCTATGTCGATGAGACTACGGGATTGTTATTTTTATGGGATGAGTCTTGGGTAATGAACTATTATGGGATATCGTGTGATAACAAGGGTTATCTATTTGTTAATGAATTGTGGACCTATTTTATAAGGACCGTGGGTCCTGAGTAAAGTTCAAATAACTTTTGTGATGAGTTGGCTTTTAATTATATTAAACTAATAGAACTCACTAAGCGTAGCTGACTTTGTGTACGATAGATTGTTTTGCAGGTAAGCGTTGCGTTAACGTATCTTGGCTTGGGAGCGGTGCTACTCGGATTGGTGTGCAAGCATTCGTGAGGTTACTTAATGACATGAAATAGTAATTAATGTTTTTAGAAAGACTTTTGATGTAGTTTAATATATCTAAAATGAGTCTTTTCAAGGGAATAACCCGTTATGAGAACCAACTGTAGGATGCCCGGGTCAGGGTGTTACAAGTTGGTATCAGAGCCGTGGTTTAAAAGAAAATCAGTGTTTTTACTAAAATAAAAGGCCTTAACTTAAACTGAAATTGGGAAAAGGGTGAAACGAATAGCACCACGAGTAACCGCAAGTCAAGAGGTACGTCTTTTGAGTTATATAATAATTGTTAGACTATTGATTGAGTAGTGTAACACTACATGTAGTGGTGTGATTAAGTAACATTATACGTGAGTTAAGTAATGTGGTGTAGCATTAATTGTGTTATGTGAGCTAGTTTGGTGTGTTAGCATGGTTTGTGGAATGGTGTATAACCTTGTGTGTTGCACAATTGTGATTATGATGATAATTTTCTATATTATTGCGTGGCGCTATGTCAGTTGTGCGGATGCATGTGCATCCGGCATGTGTGAAAGGTAGAAAGCTAGTGTGAGTATGGTGGGAAAGGTTTAGAGTACGAGCAGTAATGTGGACCACCAAATTGCATTTAATCACCGTGATTTGGTAGTCCATGATTACTTTCATATTTTGAATTTGTGCCCATAGTAATCTCTCAAACGTTCTTTCTTGATTAGGATTAGGTGGTTAAGACGAAGCATACAAGATCGGTTAGGCGGGATGCTCTTGCTAAGGGGAATGCAGAACGACCAGTCAAGGCGACGACTGCTGCGGGTGAAACTGCAAGTGAGATAGGAGTATTTTTGGCGCTTCGCGTGCCTAGTGTGACTAGAGTTTTGGTCGGCGACATACCACATGGAGCTATGGTTGGAAAGAGGGGATGGAAAAGGAGAGCAGTACGAGCTGTACGTCATTTTCCCCTAGGATGTGGACCGGCACGGTTGAGAGATCGACCACTTACGGTGGTTAAGAGAGCTTTTTTCAGGAGGAACCAGAGGAGTACATGTCATATGCACCTGATGTGGTCAAACAATGATTTGGCGGGCAGTGTTTGGGATGCTTGATTTCTTGATGAGTAGTTTGTGTGGTAGTTGTCATGAGAGATTTTGATGTGATTTGACGTTATAAATGATTAGACGTTGATGTGGGGTGATGCTCAATTCAAATAGTGATTATTTGATTTTGAAAACTATTGTGAGTTGTGACAACTCGGACTTTTCACAATAACGCCGTTAACAATTCCGTTAAAAATCCAATATAAAACTTAACCCCGTTAACTAAACCCAATTAAATCTAAACACAGGGTCAAATTCTGTCAATATCTGAACTCAAACTGCAGGGATCAAAGTTGTAATTAATCAAAACTCGATTTGTTGACCAGGCAAAGTCAAATTGGAGTGAAATTGTCCCTATTGACTTTTTAAAGTCAAATAGTGGACTCTTTGGTTCAAAATCGTAATCCATAACCGAAATTGAATCAAATTTGTATCTGATATGCATAATGAAGTTGTTAATGTTCATCATTGAACCATTAAACACCGCAATTACGAACAATTAATCCCGATAATGGGAAATCAATTTGTAACCGTCGACTTCACTCTTATTATTCACCAATTCGCAATCATTCGATCGAATACACTGAAATTGAACACTCTCAAACCTAAATCGCACCAGTTTGAACCTATTGCACACTGGAATTTTGCCGGAACCGCTGCAATTGTCGCCGAGGATCGAAGTCGTTGCCGTCGGCATTCATTTAGTCAAATCATATCAATCCGACATCCAATCTGGTAATCAATTATACCTGTAGTTTCGTTTCTTTATCTAGATTGAAAGCCCTATCATTATCAGGGCTTGCATTATCGAATTCTTCGGGAACCAGTTCTAGGGTTCATATACTTTCGGATTTAATCGAACCGTACCAATTCGGTAATTAATACTGAAATTGAACACGTCCACAGACTCGTCGAGATGTCTAGATCAAAAGCCCTATGCTAATTCAAACTTATAACATCACATTGTTTGAAATCACTAACCTAGGGTTCGTACGAATTTTGATTTGGGGCTTTCGATATTAGACACTATATTAACCAAATTAAACTACATGAGCAGGTTCGCAATTCCTCGTTTAATAAAAGGCCTAAGATTGCAATCCAAATCAATACCGAATTTGATCAAATTAATCTTGTGTTCTTGAGCTAAGGTTCGGCCCTTCTTTTTAAAATTTAACGATCTTAAGATTGGTAGATTTGCAATTAAACTAGCCCACAGACTCGCCTATACTCGAATGTCAAAACCCCTGTGCAAATTCGATGAATCGTGGCCGATTTCGATGTTGTTGGGATGGGAATTGATCGCGGCTTTATTGGGGAGGGGGACTCTCGGTAATGCTTGATTAAAAGCATTTCGGTTCGGATCATGTCGCGATGACCCTAGCGGGCGGACTGGTTAATCACGTGTGCATACAGGGAGGAGACCCGGGTTCGTGTCTCCCCCCTGTTTTGGTTTAATTATTTTTAAACATTTTAAAAATATTTAAAAACCATCCTATATTATTATATTAATATATATATACAATTTGAAACCGAAAACCAATCGTGAACTCGGGTTTGGTCTTACAAACCGTAATTATTATTAAAACCTATTTATAAAATAATACATTCATATTATTGTTGGACCGTGACACAATGTAAAAATAAAAAATTTGTTATTTCCCTCGTATAATAAACATTGTTGGAACGTTCAAAGTCATAAATGATATAATCGTCTATACTCGTTTATATTCTAAAATAAAAATATATATAATAATATTTTTACCACGTCAGTAGTTATCGTATTAACTATGTGAGTTTAAAAATAATATGTTAATATTATTTTTCTAAATCATTATTTAAATGACGAAGTCAATTAAATGTATTTACTAATGATTGTAACTATTGTCTTTTGTCGCCTATCATAATCATCTTAATCGTGTAACTTAGAGATCCGTATTCCCATAGACATATTCGTCTACTCTTAATCATTAAAGCGTTTCCTTAGTACGTCCAATCTTCCATGTTGTCGTCACAATTCCCATTTTTTTTCCCTAATTGTTATGTGTATAATTCTAGGGCATCCGTGAGCCGTGTCAGTCTACTGCTTGAGATTTTAATCTCATACTTGTGTAATAACCACTACTCAGCTCAGGTGAGTTTTCACGGCCCCATTTTACTTGTTTTACTATTGGGGGAGAAACATGCTTACACACAAACATATTTTACTTGTTTTCCTGTTGAGGAGAAACATGCATATACACAAATATCATTTTACTTGTTTTACCGTGGGGGAGGAACAAGTACGCAAGCAAATATTATTTTACATGTTTTTCCCATTGGGGGAGAAAACATGTCGCAACTATTTTGATTATGGTACTTTATATGATATCACTGTTAAGGCTAAGCGTAACACACTATCACAGAAAGTCCTCATCTTATATCGGACCGTTAATATGGATCTTAGCGAGGTAATGTTTAGTAGTACTACTGGGTTTGACAAATCCCACCCGCGTTTGTCGCGCTAACTCGATTGGAGATCGAACGGGTGAAATTTTAGCCTACTCACACCGCCAGTGTTGATAGACCTGGCAGGAGGCAAATACTCAAACAGTCAGCTTCGGTTGCGAGCGCTTTTGTAAGACATGAACATAGGCTAGCTACCTATAGATATGCATATTAAATGTACATAATCTGGCAAACACTCTCTTATTGTAAACTTGAAACCTGTGAACTCACCAACCTCGTGTTGACACTTTTTCTTACATGTTTCTCACGTCGCTTTGGCACAGGTTGCGCACTTAGGACATGCATGGAGTCCTATTGTCATATCATTCATTTCAAACATTTTAATTAGTTTACTTAATTATGTTAATTAACGCTTGTTGCGTGCATTTACTTTTGACTTCATTTTAACGTTTACGCTTCCGCATTAACTCTGAACTTTTATGTTATGACATTTCAAGTCCCATATAGTGTCGTTTGATGTAACTAATGACTGAGATTCTGGTGTGTCACCTTCCAAATGGTAAAACAATGTTAGTTGAAATTGGGGGTGTGACAGATTGGTATCAGAGACATTGGTTATAGAGAACTAGGATCGCATAAATTTTAGATATAAGTTGAAACGAGTGGGTTTCACGTTAGTAATGGGGTTATATTAGTTTTTAACTAATTTTGGAATGAAAATCGGTGAAATGGAAGTTGAGGGACTGAAAGTGTAAATTGAAAAATCTGCCATATTTGACTAAAAGAAGTCAAAATTCAGATTTCTCTCATTTGGGTGTGGGTTGATGATCTCAAGAGAAAAAGGGAGAAAAAGGTGTTGAAGTCAAAACCGTGCAATTGAAGCTTGGATTGTGAAGGTGTTGGCTTGCACATCATCCTTCTAACATCAAGTAAGTGTTAATCATCCTTTTGATTTCACCATTGATGTGTTAGTTGGTGGGTTTTGTAGAAATTCGAAATTTATGCTGCATGTTAATAATTAGTGTTAGATTGTTGATAATCTAGCTAAACTAAAGATAAATAATGGTGATTAACATACTAGAACACTTTGATTTTGAATATGAGAAGTTAGGGTTCTAATGGAGAAAATTGGGGGGTTTTGGATTATGATGATAAGATGATAAATTAAAGATGATTAAGTGTTTATATAATGTTAGACACTTGAGCAAACACCAAATTAACCTAATGATAAAAATTGAATGAAAAATTAGTGTTAAGGTAAGGATAATGAAACTCAAGTAGGTGAGTTTGGGGTGATGTTAGGACATAGATTTGTAATGACAAAAGCTTGTAATAGTTAGATTTTATGTCTTTATGTTTTTGGTATGTAATTGTTTAAAAGTTGCTAAGTGTTTAACTAGTGAGCCTAGAGGCGAACTTGTTAAGTTCGCCTGGTCTATCAGAGGTGAACTTAATAAGTTCGCTTAGGTATAACTGAGGCGAACTTGTTAAGTTCGCTTGGTCTGTTGGAGGCGAACTTAACAAGTTCGCTTACAGCAGGTGTGTTTCTATATATATGTGTTACAGAGTCATTAGACAGATACCTGAACAGAGAGATCAGAGAGAACTATTTTGTCTGATTGAGTCTGTAACCATTGTTGAATCTGAATATATTGAAGAAGTTTATTTACACGTGTTGTGTTGAGTTGTCAATTAGTATACAAACGTTAATACGAAGGATTCCGCACTTCGTGTTATAGAAACGTCATATCACGAGTTCGATCAGTAGTTGAGTTACCTGGACCTACAAGTGGTATCAGAGCTTATGCTCGTGAATTAAGTACGATTCTCAGTGATTAGTGACGGTTTTTGTGTACAATTCGACAAGAAATTCAACATTTTTGAAGTTTCTGCAACAATGGAGTTTTTCAAGTTCTTGAAGATCGTTTCTTTGCTGAATTCGTGATTTTGGAAGGGTTTTTGACGAAATTAGTCCGATAGAATTGTTCTATTTGATAAAATTCACAATCCTACGGTTCAATTTTCTTAAATTCCATCAATTCGCTGAGAAATCATGAATTTTGAAGGTTTTGGTTCGTGTTTGGGTGAAGAATCTGTTGAATCTGTTACAGCAGATTAAGCGAACTTGCTGAGTTCCTGTGCAGGCGAACTTAGCAAGCGAACTTATTATGTTCGCTTCTCACATTTCAAGCGAACTTAGCTGTTAAGCGAACTTATTGGATTTCCTCCTTAAGCGAACTTGTCTTGTTCGCCTGATATCAAGTTCGCTTAGTACTCACTAAAGCGAACTTATTAAGTTCGCCTGAGGGTAAAAACAGCTCAATACTTGTAAATTTTTTAGAATTTTTTTTAAACATGGAAAATATGGTTCAAGTCACAAACATGTTCAATTATGACAATGAGATAGGTACATCTCAAAAACCTCCGAAGTTGCTGAATCTAGCTGATTATTCAAATTGGAAAGATCGGTTTGACCAATTCGTATCTTTTACCGATACTAGTTTGTGGAATCCAATTTTGGAAGGATATACACACCCTACTTATTCATGGATGGGAAAAGATGATGTTCCAAAACCAGTGTCTGCTTTATCTACTGAAGAGAAGCTGTTATTTGATCGAGAAAAGAAAGCAATGGCTAGCATTTCGATGTCTCTACCAAAGGAAATTTATCACAGTTTTAAACAGTTCAAGTCTTCTCAACAGTTGTGGGAAGCTCTACAGAAAAGGTGTGAAGGGAGTTTAGATGTGAAGAAAAGTAGAAAAGAGTTACTAAAGAAGTAGTTCCTAGTTTTTAAACATTTTCAGAATGAATCTTTGGATGATCTTGCTACAAGATTCTATCATCTTCTTAGTGAACTGGCTAGTGCATCTGTGGTATATGAGACTGAGGAAATAAATGATAAATTCTTGGAGGCTTTACCATCAAAGTTTGATGTGTATACGGTTTTGATCAAAGAAAATGTTAAATACAAAACCATGTCTCTTGAAGAAGTCCTAGGGAAAATTCAGTCACATGACATGAATATGAAGAAGAAAGAGACTAATATGGAGCATATCCAGGATCCCTCGATGTATTTTGCCGAATCTGTTGGTAAATCTGGTACTGGAGTAGCATTCTTTTCTGGTGATGCTCAAGAGTCTTCAAATGACCAGTGTTCTGGAGTTCCAATCTATTCTGGTCATACAAGCCATTCTGGATTTTCTGCTACTACTGCTTCAACATCATATGGATCTCATGTGAATCAGAAAGTTGCTGATGATTATTTGGCTATGTTTTCTTCATTCATGGCATCATATGAGAATTTCATTGGAGGAAAAATACATGATCCTGAGGTAATAGAAGAAGATTTCAGACAGATTGACCCTGTTGATCTGGAAGAAATGAATATCCAATGGAATATGGGCATGTTAATGCGCCAAGCTAAAGATTTCTTGAAGAGAACTGGGAGAAAATATATTGGTTCAAATAGTCGATCGCGTATGGGTTTTGATAAGAGCAAAGTTAGGTGTTACAACTGCCAAGAGTATGGTCACTTTGCTAAGGAGTGTGTGAAACCAAAGGTAGAATTTGATTCTCAAAAGAAGCAATCTAACTTTCAGCATAATAGGAATCAGCCACATGGTTCATCTGGTAATCAAAATCATGGTCCTTCTGGAAATACAAATCATGCATCTGCATCATCAGCTTTAGTTGCTCAAAATGATGAAAATTATGATTGGGGCATTCATCTGGATGATTTGGTGGGTGCTGTGAGTCAGGCTTTTGTTGCAGAAATTCATTCAGAAAAACCAGAAGAGTCTACTGATGATGAAAGTTCTAGTGATGATTCATGTGATGGTGATAGTGTTCCAAGTGTTGAAGATGAGGAAGAGAGAGCAAGGTATTGATTCTGATGCTGTGACAGGGGTTGATAAGGAAGAAATTGTTCTTACAGAAAATGCATCAGTTGGTGTAGATTCAGAAAACATTCCGATTGCCAAAGTATTCATGGCAGACATATCTGACCCGACTAAGGTAAAAGACTCTGTCTGTCATATATTTTGTTCTAATTGCATTTCTATTAAAGTTAAACTACAAAAAGTCATGGATGATAACACAAATTTGATTTGTGACTTGAAATCAATGCATTCAGTTAATCAGAAACTGAAAGATAATGATAAACTATGCATTGATAGAATTGAGTCTTTGAAAAGAGACGTAAATTCTCTTGGATTAAAATACAAAGAGCAGGGTTATCATCTAGACATGGCTTATGCTGAAATTGAAAAACGAAATGAAGTAGTTGCTCAAAAGAACAAGGAGATTTCGGAAAAAGAATCTGAGGTGATAAAGTTACATAGAAAGTTGGAACAGTTTGAGAATTCATCTGTAGTGTTGGATTATTTTAATGCTAATGCTGATCCCACAAAAAAGGTTGCTGGTATTGGGTTTGTTCCTCCTCCGTTCAATGCAAATTATGTAGTTGAGCCTGAAATCATTCATGAAGAGGAGATTGATCCCAAGACAGTATTAAAAGTGAATCCAGTGACGGGTGAAGACATGGTGTATGATTCTGATACAGAGGATGAAGTGTTTGATGATTCAAAGGTTGAAGGCATTCCGAGAGAAGTGAAAATTGGGGAACCAAAGGTTGTGAAGAAAGTTACTCGGGATAGGTGCATCTTCACAGAACCTGAAGAGGTAAAAGTGGTTCAAACTAAACTTTCTCCAGTCTTACAGTCAAGTGGGTTTGTTGCGGCTGGTTTTCAAAAGGTGAATTCTTCGAAAGTGCTAAAATAGACTTATGTTCCTAAGAAGCCGGTAAATTGTTCTGAGAATTCATCTGAAGCTTCTTCTTCTTCTGGTGGTTCTTCAAATTCAAGGAAAACATCGTATTTCAGAAGTTATCAAGAAAGACGAGTGTGTTTTCATTGCAATGAGCCTGGTCATATTTTGATTAATTGTCCATACAAGAACAAGGGTAAAATGAAGAATGTTCCTTCACAACCGAAAGTGGTGAAAATTCTGACAAGAAAAGATGAAAGAAAATCGTCTTCTAGTTTGGATAAAGATATGACTGGACGATCTTTTGTTCATTCTCCTGGAATTAAACAACAAAATTCATTGCATACTAAATCTTTTGTATGCAGAGAAAATCTTGAGATTCCAAAAGTTAGGATTTCAAAAGATACTTTTCAGGAGGTTAAACTGTCTAGACCTCAAAAAAGAAGGAGAAACAGAAAATTAAAGAAAATTTTGGAAACATCTAAATCTGACAATAATATATCAAATAATGTTTTTCAAAATAATAAAAATGGTTCTTCTTTGAAAAGTTCTGATTGTCAAACTTCTGTTCCTAATGTGAATGATAAACTTGATTGTAAATTACAAGAAGTTGTTTATTTTGATCAATCAGGATGACCCAAGACCACGATGGCTTGGGTTCCACTTTCTAACTGATTCTCGTTGTTTATGTAGGGACAACCAAGGAGGACTATCAACAATACTTGGTATGTGGATAGTGGTTGCTCTCGACATATGACAGGGAATGTTAGATTACTTGAGGATGTGATTAAAATTGATGGTGGTTATGTCGCTTTTGCGGGTAATAAAGGCGGGTACATAACAGGCCAGGGAACGTTAAAGAACGACAAAGTAAAATTTGAAAAGGTGAATTATGTTGAGCAGCTGGAACACAATCTTTTAAGCGTATCACAAGTCTGTGACAAGAAGTTTTCGTTCCATTTCAACGATCATGAATGTTATATTCTGAAACCGAGGTTTGTGATTCCTGATGAATGGATTCTTATGAAGGCTCCAAGGAGAAATGATACATATGTCCTTGACATGAGTGTCGCTACTACAACGGATTCAATTCCAACATGTTTACTCTCCAAGGCGTCGGAATCTGATTCAATATTGTGGCACAGAAAGCTAGCTCACATAAACTACAGGAAGATGAACTACATTGTTAGGAATGATCTTGTGCTTGGAGTTTTGAAAATGAAATTCTCAGTTCCTGATGATTGTATTCCGTGCAAGAAGGGGAAGCAAAGAAAGAAATCTCACAAATCGAAATCGACGAATTCTATCGTAACTTCTTTGGAGTTGCTGCATATGGGTTTGTTCGGTCCTATCAGTATTAGGAGCATTGGTGGGAAATCGTATTGTTTGGTCGTAACTGATGATTACTCCAGATTTTCATGGGTTAAGTTTCTTTCTTCTAAAGCTGAAACCACTGAGTTGGTACAGTACTTAATCCTGGGTTTGGAGAACTTATTCAATCTGAAAGTCAGAAGAATCAGGAGTGACAATGGTAGCGAATTTAAGAATAGCAAAATGGGCTTATTCTGTCTACAAAAAGGAATTCATCATGAATTCAGTGCGCCATATGTTCCTCAACAAAACGGTGTCGCTGAACGAAAGAACAGGACGTTGGTCGAAACAGCTCGCACGATGCTTGCAGATTCTAAGCTTCCAGTCACCTTTTGGGCTGAAGCTGTGAATATTGCGTGTCATGTTTTGAACAGGGTCTTGACCGTAAAGCGACATAACAAGACTTGCTATGAATTGCTAAACAATCGAAAGCCGAATCTGGACTACTTACTACCTTTTGGTAATCCATGTACCCTACTGAAGTTTCGAGATGTCCCAACAAAATTCAGTGCAAAGGCTATTGAAGGGATTTTTCTGGGGTATGTGGCAAAGTCAACTACCAAGAGGGTTTATAAAAAAGAGACACGCCAAGTTGAAGAATGGTACCATATTGACTGTTCAAATCGGTCTTTACCACAAATGGCGATTGGTCCGGATTGGGCATTTGATTATGAAAACTTATTCAAGTCTTTTCATTTACCGTCTGACATTTCTGATGAAGATGCTGCTGTTATCTATGATTCCTGTCAAGATGCTCAGCACAATGGATTTCTACCAAATGCAGTTCCCAATTCATCAATTCCATCTACTTCTGCTCCAGATCCAAATGTTGCTTCTTGTTCCGGTCCGCAAGATTCAGAGAGTGAGGAGGATAATGCTATTTTTCAAGATTCTTCTGCTGATCCGCTGTTGAGTGATGATCCATTACCTTCAACACAGGCTCAGGGGGAGATTCCAACAAATTTAGACTCGGAAATTCCTATTCCTCAAGATTATTCTTATCAATCTGACTCTACTCAAGTTGATGTGTTGCCGGTTCCTGAGGTCGCATCCATCAAGGAACACAAAGATCATCCAGTAACAAATATAATTGGAAATTTACAGGATGGAATGAAAACTCGTTCTCTTGTTGACAATACTTGTTTGTATACTTGCATTAAAGATTCTGGTGTTCTTGATAATTGCTCACATTCTTGCTTTATTTCACAGGTTGAACCCAAGAATGTAGAAATGGCTTTACATGACAATAACTGGATAGAAGCTATGCAGGAAGAACTTGCTCAATTTGACAAACTTAAGGTTTGGAATCTGGTTGATCTTCCGAAAGGTGCGTATCCGATAGGAACAAAATGGGTGTTTAAATGTAAAAAGGACGATCGAGGTGTCGTGGTACGCAATAAGGCAAGATTAGTTGTCCAAGGCTTCAATCAACAAGAAGGAATTGATTACACCGAAGTTTATGCGCCGGTTGCAAGGCTTGAAGCTATAAGGCTATTTCTAGCTTTTGCTTCTTTTAAAGGTTTTAAGGTGTTTCAATTAGACGTCAAGAGTGCATTTTTATATGGAAAGGTCAAGGAGGAAGTCTATGTGTGTCAGCCGCCGGGGTTTGAAGATCCACTGAAACCGAACATGGTTTTCAAGCTAGATAAGGCCCTCTATGGTCTTCATCAGGCTCCTCGTGCGTGGTATGAGACTTTATCTACACATCTTTTGGCGAATGACTTTGTTCGTGGAAAGATAGACTCGACCTTATTCATAAAGAAATCAGGGGGAGATTACCTACTGGTACAGATTTATGTGGATGATATTATATTTGGCTCGACAAATGAAGGGTTATGCAAAGACTTTGAGGGTGTTATGAAGTCGAAATTTGAAATATCTGCGATCGGAGAGTTATCATTTTTCTTAGGTTTACAAGTAAATCAAAAGGAAGATGGTTTCTTTATTCATCAGTCCAAGTATGTCAAAGACATCTTGAGCCGGTTCAAGATGGAGGACTGTACTTCATACGATATTCCAATTCCGATCAATCATAAGTTAAACTCTGACCCGGAAGGAAAAGATGTAGACTGTCGACTTTACAGAGCTATGATTGGATCCCTCATGTACTTAACCGCTTCAAGGCCGGATATAATGTTCGCCGTGTGTATCTGTTCCAGATTTCAGGCAAAGCCAAAAGAATCTCACTTAATTGCTGTGAAAAGAATCTTTCGGTATTTAAAAGGAAAACAACGTTTAGGGCTATGGTATCCTCATGGTTCTAACTTTGATTTCAATGCTTATACTGATTCTGATTTTGGTGGTTGTTGTCTGGACAGGAAATCTACAACAGGTGGTTGCCAGTTCTTAGGTAATCGACTTGTATCCTGGCAATGCAAAAAGCAAACCATAGTCTCGATTTCAACATGCGAAGCAAAATACATCGCTGCTGCAAGTTGCTGTTCACAGATCCTGTGGATACAACAACAATTGAGAGATTACGGTTTGAATTTCACAGGAACCCCCATATTTATTGATAACAATGCTACTATGTCCATAACGAATAATCCTGTTAAACATAGTAAAACTAATCACATCGAAATTCGATATCATTTTATACGTGATTGTGCAGAGAAAAGGTTGATTAAGCTGGTCAAGGTACACACTGAAGATAATTTTGCTGATTTGTTTACTAAGGCATTTGATCGTACCAGGTTTGAATTCCTGATAAAAATGATTGTATGATCAATCCTGAATAAAAATTTTTCAAAATCAGAGTTTCATGGAAAATTTTTCTTTTAGGTTCTTTTATTGCTTTATTACATTCTGCAGTTACATTTTCAGTCAAAAAGTCTAAATTATAAAAAGTCAAAACAAATTGAAAAATATAAAATTTGACATCATTTGAGGGTAGAGAAGAAATGATAGTACATCAGTGATTAGTTCATTTCACACGACCTTAGTAGACCTTGATATATGAATGATTAAAATAAGTTGATCTGATCTAAATTTCAAAGTCTGCATAAATAAGAAATGATAGTGTTATGAATGTTCTATTCTTGATAATTTGTTTTATAATTTGTATATAAATTTGAAACTTGAATTGTCAATAGACTAAAAGCGTTTTGAAACTAATAGTAGTGTGAAAATTAAATATAATATGATTACATCTGTGATTTAAACCCATTTTATGCCTGGGTGTGTGTGTTAAAAGATCATTATCAGATAAAGAATATTAGCTTTTAATAAGGATTTTCCTATGAGATCAGTTTCGGGTTATGTCCTTAGCACTATTCATTCGATTTGCTTCAGTGCCCATGTCCCGAAAAGCATGTAATTTGAAGTATAATCAAGATATGTACTTGACAACATCTGTCAAACATATACTAGCCCTTGGATCATATTCATATATCATCTTTACTGATTTCATTGAATTCATAATCCAGATAACAGTTGGATCCACGTACCTGAATCTTATGATTCCACAGAAATAAGCCAAAACATTGAATCATTCGATTCTGAATCTCATTGATTCCTATACAATCCAATTTGGATTCTGCTATTCATGTGCTAAGTGATGTCTCCTCATTCTGAATATTTGGATAATCTTTAGTAAAATCTTATATATGTCTTGAAGATAGTGCTTTTATTTTTATTTGGCATATATGTGGGGTACACGATGTTTATCATCTAAATGGTACTAAATCACATGAATTTGGAGAATAAACGCTTATAGTTTCAAATAATATAATATTGATAATTTTAAGAATTCAGGTTTTATATTTCAAATTCGGTATAAATAAAAGAGCATTTTATAACCTGATCTTATTTACTTTGAAATTTATCGTGTATCATTTCAAATATTATTCAAATTGAATGAGTTTAAAAATGAAAAAGATGCAATATGCACAAAATTGAGTTGAATGGTCTCTTACTATAGGTTACCCTTTGTTATTGATAATATGTGTGATGAATTAATTGAATACTGATATGATCTTCTTGCTCATGATGTTCAAACCAAAAATATGTCATTTCGGTTTATTCAGAGAAAAATCAAAAATATGTGATTCTGTTTGTAAAGAGAAAAACCAAAAATATGTGATTCAGTTTGTACAGAGAAAAATCAAAAATACGTGTTTCCGTCTGTATAGATAAAATTCAAAAAGATTTTATTTTTTACTTTCCATGAAAATTCTAAACTTTTATTAAAATTGTTCGGGATTGGATCAAATATGTGTTGTTGACGGAAGTTCAAGATTTGAAAGGTTGAAGTTGGTAAAATTTGTGTTCAAGGCAAAAAGGTTGAACAGTAATTAAGTTCGCTTGTGTACAGTGAAGCGAACTTAATAAGTTCGCTTAAATCGGTGAAGCGAACTTAATTTTCAGTCTACGGTGAAGCGAACTTATCTTGTTCGCCGAAGGCTTGTTAAGCGAACTTAACAAGTTCGCTTAATTAAGCGAACTTAACCTGAATAAGTGTTGAATCAGGCGAACTTGTCTCATCGTCGTCTTCCTCAGAACAAGCGAACTTGCCAGCGAACTTGCCCAAATTTCTCAAAAATTTTAATTTGTGTTGTGAGTGTTAATTTCTAGTTGCATCTTGATCGAAATTGAAGTGCGAATCGAACCAAGGTATTTTCGTTGGATTTCATCCGATAAATTGAGTGTATTTGAAGGATTTGGTCTCGGGTTTCGTCGAACTGTTACAAGGACGGGTTTTGACCTAATTTTTTACCCAAATGTAAAATTGATCCTCATTTTTTATTGTCATGTGTTATTCGATTGTTTGTTCATGGTTGTTTCATGATGAAGATCGATTTGCCGGAAATTTGACATCTCAGTGTTTGAATTTGAAACGTCTCAGGTTCAGGCGAACTTGTTCCAAGCGAACTTGTTCGAAGCGAACTTGTTAAGTTCGCCTCTTGCACTACTAAGCGAACTTATTACGTTCGCCTAGGGGTCAGAAGTGAAAAGGAGTTTGTTGTGTTGTCCGACATTTTTTTTTTTTTTGAAATTTTTTTGTTGTTTTGTTTGTTGTTTCATATATGTGTTTGTCTACTAATGTTTGTTGTGTTGTCCGACATTTTTTCACAGATGGCTCGACGTGTTGAATATAAGCATAATCAAGTTGCATTGTTAGATCCTAATTTACCTGAAGCAGTTCATTTTCAGGGAATTATCAATTTTCTGAATCGATCAAGACTACATGTTGCATTATCTGCGGATCCTTTTATTAGCTTGGTGTACATCCAACAATTCTGGGATACTGTACATCAAGATATTGATGTGGAACCACATGTCCTTCGTGCAACAGTTAATAATATTGAGATTGAAATTTCAGAAGAGACAATTCGGGCTGCTCTAGTTTTGGGAGGCAATGCTGAAGATCCAATATCTTATCCCAATACTCTTATTATGGGTTGTTTTCAAAGGATGGGATATCGTGGAAGACAAAATGATACACAAGCTAGGAAAGGTGGATTAGTGGGAGAATGGAGGTACTTTATGCACGTGATTATCCAATGAATTTCTCTGCGAAAGGCTGGTACTGATGGCTTGAAGATGGCTCTTCAAACAGCAATGGTGGCTTTAACTTTGAATAAAAGATTCAATTTTCCACTTTATTTTTATCGGGAGATGGTAATGCAGATAAATCCGGCTGAAGGTCAAGGTTTCTTGATGTATCCACGATTCATTCAAATGATACTCAATCATCTTATTCCGGATCTTCCACAACATGCCATACGATTGACTTTGACTCCGATGTCAAAACGTATCTTTACAGATTGTACAAAGGTGAAACAACAAAATGCTGCGTTGATTCCAGTTAATACTCCACTGTTTGGGCACTTAATCAATCCTGATTATGTTGCACCACCTAATGATAATTGGTTTCATCCCAATGAACTTGCTCAAGTTCAAGGAGTTAATGTTCAACCTCAACCACAACCACAGCAACAACCACAACAACCTGCCCAACAACCACAAATACAAGTTCCTATCCAACCTCAAATTCCTATTCCTGAACAAGTTCCTATTCCCCAAGCTGCAGTCAATATTCCTATTCAGGAACCAGTTCAAGAAGAGGTCGTTCATGATCCTAATCAAGATCTAGGTATGAACATGGATGATTTTGTTGATGAAGCTGTGAACTCGCCCATTCATGAACAAGAAGGGAATGTGGTGACAGACGCTGAGTCTAGTTCCAGTTCAAGTGATACTTCATCATCTGATGATGACAGCACTGATTCTGATGAGTCTAGGGATTTTTCTCCAGGTCATTATGAACGGTTGGCTGCTATTCCACTGGCTAATGCGGGAAAACGCATTAAATCTCAAGCCAGACGACCACGACGCAAGTCTGTTCGGGATCCTCCTTCCGGATCAGTGCTTGGTAAAAGATCGTTGGTAGATGAAAGTTCTGACACTGACAGTGACTTTAATCCAGATCCTTCACGACAAAAGTTAATGTCTGCATCAATTGCGGCTGCACAATCTTCTCAAGGAGTTGAGGATGCAAATTTTGTTGCTTCTCTGATCATTACTCCTCGAAGATCTAAGGATCCATCTCCAGTTCCATCTCCTATTCCTCCAGAGATTCCTACTACTTCAGGTCCTTCTATTCCACAATCAACAGCTGGTCTATCCAAGCCTTCTGATTCTGACAGGATAACTTTCCTTGAATCTCAAGTGCTATCTCTACAAACACAGGTTAACTCTCTTGTGTCTATTGATTCTCAATGACAGCTGGTGATTCAGACTCAAGCTCAACAGATTGCTGATATGCAAGTCTTAGTGTCCAAACTCGTTCAGCGTCTTAACGCTCAGGGGGAGTTGAGGATACCTGATACTTGTCACACAGAGTCAATTCAAAGACGTGATGATGATGACAATGATCCTGCTGGAAATATTGAGGGTGATCATCAATACACTGACGCTAATCCTATATCTAGAGTTCAGGGGGAGTCGACATCACAATCTCTTGAAGGAAACAAAGATAAAGATACTTCTGGTACTAATGAAGAAGAAATTCTGTTATTAGAATTCTTTCAAGATTCAGAAGAAGACGCTAAAAAGATTGAATGTCTTGATGACATTGATGACTTATTCAATGACATAGAAGATGATATGTCAGACACTGAGATAGAAGAAGGAGAAATAGTGGAGATTGAAATAGAGAAAGATAAAGACAGTGTTACATATGAAGGCTGTGACGGTCTTAAGGTGCCTTATAACTTCATCCAAGAGGATGTTGTTCCTGAGTTCTCTTATGATGGAATAACTGACTCTATGGACTCTATTGAAGACGTCACATTGCCTGATGATACAGCCGAGTCAAAGATGGATACTGATGATGAGAATCTTCAATTCAATAAAGGTGCTGAAACTGAAACTACTCACACTGAGTCTCCAAAGATTAATGAAGAACCTGTGATGTTCAGAGATACAGGAATGACACGAGAACAGTGGAGAGAAGTTGTAAACAGTTGGATGAAGGTGCTACCCAAGTCTCCAGCACAACCTGCTCAGAAAGAGAAATATGTGAATAAAGAGCAGTGTGTAGGAAGGATCATTAGTTGGTTCTATGATGGTGAATCAAAATTGTTTGTAATCAAACGATCTGATGGTGTTCAATACTTAAAGCCAAGGATCAAATATTTCAATACCTTGTCGAGGTGTGAAATAAATGGTCTAGCTTCAAAGCCACTCATAAATAGATCGAAGAATGGTTTGGCTGATGTGATAGCAAACCTGATAAAGAAAGAAGGTAGTTCGGGTAAGTATGAACGGTTGAAACCACAGAAGGGAAAAAGAGTGAAGATTACAGATCCTAAGACTGGGAAAGTAACCTGGAGATACAAGTATAGACCAGTGCGTGCTATTCACAAGATACCATTAAAGAATATTCCTCAAGACTTTCTTGGGAATATGAAATGGTGGTATGTTGATGTTATTACTGGTGAAGCAAGGGTTGAAGATAAAGATAATAAGGTCATTGTGTGTTTCTATGACGCAATGAATCTTATTAATTTTTCAAAGAGAGATCAGAGAACACTGCGAAAGAATGAGATCATGTGTACTGATGAATGGAGAGAACAAGGTCTACAGTATAAAAGAGTTTTGGAGATATGCAGAAGATACGGTGTGCATGCTGGAAGCAGACTACCAGAAAACTGGAAGAGTTCAAGATAAAGACTGAAGACAGAAGATCAAGCTATTGTCAAGGGGGAGTCTGTTAGGACATAGATTTGTAATGACAAAAGCTTGTAATAGTTAGATTTTATGTCTTTATGTTTTTGGTATGTAATTGTTTAAAAGTTGCTAAGTGTTTAACTAGTGAGCCTAGAGGCGAACTTGTTAAGTTCGCCTGGTCTATCAGAGGCGAACTTAATAAGTTCGCTTAGGTATAACTGAGGCTAGCTTGTTAAGTTCGCTTGGTCTGTTGGAGGCGAACTTAACAAGTTCGCTTACAGCAGGTGTGTTTCTATATATATGTGTTACAGAGTCATTAGACAGATACCTGAACAGAGAGATCAGAGAGAACTATTTTGTCTGATTGAGTCTGTAACCATTGTTGAATCTGAATATATTGAAGAAGTTTATTTACACGTGTTGTGTTGAGTTGTCAATTAGTATACAAACGTTAATACGAAGGATTCCGCACTTCGTGTTATAGAAACGTCATATCACGAGTTCGATCAGTAGTTGAGTTACCTGGACCTATAGGTGAAAGAGGGTGTTTGGATATGAGTATAACTCAAACGGGTCAGTTTGGGTTGAAAATGGGAAATTGGGTTGTGAACCCAATTATAATGTGATTTTCATGTATGTTAAATTACTAAACTAGGTGTATATGTTTAGGTAATCAAAGTGCAAAACTTGAAAGTGGTGCTGGATCTTCTAACCCGAAAGGTAAGTGCTCTTACACTTACTTAGTAATTGATGATAAATGGTGTTACATGCAATGTTGTATGCATAATGTGATAAGTTGCATAATGTGTTATGTGCTATGAATGTGTATATTGGTGTACGAATAAGTGAATGAATGTAGTTATATTATTAATACTATAATGGATATGTGGACATGGAGTTATGGTCTAAGTACCATAATGGATATGTGGATATGAAGTTATGATCTAAGTATCATAATGGAAATGAGGTTATGGCCTATGTGCCATAAAGGAAATGGGAATGTGTTAATTATGAATGATAAATGAAAAGAATGAAACTTGTAGGTGAAATGCAAGTGATATGTAGCCTAATGACAAATTGGGTGAAAAAAGGTTAAATCGGTGAATGGGTGAAAACTAGTATTTACTTGTTTGAAATGTTTTATCTTCATTACTAATGGTGATATGTATGGTGTTTTGTAGGAAAAGCTCTGAAGTAAGTCCAAGTCAAGTCCATGGCGAAAGACGGGTTCTCGTATGTATTTTTGGTGATTATCGGTTGTAATTATAAGTTTATATTATGGGTGTAAACCGATGTACGAAAATGTGGTTTTTGGTGTAAAGTTATGTGTTTTGAAAGTTTTAACCCAAACCCAAGTGTTGGGAGAATTTTATGTCAATTGAGTAAAAGTTGGAAATAATGGTTAAGTGTTGAAATCTACACAGGTCATTAAACTTTCTGTTTGCTGGGTGTTTTCACGCCACGGGAAGTACCAGGGTCAGGTCTTCGCGACACCCGAAGACCTGATTTTCTGGAATTTTGTTTTTAGGACTCCCTTGCGGCACGCGAATGGAGGGCCCCAGAAGTTCGCGACACACGAACTGTAAAAAAATTAAAAAAAAATCTTGGGATAAATGCTTCCGCGTGTGTAAATGTTTATTATAACCAATGTTTGAAATTAAGGGTGTTACACTTTCTTCAGCTGGTAGTCCAGATTAGTATCGATGAATTGTGCAATTTCAAAGGGATCATTGGATAAACCCTCATTTCCTTCGATGTTGTAGGTCACTGATTGTTTTCCAACACGAAGTGTCAAAATTCCTTCATTCGTGTCAATGATGGCTCGGGCAGTAGCTAAAAATGGACGACCCAAAATCAAAGGTACAGAATAGTCGGGTCCAATTTCTAAAACCATGAAATCGACAGGGAAGAAAAACTTGCCGACTTTCACTAGTAAGTTTTCAATGACTCCTATAGCTGATTTGACTGATCCATCCGCGAGTTCAATAGTTGCATGACAGGTCATGGATTTCCAATTTTTAGTCTTTTAAACATGACATATGGCATTACATTCACACTTGCTCCTAGATCAGCGAGCGCGAAGGTTATCGAGAGTGGTCCGATAGAACATGGTAGAGAGAACTTTCTAGAATCTGAAAGTTTCTTCAAAGACATCTCTCAATAAGAGCGACACAATGGTTAGTCCTGTTTACTTCCTCTTCCATGTTTCTTTTGTTGGTAAGGAAATCCTTCAAGAAACGTCCATACTTAGGCATTTATTGTATGATATCTAGGAAAGGAAGATTGACATGGATCTAGCTTAATAGCTCGATGAATTTCTCATATTGTTCGTCAGTCTTCTGCTTTACCAACCTTCCTGGGTAAGGTATGTGAGAATGGAACGTTCTTTTTGTTGGAACTTTTGGAGGAGTATTCACTGGAGTAGGAGGTGGGATTACATTTGATTGTGATCCTTGAGTAGTTGTTTCTTCGATGTGCCGACGAAGTGGTACCCCGGTGAATATTTCTCTCCTTGGTGATTGAACTTCTTCTTCTGGCATGAGTGGTTCTGGATAAACCTTGCTATTACTAAGAGTGATAGCATTTACATTTGCTTTTGGATTTGTTTCCGTATTACTCGGAAGACATCCTGGTTGTCTTTCGGATAGAAGTTTGGCAATTTGTCCTAATTGCGTCTCAATGGACTGAAGAGTTGCTTTCTGTGTCCTAAACTCAGCTTAGTGAAGACTAAACTTCTCCTCATATTGTTTGTGATGGGAATCCGCTAGAAGGGCTTGACTTTCAGTTGTATATATTAACTTAGTTACCGCGTCCTCCAAGCTTAGCCCGTTACTTGGCTTGTTAGTTCCTTGAAATTGTTGACGAGGCTGGTAGTTTTGAGATTGTCTTTGTGGAAACTATTGTTGTTGTCTGAAGCCAGATTGTCCCTGGTTGTTGTTATCCTTCAAACTGAAGTTTGGATGATTCCTCCATCCAGGATTATAAGTGTTTTTGTAGGGGTTGTTCTGCGGGCGGTTTGTTCCGATAAAGTCAACTTGCTCAGTATTGGCAGTGATGCTTTTTACTTCTTCAGTAGTCTCAGTGATCGCTTTGCCTTTGCTAAGCTGATTGAGTCGAGTGGTGAGGGCGTCTACTTGAGCAGAAAGTGAAGTGACAGTATCGACAGAGTGAACAGCTTGCCTGGCTCCCCTATTACTTCTTTGATTGTACCATTGATAGTTGTTCATAGCTATTTACTCAATTAGGTTGTAAGCTTCTTGTGGACTCTTGTTTCCAAAAATACCACCTGCAGCAGCGTCGAGTGTCTGACGAGCTTGATTGTGCAACCCCTTGTAGAATGATGATACTTGTAACCAAACCTCTAGCCCATGATGTGGACATTTCCTCAGCATGTCCTTAAAACGTTCCCATGCCTCATATAGTGATTCGCCATCTTCCTAGGTGATAGTGGTGATATCATTTCTCAGTTTTTGCAGTTTTTGCTGGCGGGGAGTATTTTGACAGGAATTTCTGAGCTAGATCATCCCATGTAGTGATCGACCCGGTAGGAATAGAGTTTAGCCATGCCTTAGCTCGTTCCCTTAAGGAGAAGGGAAACATTCGGAGGCGAATTGCGTCATTCGAAACTTCGTTCAGTTTGAAAGTGTCACAAATTACGAGAAAATTTGCAATGTGGGCATGTGGATCTTCATCGGGTAATCCATTGAAAGTGCATGATGACTGGATCATGTGGATAACATGAGATTTGTTCTCAAATTTGTTAGCGTCAACTATTGGCCTTGTGATACTAAATTCCCAAAGCCTCTAGTGACGGTCTTGCGAAATCGGAGATAGTGCTGTTTTCTATGGCCATTCTTCTCGTACGGTGTTCTCGTATTCGGCGGTGAAAGAATCTTTCAGGCTCTGCTAAAGGCTGATATAAACCAGTAGTGGAGTTATGTATCATACACTGCCTGCAACAAAATGTGAGAGAGAAACAAATGAAAATGATAAGGCTAATTCGTTAACTTGAATTTTTCTTGAAATCACCGTTTCCACGGCAACGGCGCCAAAGACTTGATGTGTCGTTTTTAATATATAAAAATATAATATATTTTTACTATGGTTTTATGAGATCACGTTTTAAATTTATAAAATGATAATTACTTTAACTTAAAAACCCACACAATAGGCAAGTGTGTCTATCGCGGCTTAATATAGTTTAGGTAAGAACCAAGTATCGAACCAATGGACACGGACGAGTTCCAGTACTCAACTTTTGTTATCGTTTATCAGGATCAATTAGTGAGTGGGTTTTGTGTGCTTGTGAAGCAGAATAGTAAATTTCAGAAAAGTAAATAACGTTAAAGTAAATAATAGAAAAGTAAAAACATGTGTGATGTGTGTAATAGGAATGTAAATAGCATAATAGTGAATAGCAGGAAAGTAACTATCTTGGAAATGATCAGGTCACGAAGAGTATTGCTTCGGACTGCGAATCAGCTTGGTACGTGATAATGTTAAGTTAACTAATCCAGTGATATGACTACTACAAACTTGTGACCCGGGTCACTGCTAGAGCCTCGCCCTCACGACATTTGATTCACGAATTAAAATCTTTAAATTAAAATGGTAGTGCCTCCCGTTAAGGAACACAGTTACCCTCAACCCTTCGAATGGTCATCTCCGGTTTGGTTTAAGACATCGAATGTAAATGATTTGTATTAAGGTTAAATAGGTGATTATATTTGGCTCACCGGGAGGCGGTGTAACAATAGGACCAAGTATAAAGACGTACCATTCCCAACATGAGTTCACCAATTCTTGGCTGCATAAGAAGTTCGTATAAAGACGTACGACCTTAATAATGTTGACCAAGCATTGGCTTATCAATCTCTGCTTGTATAAAGACGTACAAGTTTCAAAAGAAGTTTGATTAAAAAGGTTTTACGATCTTACGCTTTAAAATCAAGAACACTCACAAATATAAAGACGAATTTAGACAATAATAAAAGCCCACCAAATGGTTGTTTTAAGGACGGATAATTAAAGACATAAACATACCACTAGATTAATACGTCAAACATTAACATGCACCAAAAATCATATTCACCCTAGCAATACAAAGAGTTTAGCCAGGAATGGCCATACTAGCTAGCGTAACGCTGAGTTTCATAGGCTCCCCTATTGTGGAACAAGGAGGAAGAGCCCTCTACTCACTACTACTACTCTAATACTACTAGAAACGAACTATTATCTCTATCTTGAGTTATGGATTGGTGTATTGAGGTGTGTGGAATAAAGAACCCAAGCCATCTATTTATAGGCCTCAAAATGAGCAATGCACAGCCGTGCATTGGATTGCATGGGCATGCAAACACCTCGGGAATCAAACAGGGTATAAAGGATAGTGTACCTGAGCCTTGGGGAGCAAGACTGGCAATGCACGGCCGTGCATGGCAATGCACGACCATGCAATGCCATGTCTGCTCTCCAAGCTTGTCTTTTAGCTGCTTGTTGGCTTATATTGACCTGGTTTGACTTCTTGGGGGTCAATGCTCGGGTTTAATCTTCTAAAAGCTTCATTTATTCATGTTTTAAGCTGGTTTTTGTTCTGTTTATCTTGGGATACCGATTAACCTGCAATTGTGAAATATTAACGCATTAAGTATCATTTGCAAGGCTTTTGTTTGATTAATATCATAATATGGGGATTATTATGTATGCAAAACATGTATAATTTAGGACATATCAATGATCATACCCATAACTAAAAACTTTACAAATGGTTTCCAAGTAGTTGGAAACCCCGGGATAACTCTTGAGTTGCTTATTTGTCACACCCTGAAATTCCACAGTGGGTTACCCGCGGGTTGTGACTGTCATGGATCATCAGTCCCGGTCATTTCGAACGACCTCTAAATGGTTTTTGAAAAGACTTTCCGTTTGAACATCATACAAAAATAAATAAGTAATACAGAGTTTGAAAATGCGGAAAGTAAAGTGCGGAAGCAAAAGTAAAGTAGCAAAATACATAAGCATAACAAATTAGGTTCCCATAAACCTAGCTTCGAAATGAAAAAATGTTATGTGACTCTAGATATGCAATCCTAGTCCATGCATGAATGCTTAGCGATCTAAGATAAACATGCTTAAAAGTGTCAACACAGTGTTGGTGAGTTCACATGTTTAAGTAACAGAAACAGAATGAAAACAGTGTAACAGTACGTATATATACTAGTGATTTGATTGTTGATCAGACAATAAACAATAATTATATAAGCAACACCGAAACCGAAGCTCAACGAAGGAATTCAGAAACTAGCATTTTGCCTCTTACGTGCCCAGCACGCAATAGATTAGGTCAATTATGCACTTGTTTGACTCCCAGTCAGAGTTAGCGCGACTAACCCTGTAAACTACGTGTTTTGTGGCATGCAAACGTTAATCCGGTAGGATTCTGCACTTCGTGTTAACGAGACGTCCTGTCACGAGATCGATCTAAGATGAGTCATGTGGACCTAGAAACCCGGGTGGGGGTTGTTAAACCCAATAGTACTATTCATGAATCACCTCGCTTTGTGTAATAATTAACAGTTCGAATATGAGAGGACTTTATGTGCGGGAAATGCACCCACTTATATATGTTAAAGCGATCAAAGTAATCTTCATACGACTAAGTAAGAAAATGGTTTAGCATGTATCTCCCCCAAATGGAAAAGTAAGTAAAATGTGGCCGTGAAAACTCACCTGGGAATGAGGCGAATGAAGTATGAAAGCAACATGAGAAATCTAGCAACTCTGGATAACCGACCTAACCGAGCCCTAGGAATACTAAGGCTATAAGGTCTATGAAAGTAAACATGGTTTATGTAACCACATTAATCCAAACAACTCAACGTTGAAAGGTTACGTTGACGTTTTGAAAAGGTTTGACCAAATTTGACTGAGATTTGACCCTAGTTTGACCAAGTTTGACCAACTTTAACTAATGTTAACCAATGTTGACTAATATTGACCAATGTTGACTAATGTTGACCAATGTTGACCAAGTTTGACTAATGTTGACCAATGTTGACCAACCCTGACCAATGTGACACGACGACCCGTTGGTGACACATAGTGAAAACATGTACGAGTATCATATAGGTAACATATGGGTAACATATAAGTAATACCTAAGTAACACATACTACGTAACATAGTTGCATATGTTCATAACAAAGATGATAACACATAGTCTCAAGTAAGTGCATAAGTAAGTAGCACATACTAAGTGACATGGTATTTGTACATCCTCATGGTATATCTCTTACATGTTAACCAATCATCCAAATAAGTTATGTCATTACACTAATAATCTATTAATAATATTTCAACTCATTTGAACAAGAATCATAACATGTCATTACTATACTATGGCTCTTAACATAGCAAAGTTTCCCTTTTTAGGCAATTAGGGTTTTAGGGCACTTTAGGTGTCATAGCTCAACAAAACAAGTTATACATGAAATTATACTAGTAGCATACCATAAACATGATTCTATGCATACACTTTCTATTTCAAGCAAAGGTGAAGTTCCCAAACTAATAAAGTTTCCTTATTTAGCAAGGTCCTCCAAAACACGTGATAATACTATTTCAAATTACATATTCTTGCATAAGACATCTATTCATATAGTAGTAAAGCCATTTAACCTATTTTAGACCTTTATAACATACACATACAAATTATGTCCAATTAAAGTTTCCTTTTTAGGAAAGTGATCCAAACGAACTCCTACACATGTGTAACTTCAAATAACTCTTTCTAATACTTTAATAGATGGTATAGAACCATATTAACATGCTTTCATCCATTAAAATGCCATAACTAAAAATATGATAAATTAAAGTTTCCTTATATAGTAAGTCGACCATAACATAGTGTAACATATCATTTCAACCAAAAATTTCACATTTCCTACTTATTCTACTAATATAAGCATCATTTCAACTTTCACACATATCATATACCTATTTATGCAAAATCTCAACCAAAAAAGTTTCTATAAATAGAAACAAGCAAATATCAACATAACCAAACATTTCAAACAATACAAAGTGCAAATATGTGTCAACAACCTCATATTATGAAAACTCTTTGATAAAAACATGGATTAAAGACCTTATAACACAAAAACTTGTTTGGATGGATGGTGTACCATTATTGGCCAAAAATGACTAAGAAAATATGAATAGAACACTTACAACTCAAAGTATGTTGGATAGGATGAAGATTTCTAGCTTGAAACTACTTGGGATCACCTTGAAACACCTTGAATGAGGCTTGAAATAAAAGTTGCTCTAAAAATTCTGGAAAAATTCACATAAGCATGAAATATTAAATCACACTATTACATATAATTTTTGCACACCAATTATATTTCTAAATATTATTTCTAGAATTCACCAACGTTCGTGTGACAGGACGCGTGTGTGACCCGGTAATCCGCCCGATTACCGATGCATGTAATGAAATGAAATTAATGGCCTTGCTATATGAAATATGTACTTAATTACTCTATAATTATATATGATGCAAGTGTAATCATGTGAATTCAAGTAATAGTCAGGTATGGTTATTAACCTGAAATTGTCGGGTATCACATTATTCTATTTTTGTATTTTTCTAAGATGGAATCCATGGCAAGCCTACTAGAACTTTAATTATGCATAATCTCTCACTCCTCATAATGTTCACTCAACTTTAGGGTTATAAATGTATAGATAATGTAAGTTAAGTGGAACACTCAAGTTCGAATCGAATTATGCAAATCAAGTATCCACCAACTAACTAAGTAATATGCATGAATTAAGAGAACTTTAAAAGGGTTGTAATGTGGCTAAAAGAAAAATAAAGGGTGAAAATGAAAATTTTTTTGGTTTTTTAGGGATTTAAAAGGGTTTTGAAGGGCTGCAGCTATCGTGGAACACACAGCTACGGCTTCCTGGCTTAAAATGGAAAATACTAGCAGGTCCCTATACAGTACTCAGATCATGAGGGTATAACTAATTTGAGGGCTCGTTTATGATCAGATTGCCAAGACCAAGATCTCTTATCATTCTCAACTCTTTCCTCACTGCATAGTACACATTATTGTCTTTCCGTACGGATCTTTCGGCATGTAGCCTAATAGCTCCTACTTTGATCAGATGCGTATACTCATGCTGGAAATGAGTTTGATTCTTGCAACACATTCCATCATGGCTCCAATTTCCACACTTCACACATTTGTCGTATCTTTTAGCTCTTCTTTTGGAGGCACTTTATGACAAGCCGCAGAATGCTGGCAGTTGTTCTTGCTTGCGCCACCGTTTTCTTACATCAGTAGTTGCTTTGAAAACTTTCTCTCGGAGTTCGGGCGGTAATTCAGGCTTTGTGAAATGAAGGCAGAAAAGCAAATTAAAATCAAAATAATGCATATCCAGTTCTTTAAGGTCTAGCCGGTAAAAGACCAGCTTCTCTCTTTTCTTTTTCTTTTTTCATTTTTCTATTTTTTTTCATCTATTTTCTTTTCATATCATCAAAACAAATTTTTCAATAATTCTTTTTCTCAATTTCCTTGAAATAATTTTTTTTCATACCTTCCTTGTAGATCGTTCGGCTGTTTCTTCCTAATACATCCACTTTCTTCTTGTATATTCCAATTATTTTGAGTAAAACAGATTCTTTCCAAATTGCCTTAATGGTTGCAAACTTGAAATAACGACATAAGATAGTCTAATAATTTTCCATTCTTGAAGACAGTTAGCCAATAACCGGTGTTTACGAAAAGCTGGTTTGGTGATAAATGTAGGTAGTAGAAAAGAAAATGCTAAGGCTCAAAGGGCTATCTAGGCGGATATTGTTTTTGAGATTTTTTTGGGTTTTAAGAATAATATATAAGGGTAATAAAGTCCTAGGTGCCCCAATCATTTTCATACTTCTACTAGTACATGATCTCGATATGTATAAGTCACGCAAGTTCTAATTATGCATAAAATCCGATCGAATAAACACTCAGTATACCAAACGAAAGAGAATGCGAAAAACAATGATAATAATGCTCATGAAAAGGCTCAGATTATTCTCACATGGAAACGGATGGGATAGGTTTTAGTGATTTGTTATGCATAATATCCATTTGTTTCTACTTGCCATGTCTTCATTTAATTTAATTAAGTGCGAACTCAAAGAGATTTAAATTTTAGGGTTTAAAATTTTTGAAATTTTTTTGGTTTTACGAAAGGTATGTTTTCAGTAAGGTCTTAGTCAAATGGGTAGAAAATCACATGTTAAGTTTTACTGCTTTAAGGTTACAAGTAGTCCTGAATCTCTAATTCCCCACCCCACACTTAAAATTGTGCATTGCCCTCAATGTACAAATGCATGTAATGAAATGCTATGCAGGAATTTAAATGCATGAAGTTTTAAGGGAAAAGAAACCGGTACTCCCCCGGTCAATTAGGTGTATAACCTAAGACCAAAACTTATTGCTGCTGTCATGTTGTGCCTATCAGCTGCTTGTCAACGTTTTGCTTTAAAGACTTCATCAAATTTCTCATAAATTTGTTGTGGCTTTCGACTCCTCAGGTTGTAGAGGTGGAGTGTAACTACTCAAAGAAGTAGAGAAACTATCTGGTGATGCTATGCTACTAAACACATAAAGAAAAACATAAAACAGAAACGAAAATAACAGGTAGTAGTTAAGCTACTAAGGTCCTAGTATCGAGAAGGCTTACCTGGGGGCTGAAGTATGAGAAACTTAAATTTGGAAAACCAAACCTGAGGTACATGCATTCTGCCGTGTGCACCAACTTCTCAATTTATTCATGATCATCGGGTTGCCTCCCGGAAGTGCCACGTTTATTTAAGGGTCGTTGGCAAGACTTGTACGTGCTTTGTGAGTTCCCAATTTAGTGCAGGTGGTGGAGTAATCTTTCAAACGGGTGGCTTGTAATATGGAGAGGTTCATCCAACCCATTTGATAACCATGCGTACAATGATAATAAGCTGATCCAGGAATTAGTGGAGTCCATCCTCGACCAGCTAGATAGATAAAAACAGGGTAAAAAGTGTTCAAACTTGAAACGGCCATAACTTGAGCTACGTTTGGAGTTATAGAGCCCCCGCCTAGGGGGCAGAAAGATTTCGACGAGCCGGATCATGTGGCAAACAGCCATAGGCGGTTTGTCCCAGTCGTCCGAGCCAATTTCCTCCATTAAGTGGCCTAATTTCACAAATCAAAGATTTTCCCTAATTTTCTATTTTTAATACCTTTAACGTTTTTGTGCTAAAACGGGTGAATCATTTATGTGTTTCTAAAGTCTTTTTATAGTTTTAATTTTAGTTTAGATGGATGGATTTTGAAATTTTGAAAATTTTTGTAAACCTGCCAAATTTAGAATGCTCTATAGAAGAGCACCTAAAGAAAATAGTGTAATTAAATCACGCCACCACCGTTTGAAATTTCCTTGACCAAACTTCAAGAAACCCATGTAGTGAAGGAGACGGTTACCCCGGTATGATAATTTTGTCACGTAGTTTTCATTGGATGAACGTTGCTTCTTCCATGAGAAGTGGTCCTCAGAGTGATGTGCCCTATCCTGTGGCTTATGTGATTCATGGAATGATTCACTGATATGTTTGGTCACAGGCCAACTATCACTGTTGCAAGGAGGAGGTGTGTCACACCCCGACCGATGGCGGAATCATCGAGGCGGACTTTAGAATGATTGTTCATAAGCACATGATCTACTAAGGTTGCATAATTCATTAATAAGATTTAAGTACTAAATATCCAAATACAATTCAAGTTACAACACCCTATACTAGAATATTACACATAATTATTTTACTAGGTCCAAAAGCCTTATGTGTAGCACCTTCAACACATAGTCACAAAATCACATATCTTCACCTGAAACGTAATCCAAAACAAGTGTCAACTACGAGAGTTGGTGAGTTTACATATGTTTAAATAAAGTAAAAGTTTAGTTAAAAACGTTTATACAATTCATGGTTTGACATGGTATGATATGGCATAATGTGGAGAATTCACTATATGTATACCAATTGTAAGCATGTAATTATGTATATAAGCATAAAGGTTTAACGTGATAGGCATAGCATACCGCTACCCTAAAAGTGATAGGCATGGAATCAAGACTATGTGGGTTACACATAATTTAAACCATCCTAAAAGTATTCATAGCATAACAAGTGATCAAGCACAAAAGCACAATAATCTACACATGTAAACACAAGTTGAATTGTATGTAAGAAAGCACAGATTACGTTTCACCCCAAAATGTATAAAAATGTAAATAGGGGATATGTAACTCACCTGTAGCGAGGGTTTTACTTCACGCGTGATGGTGATATTTGTATTGTTGTTATATACGACGAAATCCTATGCAAATGAATATGTATCAAATATGAATTCGTGTACGCCTATATTTGTTTAAATATAGGTGGATTTGTAATTGGAATAACCTTTACGGAAAATTATATGTTTTGAAATCATTGTACAAATAAATATTAATTTTTGTAAGACTATGTATTTTTATAAAATTTCTAATTTAAATATTTAAACTTCTTGAAATATATATATATTTTTAATAACACTTGCATTTTATAAATCATAATTTACCCATTTTGAATTTCATAAAAATATTATATTTTAAATAACGCGTATTTTTATTTATTTATAAAAATGCTATTTTTGTTATTTTTCATGAGTTTAAATAATTACATAACTTATGTAAACGTCGGTTCTATTACTTTATAAATTTAACGGGTTCGAATATGTCCAAAAGTCGGGTTAAAATAAACGGCCGAGTCAACGGGCTTGAAATAATTTTTAGTGGGTTATAAATATTTAAAAATTAATTGAATGGGTTTTAAACAATTAATTTAAATAATAATAAGGAAATACAATTTGATTTTTAATTTACTTATTTTAATATATTTATAATAAATAAATTAAGATTAAAATAATAAGATGGGTCGGACCGGGTCGGCCCAGACCCGAATCCGAGTTCAGAGTCCTTAAAATGAGAAAAAGGGGGTTTGGGCCGGAGGCCACAGGTTTCGAACTCGGGTCGCTAAACTCACCGCACACAACACTGACCAGCCGGGCTATAGCCCATCGCTGGTCAGGAACATGTAAATTAATTTATAACCTATGAGTGGTTTGACCACTGGTTCTCGGCAACGACCAGGACTTGTGTCCGGGCAACCTCGATTGGCCGGGAATCAGTGGGCTATGGTCTTGCTGATGATCGTAATCGTTAGCACCACAGTAAATGTATGTTAAGGAACGAAATGTAGTGATAAAACCTGATCCGAAGGGTCTGCGAAGTCGGGGACGAAACCGAGAGTACCCAGAACTGGAACCGGACTTTTGGAGTCGAATTGGAACTTCAAAAGGGCTGGGGAGTTTCGCCTGGATATCACGAACACCGTGGTAACCTCAATTTAAGGAGAGAATAGACGGAAAGAGTGCCATTAACGGATGGAGGTCCAGGGTTGACTTTTAACTTGAATCAGAATCCCGATAGTGCACACGGCAATTGATAGCTTGGGTTCGCGCGCACCGACCAGACAAACAGAAGGGGCCAGGTTATAGCCGTGGAGGTACTGTGTGTCGGCCGAATTTTTATGGGTTTGACTTTGGGTTAGACAATGGCGTCTCGGGAATTCTGATGATATGAAGACAAATTGGTCGGGGAAACGTGGTCGCGTGAGGGCGGCGAGTACAATGGTGCGGGTGTTAGGTGTGGAGGTGTAGAGGGACAGGGCTGTCGGGGCTCGCCGGAAAAGTGGTTTACCCGCCGGACCAAGGGACAGGGAGACCGGAAACACGAATTGAAATCTGGCAATTTTGGTCCCTGGGGTTTGAAAACGTTTAAAACAGACCCTGGAAGCATTTCAAAATAAACCCCTCTAGTTCTGTTAAATTCCAAACGGCCCTCCAACTTTAATTTATTTACAAACTTTAATTTCTTTTTAAACTTTAATTAATTTAAATTATATTTATATATTTTTATAAATCCATTTTCTTTATTAAAACTAATTATTTTTAAATAATTATCTTATTGAAAATAATACCTTAAGTTATTTATTTAAATTATTAAGTCTATTTAACTTAAGTTCTTTTAAATTAAATAAAACTTAAGTATACATATATTTTTGTAGAACTTATGTTTTTAATATTAATCATTTTGAATGGTTAATTTAATAAAATTTAAAACCATTGATTTATTTATATAAATTATTTAATGTAATAACATAATTTATATAGTTTATAATCTTTAAATATTTTTTTTTTTTTAAATTAAGAATTACGTAAATTGTAATTTGTCAATACACCAATTTGTATAAATGTGATTAAATATGCGTGTATATGTTTTGAAATAAAATGTTAATATTTACATAATAAATTTCACAATGAAAATTTTTGAAATGTCATAGTCTCCCCAAGTTAAAGGAATTTCGTCCCGAAATTCGATTAGCGAAGTTTATGGAAACGGGAAAAGGGATGCCAATGGACTTAGAATGGAATTATTCACCGTAGAAAGATTCAGCGGGGAAGTAGTGTATGATAACGGATGACGGGGTTAGTTCGAGTCGAGTTGACAATTAGTTGATCTAATAGTAAAATGAGATTTATGCATACATTTGTTCATACAACGCATGAATGTAAACTACTAGAAACCAAATTTAACAATATTGGTGCCAATCACCTTGTGACATGGCATTTTCCTTTAAAACTCCACTCCACGGGTGTTCATATTTTCAAATTTTGCAAAAACATTTTCAAAAACCGGTCCTCCTCCTAGTACTTATGCATGGTTTATACTCGTTATATCAAGTGGGTTTATGTATAGGGTGTACCAGCGGCTAACCCACCACCCCTTTGATATACCGGGGATTCCCCGTGCATAATTACTAGGATTTGAAACTTCAACAATTTACGTAAACTTTAACAGAGCTAGCAAGTTGTATGACCGAGTTTAAACATAATAGGTTTGTTTCACAAAAGTATAGGGATGAGATGAAGCTGTCATATGCAATCATGGGTTATAGAACTCATAGCAGTGGATTTCTCATCCGCTATTTCCATGATATACGAGTTATCAAGATTGGTTGGTGGTTTAGCAAATAGTTGGTTAAAAGCAAGAGACACAATTTTCTATTGGCATGAATATTGAATAAAACGGATGCATAAAGATAGTGAACAAAGGAACGTACCGTTGACAGTGTCGTCATTGGTCGGAGCCTCGTTAGCATTTATATTAAATGCTCGTCCACGAGGACCACCTTGATTTTGAAGTCTTGGACATTGGTTCCGAAAGTGGTTTGGGTCTCCACATTCATAACAGGCTCGTCCATAGGTGACAGTGAGAGGCACTGGATGATTGCCTTGAGTAGCTTGATTAACAATAGTGCGAGCACGGCAAGTGGTAACAACGTGTCCATAGCGTCCACATTTTGAGCATAGACGGCATGCAGCATGCGGGGCATGGTGATACTTGCAAGTAGGGCATTGGGGAAATGAACCTACATAATTTCTCAGAATTTGACCCGTAGGAGTAACTTGGGTCACAGGTATGGCAGGAGTGATGGCCGCAAAGTTTTGGGCCTTGTGCTTCTTATCATGATGGGAAGATTCGGGCTCTTCGTCTTTGTCGGACACGAAAGTAGCAGCTTTGTCGACCACTTTCTTGGTACCCTTCCTGGATAAGGTACCTGCTTTGACGTGATTGTCAGTCAACACAGCAGACAAACGGATAGCGTCTTCGAGAGTGGAGGGATTACTTCCCAATACGGTGTCTTGGAGCGGCATAGGCAGTCCACCTATGTATTTCTCAATTCCCCGCGCTAAGGGAGTAACCATGTGGGGCACGAGCAGACTTAGTTCTTGAAAACGAGTGGTGTAAGCCAAATTCTCTCCGCTATCTTGGGTGAGATCCCAAAACTCAGCTTCGAGCTTCCTCATTTCGTTGCGAGGACAGAACTCGTCAGTCATAAGTCGTTTCATTTCGTCCCAAGACAAGGACATAGCGGATTCGTTTCCTCGAGTACGTTTCTCACCGTTCCACCAGGTGAGAACTCGTTTTTGGAAGACGCTGGCAGCATAACGGACCTTGAGAATGTCGGGACAATCGCTGTTTAGGAAAACACTCTCCATACTTTCAAACCATTGAAGAAGGCCAGTTGCACCTTTCATCCCGAAGAATTTGGTGGGGTTGCAAGAATTGAATTGCTTGAATGTACACTATGGTGGGTTTGCGCCATTCTCTTGCGTGTTAGACCCATTACTGTTGTTGTTAGCTTGGATCATTTGGCTTACTAGTTGGGTAAGTAGTGCAGCAAGGTCAGTGTTGGAATTGCTGGAGTTAGCATTAGCTGCGCGACGGGGAGGCATTCTATAAAATACCACGAGAAAAGGTAAAATCTTATGAGACTTCGGATTAAAATAGGCATGCATGTGCTACAGTTGGTAGACTGTTCATAATAATGTAAGCAGGAACGCGAGATGACACTCATCATGTCGCATGATAATGTATGTAAGTTCTGACTAAAACTGATCACATAATTCATTCAAAATTTATAACACTAAAGAATAGGGGAAATAAGCCATGAAATCTATTCCTGGGAGGATATGATAACATGGATCATTATTCGCGCGATAGGAATGGCCGGGATTCGCATGCACTACAAATCGTTATTACGTGTGCACCCGTAATAATGATTTGTTTTGCATGTTCGTCTAGTTCTTCCTACCTCGCTATAATGTCCCCAAATTTTGAGTTTAAGTTCGGATTGTATCCTTGCGAATACATTGACTTCTCAACGTTAAATAATTCCTCAAAGCTTTCAAGGAGACATGCTTTAGCCTATAGGTAAACACTCACTTCAGGAATTCCCAGGAAAGCATACGGGTCCGTTTATTTGGATTTATACGAAATGCTTTCCTAGACAGAAAACTCAATGTACAGGTGTCACCCTTCCAGATTGCACGTGTCCTTTACTGGTTTCAAGAAATTAAGTCGTTGACGAGATTTTCAAGATTTTAATAGTCTTGAGAGTCTATGAGTATAAAATGTGTAGGAATGTTGCAATTAATATGGATTAGGAAAGAGTATGGATAAGGATGGGTAGTGTATTTGTTCGCATAAGTTTGTTTGTCAAATGTGTATGTAAAGTATGTATCATGTTATAAAGCCTTGTATGTATGTGTATAAGTCTCATGTACCAAACTTGGGAAATTTCAAATAATGCCTAACTACAAATAATTCACATAGCAAATAATCATTTAGCATGTAACACATAAAAAGGGGGTCCTAAGGTTATAGTCTAGGTCATCGTGTCTAATAACCTAATTCCCTATAACCATGGCTCTAATACCAATCTGTCACACCCAGACCGATGGCGGAATCATTGAGGCGGACTTTAGAATGATTGTTCATAAGCACATGATCTACTAAGGTTGCATAATTCATTAATAAGATTTAAGTACTAAATATCCAAATACAATTCAAGTTACAACACCCTATACTAGAATATTACACATAATTATTTTACTAGGTCCAAAAGCCTTATGTGTAGCACCTTCAACACATAGTCACAAAATCACATATCTTCACCTGAAACGTAATCCAAAACAAGTGTCAACTACGAGAGTTGGTGAATTTACATATGTTAAAATAAAGTAAAAGTTTAGTTAAAAACGTTTATACAATTCATGGTTTGACATGGTATGATATGGCATAATGTGGAGAATTCACTATATGTATACCAATTGTAAGCATGTAATTATGTATATAAGCATAAAGGTTTAACGTGATAGGCATAGCATACCGCTACCCTAAAAGTGATAGGCATGGAATCAAGACTATGTGGGTTACACATAATTTAAACCATCCTAAAAGTATTCATAGCATAACAAGTAATCAAGCACAAAAGCACAATAATCTACACATGTAAACACAAGTTGAATTGTATGTAAGTAAGCACAGATTACGTTTCACCCCAAAATGTATAAAAATGTAAATAGGGGATATGTAACTCACCTGTAGCGAGGGTTTTACTTCACGCGTGATGGTGATATTTGTATTGTTGTTATATACGACGAAATCCTATGCAAATGAACATGTATCAAATATGAATTCGTGTACGCGTATATTTGTTTAAATATAGGTGGATTTGTAATTGGAATAACCTTTACGGAAAATTATATGTTTTGAAATCATTGTACAAATAAATATTAATTTTTGTAAGACTATGTATTTTTATAAAATTTCTAATTTAAATATTTAAACTTCTTGAAATATATATATATTTTTAATAACACTTGCATTTTATAAATCATAATTTACCCATTTTGAATTTCATTAAAATATTATATTTTAAATAACGCGTATTTTTATTTATTTATAAAAATGCTATTTTTGTTATTTTTCATGAGTTTAAATAATTACATAACTTATGTAAACGTCGGTTCTATTACTTTATAAATTTAACGGGTTCGAATATATCCAAAAGTCGGGTTAAAATAAACGGCCGAGTCAACGGGCTTGAAATAATTTTTAGTGGGTTATAAATATTTAAAAATTAATTGAATGGGTTTTAAACAATTAATTTAAATAATAATAAGGAAATACAATTTGATTTTTAATTTACTTATTTTAATATATTTATAATAAATAAATTAAGATTAAATTAATAAGATGGGTCGGACCGGGTCGGCCCAGACCCGAATCCGGGTTCAGAGTCCTTAAAATGAGAAAAAGGGGGTTTGGGCCGGAGGCCACAGGTTTCGAACTCGGGTCGCTAAACTCACCGCACACAACACTGACCAGCCGGGCTATAGCCCATCGCTGGTCAGGAACATGTAAATTAATTTATAACCTATGAGTGGTTTGACCACTGGTTCTCGGCAACGACCAGGACTTGTGTCCGGGCAACCTCGATTGGCCGGGAATCAGTGGGCTATGGTCTTGCTGATGATCGTAATCGTTAGCACCACAGTAAACGTATGTTAAGGAACGAAATGTAGTGATAAAACCTGAACCGAAGGGTCTGCTAAGTCGGGGACGAAACCGAGAGTACCCAGAACTGGAACCGGACTTTTGGAGTCGAATTGGAACTTCAAAAGGGCTGGGGAGTTTCGCCTGGATATCACGAACACCGTGGTAACCTCAATTTAAGGAGAGAATAGACGGAGAGAGTGCCATTAACGGATGGAGGTCCAGGGTTGACTTTTAACTTGAATCAGAATCCCGATAGTGCACACGGCAATTGATAGCTTGGGTTCGCGCGCACCAACCAGACAAACAGAAGGGGCCAGGTTATAGCCGTGGAGGTACTGTGTGTCGGCCGAATTTTTATGGGTTTGACTTTGGGTTAGACAATGGCGTCTCGGGAATTCTGATGATATGAAGACAAATTGGTCGGGGAAACATGGTCGCGTGAGGGCGGCGAGTACAATGGTGCAGGTGTTAGGTGTGGAGGAGTAGAGGGACAGGGCTGTCGGGGCTCGCCGGAAAAGTGGTTTACCCGCCGGACCAAGGGACAGGGAGACCGGAAACACGAATTGAAATCTGGCAATTTTGGTCCCTGGGGTTTGAAAACGTTTAAAACAGACCCTGGAAACATTTCAAAATAAACCCCTCTAGTTCTGTTAAATTCCAAACGGCCCTCCAACTTTAATTTATTTACAAACTTTAATTTCTTTTTAAACTTTAATTAATTTAAATTATATTTATATATTTTTATAAATCCATTTTCTTTATTAAAACTAATTATTTTTAAATAATTATCTTATTGAAAATAATACCTTAAGTTATTTATTTAAATTATTAAGTTTATTTAACTTAAGTTCTTTTAAATTAAATAAAACTTAAGTATACATATATTTTTGTAGAACTTATGTTTTTAATATTAATCATTTTGAATGGTTAATTTAATAAAATTTAAAACCATTGATTTATTTATATAAATTATTTAATGTAATAACATAATTTATATAGTTTATAATCTTTAAATATTTTTTTTTTATAAATTAAGAATTACGTAAATTGTAATTTGTCAATACACCAATTTGTATAAATGTGATTAAATATGCGTGTATATGTTTTGAAATAAAATGTTAATATTTACATAATAAATTTCACAATAAAAATTTTTGAAATGTCATAAGGTGCCACCATTGTCATTTGTTTGTTGGCGATCACATTCTCCTGCATAATCTCCTCCTAGATGTTGGTCTCACAATCTGGTTCTTCATATGATGTTGTCTCTGAAGTGACAGGAACTCCAGACTGTTCCATACATCCTTCTTGTGCTTCCATATTGAGGATTCCCACCAGTTCTTCTTTAGATCTTCGCTCTTCCGGATCCTTTGATGGTTTAGCTTCCAGCTTCTCAGAAAAGTCAAGAAGTGATTGTAAATTCGCAGTAACCCTCTCTTCTGAATCATCCGCTCTCAATTCCGACTGATCCATGCTTGTGAAGTTGGAAGGTTCTTGCTCCTTAGAGTCACTTGACCCTATTAAAGATGTTGAAACTATAACTTTCGATTCTTGTATTTTGAATGGATCATCTTGTTGTTCAGTTGGATAACTCTTTAGGAGTTGAACCTTAATTTCTTCCAAACGATGAAACAGATTTCATGGGGTCCATGAGTCGGGATCTATAGCTGAGTGTTGAATTTCTTGGGGTGGTATGGTTTCCTCATATGGTTGCTAGTAGGGTTGGTGAAAATCTGTGAAATACCCTTGATAGTGATAACAACCTTGAGTGTAGTGGGCTTCCCCACAGACCTCACACCAAACCTCCGAATAGTGGTACACATAATCGTCTTGGTATCCTCCATAACAACTAGCGTAGTTGTAATCCATGAAAGTTGTTGTAAAGAACAATCAAAACAAACCATAAAAATAAATGTTAAGGTTAAAAAGCCTAATCCGTTAACTCGATTTTTTCTAGAAATCACCGTGTCCCCAGCAACGGCGCCAAAAGCTTGATGTGTCGTTTTTAATATATAAAAATATAATATATTTTTATGATGGTTTTACGAGATCAGGTTTTAAATTTATAAAATGATAATTACTTTAACTTAAAATCACACACAATAGGCAAGTGTACCTATCGCAGCGTAATATAGTTTAGGTAAGAACCAAGTATCGAACCAATGGACACGGTCGAGTTCCAGTAGTCAACTTTTGTTATCGTTTAGCCGGATCAATTAGTGGGTGGGTTTTATGTACTTATGAAGCAGAATAGTAAATGACAAAAAAGTAAATAACGGTAAAGTAAACAACAGAAAAGTAAAAAACGTGCGTGATGTGTGTAACAGGAATGTAACTAACAGAATAATAAATAGCAAGAAAGTAAATATCTAGGAAATTATTAGGTCACGGAGAGTATTGCTTCGGGATTCGAATCAGCTTGGTACGTGATAATGTTAAGTTGACTAATCCAGTGATATGACTACTACAAACTTGTGACCTGGGCCGCTAGAGCCTCGTCCTCACGACATTTGTTTCACGAATTCAAATCTTTAAATTAAAATATTAGTGCCTCCCGTTAGGGATAACAGTTACCCTCAACCCTTCGAATGCTCATCTCCGGGTTGGTTTAAGACATCGAACGTAAATGCTTTGTATTAAAGTTAAATAGGTGATTATACTTTGTTCACCGGAAGGCGGTGTAACAATGGGACCGAGTATAAAGACGTACCATTCCCAACATGAGTTCACCAATTCTTGGTAGCATAATAAGTTCGTATAAAGACGTACGACCTTACTAATGTTGACCAAGCCTTGGCTTATCAATCTCTGCTTGTATAAAGACGTACAAGCTTCAAAGGAAGTTTGATTAAAAAGGTTTTACGATCATACACTTTAAAATCAAGAACACTCACAAATATAAAGACGGATTTAGACAATAATAAAAGCCTACCAAATGGTGGTTTTAAGAAAGAATAATTAAAGACATAAACATACCACTAGATTAATACGTCAAAAATTAACATGCACCAAACATCATCTTCACCCTAGCAATACAGGAAGTTTAGCTACGAATGGTCATACTAACTAGCGTAACGCTGAGTTTCGTAGGCTCCCCTATTGCGGAAAATGAGGAGGAGCCTTTCTACTTTCTACTCTCTACTCTAGACTACAGAAACGGACTCTCTTGGGCTCTGGTAATGTATGGAAGGGTGTATGGTATGAAGAACCCAATCCATCTATTTATATGCCTCAAAATGAGCAATGCACGGCCGTGCATTAGGTTGCACGGGCGTGCAAACACCTCGGTAATCAAACAGGGTACAAAGGACAGTGTACCAGAGCCATAGGAAGCAAGACAAGCAATGCACGGTCGTGCATGGCATTGCACGACCGTGCAATTCCCTGTCTGCTTCCTAGGCTTGTCTTTAAGCTGCTTGTTGACTTCCTTTGACCTGGTTTGACTTCTTGCGGGTCAAAGTCCGGGTTTGGTCCTCCAAAAGCTTGATTTATTCATGTTTTAAGCTAGTTTTTGCTTTGTTTATCTTAGGACAGCGAATAACCTGAAATTATGAAATATTAACGCCTTAACTATCAATTGCAAGGCTTTTGTTTGATTAGTACCATAATATGGTGATTATTATGCATGCAAAACATGTATAATTTAGGGCATATCAGCGAACATAGGCCAAGTTCGCCTAGTTCATGCCCAGCGAACTTAGTAAGTTCGCTACCATAAGTTCTCCTCCTCTACATTAGTCAAACATGTTAAGTTCTCTGTTCTTGCTTCAGGCGAACATGCTAAGTTCGCCTGAACTGGTTCCTTTCCCAGAACAACCCAAAACGTAATGATGACGTCTAGGTAAAATACACTTCTTTAAGTATAACGAAAATCGGACAGAGTCCCGTTTGTTTCTGGTCAAAACCAGACAATTCAAATTGTCTATTTCCATCCCCAAATCAACCAACAATAATTCAATACAATCGTGTATTAAAAACTAACATTAATAACCATCTTTCTACATGTTTATCATTTATAAAAATAATAAATCGTGTCGGTTATTGTTTGTTATTATATATATATATATATATATATATATATATATATATATATATATATATATATATATAACTCTACACGTCCCCTTCAACATGGTATTATTGACCCGAGCCAATAATAATAATTAATATTCTACGGGTTATAGGGTGTGTACTTTCCCGGACACGGCGTCTAGAATACGAATCCCTATCGTGCCCGAAACTCAACCATTCGGACTCCGAATCGGGTGCTTCGACCCTATGGAGTAAAGGGAAGTGCAGTTAGAAGGTCCACGAACTCGTCTCGACGCGCCGGTTACCACGAGGTGGAACTCGTTGTTGTCAACCCTCATCATATGCTATCATCCTCATGCCATGAGACCTTTGTTAACCTCTTTTTCTTAGACCCTTCAAGTACCATCATGAACCACCATGAGCTTATGCAACCACCATAACCATATTGTAACGAAACCACCGTTATGGCCTTGTTAACACTGCCACCGTACCTCCGCCCGGCAGTTGAACCTCTCCCAGCCACCATCACTACTGTGAGCTTGCACCACACCATCTTCGGGTTCTCTTCCAGTACTGACTCCTTGCCACCTCCATCATAACCTGTTTTATCCAACATCACCATTCACCGCCGTGAGCCGTCATGAAACCACCTCATACAGCCACTACCTTCGTCACCTTATATAGCCCACCGAAGAAACCATTTCTGTCGTGAACCCGTGGTCCGGAACCCACACTGTCGTCTGTCTCTCCCTCCTATTTTCGTCATGCCTGTAATTGTGTCGGGCGGAAGAGAGCTACCATCTCTCTTCATTTTTTACCTTGGAAAGGTGTCACACGATTTGGAAAGAAAGAAAAACTCGCACCAAGATACGTAGGACCATTTGAAATCATAGATAGGATTGGTCCTGTTGCTTACAAACGCAAACTCCCCCAAGAACTTAGCAGCGTTCATGATACATTCCACATATCAAACTTAAAGAAATGCCTTGCTAACGAATCACTACAAGTACCTCTCAAAGATATTCACGTCAACGACAAACTTCACTTTGTGGAGGAACCTGTTAAAATAATGGATAGAGAAATCAAGAAGCTTAGACGAAGCCGTGTCAAATTAGTCAAGGTGCGATGGAATTCAAAGTGAGGTCCAGAATTCACTTGGGAACGCGAGGACGACATGAAGCTCAAATATCCGCAACTCTTCAAGGAATAAATCACCATTGACCCTACGAGCTGAATTTCAGGACGAAATTCTTTCAACTAGGGGAGACTGTAACATTCGTCAAAATTCCAGGTCATACTTTTGATTTAATATAGTATTAATATCAAATATATAAATACATAAATTAAATTCGTAAGAACCTATATATATTCTTGAGTTACAAGTATTATTTGATGTCATTATATGAACACGTTATGGGTTGCCCTCTCAAATAAATTAATTCAATATATATATATGTGTGTATATATATAAATATGTAAATACTCGCAAACTTCAAACATGTATAAACTTTATACATGTAACCATTTGACCAAATATATAATCGTTTAAAACTTAATTGTAGACTCTTTAAATTAGTTTCATGACTCACTACACCTACACGTCTAACTAAAAACATTACATATATATTCGATGGATACCACATACATATATATAACTATTGTCATACCAACATCAAGTTTTAACCACTTTATTATTATTATAATATCTCAATTATTTAGGACAAGAGACAACACCCCGTTTATTATCTTTAATTAATCTAATACACAACTCAATTCCAATTATTCATTTTAATTCCTACTTCATGAGTGAAATATGGAACTCCATGTTCCATCAAAATACCACATGAAAATATTAGTATCATCATTCACATCATACATCCATACAATTTCTTTCTTCTTTTCACATGGTGTACGATTCAAGGGGCGGCCCACCAATTGCATGACACCAATAAATTTTCCAACAATTCATACTTCTATCCATTCAGTTCTTGTTCTTTTCTTTGTTTACTAAGGGGGACCCTGCACAAAATATTATACCTCCAAAAATCTAGTATTAAACCTACAAAATAACTACTCATTATTCCTTCTAGATCATGATCAGGAACTTTCCCATCCATACATCCATAGACTTTAGCTAGTGAAATATATATATTAGGATTCCATCCTTTTTCCTTCATTTCTCACGACTACAAAGGGACCCACCCCTTACACACTTTAAGCCTTAAAACTTCAATCAACAAAACCCATACTATCCTCTCATTTCTTCCTGTTACGGCTGCAAAAAGGCCCATACCCACAACTAAATGTCTTGTCCAAATTAACAAACCATACTAAAATCCACTTCCATTCTTCTTGTTGTTTACGGCAGAGAGGACATCCTCAAACAAGTTCAAGCTTCAAGTTCACCATCTTTGTTCCTTCTCCTAAGTGAGTATGATCATCATCTTTAAACTCATTTCCATGTGTTTCATACTAAAGATTATTACATGTTAAAGTCTTATTTAAATAACTTTAGAATTCCATGTTATGCATGACTAAAAACTTATACTAATAAGTTACAATTTTCGTAAATATATATATACATGCCATATGTTTTAAACTTTGAGATGGCCTAGACAAATGATCCTTTCACATATACATCAAATACATGTTTTTAGTTTTATAAATTTGTAGAAACCAAACTTTGATTCAAGACTCATAGACTCCAACATTTTAACGTATGTTTATATGTATGATCATTTTGAAAATTTGACACATATAGACTTATGATCTTTCATTTTAGAATCATATTCATATTTATAGTTTTATTATAAATCAAGCTTTGACCTCAAGACTTATGAAATTAACTATTTAAAACAATGGTTAGATTAAGTTAACTTTTATAATTACTAGGACCATAAATATATTATGTCATAGTTATAAATTCATGTACATATGTCGAAGTAAGTTTCATTAAATTAAAAGATGGTTTTTATCTAAATACTTAGTATGTAGTACACACAAAGTTTAATAAATGCCTAAAAATACATTAGCTTATTTTATGTATATAACAAGTGTATGATTTGTCATTAGTAATAAAAGTCATAACCCCTAAAATGAACTAAGGAATAAATGTTTAGATACTTTTATGTCAATATAGTCATGACCACATTGAAATACAACATACATTAATAAAATAGTCACAAAAAGGATAAATATTATCTCTTTAGACATATAAAGGTGTACATATTATTTTTACTACAAAATATATATATAAAAGTACTATTAATACTATCTTTTACTAAAATAACTATAAAGTTATACTTGTATTAAAACCGTTTACAAATAGTAAGACATCCATATATATATATATATATATATATATATATATATATATATATATATATATATATATATATATATATATGTATATATGTATGTATATATATATGTATATATATATATATAATACCTACTTCCTTAAAAACGGACCGTTAGGCATATTTTACAAAATTATATATATAAATGGTGTTCAAATCAAAATATCTAAAAACTTATCTTTTTACACGAAAGGATCATTAGGCCAAATTAGTTCATAAATGTTGTCGAACTTTGTAAAAATATTATTATAAACGGATATGTGACAACTCGACCTTTCAGGTTAACTCAGTTAACAAATCCAGTTAGAAATCCAGTTAAGTACTAACTCAGTTAACCTAATCTTAACCTCGGGGATTATTTCTGTCAAATATTTAATCTCAAACTGCAGGGACTAATCCTGCCAAGTCCCAAGACTTGGATGGTTGACTCTCAAAGTCAAAACCAAACTCAAATTCAATTTGTTGACTTTTAAAAGTCAAACCCGTACCAAATCGACTCAAATCCGAATACCACGATCATTCCTATTGAAATTCGTAACCGTTATGCACTTGATAGACATAATCGATCATCATTAGATCATTAAACTCAATTATTGATTCTAATTAATCCCAATTATGGGCATTAAATCTCATAACCGTCGATCCCAACTCAAAAACCTCACAATTCGGTTACCACTATCACAATTACGCAATCCATCACCTCAGACGAATTACTCTCTAGCTTCTACACGCTTCAATTCGATCGAAATCAGAGCCGGAGTCACCGGAAGCAAAGCCATGCAAGTCGGAATACGTTTTTGGTCGAGCACTATCAATACTCCATCCATTCTGGTAACTACATACCTCTTTAGTTTCGTTTTAATATGTTGATCATTAGCCCTATGCTATTTTGGCTCTATATCACCAAATTGAACTCGACCCGTAATCTAGGGTTCGTTCATATGCGATTTGGGGCTTTTGATCTTAGACACGTTTATAATCGTATTAATCTATTTCATTAGACTCGTAACCATCTGTTTAAAGAAAGCCCTAACCTAATTGTGGGTTACATTACCGAATCAAACAAGAACCCGTATCTAGGGTTCATATGGTTTCGGTTTGATCGAGCCCCAATCTAAACACCATTTCAATCAAATTAAACCACGGGTATAGGTTCGCAAGGCCTTAATCTGTAAAAGCCCCATGGTTTCAATAGTTTTTAACATAAGATTCGATTGAATCGATTCTGAGTTCATAGTTAGGGTTTTCGACATTTGAATTTGAGTTTAAACGACCCTATGATTGTTGATTTCCAAATTAAACACACCCACATAATCGCCAATACTCGATTTTCATAACCCCTAACCAATCTTACTTATTCGTGGTCGGAAATTGTGGTTTGGGGACGGGTTTTGAACCGGGTATGCGTGGGGGAGGGAAACCGCAGCGAACTGTATGTTAAAACCATTCCAATCCAGATTTGTTCGCGATACCCTAGCGGGTGGAGATGGTTAAGACACTGGACTCGTGTGCAGGAGACCCGGGTTCAAGTCCGGTCTCCTGCATTTTTATTTTGGGGCCTTTTCTAGTATTATTTTAATATAAAAACTAAACCCTATGTTATTATATTAATATGTTAATGTGTTTTAGCACGGGAAACAACCCGTAGGCTCGGGTTTGGTTTTATAACCTAAATTTAATATTATTCCCACTTTTAAATATTATTTTCAAACCACGAATTCAAATAAAATAATATGTTTATATTATTTTCAACCCATGACTTCTATTATTAAATAATATATATTTTTATATTATTTCACCTCGTTTATTTACCTCGTGTAACGTTCCAAACCAATAAATAATATATTTGTTATATTATTTACCCACGTTTGTATATACTCGATTAAAAATAATATATTTGTTATTTTTCCACACAAATGACTATTTAGTTAATCATTCGAACCTAAAAATAATATATTAAATTATATTATTTTCCCAACTTTTGTAAACGACTTTAACGTACGAATTTATATATTTGTTTGATTATTATTCGCTATTAACGAACGACACGTAACGATTCGATCTTAATTTTTATATTAAGTATCTCTATTCCGGTAGACACGTTCGTCTACTCATTGATCCTTAGAATACGTTAAGACGTTCTAACCTTCCGTGTCGTCGTCACAAATCCTGTATGTCCCTAACTTATGTGTTTATAATTCTAGGGCATACGTAAGCCGTGCAGGCTAACATTTGAGGTTCCAAATCTCATACTTGTGTGATACTAATTACTACGCTCTACTCAGGTGAGTTTTCACGGCCCCTTTTACTGCTTTTAAACTGGGGGAGAAAACATGATACAAACTCTTTTGATTTTTGTACTTCATTTTATATCAGTTGTTATGACTATACGTAAACTCTATCATGAAAGTCCTCACATCGAACCGTTTAAATATGAATATAGCGAGGTATGTTGGGTAGTACTACTGGGTTTGACAAACCTCACCCGCGTTAGTCGCGCTAACTCGATTGGATATCGAACGGGTGCAATATTGACCTAAACGTGCACCGTGGTTGATAGACCTGGTGGGAGGCAATACAAACAGTCAGTTTACGGTTGCGAGCGTAATAGCAAACATGAACATGGGTTAGCTACTCGTTGGTATATATATGTTGATTGTACATTAATCTGGTAAATGCTTGATTACTATACTGAAACCTGTGAACTCACCAACCTTGTGTTGACACTTTTCTTACATGTTTTCTCAGGACGCTAAGCTATGGCACAGGTTGCACAATTAGGACATGCATGGAGTCCTACTGTCATTCCTTTCATTTCAAACATGATAAACAGTTTACCTAATTATATTGATTGACGCTTGTTGCGTGTAACTACTTTAAATTTTATATCAACGTTTACGCTTCCGCATTAACTCTGAACTTTTATGTTATGACATTTCAAGTCCCATATAGTGTCGTTTGATGTAACTAATGACTGAGATCCTGGTGTGTCACCTTCCAAACGGTAAAACTCCGTTAGTTGAAATTGGGGGTGTGACAAGATATATATGCTGTCATAAAAAGTTGAGGACTTTGTAAACTAAAGGATACACCCAACATTCACAACAAACTAAATTCATGAGACCTCATTAGCATCCTCATAATTTGTAGGATACGTTTAGGTTAACCACAAGCTTACTCGGAGAAAATACCAGGTGAGATCTCGTAGCCCCTTTTTATATTTACTTGATTTGGGGGAAAAACATGCTCATTTATACAAACTCGCTTTCATATATACGTGCCACCCGAAATGTTAATTGTATAAGTTTCCCTATCACATTAAGACCCTGTTACACACAACTATTTAACTCATGGATCGAGCCTTGGTTTAATATAGATAGTACTATCGGGATTGACAATCCCCATTCTCTAGTTTGTTGAACGCGTAAATCAACAGACAACTATATTGGATGATTATTACTGAAACAAACAATATGCCTCGTGATAGGGCATGAATACTCATTGGGGCAAACTCAGTCAACATGTTTAGTTGTTGTGGGCTCAAAAATTACATTACATTTCCTCTCGCACATATTTCAAACTTATATATTTATATATGTGATTTTATGAACTTATTGTTTACTCGAGTCTTAAACCTACGAACTTACCAACTTTTTAGTTGACCATTTTTAGCATGTTTTTCAGGTAACAAATGATAAGTATCAAGACACGCACAAATAGGAGCTTCTTGAAGATTTGCTTTTGTAATAGGCCATAGTTAATTAGCATATTTATGTATGGGATTAAAAAATTGTAACCCTAAAAATGAAACTCCTTGTGCTCTTTTGATTATGAATGAATGAACTAGTATTTTCTTTTATTACCATGTGATAGCTCGACATACCACATTTTGTCACCCTCTCGTGTTTCCGCTTTAGCGGGGGTGTGACGGATTGGTATCAGAGCCCATGGTTATAGGGAATTAGGTGGCCTTAGCTAACCTAGACTATAACTTTAGGACATCACTATTATAGGAGTAAGTCATAGATATTACCAGTCATACTTACACTTATTATTATTTATTTCAGCAAGATGTCGAGCTATTCAACAGGATCAAAGAGTTACTACTCAGTCACTTCTGACGATGAGGAGCCAACCGAAGTAACTAACGAGAATTACTCGGACGGTAGCACAGCTGAACTTCCTAGCAACGCAAGGAAATCCCCATTCTATGTGCCCGGTGGACCAAGCTACAGTGTTGTAGCCAATGACGCAGACTTTGCAGCACCCGTGTCACCACACCTAGCGCAGCCTGCACTCCCGACACAACCTATGCCACCACCACCATGACAAGGAGCACGCAACCGGTTGACACCATTAGTTCTCATTTGGGCCTTCCTCACATCTCTCATCATCTATCTTTATTACTAGGTTTTATTTCATGTGACAGCCATGACTTCTAGTTTGTTCTTTTGGGCTAGACGATAAAGCTTTTCGCTTTCGTCATATGGGCATGATGTCCAACTATTAGTAGGAATATTGTATGAAAAACTATGATTTCGTTTATGTAAGCCATTATGTTTTGTATGCTATTTTCATATTGTGTATATTTCAGCATGTCTTCCACTAAACCTCATCCGTACACACAGGACGAGAACACCGAGTTACCTAAGCACCCAGTTGACAGTACGGGCTACCTAGCAGACGACGACGATGAGTCAAATTGGGATTGGAACTCCGAGACAGGGAACGGCCCGACGTCACCCGTAAGTGTGCTTAGGCACCAGCCCATAGTTTTCGAGTGACCGCACAGGATATACCACTACCATACGCATTCACTGTTGGAGGATCACCTACTCCCACGATGGGATATCCAATCGAGGAGTACCCGGATGAGGATACTCAACCCACTGGAGATATCAACTCAATCTACGTATGTTGGTTGTTTGACCAAGGACGTGAAGACAGAGCTTTACTTCACCAACACCAGGAGTGGATCATGAGCATCACATCAGAGCTAGAGCAGACCCAGGAAGCACTAATCGTCACACTTGCACTAGCTGACTCAGCTAGGGATGAAGCACTACTTGCAACAACCGGCCATGGGAATGGGAGACTTTTGTGGATCATGGCCATGGTCGCACTCGTCGTTGCTTTTGTTTATTACTTTTAGAACCCTAAGTAGGATGTGTTGTGTTAGTATTTAACTATCTACTATCTGCTAACTCATGAAATAAATCGCAGACATTTTGTTATAATTAGGACCCTTGTATTACAATATTATGCTAATGAAATGAAACAATTACTATCTAATTCTATGACGAATTATTTTCCTTGTATCTATTTATATAATAATTTAAATTCAAACTTCTTTCATATAGAACATGCCTCCCAAAGGAAAAACTCGACGACAAACGAATGAAGTTCAGGGAGATGAACATCCCACTATGGCACAAGTAATCGCTCAACAACTCAAAGACGCTATACCTGAAATAGTCACGCAAGTCAGCGAGAACATAAGGAACACCCGAACCGCAAGAGACGGAACCTCGGGCGGAGACGGAAGCAATGGGAATAATCACAATGAGGGCGAGGGAAGTGCTAGTGGAAAAGGTTGTTCTTACAAAACATTTGTGGCCTGCAAACCAAAAGAATTTAATGGCAATGCAGGAGCCATTAGCGCTCTAAAATGGATTGAAAGGATTCTACTGTAATCAAAATTAGCGAATGTTTGAATGATCAGAAGGTGAAATACGCTACATGTTCATTCCAAGGAAAGGCGTTAAACTGGTGGAACACTCAAGTCCAAGCTAGGGGAGAAGAAGAAATCAACAGGATGACATGGGACGAACTGAAGACAATGCTCATTGAAGAATATTGCCCGAAGAATGAGATACAGAAATTGGAAGCTGAATTTTGGGGACTAACCATGATTGGTGCTGACATTCAAGCTTACACCAATAGATTTCACGAGTTATCATGTTTACTACCACACATGGTCACCCCCGAATCCAAGAAGATTGATAGGTACCTCTGGGGATTGGCACCCCAATTTCGCAGCATGGTTACTTCCTCTGAACCAACCACCTTGAAGAATGCTATCCTGTTAGCCGAAACACTTACTAATGATGTGATAAGAGCTAGAATACTAGTGAAGGGAAGTTCAAGTGATAAGAGGAAACTAGATGAAAATTCGGGAAAGAAATTCGGAGGCGGATTTGTTAAGAAATCTCGACTAACCAAAGCAACCACTCAACGAACTGCAACCATGAACTCTACCGTTGTTCAAATCATAACCCCTATTGCAGAGAAGGGAAAGTACACTGGTACAGCCCCGAAGTGCAACAAATGTCCTTTTCACCACACTGGTGCATGTCCCACCTGTGACAACTGCAAGAAGCAAGGACACTATACCCGATACTACAAGGAAGGCAATCTTAACAACAAAAACCACAACAATCTGAACCGCAACAACAACAATAATCAAAGGGTGTGTTATGAATGCAACAGTCCAGGTCATCTCTGCAACGCATGTCCTCGGTTGAACCGCGGCCAAGGAGCTATGAAATAATGGAAACCAAGCTCCGGGAAGAGCTTTTGTGATGGAAGCTAATAATGCTCTGTCACACCCCGACCTATGGCGGAATCATCGGGGCGGGACATGTAAGACTGTTCATAGCACATGGTTGACTAAATTGAAATATATTAAAGTTAAATTTCCATTACAAATAATCCAAGAACAAACCAACTTCAAACAAGAAACATAAAAACAACTCATAAAATTCTTGATTTAAATTGCTCGAAAAATATAAAATTATAATTCTGTTACAATTTCTAAGTCACACACGACCGTGCCTCGGAAGGGCACGATCGTGCTCAAGCCACGGGCGCGACCGCGCTAGTCGGGGCGCGACCGGGTTGATCAACAGAGGGCACAAACTAGACCAGTCAACGGGCACGACCGCGCCTTGGCCCGGCACGGTCGTGTCTATGATTCTTAGACACAACAAAGACTAGCCCAAAGGGCATGACTAGGTCTGGACAGGAAGACACGACCGCGCTGCTAGTCGGCACGACCGCGCTACATGAGGCGCGGCCGCGCCAGATGATTAGCGCGACCGTGTCTCTTCCAAGTCAGACACGAATTGAACAATTTTTGTATTTATAACGATGGAATTGATAGAGCTTTTGATTACTGAGTTATTACGAGTCTTTTCATATAATTTAATTGCATGTAAATCGTGTTTAAGTATGGATTCGATTAAATCTTTTCTTATTAAAATAATCATTTTGATTCGGACGATTTCTGTAATGAAAGCCCAGATTGATAGGGGGCTTTTGATATATGGACCGAAACGAAAAGGAGGGATGATTCAATTACCTCAAATAGTAAGGAATTGATAGCGATCGGTAGAAGAGAGTTCCGGCGTCGGCGGTTACGGCTTCCGGCGACTTCGGCTGCAATTCCGGCTAGGCCAGAGAGTCCAGAGACTTGACGAGATTCAGGAGATGCGAATTCCTTTCTTGATTGGGAGGATTTGGGTTCAGAGGAGGATTCGAGTTTTTTTTTGCTTGAATTGCTTGAGAGATTTCGAGGTTGATAGTATGAAACTGAGACGTTTGTAAAATTTGAGAATGGTGATACACTCGTTAAGGGAAAAGAAACGTAGGACTCTTACGGATTCTCAACGATCGGGTGATTAAACTGCATTTACGTTTCAACTGTTACACAGGCGCGACCGTGCCCAAATATGGCGCGACCGTGCCTAGGCACCAGGCGCGATCGTTTCAGGACCAGTCGCGTGATCGTGCCGAGGCACTAGGCGCGACCGTGCCAGGACGAAGCACGACCGTGCTAGACTAGGGTTTCTTGACATTTTTCAACTTTAGTCCTTGACTTTTCAGGTTTAATGTGTTTGAATTAAATAGTTTCTTGCATAGTGTTTAAATGTATATAATTACGTAAAACTTGCGAATTTGTATCGAGTCATTGCGTTTAGTTTACGGTGAGAAAAATAGTAAGACAGTGCACGAGTATTGAATTCGAAATTGCATTACATTGAATTGAAATATGAATACTAAAAATTAGAAATGTTACAGTCTCCCCATGTTGAGAGAATTTCGTCCCGAAATTTAGCTAGAGGAAACAACGGTATTAGTAAAAAGATGAAGGTACTTAAGCTTCATTTGTTCTTCTCGTTCCCAAGTGAACTCAGGACCACGCTTAGATTCCCAACGAACTTTGACAATAGGAATGCGACTTCGCTTGAGCTGTTTGACTTCACGATCCATAATTTCCACCGGCTTCTCAACGAAGTGCATCGTTTCATCAATGCGCACGTCGTCAAGCGGTATATGGAGATTTTCATCAGCGAGACACTTCTTCAGATTAGATATATGAAATGTAGGATGCACATTGCCAAGAGATGGAGGTAACTCGAGCTTGTAAGCCACCTTCCCAATCCTTTCAAGGATCTTGAATGTACCAACATAACGAGGTGCTAACTTACCTTTCTTTCCAAAACGGATCCCGCCCTTCCATGGAGACACCTTAAGAAGAACAAGATCACCGACTTGGAATTCCAAGGGTTTTCGACGTTTGTCGGCATAACTCTTTTGCCGACTCCTCGCTACTCGCATATTGTCTCGGATTTGAATAACCTTGTCGGATGTTTCTTGAATTAACTCGGGACCAGTGATTTGTGCTTCACCAATCTCGTTCCAACAGATAGGAGAACGACACTTGCGACCATAGAGAGCTTCGAATGGAGCCATGTTGATACTTGTGTGGTAGCTATTGTTGTAAGAAAACTCAATGAGGGATAGATGTGAATCCCAATTGCCACCAAAATCGATTACACAAGCTCTAAGCATGTCTTCAAGAGTTTGGATTGTTCGCTCGGTTTGACCATCAGTTTGGGGATGGTAAGCCGTGCTCAAATCCAATCGTGTGCCAAGAGCAGCTTGGAGAGATTGCCAAAATCGAGAAGTGAACCGGGCATCTCGATCAGATATTATGTTCAAGGGAACACCATGACGACTCACGATTTCGTCGATGTAAATTCGGGCTAGTTTCTCAACCCGATAGTCTTCACGGATAGGCAAGAAATGAGCAGATTTGGTGAGTCGATCAATGATCACCCAAATACTATCATAACCACTCGAGGTGCGAGGGAGTTTGGTAATAAAATCCATGGCTAAGTTCTCCCATTTCCACACGGGAATTTCCGGTTGTTCCAGCAAACTAGAAGGACGTTGATGTTCGGCTTTGACTTTGGAGCAGGTTAAACATTTGGCAACATAAAGAGCAATGTCCTTTTTCATACCGGGCCACCAATATTGTTGGCGAAGATCTTGGTACATTTTATCCGCACCAGGATGAATAGAATAACGAGTCTTGTGAGCCTCGTTCATGAGAAATGTACGGAGATCATCGCGATCGGGAACCCAAATACGGTTCAAGTAATATAGTAAGCCATTGGGTTTTGATTCAAGAAGGAGTTCAACACCACATGACATTTCTTCGTACATGTTACCCTCGGTTACCGAGACGTGTTGAGCTTCTAAGATACGGGTTTGAATATCGGTTTGAATACGGGCACAATGAAGCATAACATGGTCCTTTCGACTCAAAGCATCGGCTACAACATTCGCCTTGCCGGGATGGTAACGAATCTCGCAGTCGTAGTCGTTAAGGAGTTCGACCCAACGTCGTTGCCTCATATTGAGTTCTTTTTGGTTGAAAATATGTTGAAGACTTTTGTGGTCGGTGAACACCACACATTTCGTGCCATATAGGTAATGTCTCCAAATCTTTAACGCGAATACGACCGCACCCAACTCGAGATCGTGCGTCGTATAATTCTTCTCATGAACTTTGAGTTGCCTTGATGCATAAGCGATTACTTTGCCTCGTTGCATGAGAACACAACCAAGACCTTGGTTAGAAGCATCACAATAGACAACTAAACCATCATTTCCATCGGGGAGAGTCAATATGGGAGCATTGCACAGCTTTTGCTTGAGGGTTTGAAAAGCTTCTTCTTGTTTCGGTCCCCATTCATAAGTCTTACCCTTGTGGGTCAAAGCGGTAAGAGGGACAGCAATCTTTGAGAAATTTGAGATGAAACGACGATAATAACCCGCAAGACCAAGAAATGAACGAACTTCGGTAGGAGTCTTCGGGGCATTCCAATTCTTAATCGTTTCAATCTTAGCAGGATCAACATGAATACCCTTGTCGTTGACGATGTGACCAAGAAATTGAACTTCCTTTAGCCAGAATTCACATTTGGAGAATTTGGCATATAGTTGTTCTTTTCTCAAGAGGTCCAAAATCAATCTAAGGTGTTGTTCATGATCGGCTTTAGTCTTGGAATAGATTAAGATATCGTCAATGAAGACAATCACGAATTTATCAAGGTATGGTTTGCACACACGATTCATGAGATCCATGAAAACTGCGGGTGCATTGGTTAACCCGAAAGGCATAACCATGAACTCGTAATGACCATACCTTGTTCGAAAAGCAGTCTTAGGAATGTCATCTTCTTGAACACGAAGCTGATGATAACCGGATCGAAGATCAATCTTCGAGAAGCAAGTAGAACCTTGAAGTTGATCAAAAAGATCATCGATTCTAGGCAAAGGATAACGGTTCTTGATAGTAAGTTTGTTGAGTTCGCGGTAGTCAATACACATGCGAAACGATCCATCCTTCTTCTTAACAAATAAGACGGGTGCACCCCACGGTGAATGACTCGGACGGATGAATCCCTTGTCGGAGAGCTCTTGAAGTTGACTTGCAAGTTCTTGCATTTCAGAAGGTGCAAGACGATAAGGGGCTCTAGCCACGGTGTTAGCTCCAGGTATAAGATCAATAAGGAACTCTACTTGACGAACGGGAGGAAGACCGGATAAATCCTTAGGAAAAACTTCGGGGAAATCCTGAATGATCGGAATGTCTTGGATACTCTTCTCCTTGACATCCTTTTGAACAATATGAGCTAAGAAAGCGATGTACTTCTTTCGTAAGTACTTTTGAGCGGTAGTACACAACATCAACTTAAGTCCTTTGCAAGGCTTTTCACAAAAAACTCTTAAGGTTTCTCCCGATGGTAGCGGAATTTGGATACACTTTTCAAAGCAAATGACTTCGGCATGATGATTTGATAGCCAATCCATACCTATGATAATATCAAAGTAGTGGCATTGGAACAAGGTTGATTGGGAATGAATGGTCATTTAGTTCTAAGGAGCAATCATAAATAATGGAGTCAATTGTAAGGGAGTCACCATTCGCTATTTCAACGGTGAAGGTTTTCTCTAATTGGGATCAAGTCTTTGCAAGTAAAGGCTCAAAATTAAGTGACACAAAACTTTTATCGGCACCGGTATCGAACAAAATGGAGGCATATTGACTATTAACAAGGAACGTACCATTAACCACGTCGTTGTTGGCTTGAGCTTCGTTGGCATTTATGTTGAACGCACGCCCACGAGCTCCACCTTGTCTACCATTTGCAAGTCTTGGACATTGATCACGAAAATGGTTCGGGTCACCACACTCATAGCAAGCATGCCCATTAGCAATGGCGGGAGCACCTTGGTTAGCCACTTGAGGTACGGTTCGGTTTGGAGGGTTGACTTGGCCCGTAAGAGCTTTGGTCCTACAAACACTAACTGTATGACCATATCTCCCACAATAAGTACAAAGGCGACATGGGATAGTTTGAGGATGATGAAAATTGCAGGTGGCACAAAGAGGGTAGATCCCAACATATGGCTTTTTAGTCGGCGATTGAACCATAGGTGTAGCTTGGTTGACGGGAACAGCAGGAGTAACCACAGCAAAATTTCTAACCTTCCTCTTTCTATTATTGCGAGAAGGCTCGGTTGTGGCTTCTTTGTTGTGAGTAGGAGGGGTTATGGTTTCAGAAACTTTCTTAGAACCCTTTTTGGTAAGAGTTCCAGCTTTCACATGATTATCAGTTAAAGTAGCGGATAGACGAATAGCATCCTCCAGGGTAGCAGGATTTCTACCTAAGACAGTATCTTGGATTTGTCTTGGTAGCCCACCAATATACTTCTCGATACAACGGGACAAAGGAGTGACCATGTGGGGCACGAGAAGACTCAACTCAAGGAACCGAGTTGTATATGCTAAGCTTTCCCCGCTATCTTGGGCAAGATCCCAAAATTCAGCTTCTAGCTTTTTCACTTCATTTCGAGGACAGAACTCCTCGGTCATAAGTCTTTTAACCTCATCCCAAGGTAAGGCCATAGCTACATCAACACCCCTCTTCCTTTTCTCCCCATTCCACCATGTAAGTGCCCGTTTTTGTAGGACACTTGTAGCATGACGAACACGGAGGTTTCTGTCACACCCCGACCGATGGCGGAATCATCGGGGCGGGACATGTAAGACTGTTCATAGCACATGGTTGACTAAATTGAAATATATTAAAGTTAAATTTCCATTAAAAATAATCCAAGAACAAACCAACTTCAAACAAGAAACATAAAAACAACTCATAAAATTCTTGATTTAAATTGCTAAGTCCAAATCCTATATTGAGCACGTCTTGAATCATTCTCACATATTAGGGCCTGAAACATGAATAAAATAAAGTTAACTAAAAAGTTGGTGAGTATAACACAGTTGTAAATAGATAGCATATAGTTGAAAACAAATCCTTTACAAAACATGATAAAATAAGGCATTTATGGGGAGCAGCTATTGTGTAACCATGTACAACCAAACCTTGTAACTAGCATGCAAAAATTGTGTTGTCGGTTTCAATCACCGCGCACCTGGGTGGGTTTGTCAGACTCAATAGATCTATCATTGAAAACCGTCGGTTGTATAGTTAATGATTGCACATAATCGCATACAAAGGTTAGCACAACTAGCACTCGGGCACAAAGCTCAAATTTTGCACACATGTATGTAAATAGGATTTTGCACTTGTGTTGTTTGCGTAAATGTAAATGTGTAATGTGTATAGAGTTCATGTTCCACCCCAAAAGTGTAAAAGAGTAAAAAGGGGTTGTGAATACTCACTTGGTATGGAGATGTAGCTAACAAAGAGTATAGATAAAATAAGGGTTCTTGATACGCACGGGTTAACCTAGATAGTAATGTATGTTGAATCAAATCGGTGTACCAAGTTTAAGTCTAACATTGAAGGTTGAGTTTGTGTATAAAAAGTAGTAAATGAAATATATAAAGTTGTAGTAACCATTTTTGAAACATTTGACTAAAGTTTGGAATTTAAATAATAAAATAGAATTTTTATAAAATTGTTGATTATGAAAATAATATATGTGTTAAATGTAAATTAATAAATAAGTAAATGATTATAGTTTATGAAATAATGTAAATATTGATTGTAATTAAGTATAAATAAATAAATGATTTTTGTTTAAATATTAAATAAATAATTATTATCTTATTTATTTATAAACTTGTAACTTAATCATTTAAAACATCATTTAAGTGTAAGATAAATATAAATTTAATTTTTATAAATTTTTAAATAAACTTTTAAATAAATAATATTTATCTCTTCAAATACAGAAAACATATTTTTATAAAATTTGAAACATTTATTGGTCGAAAAATATAAAATTATAATTCTGTTACAATTTCTGAGTCACACACGACCGTGCCTCGGAAGGGCACGATCGTGCTCAAGCCACGGGCGCGACCGCGCTAGTCGGGGCGCGACCAGGTTGATCAATAGAGGGCACAAACTAGACCAGTCAATGGGCACGACCGCGCCTTGGCCCGGCACGGTCGTGTCTATGATTCTTAGACACAACAGAGACTAGCCCAAAGGGCATGACTAGGTCTGGACAGGAGGACACGACCGCGCTACATGAGGCGCGGCCGCGCCAGATGACTAGCGCGACCGTGTCTCTTCCAAGTCAGACACGAATTGAACAATTTTTGTATTTATAACGATGGAATTGATAGAGCTTTTGATTACTGAGTTATTACGAGTCTTTTCATATAATTTAATTGCATGTAAATCGTGTTTAAGTATGGATTCGATTAAATCTTTTCTTATTAAAATAATCATTTTGATTCGGACGATTTCTGTAATGAAAGCCCAGATTGATAGGGGGCTTTTGATATATGGACCGAAACGAAAAGGAGGGATGATTCAATTACCTCAAATAGTAAGGAATTGATAGCGATCGGTAGAAGAGAGTTCCGGCGTCGGCGGTAACGGCTTCCAGCGACTTCGGCTGCAATTCCGGCTAGGCCAGAGAGTCCAGAGACTTGACGAGATTCAGGAGATGCGAATTCCTTTCTTGATTGGGAGGATTTGGGTTCAGAGGAGGATTCGAGTTTTTTTTTGCTTGAATTGCTTGAGAGATTTCGAGGTTGATAGTATGAAACTGAGACGTTTGTAAAATTTGAGAATGGTGATACACTCGTTAAGGGAAAAGAAACGTAGGACTGTTACGGATTCTCAACGATCGGGTGATTAAACTGCATTTACGTTTCAACTGTTACACAGGCGCGACCGTGCCCAAATATGGCGCGACCGTGCCTAGGCACCAGGCGCGATCGTTTCAGGACCAGTCGCGCGATCGTGCCGAGGCACTTGGCGCGACCGTGCCAGGACGAAGCACGACCGTGCTAGACTAGGGTTTCTTGACATTTTTCAACTTTAGTCCTTGACTTTTCAGGTTTAATTTGTTTGAATTAAATAGTTTCTTGCATAGTGTTTAAATGTATATAATTGCGTAAAACTTGCGAATTTGTATCGAGTCATTGCGTTTAGTTTACGGTGAGAAAAATAGTAAGACAGTGCACGAGTATTGAATTCGAAATTGCATTACATTGAATTGAAATATGAATACTAAAAATCAGAAATGTTACATGCTCGTCAAGACCCGAACATTGTGACGGGTACGTTTCTCATTAACAATCATTACGCTTCTATACTATTTGATATCGATGCATACAATAGTTTGTTTCTCTCGAATTTAGACCATTGCTAGGGTTAAAGTCGATTTGTTTGGACCATCCTTATGCCATAGAATTAGCAAATGTAAAATTAATTGAGGCTAGGGAAGTAATCAAAGGTTGCATGCTTAATCTAGAATATCACTCTTTTAGCATAGACCTTATTCCCATAGAACTTGGAAGCTTCGACATAGTTATTGGTATGGATTGGCTATCCAAGAATCATGCGGAAGTCGTATGCTTTGAAAAGACGATTCGAATACCCCTTCCAGACGGAGAGATGCTTATAGTACGGGGAGAAAAACCTGGTAGAAGCTTAAAGATCATTTCGTGTATGAAAGCCCGCAAGTGTTTGAAGAAGCAGTACTACGCCTTTTTGGCCCATGTAGTAGAAAAGAAACCCGTTGAGAAGCGCATTCAAGATATACCAGTCGTCAGAGATTTTCCAGAAATCTTTCCAGAAGATTTTCCTGGACTACCCCCTCTGCGGCAAGTTGAATTTCGAATTGACTTAATACCTGGAGCAGTGCCTGTAGCTAAATCCCCATATCGTTTAGCCCTATCAGAAATGCAGGAGCTCTCAAGTCAATTACAGGAACTCTTGGATAAGGGTTTTATAAGACCAAGTTTCTCGCCATAGTTCTTTTCATGAAAAAGAAAGACGGTTCATTCAGAATGTGTATCGACTACAGGGAATTAAACAAGCTAACAATAAAGAATCGTTACCCACTGCCAAGAATCGATGACCTCTTCGATCAAATGAAAGGATCAACTCATTTTTCCAAGATTGACCTAAGATCAGGATACCATCAGTTGAGAATTCAAGAGGATGATGTCCCAAAGACTGTTTTTCGAACTCGTTACGGGCACTACGAGCACCTCACTGCCGTTTGGATTAACAAACGCACCTGAAGTGTTCATGGATCTAATGAACAGGGTATGCAAACCCTACCTAGATAAGTTTGTGATAGTATGTATCGATGATATACTTATCTATTCACGCAACAAGGAAGAACATGAACAACATTTGAAGTTAGTTCTAGAGTTACTAGGAAATGAGAAGCTTTATGCAAAATTCTCTAAGTGTGAATTTTGGTTGAGGGAAGTTCATTTCCTTGGACATGTAATCAATGAAAATGGTATGCATGTAGACCCCTCTTGTGACATTTCGAGTTTTCAATTCACGCTTTTATATTATATGTCATGTAAACATTTTCTATTGAATGAAATGCAAGTATTTTTATTTAAACTTTATACAAAGTATACATTTCTTTTATTTTTATTTTATGGATTTAAAATAATTAAAAATTTTATAAGTTTTAAATTTACATAAAATTTTATATAAATCTAAATTTAAAAAGTTCATAACAAAAATATGATAATCTATCTAAATAATAATTGACTTTTATAAAAATATATTTATAATAATAATATAAGTTTATAAAATATAATTGAAATTAAAAAGAAATTTAATTAATTATTTTTATAAAAGTTAAGGGGCTGTTTTTGAAAATAATGAAACTAAAAGGTTTTAAGACAAAATCTGTTAAGGGGCTGTTTCTAGACAAACTAAACCACAGGGACTAACGGGTAACAATCTCAGGGACTATTTTAATACAAAAAAAAACTTCAGGGACCATTTCTGCCAAATCCCAATTCGCATTTCCGGTTGTCTCCCCCGTTGTCCGGCGGTCCAAGCCATTTTCCGGAGACCCCCTCGACACGCCTGTTCCCTGCACCTCGACAGCCGAAAATGGTCTCCCTAACCTCGTCGTCCCCACGCGAACAAAAGCCCCCGACCAATTTGTCGTTTAAACATACGAAAAGTCTGATCGTGTCTGTGGCCGAAAGTCCACGCCACGAATTCGGCCTCGACAAGAAACCTCCACGCCTGAAAGATGGCTCGACAGTTTCGTCTCGTGCAGACGAGTGTCTGGACATGCTCAATTGCTTGTCTCATTATCGGGATCGAGCTCGGCTATAAATAGCCATTACCGGACCTGCTCGAGCTCGCCACCCCTTTTTCACCCACTCTCACTTCAAATTGAAGATGACATTGTGTTCGTCGCCTCTGAGTGAAGCTGTGACCATAGTCTTAGAGCCCAATTCCATCCCGAATCTTGAATTCCCATTCTTGATATTCTCGGATTAAAAGCCCTGTCGTCCAGACCCTTTACGACCAAGTAAGAGTCTCAAATTCGTTCCTTTACCTTCTGTTATCATCTGGCCATCTGTTCCAATCGACATCGCAGCCTCAGACCTTGGGTTACCGGGCAAACCAATGTTCTCGGACACTGGTTTGCCGGTTGCCGAGAGCCAGCGACCAGTTTTGCTTATGTGGTTATCAATTAAACGCCACACACATAACCAGCGATGGGCGATAGCCCGGCTGGTTATGCGTGTGTGTGATTATGTCCGAGGTCACGGGTTCGATTCCGGTTGGCCTTCGGCCCAATTTTTTTTCTTTTGTTTTATAAAACTTTTATTTTATTTATTTATTTTATCTCATTTTAATAATTTCTCTATACAATAAAAACTATTACGAGTGGGTTGACTCGTTCATCTATTTTGAAAACGATTAAACAATTTTTTTTATAATAAACCCACCCAATCTTTATAAAATAATAAACTTTACAATTTTTATAAACTTGTTAAAATAAATTTTAATATATAATAATGATAACATAATTAAACAAATTGAAACTTTTCTTTTTATTTATTATTATATATAAATACAATAAACATAATAACAAATTATTTAAAATATAATATTTTAACAAGATTAAAATATATATATTTTTGATATTAAGTTTTACAAAATCATTATCATCTTTCTACCATATTTTATAAATGTTAACAAATATTATTATAAACCTATACACATTTAAATACGAATACGCACATATAAAACATACAATAACACTTATTTATCCACATTGGGTTTCAACGTGCTTAGTTTTCAACATTCTTATCACCCGCACTCGTGGATTAAAACATCCGCTAGCCATGTGAGTTACATAGCCCCTATTTTATATTTTTATATACTTTGGGGTGAAACATTATTTCATGCTACTCAATCAAATTGTTTATACGTGTTATTCATGTGGATTATATGCTTATTATCTTGGGTGTACAATCATCTACTTTAAACACAAAAAAACCAACAGTAATATTAATAAATCTATTGTGCCTGACCAGCCCACCCATGTAGGGTGTTTATTACTGCATACTCGGATATAGCCGCGTGTTATATTCAAACATATCGGATATAGTGGGTAACTATATTCAAACATACCGAACCTAGCTGTTGTGCTATGTTCAAGCGCGTCAATAAAGGTTTGAATTGTGCTTAGATAAATGATACAACCATGTATGCTATGTTTAACAAGATAAACAATGAGTTGCAAAACGTTTTTATTTACTATTTATCGGTTCCACTAAACCTATCTACTCACCAACTTTATAGTTGACACTTGATTTTAAATAATGTTTCAGGTTTGGATATGTGATTGCTTGTTGAAGATTCCTCCACTTAAGAACTTATGGACCTAGTTAATTAAATCAATGTTTTGGAATAGACTAGGTTATTTGAATTGTATTGTACTTGAATATTTGTTATTTTTAACTAGATTAATGAATTATGAAATATTTTAGCTATCATGTGCTTTTGAACAATCATTCCATTGTCCGCCTCGATGATTCCGCCATCGGTCGGGGTGTGACAGATTGGTATCAGAGCCATGGTTATAGGGAATTAGGTTATTAGACACAATGACCTAGACTATAACCCTAGGACTCCCTTTTACGTGTTACGTGCTAAATGATTATTTGCTATGTGAATTATTTGTAGTTAGGTATTATTTGAATTTTCCCAAGTTTAGTACATGAGACTTATACACATACATACAAGGCCTTAAACATACAATACATACTTTACATACACATTTGACAAATAAATATATGCAAACAAATACACTACACATCCTTATCCATACTCCTTCCTCATCCATACTATTTGCAACATTCCTACATATTTTATACTCGTAGACTCACAATTGTATTAAATTCTTGAAAATCTCGTCAACGACTTAATATCTTGAAAACTAGTAAAGGACATGTGCAATCTGGAAGGGTGACACCTGTACATTGGGTTTTCTGTCTAGGAAAGCATTTCGTATAAATCCAAATAAACGGACCCGTATGCTTTCCTGGGAATTCCTGAAGTGAGTGTTTACCTATAGGCTAAAGCATGTCTCCTTGAAAGTTTCGAGGAATTACTTAACGTTGATAAGTCATTGTATTCGCAAGAATACAATCCGAACCTAAACTCAAAATTTGGGGACATTATAGTAAGATAGGAAGAACTAGATGAACATGCAAAGCAAATCATTAGTACGGGTGCACACGTAATAACGATTTGTAGTGCATGCGAATCCCCGCAATTCCCCGCAATTCCTATTACGCGAATAATGATCTATGACATCATCTCCTACCCGGAATAGATGGCTTATTTTCCCCATCAACCTTGAATAAATACACATACATTGGCACGCGACATGATGAATCCCGCATTTTCTGCTTACATTATTCTCACTATAGCTCATATATATCCACTTTATCTAAAATATCATAAATTATTGTCTTTTCTTATGGTGTTAGAATGCCTCCTCGACGTGCAAACTCTAGCACTTCCAACCCGGATCTTGCTACTCTTATTGCCCAACTGGTGGGACAAATGACCCAAGCCAATAACAACAGTGACGGGTCTCACAACATCCAAGGAAACGGTGGTACCAACCCGCCTCAATGCACGTTTAAGCACTTTAACTCGTGCAACCCTACAAATTTTTACGGGACTGAAGGTGCTACCGGCCTACTACAATGGTTTGAAAGCATGGAAAGCACGTTCTTAAACAGTGACTATCCCGATAATCTTCGGGTTCGCTATGCCACAAGTGTACTTCAAAAGAGAGCCCTCACCTGGTGGAACGGTGAGAAACGCACTCGTGGTGTTGAGGTTGCTACATCTTTATCATGGGATGATCTGAAGAAATCCATGACTGATGAATTCTGTCCTCGAAATGAAATGTGGAAGCTCGAGACTGAGTTTTGGGATCTTACCTAAGACAGCGGGGATAATCTGGCTTACACCACCCGATTTCAAGAGCTGGGCCTATTGGTACCTCATATGATCACTCCTCTTGCTCGGGAAATTGAAAAATACATAGGCGGGCTGCCTATGCAAATTCAGGATGCTGTGTTAGGAAGCAATCCTCCTACACTTGAAGCTGCTATCCGTCTATCCGCTACGCTATCCGACAACCACGTCAAAGCCGGAACCTTATCAAGAAAGGGTTCCAAGAAGGTTGTTTCTACTCTTGCGGCCGTCAAAGATATAAAGCCCGAGTCTTCTAACCGCAACAAGAAACGAAAGGGTCGAAACTTCGCAGCTGTAACTCCCACCGCACCTGCTATTCAAGTGGCACCTTTGGGTCAAAACCCAAAACCTTATTTGGGCCTCAATCCCCAATGTCAGACCTGCAAATACCACCATCCTGCCAACTTACCATGCCGATTATGTTCAAGCTGCGGACGATATGGACAATTGGCCACTACTTGCTGTACCCGTCCTCCCGTCCATCAAGCTGCTCCAGCCAACCATCCAAACTATCCGACACCTCTCAATGGTCGGGCATGTTACGAATGAGAAGACCCAAACCATTTCCGTGACCGATGCCCAAAAATTCATCAACAAGGTGGTCCTCAAGGACGAGCGTTTAATATAAACGCTAATGAGGCACAAGCAAACAACGACGTGATAAACGGTACGTTCCTCGTAAACAATAATTATGCATCCGTTTTATTTGATACCGGTGCCGATAGGAGTTTTGTGTCTCTTACCTTTGAATATCGACTTGCTAAACAAAGAAGAAACTTGACAATTCTTATTCCGTGGAGATAGCAAACGGGAAATCTATTGCTATAAATTCTGTTATCCGCAACTGCAATCTCGATCTTAATAATCATGAGTTCTCTGTTGATCTCCTTCCGATGCAATTGGGAAGCTTCGATATTATAATTGGCATGGATTGGTTATCCAAGCACCATGCCAAGGTTATTTGCTATGAAAAGTGCATTCGTATACCTCTCCCTTCGGGCGACACGTTAGTTATTTTCGGTGAAAAACCGTGTCGTGTTCTTCAACTCATGTCTTGCACCTTGGCACAAAAGTACTTGCGGAAAAAGTACGTTGCCTTCTTGGCCCACGTAGTTAACACGAAAGACAAGGGTAAGAAATTGCAAGATATTCCGATCATTCGACACTTTCCCGAGGTATTCCCCGAGGATTTACCCGGTCTTCCTCCCCCTAGACAAGTAGAGTTTCGTATTGACCTGGTGCCCGGAGCAACTCCCGTGGCAAAAGCTCTCTATCGTCTTGCACCTTCTGAGATGCAAGAGCTCGCAAGTCAATTACAAGAACTCTCATCCAAAGGTTTCATCCGGCCAATCCATTCACCTTGGGGTGCTCCCGTGCTGTTCGTAAAGAAAAAAGATGGATCGTTTCGAATGTGCATTGATTATCGTGAACTCAACAAGCTTACAATCAAGAACCGTTATCCTTTACCCCGTATCGACGATCTTTTCGATCAACTTAAAGGTTCAACATGTTTTTCCAAGATCGACCTTCGTTCCGGATACCATCAACTTCGTGTTCTCGATGAAGACATTCCGAAGACTGCCTTTCGGACTAGATATGGTCACTACGAGTTCATGGTCATGCCTTTTGATTTGACTAATGCACCTGCGGTTTTCATGGATCTCATGAACCGTGTATGCAAACCTTATTTGGACAAGTTCGTGATCATTTTAATTGACGACATCCTCATCTATTCTAAAACGAAAGCGAAACATGAACAACATCTTCGTTTGATTTTGGAACTCTTGAAGAAAGAACGACTATACGTCAAGTTCTCCAAGTGTGAATTCTGGCTAAAGGAAGTTCAATTTTTGGGACTCATAGTCAACGAAAAGGGGATTCATGTGGACCCGGCAAAGATCGAGGCGGTAAAGAATTGGAGTACTCCTAAGACTCCTACCGAGATTCGTTCCTTCCTTGGACTAGTGGGTTACTATCGCCGCTTCATCTCGAATTTCTCCAAGATTGCAGTCCCGCTCACTGCCTTGACTCACAAAGGTAAACCTTTCGAGTGGGGACCCAAACAAGAGGAAGCTTTTCAAACTCTCAAGCACAAGCTCTGCAATGCTCCTGTTCTAACTCTTCCTAGTGGTAATGAAGACCTTGTCTTTTATTGTGATGCATCCAACCAAGGTCTTGGTTGTGTTCTTATGCAGCGTGGCCAAGTAATTGCATACGCATCACGTCAGCTCAAAATCCACGAGAAGAACTATACGACCCATGATCTCGAGTTTGGTGCTGTCGTTTTCGCCTTGAAAATTTGGAGACACTATCTTTATGGCACCAAATGTGTGGTTTTCACCGACCACAAAAGTCTCCAACATATTTTCAATCAAAAAGAGCTTAATATGAGGCAACGACGATGGGTCGAACTTCTTAACGACTACGAATGCGAGATTCGCTACCACCCCGGCAAAGCAAATGTTGTAGCCGACGCCTTGAGTCGTAAGGAACGTATCATGCTTCATAGTGTTCGTATTCATAACGATATCCAAGCCCGCATCCTCCAAGCACAACACACCTCGGTTACCGAGGGAAACATGTACCACGAGATGGCATGTGGTGTGGAACTCTTGCTAGAAACTAAAGCCAACGGCCTGTTGTATTACTTGGATCGTATCTGGGTTCCCGATCGCGACGACCTTCGTATATTCTTGATGAACGAGTACCATAAAACTCGATATTCGGTACATCCCGGAGCTGATAAGATGTACATGGGTCTTCGTCAGCAATATTGGTGGCCCGGCATGAAAAAGGATATTGCCCTCTTTGTGGCAAAATGCTTAACTTGTTCTAAAGTAAAGGCCGAACACCAGAAGACTTCCGGACTCCTCGAACAACCTGAAATTTCCATGTGGAAGTGGGAGAACCTTGTGTGACATTTCGGGTTTTTAATTTACGCTTTTGTAATATATATCATGTAATCATTTTTATTAAATGAAATGCAAGTGTTTTTGTTTAATCTTGTACAAAATATAAATTTTTATTTCATGGATTTAAAATAATTAAAATTTTATAAGTTTTAAACTTATATAAAAATCTAAATTAAAAAGGCTCGTATATAAATATGATAATCTATCTAAATAATAATTAACTTTTATAAAAATATATTTATAATAATAATATAAGTTTATAAAATATAATTGAAATTAAAAAGAAATTTAATTAATTATTTTCATATTGAAAATAATTAAACTAAAAGGTTTTAAAACAGAAATCAGTTAAAGGACTAAACGTGGACAAATCAAACTACAAGGACTCATCCATAATTATCTCAGGGACCAAATAGATTCAGAAGTAAACTCCAGGGACCAAAATTGCCAAATCCTAATTCGTAATTCCGGCTGTCTTCCCCATTGACCGGCGGTCCGAGCTATTTTCCGGCGACCCACTCGACACGCCTGTCCCCTGCACCTCGACTGCCGAAATTGGTCTCCCTGACCTCGTCGTCCCCACGCTAGCATAAGCCTCCGACCAATTTGTCGTTTAAACATACGAAAAGTGTGATCGTGTTTGTGGCCGAAAGTCCACGCCGCGTAATTGGCCCCGACAGTAGACCTCCACGCCTGAAAGATGGCTCGACAGTTTCGTCTCGTCCAGACGAGTGTCTGGACATGCTTAATTGCTTGTCTCATTATCAGGATCGAACTCGGCTATAAAAAGCCATTACCGGACCTGCTCGAGCTCGCCACCCCTTCTTCACCCACTCTCACTTCAAATTGAAGACGGCATTGTGTTCGTCGCCTCTGGGTGAAGCTGTGACCAGAGTCTTAGAGCCCAATTCCATCCCGAAGCTTGAATTCCCATTCTTGGTATTTTCGGATTTAAAGGCCTGCCGTTCGACCCTTTGCGACCAAGTAAGAAGCCTCAAATTCGTTCCTTTATCTTCTATTACCGACTGGCCAACTATCCCAATCGAAATCTCGGCCTCAGGCCATCGTTCACCGGGCAAACCAATGTCTCGGACACTGGTTTGCCGGTTGCCGAGAACCAGCGACCAGCTTTATGTGTGTGTTTATAAATTAAATGATACACACATAACCAGCGATGGGCAGTAGCCCGGCTGGTTATGCGTGTGTGTGTTTGAGTCTTAGGTCGCGGGTTCGATCCTGATGGCCTCCGGCCCAACCCAAATTTTTTCTGTTTTTATTTTATATATTTATTTTATCATATTTTAATATTATATCTATACAATAAAAACTATTACAGGTTGGTTGACTCGTTCGTTTATTTTCGAAACCATTAAATAACTTTTTCTTCACATATTTAACCCGTCCAATTTTTATAAAATAATAAACCCTATATTTTATAAACTTGTTAAAATAATTTTAACTCACAAAAATATATAATAATTAAACAAATAGAAACTTTTCCTCTAATTTATTATTATATATAAATACAATAAACATAATAACAAATTATTTAAAATATAAATATTTAACAAGATTAAATATATATTTTTAGATGTTAAATTTTACTAAAAATCATTATTATTTTACTACAATATTTTATACAAATAATTTTAAGGAATGTTATTATAAACTTATACACATTTAAATACGAATACACATATACAAACATACAATAATACATATTTATCTACATAGGATTTCATTGTGCTTAGTTTTCAACATCCTTATCACTCGCACTCGTAGATTAAAACATCCGCTAGCCAAGTGAGTTACATAGCCCCTATTTTACATTTTTACATACTTTGGGGTGAAACATTATTTCATGCTACTCAATCAAATTGTTTATACGTGTTATTCATGTGGATTATATGCTTATTATCTTGGGTGTACAATCATTTGCTTTAAACACAAGAAAACCAACAGTAATATTAATAGATCTATTGTGCCTGACCAGCCCACCCATGTAGGGTGTTTATTACTGCATACTCGGATATAGCCGCGTGTTATATTCAAATATATCGGATATAGTGGGTAACTATATTCAAACATACCGGACCTAGCTGTTGTGCTATGTTCAAGCGCGTCAATCAAGGTTTGAATTGTGCTTAGATAAATGATACAACCATGTATACTATGTTTAATAAGATAAACAATGAGTTGCAAAACGTTTTTATCTACTATTTATCGGTTCCACTAAACCTATGTACTCACCAACTTTATAGTTGACACTTGATTTAAATAATGTTTCAGGTTTGGATATGTGATTGCTTGCTGAAGATTTTACCACTTAAGAACTTATGGACCTAGTTAATTAAATCAATGTTTTGGAATAGACTAGGTTATTTGAATTTGTATTGTACTTGAATATTTCTTGTCTTTAATTAAATTAATGAATTATGCAATATTTTAGCTATCATGTGCTTTTGAACAATCATTCCATTGTCCGCCTCGATGATTCCGCCATCGGTCGGGGTGTGACACCTTGCTATGGACTTTATCACCAAAGTCCCACGCACTTCTAGTGGGCACGATAGTATCTGGGTTATTATCGATCGACTCACAAAGTCTGTTCATTTCTTGCCTATTCGTGAGGACTATCGAGTCGAGAAATTGGCTCGGATCTACATTGATGAGATCGTAAGTCGTCACGGAATCCCATTGAACATCATCTCCGATCGTGATTCGCGTTTTACTTCCCGATTTTGGTAATCATTACAATCGGCGCTTGGTACTCGCTTGAATTTAAGCACGGCTTACCATCCCCAAACCGATGGACAAACCGAGCGAACAATCCAAACTCTCGAGGATATGCTTAGAGCTTGTGTCATTGACTTTGGCGGAAATTGGAATTCTCACCTACCACTGATCGAATTTTCTTACAACAACAGCTACCACACAAGTATTAACATGGCACCGTTTGAAGCTCTTTATGGACGAAAATGTCGTTCACCGATTTGTTAGAACGAAATTGGTGAAGCACAAATCACCGGTCCCGAGCTTATCCAAGAGACCACCGATAAAATCTCTCTTATTCGTGACAACATTCGAGTAGCAAGGAGTCGGCAAAAGAGCTATGCCGATAAACGACGAAAACCCTTGGAATTCCAAGTTGATGATATGGTTCTTCTAAAGATATCACCTTGGAAAGGCGTAGTCCGATTTGGAAAGAAAAGAAAACTTGCACCTCGATATGTGGGTCCATTCAAGATACTCAAAATGGTAGGAAAAGTGGCCTACAAACTCGATCTTCCTCCAGTGCTCAGCAACGTTCATCCGAATTTTCACGTATCTAATTTGAAAAAGTGCCTAGCCGACGAGAATCTCCACATCCCTCTTGATGAAGTGCGTATTGACGAGAAAATGCACTTTGTTGAGAAACCCGTGGAAATCATGGACAGTGAAGTCAAGAAACTCAAGCGTAGCCGCATCCCCATTGTCAAGGTCCGTTGGGAGTCTAAACGGGGACCCGAGTTCACTTGGGAACGTGAAGAACAAATGAAATCCAAATATCCGCATCTCTTTTCATAGCCTCCATTAGTTGAATTTCGGGGCGAAATTCCTTTAAGATGGGGAGACTGTGACATTTCGAGTTTTCAATTCACGCTTTTATATTATATGTCATGTAAACATTTTCTATTGAATGAAATGAAAGTATTTTTATTTAAACTTTATACAAAGTATACATTTCTTTTATTTTTATTTTATGGATTTAAAATAATTAAAATTTTTATAAGTTTTAAATTTACATAAAATTTTATATAAATCTAAATTTAAAAAGTTCATAACAAAAATATGATAATCTACCTAAATAATAATTGAATTTTATAAAAATATATTTATAATAATAATATAAGTTTATAAAATATAAATAAAATTAAAAAGAAATTTAATTAATTATTTTTATAAAAGTTAAGGGGTTGTTTTTGAAAATAATGAAACTAAAAGGTTTTAAGACAAAATCTGTTAAGGGGCTGTTTCTAGACAAACTAAACCACAGGGACTAACAGGTAACAATCTCAGAGACTATTTTAATACAAAAACAAACTTCAGGGACCATTTCTGCCAAATCCTAATTCGCATTTCCGGTTGTCTCCCCCGTTGTCCGGCGGTCCAAGCCATTTTCCGGCGACCCCCTCGACACGCCTATTCCCTGCACCTCGACAGCCGAAAATGGTCTCCCTGACCTCGTCGTCCCAATGCGAACAAAAGCCCCCGACCAATTTGTCGTTTAAACATACGAAAAGTCTGATCGTGTCTGTGGCCGAAAGTCCACGCCACGAATTCAGCCTCGACAAGAAACCTCCACGCCTGAAAGATGGCTCAACAGTTTCGTCTCGTCCAGACGAGTGTCTGGACATGCTCAATTGCTTGTCTCATTATCGGGATCGAGCTCGGCTATAAATAGCCATTACCGGACCTGCTCGAGCTCGCCACCCCTTTTTCACCCACTCTCACTTCAAATTGAAGACGGCATTGTGTTCGTCGCCTCTGAGTGAAGCTGTGACCAGAGTCTTAGAGCCCAATTCCATCCCGAAGCTTGAATTCCCATTCTTGATATTCTCGGATTAAAAGCCCTGTCGTCCAGACCCTTTACGACCAAGTAAGAGTCTCGAATTCGTTCCTTTACCTTCTGTTATCATCTGGCCATCTGTTCCAATCGACATCGCAGCCTCAGACCTTGGGTTACCGGGCAAACCAATGTTCTCGGACACTGGTTTGCCGGTTGCCGAGAACCAGCGACCAGTTTTGCTTGTGTGGTTATCAATTAAACGCCACACACATAACCAGCGATGGGCGATAGCCCGGCTGGTTATGCGTGTGTGTGATTATGTCCGAGGTCGCGGGTTCGATTCCGGTTGGCCTTCGGCCCAATTTTTTTCTTCTGTTTTATAAAACTTTTATTTTATTTATTTATTTTATCTCATTTTAATAATTTCTCTATACAATAAAAACTATTACGCGTGGGTTGACTCGTTCGTCTATTTTGAAAACGATTAAACAATTTTTTTTATAATAAACCCACCCAATCTTTATAAAATAATAAACTCTACAATTTTTATAAACTTGTTAAAATAAATTTTAATATATAATAATGATAACATAATTAAACAAATAAAAACTTTTCTTTTTATTTATTATTATATATAAATACAATAAACATAATAACAAATTATTTAAAATATAATATTTTAACAAGATTAAAATATATATATATATTTTTGATATTAAGTTTTACAAAATCATTATCATCTTTCTACCATATTTTATAAATGTTAAGAAATATTATTATAAACCTATACACATTTAAATACGAATACGCACATATAAAACATACAATAATATCTATTTATCCACATAGGGTTTCAACGTGCTTAGTTTTCAACATTCTTATCACCCGCACTCGTGGATTAAAACATCCGCTAGCCAGGTGAGTTACATAGCCCCTATTTTACATTTTTATATACTTTGGGGTGAAACATTATTTCATGCTACTCAATCAAATTGTTTATACGTGTTATTCATGTGAATTATATGCTTATTATCTTGGGTGTACAATCATCTACTTTAAACACAAGAAAACCAACAGTAATATTAATAGATCTATTGTGCCCGACCAGCCCACCCATGTAGGGTGTTTATTACTGCATACTCGGATATAGCCGCGTGTTATATTCAAACATATCGGATATAGTGGGTAACTATATTCAAACATACCGGACCTAGCTGTTGTGCTATGTTCAAGCGCGTCAATCAAGGTTTGAATTGTGCTTAGATAAATGATACAACCATGTATGCTATGTTTAACAAGATAAACAATGAGTTGCAAAACGTTTTTATTTACTATTTATCGGTTCCACTAAACCTATGTACTCACCAACTTTATGGTTGACACTTGATTTTAAATAATGTTTCAGGTTCGGATATGTGATTGCTTGTTGAAGATTCCTCCACTTAAGAACTTATGGACCTAGTTAATTAAATCAATGTTTTGGAATAGACTAGGTTATTTGAATTGTATTGTACTTGAATATTTGTTGTTTTTAATTAGATTAATGAATTATGAAATATTTTAGCTATCATGTGCTTTTGAACAATCATTCCATTGTCCGCCTCGACGATTCCGCCATCGGTCGGGGTGTGACACCTCTAATATTGAAGCGGTAAAGAAATGGGAAACACCCAAAACTCCAACTGAAATTCGACAGTTTTTGGGTCTAGTCGGTTACTATCAACGATTCATCGAAAATTTCTCTAAAATAGCTCAACCTTTGACAACATTGACTCAGAAGAACAGGAAATTTGATTGGGGTTATAGATAGGAAGAAGCATTCCAACTCTTGAAGAATAAGTTGTGCAACGCACCTGTTCTAACACTTCCTGCTGGAACGACGACTTCGTTGTATTTTGTGATGCGTCCCACCAAGGATTGGGATGTGTATTAATGCAAAGAGAAAAAGTCATCGCATATGCATCTCTTCAGTTAAAAATTCATGAGAAAAATTACACAACCCACGACTTAGAGTTAGGAGCAGTAGTTTTTGCACTTAAGATTTGGAGACATTACTTATATTGTACTAAGTACATCATATACACCGATCACAAAAGCCTGCATCACATATTTGATCAAAAAGAGTTAAACATGCGACAGCGCCGATGGGTGGAATTATTAAACGATTATGATTGTGAGATCCGTTAGCACCCGGGAAAGGCTAACGTAGTTGCAGATGCGTTGAGTAGAAAGGATCAAGTCAAACCGGTTCGAGTGTGTGCATTAGGAATGGTAGTTCAAACTAGTCTCAAGACTCAAATCATGAATGCACAAGAAGAAGCTGTCAAGAAAAGTGGTTTAAAGAATGAACTTCTTTGTGGGGCAGAATCAAAACTGGAATCCAAAGCTGAAGGGATTCTATATTTCATGGATAGAATATGGATCCCCAACTCAGAAAATTTGAGGAAATTAATTCTAGATGAAGCTCACAAGTCTAAATATTCCATTCATCCCAGTGCCGACAAGATGTATAAGGATCTCAAAGAATTTTATTGGTGGCCCGGTATGAAGAAAGATATTGCTACATATGTCGGGAAATGTTTGACGTATTCCAAAGTCAAGGCAGAACACCAAAAACCCTCTGGACTACTACAACAACCAGAAATTCCCGAATGGAAATGGGAATGACTAGCTAAGGATTTTGTGACCAAGCTACCTAGGACGTCCAGTGGACACGATACAATTTGGGTCATTGTTGATCGTTTGACTAAGTCTGCACACTTCTTGCCAATTAGAGAGGATTATCAAATGGATAAACTAGCCAAAATTTATGTGAATGAAATTGTGGCTAGACATGGAGTGCCTATCTCCATCATCTCCGATAGGGATAGCCGTTTTACCTCAAGATTTTGGCAATCGATGCAGAAAGCAATGGGAACGCAACTGGATATAAGCACGGCCTATCACCCTCAGACCGATGGGCAAAGTGAAAGAACAATTCAAACTTTAGAGGATATGCTCAGAGCCTGTGTGATAGACTTCGGTGGAAGTTGGGACACCCACTTGCCATTAGTAGAACTTTCGTACAATAACAGTTACCACACAAGCATTAAATGCGCCCCCTTTGAGGCCTTGTATGGACGCAAGTGTCGATCACCGTTATGTTGGGTAGAAACTTGTGATAGCCAAATCACAGATCCAGAACTCATTCAAGAAACAACCGACAAGATATATAAAATCAAAGAAAGAATCAAAGCTGCTAGAGATCGACAAAAGAGTTATGCCGATAGACGAAGAAAACCCTTGGAATTCCAAGTAGGCGACAAAGTCCTTTTAAAGGTTTCACCTTGGAAAGGTTTCATACGATTTGGAAAGAAAGGAAAACTCGCACCAAGATACGTAGGACCATTTGAAATCATAGATACGATTGGTCATGTTGCTTACAAACTCAAACTCCCCCAAGAACTTAGCAGCGTTCATGATACATTCCACATATCAAACTTAAAGAAATGCCTTGCTAAGGAATCACTTCTCAAAGATATTCACGTCAACGACAAACTTCACTTTGTGGAGGAACCTGTTAAAATAATGGATAGAGAAATCAAGAAGCTTAGACGAAGCCGTGTCAAATTAGTCAAGGTGCGGTGGAATTCAAAGCGAGGTCCAGAGTTCACTTGGGAACGCGAGGACGACATGAAGCTCAAATATCCGTAACTCTTCAAGGAATAAATCACCATTGACCCTACGAGCTGAATTTCGGGACGAAATTATTTCAACTAGAGGAGACTGTAACATTCGTCAAAATTCCAGTTCATACTTTTGATTTAATATATTATTAATATCAAATATATAAATTAAATTCGTAAGAACCTACATATATTCTTGAGTTACAAGTATTATATGATGTCATTATATGAACACGTTATGGGTTGCCCTCTCAAATAAATTAATTCAATATATATATATATGTGTGTGTGTGTGTGTATATGTATAAATATGTAAATACTCCCAAACTTCAAACATGTATAAACTTTATACATGTAACCATTCGACCAAATATATAATCGCTTAAGACTTAATTGTAGACTCTTTAAATTAGTTCCATGACTCACTACACCTACACGTCTAACTAAAAACATTACATATATATTCGATGGATACCACATACATATATATAACTATTGTCATACCCACATCAATTAACTTTAACCACCTTATTATTATAATATCTCAATTATTTAGGACAAGAGACAACACCCCGTTTATTATCTTTTATTAATCTAATACCCAACTCAATTCCAATTATTCATTTTAATTCCTACTTCATGAGTGAAATAGGGAACTCCCTGTTCCATCAAAATACCACATGAAAATATTAGTATCATCATTCACATCATACATCCATACAATCTCTTTCTTCTTTTCACATGGTGTACGATTCAAGGGGGGCCCACCAATTGCATGACACCAATAAATTTTCCAACAATTCATACTTCTATCCATTCAGTTCTTGTTCTTTTCTTTGTTTACTAAGGGGTCCCCTGCACAAAATATTATACCTCCAAAAATCTAGTATTAAACCTACAAAATAACTACTCATTATTCCTTCTAGATCATGATCAGGAACTTTCCCATCCATACATCCATAGACTTTAGCTAGTGAAATATATATATATTAGGATTCCATCCTTTTTCCTTCATTTCTCACGACTACAAAGGGGACCCACCCCTTACACACTTTAAGCCTTAAAATTTCAATCAACAAAACCCATACTATCCTCTCATTTCTTCATGTTACGGCTGCAAAAAGGGCCCATACCCACAACTAAACGTCTTGTCCAAATTAACAAACCATACTAAAATCCACTTCCATTCTTCTTGTTGTTTACGGCAGAGAGGACATCCCCTTATGTCCTTCAATTTCTAACTCAAATATACCATGCCATGCAACATTTCAAGAGTTCAAACCCATACCCCAAATCTCTTATAAATAGTCCTTATTTAGAAATCAAACCACACACTAAAACCTCCATCAACAAAACTTGGTTGAAAGTTCTTGTTCCTGTATTGGGTTCAAATTCTACACCTCAAACAAGTTCAAGCTTCAAGTTCACCATCTTTGTTCCTTCTCCTAAGTGAGTATGATCATCATCTTTAAACTCATTTCCATGTGTTTCATACTAAGATTATTACATGTTAAAGTCTTATTTAAAATAACTTTAAAATTCCATGCTATGCAAGACTAAAAACTTATACTAATAAGTTACAATTTTCGTAAATATATATATACATGCCATATGTTTTAAACTTTGAGATGGCCTAGTCAAATGATCCTTTCACATATACATCAAATACATGTTTTTAGTTTTATAAATTTGTAGAAACCAAACTTTGATTCAAGACTCATAGACTCCAACATTTTAACATATGTTTATATGTATGATCATTTTGAAAATTTGACACATATAGACTCATGATCTTTTCATTTTAAAATCATATTCATATTTATAGTTTTATTATAAATCAATTTGACCTCAAGACTTATGAAATTAACTATTTAAAACAATGGTTAGACTAAGTTAACTTTTATAATTACTAGGACCATAAATATATTATGTCATAGTTATAAATTCATGTACATATGTCGAAGTAAGTTTCATTAAATTAAAAGATGGTTTTTATCTAAATACTTAGTATGTAGTACACACAAAGTTTAATAAATGCCTAAAAATACATTAGCTTATTTTATGTATATAACAAGTGTATGATTTATCATTAGTAATAAAAGTCATAACCCCTAAAATGAACTAAGGAATAAATGTTTAGATAGTTTTATGTCAATATAGTGATGACCACATTGAAATACAACATACATTTATAAAATAGTCACAAAAAGGATAAATATTCTCTCTTTAGACATATTTAGATAGTTTTTTGTCAATATAGCCATGAAACCACCTCATACAGCCACTACCGTCGTCACCTTATGTAGGCCACCGAAGAAACCATTTCTGTCGTGAACCCGTGGTCGGGAACCCACACTTCGTCTCTCTCTTCCTCCTGTTTTCGTCATGCCTGCAATTGCGTTGGGCGGAAGAGAGCTACCGTCTCTCTTCATTTTCGACTAAATTGCCACCATACGAGCCCGTTTCAGGTAACCGGGCTGAGCCTCCTCTCCCGTCGCTGACCTCGTCTACCCGCTGCCGGAATTCAACCGTGACTGCCGACCTTCTCACTTCCTCCTTTCCTTCCACGCGACACAGGTCTAACGAGACCTTCTCGTGGTCGCCTTTTGCTATCCCGAGCCCGACGCCTCCATGGGAACCAACCGGAAATTGCAGGTCATTAGGATGATTAGAGGCAATGGATGTGGTAGTGTTTGGATTCGGGTTGCAGGTGAAGAAGAAAGAATGGGAGGAATGGAAACGGGTATGGCGGCTGATGCAAGGAAGATAGAATTTAGGTTTAAACAAATATTTCACTTTGCCACCCTCATCTATGTAAGAATTGTATTAATAGCTTCAAATTTAATTTGGTGTTAACTCATAGTACCATACTCTCATTCTTTAATAACTTTAGTCCAAAACGGATTCTCGTATTTTATGTGAAAGGGAATTTGAGATGTTACAAATTCTCGTCCATAATATTCAATATTAAAATAAATATTCATCTAATATTTATTTATTGAAAGAAAATAATTAACAGGGGAATCTAATTCGGCACCGGTTAACAGCGCGTATCTGAACCAGTTTCGCCAGATTTAACGTTTCACGCCATGAGCATAACTATTATTATTTCGGTAATATTATTAAAATAAATATTTATAATATTTGTCGTATCAATATACATATTGGTCATAACCGTACCGATAATCTTAATCTTACGAGTATCTGACGTGGTTTTAATTTCGTATATACGTACTACGAGTGTATTTATCTGTACAGTTCTTCCAGTCAACCATTAATAAATAATATTAATGGTTCGTTAGTTCAAGAAGCAGTGTTTTCAAACCCGGACCGGACCGGTCGGTCGGACCGGGAACCGAAGACTTGGACGGTCCGGTTACGCGTGTTGAAACGGGCCTGCAGCGACCCGGCCGGTTGGGCCGGAAACCGGAGGTCGAACCGGAAATCGGTGGTTGGACCGGAAACCGGTGTCCACTGTCTTCAAATCTGGAAGGAACGGAGGGTGCTCAGTTGGAGCCTGAAGAACCGACGACGATCAAGGTGCCATTGTTGGGGGGAAGAAGCTTCGCTAGTAGTTGGGAGCTTTAACGGTGACAGTCAAGGTTTGCTTGTAGTCGATCCAGAACCCTAAAACAGGAAGCTTTAACGGTGACAGATAATAGGAAGAATGGAGGAGGTTTCAAGAGAGATCAGAGTGTAAGACTATTAGAGGTTATTTAAACTTTAAAGATTTAGAGAGAATACAGATATCTATGTAGAGCTGGAAAGAGAGAATTGGGTGGCTTATGTTAAATCAATACTCAACCATACTTGCATCTTATCCAGTTGTATTCAAATTGTAACATAAAAACTGTCATTTTCGTCCCTGTGGTTTGGTCAAAATTGCCACTTTCATCCAATAGTTTGTTTTTTTGTATCTGGGTCCTCATGGTTTTAAAATATTGCCATTTTCATCCTCGTGGTTTTAAAATATTGCCACTTTCATCCAGTCAGCTAACACCGTCCGTTTTTCTCAGTTAAATGAGGGGTATTTCAGTCCTTTTACTTATTTGTTTTATTTTTTCATCTTTTTTACTCTCACTTTTTAATCATCCCCAATTTAACCTCTAATTTAATCATCCACCTGCTGGCCTTCTTCCTCTTTTCCTGACCAGTTTCTGACTAGCACCACTGGAACACCTCCGTCGCTTGTTTCTATGATTAAAAAGTGAGAGTAAAAAAGATGAAGAAATAAAACAAATATGTAAAAGGACTGAAATACCCCTCATTTAATTGAGAAAAACGGACGGTGTTAGCTGACTGGATGAAAGTGGCAATATTTTAAAACCACGAGGATGAAAATGGCAATATTTTAAAACCACGAGGACCCAGATACAAAAAAACAAACTATTGGATGAAAGTGGCAATTTTGACCAAACCACAGGGACGAAAATGGCAGTTTACTCTAATTTTAATATAATAATTACTAGTTTACTTGATTTTATATATTTATTAACCAGAATTAATATTAATACGTTGGTTTATAGATTAGTTTATATTATAAAACAATTATTTTTTTCTACTCTAAAATCTTTTTTTTATCAGTTAGCATTTTAAGCATCATATTTTATTTAAGTTTTTGTATTCTATTAAAATTAGAAATTCATACTAAAACATAAAATATTTCCTTATTTTGTTTATTTATATATAGTTTTATTTTTTTGTATTATTTATGATGTTATCCGGTTCTCAAATCCGGTCAGACCGGTTCGACCAGTGGACCGGTAAAGTAACCGGTTCACAGTCCGGTCTGGTTCTGAAAACATTGTCAAGTAGTCGTTCTTGGCGAATACCCGGTATTACACCAATGTCTGACGCGTTAAACGTTTTAAAATGTTGAATCGCTTATGTACTTCTATCGCTTCGTAAGTTCTTAGAATTGTGTAATAAGTTGTTAAACAAAATCGAGTGACTAGTTTTATATTCGAGTTATGTAACCGGGCCTCTAATAGGCTTGGATTTCTATTTGGCCTTATTGAGTCTAGTTGGTTTAGCCCAACAACTAAACTTTTGAATATGAAATTTTTGCAGGTGTCACATCCGAGTACTTCAATGTGGACCCGAGAACTTAAAGTGAATAGAATACTTTGATGGACCTGAGTATTTTAATGGATCCGAGTACTTTAAAGGATCCGAGTACTTAAGGTATCCGTGAAGTTAAAAAATCCGAGTACTTTAGGGAATTCCGAGAACTTTAGGGAAAACTGTGAACTTAAAGGAATTCCGAGTACTTTAAAAACCCGTGAACTTAGGGATCTGAGCACTTAGAAAACCGTGAACTTTAGAGAATCCAAGAACTTATGGAATCCGGGAACTTCAGGGTTCCGAGTACTATGATGGATCCGAAAATAAGGGATAGATTTTAGGGATAAATATGATTGCGAAATTAAGTTGTTTATTTCTATCTAAGATTTATCAGTTCGTAAAATTTAAACATTTTTATACGAAACTTGGAGATAAAGTTGCTTAATTTTAGGAAACAAGATTAATCCCAATATATTACCAAAATAAATGATTTTCACCAAAATTAAGGATGAACACTCAAGAACAGTTATGATGAACATTAGAACTGTTTTTTATTAATATCAGATTTTGGCCTGGAATCGAAATCTTAGAACATAATATTTAAGGATTTCGAAATATATATCAATTTTAGGGATCAAAACCAGTTTATTCAGATCAGAAAAAATTAAAAATCAAAATCGAAAACTTCATGTTCAGATCCGAGAACTTTGATACATCATTAAAAAACAGCTTATTTGATCCAATGAGGGATCAAAACAGGTTTTAGAAACTGTTTAATCAGATCAGATCTGAAAATCATAAGTTCAGAACCGAAAACTTCATAAAAATGATTTTTCTATAAAAAACCGTGTTTTTCCGATTTAATTCCAGTTTAGGGAACGAAAAAGAATTGATTAATCAACATACGCTCTGATACCTCATGTTGATCAATTATTTAACATGTTATGGAAAACAAGATTAATAAATAAACGTGTACCTGGTAATCCAGTAACATTGGTGAGAGAAGTCGTCATGATCCTGAGATGATCGGGTTCCCGTTTATGATGTACCGTAAGGATGGTTTAGATGAGAGGGGATCTCACATATTAGAGAGTAGAGAGACGAATTATATGAGGTGTTGTAGGCAATTAACCATTAGACTTTAATCTATCTAATAAGCTCTATATATATGCATCAAATGGGAAACCCTATTTATGATAGTAAAGATAATTACGTCCATCAAATAATTACCAATTAAATTATAGAGGTAAATAGATCAATGACCAATTAATAAATAAATGATAATAAATGACGTAAATTAATTGTATGCCTTACGACAAAAGGTGTATTTTTGCTAATACAAGTGTTGGATAATGTCAATAGTGTATGTTCAAGAACTATAATAACATAAGATGCAAAACGACAGATATGTGGATATATGTTATTGCGCTGCAACTCTGCAAACTACTGTTTTTTCGATGAAACCAGCTTTAACGAAAAACAACCATGTTATGAACATATATATATTTTTTTTGTATATACATCCCTAGGAGTCATAAAAAATGAAATCCAAAAGGGAACATTATTTACAACATTAAATAAGATGAATGATATATGAAACAATGGATGGATATAAATTCCATTGGTGCACTTATTTTGTACACAAACTATTTTAAAAGAAACACCCGACAACGACCACAGCTGCTATAACGGCGTAAACTCCAGAGGCCTTGAATGATGGAGCATTACCTTCTGCAGGAGCGGCGGCGCTGGTGGCACCACCAGCATCAGGAGCCCCAGCAGCATCAGGTGCACCTGCAGGGGCACCAGTTATAGCCCCCGCGGCATCTGCTGCTGCGCCAGCGGGTGTATCAACAGCCGAGACATATGCAATCATGGCAACAAAGACGAGTGCAAGAACAACAAATCGGTTGATGGCCATTTTATTCCCTTTATTTAAATCAACTGAGATATGATTTTTATTTATGTTTTTGTATGATGATTGCACGATGACATAGAGTGATACAATGTGGGATTTATATAGGAGAAGAGTTTGTTACTGACCGTTGAATTTGGTAGTTTAACAGCCCCTTGTTTGGTTATGTCGCTAAACCACAAAAATGCTAGGATCTAAACCGACAACAACAAAGTCATATTTGGAATTTGTGGTCGATTGTTAATGTAAATATAGAAATTGAAAATGGAGTTTTAACCACGAATTTGTTTTTCGACAAGTTAAATAAATTGCAATATTAATGCCTATAAAAAATAACAACAAATCTGTAAAAATTTTCAATCATTGTGTAGCTTATATTCCGTTTGTTGTTTTGGTTTATTTGAATTTTTGGAAGAGAATGGTGCATGTTACATCTTAGTCCGAAGTTTATATTATTAAACTTTAACCGAATCTACGCGTTTATTTTCTTAAAATTCACGGTACACGTATGCCATGACTATATTCTCTAGTAGGATGACTTTGCTCTATAAGTGAGTGGTAGGATATATCATCATTCCTTTTAACCAAAAACCATCTTAAAAGCTTAAACACATTAAATCTATTATCCATATTCTAATAAAAAATTAAATATTGTGTCACTTGTCAACACCACATTCATCCTCACACTCATTTTCCCCCTAAAACCACATTTATATCCACTATTTAATATTTCTATATTTAGCTTTTTTTTTGGAAAATTATATAAATAAACATTTTACCGAATAAATTCACCATTATTACTATTGACTCAATTTTTTTAAAAACTATAATCAAAAATGAATATTTAAAAAAATGAAGAATAAAAAAATAGGAGATATAAAAAAACGAGTTTTTAAAGTTTCATTATTAAAAAAACGAGTTCTTAAAATTTTATTATTAAAAAAACAAGATTTTTAATTTTTCATAAAAAATTTATAAATACTACTTTTGTATTTTAAAAATAAATATGTGTTAGAATAAAATCTACTGATATTTAATTTGTAATTTTTAATTAAGTTTGATATTTAAAAATAATTTTTTTATTTTGATTTGTAAATTTAATAGTTATTTTTTAATTAAAATTAAAAAATTTATAAATATTTATTTTTAAAAGTGTATTATATTTTAAACTTTAACTTTTATTTAAATGATGAGATTTTTTTTTTAAAAAAAAATATATGTTTGGTTTCAATTGTAATTTATTAGTTTTACCTTTTTTCATATTTAATCTTGGATTTTTAAATTTAAATTGTGACGATATATTAAGGTGTTAGATTTTTAAATTTTGGAGTTTTAAATTTTGAATTTAAAACATGATATATTGTTTTTGTATGTTTTTATTTTATTTTAAATGAGAGATTACATATTAAAATTTAGCGAGATTTTCCGTATAATATGTGAGATTTAAAAATAACTAATTTAATTTTGATACGTAAATTTAATTACAAGTTAAATATTTGTAAATATGTTACAACATCAAGGTTAAAGCTTCTACAAAAAAGTTGATAGAGTTTCAAAAACTAATAAAATTGAGAAACAACGTATGCAAGGAAACCGTTGACCAATTTGATTATCTTCGATTTCTTTGACTCCCCGCTGGCTTCAATTAGGTTCGCACCGTTTGTGACCTTTTTTAGATCGGTTTTGGCTATTTTGTGTTTTCAGTCATTGAGGAAAAGAAACTCTATTCTTTGTTGTATTTAGTGGGTGTTAAACATGAAAAATTTACCAATACCACGTCAAATGTTTTATACAATGAAGTATTTTCAAATTTGTATATCGCCATTGTAAGGTTTAATTTGACATATAATTTAATGTATTGTAAAAAGTACACCACTTATGAATTGTATTTTCATGTATTTTTTTGATGTTTTGATTACTCTCATCCATATAATCTTAACATTTAATAAAATGGAAAAATTACCAAAGGGTTGTGTTATATGTTGTAACATCCATGAATTTTTTTCAGTATTATTTTATTTTTATTTTTTTTACAATAATGACATTTTCATTTCAACCTCATACTTGTTCAACGTAATATGTCACATTAATTATTATTTTAAACATATATCAATTTAAAGTTTTTCAACCTTGCACTTACATATTATTTCCCTATTATATATAACACATGGATATATATTTATATTTGTATAAATAAACTTTTGTTATAATAGATATATATTTAAATAAAACATGTGAGTATTTATTTATAAATAGTAATATAAACATACATATACATATCTGATTATATTAAACCAATCAATTATATAAGTTGGAAGTTTATGAAAATAAAAATAAAAATAAAAATAAAAACTCTTTTTTTAGGATCAATAAAATAAATAATAATGTATATACATGTTTAAGAAGTGTTTAGTTTGGAAAGGTTCTTTAAATAAACTTTTATAACTAAAATCATCAAAGAAAAGAACCTTGGACCCCTTTGAACCTTCAATTGAACCCCCATCCAACAAAAAATATAAACCCTGGTAGTGTTCTTGCACAAATTTGACTTTCATGAAGTCAAACCCGATTCAATCTTTCAAATTACCTGAAAATCCGGAGTATTAATCCCACCAAATCATTATGCCATTCATTTACCATATTTAAAAACTTGTAATTACTAATTTTGATTAAGAAATTTCAAATTTAAAACCCATTTAAGGGGGTTACGGCAATGGGTTTCAAAACCCATAATTCAGGCCTTAATATCCCACTAATCTTGTCCCAATCATGACATTAAACGCGTTTATAACACCATATATATACCTAATTCGATTACAAGTTTCAAAATCCTCAAATTTCACCCATTTCTTTTCTCTCGGCTTTGTTACGTTTGGGGCTAGGGGAGAACCGAGCCTCACGAATTTGACGGTTGGAGACTCCTTTTCTGCAAGGATTTCGTTTCAGGTAACAACCCCTCGAACCCCCTCTGATCAGCTTTCATTTGAATAGGGGCTAGGTTAAAAGATGGGCTCGCAGGTGGGTTTCTGTTTTTGAGGAAGAAGAAGGCAATGTATAGCGTATTAGTAAAATAAATTCCGTCCCTAACTTCAACCAAATCGGGACAGTGCTCTAGTGGTTACATAGAGGCCAAGTCGCGGGTTCTAAACCCGACACCTGCGTCTTATCCCCCGTTTTCTTATCCTTTTGATGTTTTAACTCAGTGTACACAATAATACAATTTCTTTTTAATTAATAAATCCGATTTTCAACATAAATAAATTATAAACATTTCCTGAAATTTCAAGATGTTATGTATAATGTTTATTTTGATTAAAAATAAAATGTAAACTCTTTTAAAAGTTATTAAAATCACATATTTTATTTCACCATAGCAAAAACGTGACAAACGTTAAGTGCATTTTCAAAAAAAAAAAACCCTATATAAATTTTAATATTATAAAATGGTCATGTTTTGTAACATCATAAGTTTTATTAACCAAAATGGTGATATAAATATATTTAACCTAAACCTTTATAACAACTTAATCTAAAATATTGTTATTGATAATACGATATTATTGGTGTTACTAATAACATAGATTTTAACAATTGTCTTATTAACATATTTATCGTATTATTAATACTTTCACAAATATTATGATTCTTTTAATAATTTGATTTTCATAAATAATAATAGTACAACTCGCATAATTAGTTTATTTATAATGATATCCATATAATTATTATTATATTATAAGGTTCCATCATGACAACTATTTAACCAAATTGTCTTGATAAGATATTAAATTTGTAATTAATATTTATTATTGACACCAAAAATCTCTTTTATAAACAAAATCCATAAAACATTATTTCATGTTATTTGATTTATATAATATCACTTTGTTTAACATGGTATCGTCAAAATTCGAACCTTTAATATTTTTTTCGTCGCTCGTTCGTTCCAAAAACCCTAAATCCCAAATCATTCCATTGTCGTTGTTCTTAAACTGTCTTTTCATTATAATAACGTATCGTATTTAACTTAGGCCATTCTTGAATTTTATTACTTCAAGTTACAAGTCCAACCCTTTACTTATCAAGGTGAGTATTACATAGCCCATTTTACTCTTTTACACTTTTTAGGGTGAAACATGAACTCTATACACACAATTGCTTACATTTACACAAACTACACAAACACAAATCCTCTTTATATTCATGTATGCAAAATTTGAGCTTTATGTTTGAGTGCTAGGTGTGTTAACTGTTTGTGTGCAATTTATGTGCAATCATTAACTATTCAAGCCGACGGTTAACAATGATAGATCTATTGAGTCTGAAAACCCACCCAGATTGGGCTGATTGTTACCGACAACACAATTTGCATGCTAGTTACAAAGGTTTGATTGTACTTTGGTTACACAATAGTTGCTCCCCATAAATGCCTTATTTTATCTTGTTATGTAAGGATTTGTTTATTCACATCTATATATACTATCCATGTACAAACATGTGTATGCTCACCAACTTTTTAGTTGACCTTATTTTATTCATGTTTCAGGTGCTAACGTGTGAGTTGATCAAGACATGCTACACTTAAGTTTGGACTTAGTTAATTTTAAACAATGAATAATGTGTACTTCGTTTATGTACTTGGTTTGTGTTTGTTTTGTTTGAATTGAAATGAATTTAATATATCACAATTTAGTCAACCTCGAGCTCATGAACAGTCTACATGTCCCGCCCCGACGTGTTCCGTCATCGGTTGGGGTGTGACAGATTAGTATCAGAGCCCTGGTTATAGGGAATTAGGTTATTAGACACTTTTGACCTAGACTATAACCATAGGACACCCACAATATGCCATGCTACTATATGATTACATGATTAATACTCGTGTGAATATTTTTACATGTTATCCTAAGTAATTTCAATACATGCTACAATACTTAATAGTTTATGTGTCACACTACTTGATAACTCTTGTGCTTACATTCATTACTATCTACATGTTACCTATTGTAGGTCCCTCGGGTGTGGCGGATCGTCACATGCAAGTGGGTCTACTAGTCAGACCGGGTGCGGAATACCCGTGCCTAGGCAGAGAGTCTAGCTAAACAAAGTAAACCGACAAGAGAAAACACTTTAAACATTCTTTGTATTATAAACACTTGAAGGTTACAGAGAAAAGCACTGAGATTACAATCTGCGTATTTGCTATAATGTCTGCGTACTTAACTTCTGTCAACCTATCCTATTTATACAAGACCTGATGCCTGCGCACTTAGCAAGTGCGCAGGGCAAAATGCTCTTGCGTACTTAGCAAGTACGCAAAGTTACTCTTGCGTACTTGCTAAGTACGCAGGAGCTTTCTCCTGCGCACTTACAAGTGCGCAAAACACTTAGAGAATTTAGCAACATTCAGTATGTAAAAGTAAATACAACTCGATAAACTAATACATAAGGACTCTTACATACAAAGACACTTACAAACAAGACAAAACAACCTAAGACTAAGACTTTATCTATCCAGAGTGTTTGTCACAGGAAAGTGCTTCAACAAACTCCCCCTTGACAACAGCTCTGGATAATCTTCAGTCTTCACAACACTTGATCTTTAGCTTCCATCTTCTTCTTGTAATCAAGGTAGAACTTAATCACCTTGTCATATTTTGAAGCAAGGAGCTTTGTCCACTCATCCGTGTAGACGCAATAACGTTCTGCTAGTACCTCTAGATCTTTCACAGAAAATTTGATGAAGCAGACTTCATCAAATATTCTGATCAGTTCTTTTGGCACTATGTTCCCGCTCTCTGAACGTCCTTTACCCATGATCACAGCCTCGCCCGTCTTTGGATCTACGTACCAGTACCACATGTCACCAAGAATATCCTGAGATAACTTGCTCAGGGGAATCTTAGTTTCACATCGCACTAGCTTGTATACCAATTTCTTTAAGTGCTTCTTAGTCACAGGATTTATAGCGTGCTTATCCTTGACTCTCTTGGGCACTTGAGGCTTGAACATCTTGAATTTTCCTGATCTTGCTTCTCGCTGTAGAACCACCCACAAACTCATCGCCACTGCGTGATTGGAATGACCCAGCAGCTCTCGGTTTGCTAGGTTCACAAGGTCGTATTTGGGTAAGGAGCTGAACGCTTCACTGGTGGGTTTCAAGTATTGAACCCCGCCAGATCTTTTGATAGCGAACAGCTGCTTATCCTCATCGAACCTTACAGCCAAGATCATCCTTGTTGCTCCGTGTTTGTCTATTATAGACGTCTTTTGCCACACAGGAGCTGGACCCTTTGATGAAGTAGAAGGCATGTCTGTATCTTTCGGTGCCTCTGGGTCCACAGGTGCAGGGTCAACTGGGAAGGCTTCAGTCGAGGCTTCTACATTATTAGTCTGCTCGACTGAACCTGTGTCGAGCGGAGCATCGAAGGATGGAAATTCAAAGATCTCTCCATCTTCTAGCTCGTACTCTCCTTCCCCGTCACCCTTGGGAATTTCGATTACAACGTCTTCATCATCATCCCAATCGTCACCAGAGTCGATCTCTCCTTCTTCTAGATTGAAGAGAGCATCGATCTGTGCTTCTTTGGAATAGTTAGGCTCTAGATATAGGATCTCATCATCAGATAAGTCCTTAAGTACTTCAGCCACTGACTTTCCTTTGTCACCACCACCACCAGAGGTATCACCACCCTCTTGATGAGTCTACTCCCCCTGAGCCATTGGAACAGTAGAGATGGGCACGATTTCTAAAGCTTGGTGCTCACCTCCACTAGGACTGGCTTCGGGATCCTTGTCCTTGTCATCATCCTTAGTCAAGTCGACCGGATGACACGCCTCATCACCAGTAGTCCTCTTTTCTTTCTCTTTCTCTGTCTCCTTCTCCCCCTGAGCATCAAGCTTCTTGGTCAAATCAGCAATCAACTTGACCATCAGCTCATGCTCCTTCCTTTGAGAGTCAAACCTCAGCTCCAAGGATGACCCGTGGCCTAGAAGCATTTCATTTATCTTGATTAGGAGCTCGTTCTGGGCCAAGACATTCTTTAGTCGTTCCTCAGTCCCTGTTCTCAGGCTACGAAGGATTCTGACTTCGTCTACCAAATAATTGATCTGTGCTTGTTGAGCATCAGACTCCCCCTTTGACTTCCGAACAGTCTCCAGTAGTTCAGCAACTTGGGTTTCCAGAACATCTATCCTTGCATCATTCGGATCAGGATGTCTGGATGAGGAAGCCTCGACATTATGAGTAGGGGAGGAGAATATGGTATCAAAGTCAAACCCTTGTGTAAAGTCTCCATAGTTGAAGGGTTGACTTAAAGGCTCAGTGGTGGTGGTTGGGATGGAAGATGTGACAAGAGTTGTAGGGGTAATGGTAGGGGTGATGGTGACTGACTCCGTGAGAACTGGAGTAGTCACTGCCACCTGAAAAGTAGTGGTAAGGAGGGTTACTATCACAGGAATCACCTCTGTGATTGTAGTGACGGCCACTTCACTTTGCACTTGTGGCCTCCTCCTCCTACGGTAAAGCTGCTGTGAAGGTGGGGTGGAGGCTGAATCCGGACTAGCAGCTGATACTTGTACTTGCTGCTGAGCCTCCACCATACTGGGGATAGAAGGTTGTTGCCTATCGCCCCTGTTCTTGTGAATGCTTTCTCTTCTTTGTCTTTGTATAACAGCGTCAGAGTCAGAATCTGTCTCGTATTCGCTGCTAGACGACTGTCGCTTTCTCTTGGAGGACGACTCAGGTAGGGTTACCTTAGCCGTTCTCCTCGGGTGTACCTGCGACGGTGCATCATCGGAATCGGAAGAATCTGACTCAGTCGCTTCCGAGTCGGATCCCTCAGCACCATCATTTCCTCCTTCGTCGTCTCCATCATCAGACGATCCATCATCACTCTCCATTTCCTCGCCTTTTTGTTCCTGTTGTTCGTCGGAGTGCTCACTCAATTCCGGCTCCGAGTCGTGACTGTACCATCTCCATTCAACTGGGGCCACATATGCTTCATTGATGAGGTGGCCAAAGAGTTCTGTATGCACAGGAGTAGGATCTACACTGCCTTGCTTTAGGAATTGGGCGAATACTCTTTTGTCCACCCTCTTTACTTGCAGTCTCTCCCCTATAGCAGGAAGGTTTGGCAACGCGTCATTAATCATAAGTTACACAAACCGAGGGTATAATAAGAACCGAAACCTCTCCGCTGTGTTGATCTGGTCATTGATGGCCTTAAAGATGTAGCGGGAGAAGTTGTAGCCCTTGTTGAGAGAAAGGCCGACCATGTCTGCTGCAAGGTCATGACCCATGGCATCTTTTCCAGCTTTCCTTGATGAGATGCACATGATCATGACGTGGGAGAAATATCTCCATTGGTCTAACACCCACATCTTTTTGTATGAAGCATAGTCCCTCGCACCGACATAGCCCATTATTTGTCTCCAACAGCCGTCCACAAAGTAGTCTGGATAGGCTGTCGGGTCGGTTGCGAGATCTCTGAATTGAAGGACCCTTCGTATAGTATCTTCAGAGAAAGCAATAGCATGACCAGCAACGGTAGCCCTTATAACGTTGGGGGTTACCGTGCAGTCGTGCTCTACAGTCTCCCAAAACTGCTCGAGGTAGGGTCTTGACATGATCGGGTCAGCAGAAATGGCGTAGCTGATTCTTGAACGGTTCAAGAAATCAACTATGTCTCTGTACTGCAAAGCTGCACCCTTCCACTCAGGTTCAGTGTTAGCTAACAGGTTGAATTCGTTAGTAAACGCCCGAGCCATGATCTGCAAAAACACACAGAAAACATAATAAAACAACATGTATCATTGGAAACGGATAAACATGACTTAGTATAGCAGTTACTCTTTGGACTGAATTTCAGACTTAGGAATTTTTGCCAAGTGTTGGTCCTGCGTACTTAGCAAGTACGCAGGAGTTTCTTTTTGCGTACTTAACAAGTACGCATGAAGTGCTTCTTGCGTACTTGTTAAGTGCGCAGGAAACGTACTTGGTTTCAAATTCCAGAATTTGAAATTCAATTGAAGTTCAAAAATTGGTGTGTATTGGGTCACCACTAGGTCGGAATCAATGATTCTAACCTATGGGACCAATACTTACACCAGATACCTGCTAAACTTGACCTAATTTATTCTAACAGTCGAACGAAGCAACCGTCGGTTCAAATTCTAGCCCAAAGTCAAAATCAAAGACTCGAATGGATGATTAAAGGTAGATTAGTGATCGATTAATGATTATTAACAAGTTTTAATTATTAGGTATTACCCAAACAACCCAAAAATTGTCTAAAAAATCTCGAACAATAACCTAGGATAATCGGTCCAAAATCAAGAGTTTTTGTGGATGGATTAAGCCCAAAATCTCACCAAATCGATGTAATGAAGTGATGAAACTAGCAATGGTACGAAAAATCGGATTGGAACACTTAGATTTTCGAGTGAAAGTCGGAGGGAATATGAACCGGTTTGAAAGTGATAAGGTTCTGAAAATTTTCTAAGTCCGATTTATATACCCCACGCAAAAAGGTCGTGCGTACTTAGCAAATGCGCACGATTTAACTCGTGCGTACTTACAAGTGCGCAAGCTTTAACTCTTGCGTACTGACAAGTGTGCAAGACTTAACTCTTGCGTACTTATCAAGTACGCAGGGCTTACTTCATGCGCACTTACAAGTACGTACAAACCCTTAAGTGCGCAAAATTTCAACTCAAATTTATGAAGTTTTTCAAGTCAAATAACGAACAAGTTAAAAATATTCAATCAGGAGGATTCAAATAAAGTTCAGGAAGGTTAAACAAAAATATTTTTGGCTTTTCTGAATAAAAATTGAACTATGCATAAACTTAAAATCTTTTTTGATCTTTTCTAATAAAAATATACAAGTATTCACACAAACTATTTTTGATCAAAGTCACGCGTAGAGGATCATATTAGGCTATCTTTTAGCAAAAACGATACAATATAAACATAAGAATATGGGATCATGTCATGGATTATTATTTATTCATACGTAATAAGCACATAAACAAGTAATTCAAGTTGACAATATTATAAGATTTGAAACTATAAGCATCTTTGTATCATGTTCTTGTGTATTAAGGTATTAATTATAAGATATACAACGTGTACCCCACTGATATGCTACAAAAATGTAAATTGCATTATCTCAAGGCATCTAAGATTTTCCCAATGATTTTCTAAATTTTCAGAATGAAGTTACATCTATTAGCACAGGAAAAATCAAGCAGAATCCATAAGAATTACCAGGAATCATAAGATTCAGAATCGAGTGATTCATTTGTCTCGGTTTCATTTGATTTTCTTCATTGAATATCGGTATGATGATTCAGGATAATATATATGGTGTTTGAGTTTTAAGGTAAGGGGATCCAACTTTTTTCTGGATTTGATTTCAATAAATCAGGAGTGATTCAAGGGTGAATACATGCTCAACGATTAATGTAGAGACATGTCTTGATTCAATCTCTCCTTTCATACTTGTGAGTATGGGCAGTGAGATGAACCGCATTAATTGTGCTAACGACATAACCCGAAACTGACCTCAAAAGAAAATTATTGCCAAAATCTAACATCCTATATCTGATAATGATCTTTTCTATTCTTTTACGCATACACACTTGCAAACATGGGTTCAAATCACAGTTGTAATTTAGATTTAGTTTCCACACTACTAGTGATTCAAAGACGCATACAGCCTACTGACAATTTAAATTACTTGTAAATAAGCAGATTAAAAACATAATAATTTAAACAACTAAGTAAGCATGACGCAATCATTTCCCATATGAGCAGTCTGTGACGTTTAGATCATTTCTGATGTACTATCATTTCCTCTTTTCTCAAGTTAGCTTTGAAATTTTCTCCATTTTCTATTTTGTTTTTGATTTTGTAAAAATATTTTGAAACTTAAAAGAACTATACAGAAAATTTAAAAGAAATAAAGTTTAACTTCCATGAATTGAATTGATTTAAGAAAAATTAATTTTTCACTCAGGATTGAACATTCCTATCAAGTTGACAAGATGCTCAAAACGGGATCGATCAAATGCCTTTGTGAAAAGGTCAGCAAGTTTGTCATCCGTGTGAACTTTTACAAGTTCAATTAAATGCTTTTCAGCACAATCACGGATGAAATGATGGCGAATCTCTATATGCTTAGTTTTGGAATGTTTCACCGGGTTATTTGTGATGGACATGGTGGCATTGTTGTCAATGAATAGAGGAGTTCCAGTGAAGTTCAAGCCATAGTCTCTTAATTGCTGCTGAATCCATAATATCTGAGAACAACCGCTCGCTGCAGCAATGTATTCTGCTTCACAAGTTGAGACAGAAACCGTTGACTGCTTCTTGCACTGCCAGGAGACCAGTCTGTCTCCTAAGAATTGACATCCACCAGAAGTTGACTTTCTGTCAAGGTTACAACCACCATAATCTGAATCAGTGTAGGCTTTGAAGTCGAATGACTGCTACTTAGAGTACCAAAGACCTAATCGGGGTTTCCTTTCAGATATCTGAAAATCCTCTTCACGGCTATCATATGTGACTCCTTCGGTTGAGACTGAAACCTTGAGCACAAGCACACAACAAACATTATATCGGGTCTTGAAGCTGTGAGATACATAAGTGATCCAATCATCCCACGGTACAATCTGCTATCTACATCCTTTCCATCTTTGTCAGGATGTAGACCATGATTGACTGGGATAGGTGTGCCATAAGTACTGCTATCATTCATCTTGTATTTTGACAAGATGTCCTGCACATACTTTGTTTGATGTAGATAAATTCCATCCTCTCTTTGACTGACTTGCAGACCCAGGAAGAATGACAATTCACCCATGTTACTCATTTTGAACTTGGACTTCATCACCTTTTCGAATTCCCTACAGATCCCTTCATTGGTAGATCCAAAAATAATGTCATCGACGTATACTTGTACAAGAAGAATGTCACCTCCTGCTTTCCTAATGAAGAGAGTCGAGTCAATCTGTCCACGGTCGAAACCATTAGACAGTAAATGCTTAGATAATGTCTCATACCATGCCCGCGGTGCTTGATGAAGACCATAAAGTGCTTTGTCGAGCTTATACACTTTATTGATATTACGCGGATCTTCAAAGCCGGGAGGTTGAGTGACATAGACCTCTTCATGAACTTTACCATAAAGGAAAGCACTCTTCACATCAAGTTGATAGACCTTGAAGCCGACATATGTGGCATAAGCCAAGAACAGTCGAATGGCCTCAATTCTAGCAACTGGGGCATATACTTCCGTGTAATCCAAGCCCTCTTGCGGATAAAAACCCTGAACAACCAATCTTGCTTTGTTCTTCACAACAACATGACGATCATCCGTCTTGCATTTGAACACCCATCTGGTTCCAATTGGCTGAAAGCCTTTTGGCAAGTCATCCAAATCCCACACGTGCAACTTTTGGAATTGAGACAATTCATCTTGCATCGCCTCAATCCAGCAGTTGTCAATGAGAGCCTCCTTCACATTCTTCGGCTCTAACTGGGACACGAATGCAGCATGCAGATATGTTTCCATGACACCAGTGTCAAGTATCTCTGTGTAAAGACTGGTTTTCTCAGTGATGGTTCGATGACGAGTCTGAACACCGGCATAAGGATCACTAATAATGTTGTCGATTGGATGATTCTTATGCACTCTCGTCTCCGGTACAATCGGTTCCTGAATTTCTGAATCGAGATTCGTGCTTAACTCCCCCATTTCCTATGTTCCAGAAGAAGAGGATTCAATGGTAATTGGATCAGCTGGAGCTTCATTTCCTACAGTTGTGTTAGGATTAGCTTGAGCGTCATCTCCATCAACATGAACATCTTCACTGTTATCACTGTCATGAGTTCCAGATGCAGATGCAGCATTGGAATCAGGAGTTATGATTGGTACAGTAGCACGAGTATAGAAACTGGAGTCATCACCGCCACCCAATAATTCATAAACATTTGCGTCGTCAACTGCAGATAGATCAGGAAGATTGAATGACTTGAATAGCGCATCATAATCAAAACCCCAAGCTGGACCTGTTGGTTCGGGTGGGATGCTGTGTTTACTGCAATCCACTTCAAACCATTCATCGACAGTATGAGTTCCTATGTTGTACACTCTCTTGCAAGGCGAGTTGGAAACGTATCCTAAGAAGATGCCTTCCACCGCTTTTGCATGAAACTTAGACTGGCTGTCTTTGTACTGTAGCAACAAGGAACAGGGACTACCAAAAGGAACTAGGTAATCAAGATTGGGAAGTCGATTGTTGATCAACTCGTAACAAGTCTTGTTGTGCCTCTTCACAACCAGAACTCTGTTTAAGACGTGACAAGCTGTATTAACGGCTTCCGCCCAGAAAGTGACAGGAAGCTTTGCATCCGACAGCATAGTCCTTGCAGTCTCAATCAGTGTTCTGTTCTTTCGTTCAGCAACTCCATTCTGCTGAGGCGTGTACGGCGCGCTGAATTCGTGACGGATCCCTTTCTTGAGACAGAAAAGCTCCATCAAATTATTCTTGAACTCAGTTCCGTTGTCGCTCCTTATTCTTCTAACTTTCAGCTTGCAAAGAGATTCCAAGCTCAGGATCAAGTATTGAAGAATATCAGCAATCTCGTCTTTAGTACCTAAAAAGTGCACCCAAGAAAAACATGAGAAATCATCAGTTACAACCAGACAGAACGACTTACCTCCAATACTCCTAATACTTATGGGGCCAAACAGATCCATGTGTAATAGCTCCAAAGGGGTATCAATAGAGTTTTGGAGCTTGGGCTTGTGAGACTTCCGTTGCTGTTTGCCCTTTTTACAAGGCATACAGTCATCTGCAATGGTAAATCTCAGCTTAGGAACCCCGGTTACCAAACCGTTTTCGGACAAGATGGTTCATTTTACAATACGAAATATGTCCGAGTTTCCTATGCCACAAGATGGAGTCCAGCTCTGTCGCTTTTGTAAGCAAGCAAGTAACAACTGATGAGGTGGTTGTTGCCACGCTCATATCGATCTGATAGGTGTCGTTTGTTCTTGGCGCTCTCATCAGGATCTAATCTTCGGGACCTTCAAAACCAGGTTTGAGAATCAGGCATTCTGACTTGTCAAACATCACCGAGTACTCCTTGTCACACATTTGGGAGATACTCAACAGGTTATGCTTCAGCTGCTCGCAAAAGTTGACATTGTCAAAGCTGACACAACCGTTCAAAACCACGCCTTGACACGTGATGCTGCCGCCTTTTTTTCCGGCAAAGGCTACATAGCCGCCTCTGAATGGTTTAACGTCTTGAAGCAGGGCCATGTTTCCTGTCATGAGCCGGGAGCATCCACTATCTACATACCAGCGGTTAGAGATAGTACCCTTCGGACGTCCCTGCACGAGTAACAAAAGAATTAGTTAGATTTGGAGACCCCAGCCATTGTGGTCTTGGGTCGTCCATCCTTCTCAAAATAAACTACTTCCTTTAACTCACAGTCGTGATGACTGTTCAAAACGGATGAATCTTTTAAAGAATTAGAACTAGGAGATTGAGAAGTTTTGGATTTGGCAATCCAGGATCTCTTCTGTTTCTTAACCGGAACAGGATACTTTGGTTCAACAACAGCAGGTGAACTTGTGGAAGCTTCACCTGATTGAACTGAAGTTAGCTGTTCCAGCTTTCTCAACCTCTTGTTTCTTCTTCTTCTCTGTGGCTTTGAGAGTCTTGCCACAGGTTTCTCACCGGTGCGTGTACTACCGGAGGTAGATACACGAGGTACAGTAGGTTGCGTTACCTTTCTTGAAACGGATGGTTTAGCTTCATCTTTGATCTTAGGCTTTACCATCGGTTTGACTGATGGTTTCACCACATTTTGCTTTGGACATTTGGGAGGGGTCACTGATGGCGACTTAGGGATAACAGCTGGTTGTGAAACAACATGCCGTTTCCCTTGGTTCTTTGAAGGACAATTCACAAAAATGTGACCAACCAAGCCACAGTGAAAACAATTCCTCTTGTCTACATAAGTTCTCCTGTAAGTCTCATTAGATCTGGCCTTAGATAACTCAGGATTATGAGCAGGAGTTGTTGGTTTATGAATAGGAGTCTGAACCTTTCCAGTTTGGTTTTTGGGAGTATAATATTTTTCCAAATTTTCTTTATACCTAAACCCATAATGAGCTGAAAAAGCTTCTTTCTTTGCTTGGTTAAGACTTTTATAATCATTACCTTTATATTATCATTTGTTTCAATAATATCTGGTTCAGTTAAAATGCAATTATCACCATTAGTGATAACGTTTTTCTTTACTTTCTGTTCAGTCAACAACTCCTCAGATACTACTCCTTCAGGGCAAGAGTTAACTGACCCGTCTTCAGAAGCAGTAACGAACTACTCACTAGATGTGGAGTTAGCCTTACTAGAGGATTCATCCTTTTTAGGGGAATCATCCTTATCAGAATCTAGACAAGTGAGATCAATGTCTATTAAGCTATTGAAAAACTTCCCGCTCACTGGTGGAGTAATGGCATTAGTACCCAAACCTAACCCATTCAGTTGTCTCACTACAGATTCGTAGTGCTCCACCACAAAGCGAGAGTTTTTCAACTTCTCATTAGCACATTTTAACTACAAGATTTTATTTTGCAGTTTGTTGATTTCATTGTTCCGTTTTTCCAACCCCCTGTATGCAACATCTAAGGGAAGCTGTTGATCACATTTTTCCTTTTTCAACGTTTCAATAGAATCTTTAAAACGTTTTTCATTTTCTTTATAGTTTAGAGCTACCATACTTAGGGGTTCGATTTTGTCTTGGAGCCTAGAATTTTCAAGTTTTAGCCCTAGACATTTAGAACATGAAATAACAGAAAAAGGGTTAGAATCTACCTCAGAAGATGAACTTGTTGCTTCTCCAATGGCCATGAGAGCAACAGCAGTAGTCGATTCCTCTTTATCAGCTACAGGAGCTTCCATTTCTTCAGCTTCCTTCACCTCCTCTGTAGCAGCAGTTGTAGATTCTTCTAGGTCAGCCATAGAAGCTTCCCTTTTCTCTGCTTCCATCATCTCCATGATCTCAGCCATGAGACCAACCTGTGTCTGTGCGATGATGGCATCCTCAAGATGAACACCCCAGTCAAAACTTTCGTCCTGTTGGGCTATCAGTGCATTGGACATTCCAGCTTGGCTTTGATTGTGGTGGTTTGAGTTGTTGTGGCCATGGCTGTTTCCTTGGCTGGGTCGGGTAAAGCCAGAGGCCGGTGCTCTGTCTTTCTGACACTCACGAGCAAAGTGTCCAAAATTTAGACACTTATAGCATTTGGCCTTAGATTTGTCAAACCCGACCTTGGCATTAGGATGCCCGCCAATAAACTTTCTTCCTGTTCTGTTCAGGAAACGCTTGGCTCTCCTCAATAGCATGGCCATATTCCATTGAATATCCATGTCCTCCATGTCATCAGGATCCACTTGATTAAAATCTTCTTCAATCGTCTCGGGATCAGTAAGCTTACCACCAATGAAATTCTCATACGCAAGCATACAAGATGAGAATAGTGCTACATGATCTTCAGCTATTCTGGCTATAGCTGATTGGTTAGCTGAAGACGCAGCAGGAGGATTTCTTGAGGTATGTTGATGATGAGACCCCAACCCTGATCCAGATGCATAGCATGCATGAACACCACAACCATTTGAGTGGTGAAAAGGGCAATTCCAGAGCCCGATGACTTGGATGTAGAAGTCGTCCCATCATACATAGAAGGGTCTTGTATATGGGGTCTTCCAGAGCTCTCCTTTCCTCTTAGGTTCATGTCATGAGCTTGAACCTTTCCTATTGCCTCCTCCACTGTTAACTCATAGAACTTTGGATTTTCCCTCATCAGGGTTGTGTACATCTCAAATTTGGGTGGTAAAGCATCCAAAAACTTTTCCACCATCTCTTCATCTGGATACCTGAGTTCAAAAGCCTTCAACTCAGTTTTTAAATGATAGAATCTAGAGATTAGGTCATCTAAAGATTCGTTCTCTAAAAATCTGAAGCACTCATACTACTTCCTGAGAAGATCCCTCTTACTCTTCTTGATGTCACTATTTCATTCGAATCTTTTCTGTAAGTCTTTCCAAAGATCCTTGGAATTGTCATAACCTCGGAAACTGTGGAACAATTCCCGAGTTAATGCCATAGTGATCGAACCAAGTGCCTTCTTTTCACGATCATAAGCTTTCTTTTCTTCGTCAGAAAGCTTACAGATAGGTTTGGGCATGGCTTCATCAAGATAGATGTGTGTGGGATGCTTATATCCCTCAAGGATTGGTATCCATAGCGATGAGTCGGTATAAGAAATGTAGTGCTCAAAACGTGCCTTCCAATTAGAATAATCGTTTACGTTTAGCAAATTTGGTGGTTTCTGTGGTGTACCAACCTTTGATGCTCAAAACACTCAAATACACAACAAAAATCAGTTTTTTGAGTGATTTTTGCTTCTAAAATAGTGCTCAAGAGCTACCCCTATTTTATCACAAAAATCAACAAAAATACCTCTTTTTGTTTGCAAAAACTCGATAGAAACTCTCCAAACTCACTCACAACACTCGAAATCAGGAGCAATGCTCTAATACCACTTGTAGGTCCCTCAGGTGTGGCGGATCGTCACATGCAAGTGGGTCTACTAGTCGGACCGGGTGCGGAATACCCGTGACTAGGCAGAGAGTCTAGCTAAACAAAGTAAACCGACAAGAGAAAACACTTTAAACGTTCTTTGTATTATAAACACTTTAAGGTTACATAGAAAAGCACTGAGATTATAATCTGCGTATTTGCTATAAGGTCTGCGTACTTAACTTCTGTCAACCTATCCTATTTATACAAGACCTGATGCCTGCGCACTTAGCAAGTGCACAGGGCAAAATGCTCCTGCGTACTTAGCAAGTACGCAAAGTTACTCTTGCGTACTTGCTAAGTACGCAGGAGCTTTCTCCTGCGCACTTACAAGTGCGCAAAACACTTAGAGAATTTAGCAACATTCAGTATGTAAAAGTAAATACAACTCGATAAACTAATACATAAGGACTCTTACATACAAAGACAATTACAAACAAGACAAAACAACCTAAGACTAAGACTCTATCTATCCAGAGTGTTTGTCACAGGAAAGTGCTTCAACACCTATGTGTTTCATTAAGTGCTATCCTAAGTTTTAAACACACACACACATACACACCAAATTCTTCATACACCTTTGAACTCACATGATACCATCACCCCTTGTGAACAAAAACTTAAACTATTGGGCCTAATATTCATTAATAATAAACTAAGAAGCCCACTTACCTTCCAAGAAGAAGAAGCCTACTGCAATAAATAAACCTTACATTCGGGCCTCAAAGCCCAGTCCACAACAGTTCCCATCATGACCATGAGCCCAACAATAGTGTTATTAATACATGATGGCTGGAAGAGTGTGTAGGCCCATGAGGGATTCTGACTAAGGAAAGACAGGGTACTTAAGTGTGTCTTAGTGACCCACCCCTCCTTCCTGGGAATTCTCCTCAGGGATGCATTGCTTATAGGTCAAGTGTATTTCTAAATACTATTGTGAAGACTCGGTGTTATGACTAGTCAAACTCTAAACCTATGAGAACTCCTATATTTAACACTCAGTATTTTATTATCGCTTACAATCTTTAAATTGTTTTCTGCTAGACATGGACTCCTATTCTCCTTCCTCCCCGGTTTACCGTCCTGGAGTAGAGTCTGATTGGGAAGAAGACATCGGGACACCCGTGTATCGGTCACCAACACCCGCACCTGCTAGACCAAGGTTTGATGTAAGGGCAGACTAGATTAGGAACACTGGCCCAAGACTTCGAACACCTGAATAACCCCCACCCAGAAACCAGTATCAGACACCCCATCTACACACTCAGTTACCACCCCCACTAAGAGACCCATATCTAATGCCCGACCCGTACCATCCTAACCCTTGGGCAAGGCGTACCATGGCACCCGCTAGTGCTATGGGAATTCCAATCGATGACGTTCACCAATATGTGAGGACCTCAGAGTTCGAGAGGCAAAGGATGGAGCAAGAGATAATGTACGACTTGCAAGGACAAATAATGGATAGCCTAGCAAACCAATTAGGGTACCAAAAGTAGTTAATCTCCATCCTCGAAAAAGAAATACTGGAGAATCGCACGGAAACAGCTAGAGCTGAAGCCAGATCGGCTACCCGAGTAACCATAGCAGTGCTCGTCTTGGTGATTGCCTTCTTCCTAGTGGAAAGCTACCAGAGACGTTAGCAGAAATTTCTATTTATTGTCTTTAAATTTTCAGTTTGAGAACCATTCCCCTATGTTTTGAATAATGTTTAACACTTCAGCATTTAATAAATTTTATATATTCCAACTCTAAGGTTATTATTCATTGATTTGACAAATAAGTGTGCATTACACCCATCATATTTTCATCAAAATTTTCCAAGTATCACCCTCTTCATTCAGCACGATTTGGTACACTACCGGCAATATCCCTCATAAACAAATCATCCTATTAGATTTAAACAACCTCGTTATTTTCAAACCAAATGTTTATCAAACTTTTAGAGAGTATCAGAAATATAAATTCTTCCATAAACATTTTCACTTTGTAAGGGAACTTAATACAACCTATTTTATAAAAATATTATTTCAGATTGATAAATAATTATGATTTTCCTCATTAAAGTAATTATTTCTAAACTCTGGTTAAATTAATATACAATTACTGTTTAGCCAGTAATTTCTCTTGAAAATATTCATCTTATAATAATTAAAAAAATTTAATAAAAAAAAAAGTTTTTCCCATAGATTGTTTATTTATTTAGATTATTTAACTCAATACTTTCACCACTTTATATATCTACAACCAAGAACAATTTACAATTTCCTATTTTCAAACAAAGATCAGTTATCTGTAAACACATTTCCCTGGGTGTTTTCGAAACCCCCTCGTTACCCTTCACTTGCCGCTCCAAGAGACGATCCATACCGCGAAGACGTTAACCACCGGTACAAACCTCAATGAAATTTAAAGAGCTAGAACCTAACTACCACCTCTTACACGAACGCAAAACAACACGCTTCTCCGCAACACCTGATCACATGCAAAACTCGTTAGTATATGTCACGTACGAAATTCAATAACTTACGTATGAAAGTTCACAAGATACATAGCACGATCACATAACACACGAAATTTGTTCATTTGCAATACACACGCTACCAGATCGAACACATAATACATGAACCTTGGTTGTTTGTAATATACATGATACATAACAATTGTTTGTTTGATACATAATACTAGATTGACCACATTGAACATGAAACTTATTTGGTTACAAAGTACATGATACTAAATTATGCACATTATACAATATACATGATACTAAATTGTTTACATTACACAAGGAAGCTTATTTGTTTACAAAATACATGATACTTAGTGGTTAACATCATACATGAAATTCATTTCTTGCCATATACATGACGCTAAATTGTTCACGTTACACATGAAACCTATTTGATTACAATCTACATGACACTAGATCATACATGAAACTTGGGTGCTACATTATACACGAAACTAAATTGCTTACAATTGTTGCAATTAATTGATTACATTATACACAAGGCATGGTCATACGCGGTGTTTGACGTATTCTTTTTCAAACTCGAGGAAGTTGTAACACTTTAAAACAACTCAGTGTTTGACGTATTCTTGTTCAAACATGAGTAAACTATGGAACTTTAAGTTATACTACCTTATTACTCTTTAGTTGCTAACTGGCCTGCCTACTTAAGGACATGGTTACTTCTTAGCAACTCATATGTGAAAACAATAGACATGAACTAAGTGAATTTGTGCCCTTTTGACCCACACACAAAGGAAGGATCTATACGGACCATGCGATAATTCGAGTAACTACGGGTGCACACGTAATTATAAAAATCAGCGCATGGAAAACATAGTGAATTCTGTCGTGTGTTATGACCTAAAACCTATCATGATATATAGCAACGAAACTAATGTGATATGACAAGGGCATGGTGGATACGCCGATGGTGCTTTCTATATATAAGTGCCCTATCATATTTTCAGAAGTAGCGTTGTTCGTGTCATGTGAAGTTTTGACCCTGACCAACGTTTGTGAAATCTCTTGTCCACTGACAATTCCTGAACATATTAGATTACATCTTAAACATCTTAAACAAACCCTAATCATCAAATTCCCATCAAACCCATTCCAAGTAATGCATTTCACCTTTAGAACCCAAATTATTATTCGACAGTTTTACTCCTTAAGTCCAATTCAAATCTAAATTCACTGTCATCATTCGTGTCTGACTTTGAGAAACAGACCTGAACCTTGTTATCAGTTATACTCCTCAAACCAATAATCAAAACTTGTTAAGAATCCAGACTCACCCTTTTCCAGGTTCAGTAGCCTCCAACAATTGAATTTCGGAACGAAATTCCCTCAACTTGGGGATACTGTAACATCCATGAATTTTTTTCAGTATTATTATTATTATTATTTTTTTAATAATGACATTTTCATTTCAACCTCATACTTGTTCAACGTAATATGTGACATTAATTATTATTTTAAACATATATCAATTTAAAGTTTTTCAACCTTGCATTTACATATTATTTCCCTATTATATATAACACATGGATATATATTTATATTTGTATAAATAAACTTTTGTTATAATAGATATATATTTAAATAAAACATGTGAGTATTTATTTATAAATAGTAATATAAACATACATATACATATCTGATTATATTAAACCAATCAATTATATAAGTTGGAAGTTTATGAAAATAAAAATAAAAATAAAAACTCTTTTTTTTAGGATCAATAAAATAAATAATAATGTATATACATGTTTAAGAAGTGTTTAGTTTGGAAAGGTTCTTTAAATAAATTTTTATAACTAAAATCATCAAAGAAAAGAACCTTGGACCCCCTCTCTAGCCTTTGAACCTTCAATTGAACCCCCACCCAACAAAAAAAAATGAACCCTGGTAGTGTTCTTGCACAATTTTGACTTTCATGAAGTCAAACCCGATTCAATCTTTCAAATTACCTGAAAATCCGGAGTATTAATCCCACCAAATCATTATGCCATTCATTTACCATATTTACAAACTTGTAATTACTAATTTTGATTAAGATATTTCAAATTTAAAACCCATTTAAGGGGGTTACGGCAATGGGTTTCAAAACCCATAATTCAGGCCTTAACATCCCACTAATCTTGTCCCAATCATGACATTAAACGCGTTTATAACACCATATATATACCTAATTCGATTACAAGTTTCAAAATCCTCAAATTTCACCCATTTCTTTTCTCTCGGCTTTGTTACGTTCGGGGCTAGGGGAGAACCGAGACTCACGAATTTGACGGTTGGAGACTCCTTTTCTGCGAGGATTTCGTTTCAGGTAACAACCCCTCGAACCCCCTCTGATCAGCTTTCATTTGAATAGGGGCTAGGTTAAAAGATGGGCTCGCAGGTGGGTTTCTGTTTTTGAGGAAGAAGGCAATGTATAGCGTATTAATAAAACAAATTCCGTCCCTAACTTAAAACAAATCGGGACAGTGATCTAGTGGTTAAAGCTCCTTGCACATAGAGGCCAAGTTGCAGGTTCTAAACCCGTCACCTGCGCCTTATCCCCGTTTTCTTATCCTTTTGATGTTTTAACTCAGTGCACACAATAATACAATTTCTTTTTAATTAATAAATCCGATTTTCTACATAAATAAATTATAAACATTTCCTGAAATTTCAAGATGTTATGTATAATGTTTGATTTGATTAAAAATAAAATGTAAACTCTTTTAAAAGTTATTAAAATCACATATTTTATTTCACCATAGCAAAAACGTGACAAACGTTAAGTGCATTTAAAAAAAAACCCTATATAAATTTTAATATTATAAAATGGTCATGTTTTGTAACATCATAAGTTTTATTAACCAAAATGGTGATATAAATATATTTAACATAAACCTTTATAACAACTTAATCTAAAATATTGTTATTGATAATACGATATTATTGGTGTTACTAATAACATAGATTTTAACAATCGTCTTATTCACATATTTATCATATTATTAATACTTTCACAAATATTATGATTCTTTTAATAATTTGATTTTCATAAATAATAATAGTACAACTCGCATAATTAGTTTATTTATAATGATATCCATATAATTATTATTATATTATAAGGTTCCATCATGATAACTATTTAACCAAATTGCCTTGATAAGATATTAAATTTGTAATTAATATTTATTATTGACACCAAAAATCTTTTTTATAAACAAAATCCATAAAACATTATTTCATGTTATTTGATTTATATAATATCACTTGGTTTAACTTGGTATTGTCAAAATTCGAACCTTTAATATTTTTTTCGTCGCTCGTTCGTTCCAAAAACCCTAAATCCCAAATCATTCCATTGTCGTTGTTCTTAAACTGTCTTTACATTATAATAACGTATCGTATTTAACTTAGGCCATTCTTGAATTTTATTACTTCAAGTTACAAGTTCAACCCTCTACTTATCAATGTGAGTATTACATAACCCCTTTTACTCTTTTATACTTTTTGGGGGTGAAACATGAATTCTATACACACAATTGCTTACATTTACAGAAACTACACAAACACAAATCCTCTTTACATTCATGTATGCAAAATTTGAGCTTTATGTGTGAGTGTTAGGTGTGTTAACTGTTTGTGTGCAATTTATGTGCAATCATTAACTATTCAAGCCGACGGTTAACAATGGTAGATCTATTGAGTCTGAAAACCCACCCAGATTGGGGTGATTGTTACCGACAACACAATTTACATGCTAGTTACAAAGGTTTGATTGTACTTTGGTTACACAATAGTTGCTCCCCATAAATGCCTTATTTTATCATGTTATGTAAGGATTTGTTTATTCACATCTATATATACTATCCATGTACAAACCTGTGTATGATCACCAACTTTTTAGTTGACCTTATTTTATTCATGTTTCAGGTGCTAACGTGTGAGTTGATCAAGACATGCTACACTTAAGTTTGGACTTAGTTAATTTTAAACAATGAACAATGTGTACTTCGTTTATGTACTTGGTTTGTGTTTGTTTTGTTTGAATTGAAATGAATTTAATATATCACAATTTAGTCAACCTCGAGCTCATGAACAGTTTACATGTCCCGCCCCGACGTATTCCGTCGTCGGTTTAGGTGTGACATATGTACCCCCTTACACTGATTTTTACTTGTTGCACCCCTCTCTAAGTTTTCAAATAAATACAATTTAAACCTTTTTATTTATTTTTATTTATGTCTTTTTGTTAATTTGTCATTGTTGGTTAAAAGTTATTTTTTTAGGGGGGTATGTATAGCCTAACCCGTTTTATTTTATAAAAAAGTGTTTTTAAACTTAAAAAACGGTTTTATAAACACTGGTTATTCATATGGGGTAAATGGGGAGAGGGGGGTACGACAAGTAGGAGCGGGGAGGGGTATACGTTTTATTTTATAGAAAGTGTTTTTAAACTTAAAAGAACGGTTTTAGAAATAATAATTTTTTCGAATCCTGCAAAATGACAAGTTTAAAAGTTGTTTTTTCATGGGGGTGCGACTATTAGGAGGAGGGATATGTATGACCTAACCCGTTTTTATTTTATATAAAGTTTTTAAATTTAAAAAAACGGTTTTATAAATAATGATTATTCGAATGAAGTAAAATGAGGGGGGTACCACAAGTAAGAGGGGGTGTGCGACAAGTAGGAGAGGGGAGGAGTATACGTTTTATTTTATAGAAAGTGTTTTTAAACTTAAAAGAACGGTTTTAGAAATAATGATTTTTCAAAAGGTGTAAAATGACAAGTTTAAAAGTTATTTTTTCAGGGAGAGGGTACGAAAAGTAAGAGTGGGGGGTCGTATAGCCTAACCCTATCAAATTTGTATAAAAAAGGTGTTAAAATATTTATCATTATAATTTTAATGTTTAACCCCTGTGTAACACATGGGGTTAAAGCTAGTTACTTATAATAAATAAAAGAAAATAGGGACACTGTGTCATCCATTGAAGGCATAGGCATAAGAAGGCCATTTGGTACAATTGTAGCACCAAGACTTCCAATAGTGGAGGTATTGGGTTCGAATCCTGACAACAACAAAAAAAGGGTATGTGGCCAGGTCAGGGGGTTTACCCAGTTGGGGGTTCCTCATGTGGTGGGCTGCCCTGAGGAAACCCAATTATCTTAGAATATCTACGTGTTGCCGTTTAAAAAAAAACACCATTTTTTCCCGCCTAAACTCCCATACCACTTTTTTACACGCGGATCTATTAATAGGTAATTACGCAGATCTTCGGTCGGGTTTTAACCCGTTTTATCTGGTCAGTCATCTTTTCCTCATTTTTCTTTCAAACCCTAATACTCCATTGTCAAATCTAGCAGACCGACTTTCATCCTCTACCGTCTTCACTTGAAGGTTTGTTCTTCCCTCCTAATTAACCATTGTGGATGCACCCGCATCTTCCTTCTTCTATTACTACAGGAGAAATTGAGGGTTTTGCTCTTATCTTTTGGTGATATGGTGATATGTTGATTCTGCATTGTAATTGACAGGTTCTCGAATTGGGTGGTTTGCTTATGGATGCTTTAATTTGTTTAGATTTTAGTGAGCTCACAAACAAAGCGTTGGTTTTCTTGGTTCGATCTGAAATGGAAATGGGTCAGGTATGCAAAATGACTAAGCTTCAAAGGTTCAGTCACGATCTGTTTTCTTTGCTCTATCTGACATCGAGATCGATCTTTTAGGTTTTTGATAAAGCTTGGCCGATACTAAATCTCGCAATTTCCGGAAGGATTCAAGTAATTTTAAGTGGTAGGTTTGATGTTTATTTCTTGGGGGTTTCGTTTGTCAGCAGGCTGTACAAAGCATCATAAGTAAGAATTAATTTGGCGTTGGTTTGACTGAGGTTTGCTGGTGACGGGATTGATTCATTTGTAGTTTCATTGCTTTTCTATCGAGCAAATTCAAGTTCTATTTCAGAATTTAAATGACTAAAATTACATCTACTTGCAGCAATATGGGAGCTCTAGATGAGGGTCACTATCATGTTGTGCTAGAAAATGGTGTGAAGCTTGATGGTTTTGAGCATGAACCAGAAACTTTTGCCATTGAAGCTGATGTTAAGGTTTTGTTGCAGGGTTTGAGACTTTGACTGGAGACGTCAATAAAGAAGGTCTTGGAAAGTCCTCCTCTTTGTGTTGGTAAAGCCCTTTGTGAAGGCACCAGAGGTATACTTTTGATTTGCTTCCAAGATTTATGTGTGTGTATATATGTTATTTTTGTCTGCCTTAAATGCTAGCATGTTAACGTTTTCCTCCAATGTGGTAAGATTTGGGTTATACTTGGCTTCCAACGGGTCAAATGGGTAAACGTTAAAAAAACCGACTAAAATGATAACAGGTTGAGCAAATAAAACTGATGGATAGTTTTCTATTAATTTTTTCTCTGCAATTCATGGAGCAAGTCTCGATTCATTTTTCTCTGTTCTACCATTGATTATATACAATATACATACATCACCCATCAATAAATTTACCGTCTACGATATGCATACATCCATCCATCTATAATTTTGCTTCTGACTAAGCAAAGTTCATATCTTTCATGAAAAAGTGATATTATATAAGTATTTAAAAAACGATGTTGTTTCTTGATAAATTCATATTTTATATAAATATGCATGACTAGGAAACACTCTTGAAGAAATTGCAGGGCAGAAGGCTGGCATCTTTAAGGTGCTTTTTCATATCATATTAGTATATAAAAGAAGTTTGTTGTATTTTCTCTTCATATAAATTCTTGGTTTTTTTTTTGTACAGAAAGGTGTTCCTGCATATATTTTTTCTCAACCACCTGAAGCTATGCAAGTACTTAAAGAAAAGACTTCCCGCTTAGATGTAAGTTAACATTCTCTTAATCAAAGGACTGAAGTATACCAAGCGGCTTTTAAGTTTTTGACACTTTAGACTTTACCTATGAATAGGTCGGTTTGGGTTATGTTTTATATCAAGCGGGCCAAATATCTCTGACTAAAAGCTGAACGGGTCAAATAAAAAATAGCTAAAAAATATAAAAAAGATCTCAGTTTAATGTTGTTTTACATGAAAGTCGCATTCCTTTTTTTCTTACAAGAAAGAGCATAATGTATCTGAAAATAGTTATGGCAACAAATTATATATACCAAATTACAAGTTTAAGTAATGGCTTGTAAGAATTAATTAAGTGTTGCATTAAAATTTATTTATTTTAGATGCCTTCTTCCAGAGTGCCATGATACGGCCGCATGTTGTCCCAGATTCAAATTCTTTCATCCTCAAATTATTAAGTTTTTAAACTATTGTACTTGTAGGCAAACCATTGCACAAGATGTGACAATTTCGACCCATTTACTTATGAGTTATGAATGAGCATATGTTTTTACCTTCAAGGGGCCAAACAAGTGAGATACAAGTAACTAGCTTAAAAATGACCAAGAATGGGCTGGGCTAGGCTGGTCAAATTGGTCAACATGTTTTCCCAGATTCAAATTCTTTCATCCTCAAGTTATTGAGTTTTTAAACTATTGTACTTATAAGCAAACCATTGCACTAGATGTGGCAATTTCGACTCATTTATGAATGAACATATGTTTTTACCTTCAAGGGGCCAAACAAGTGAGATACATGTAACTAGCTTAAAAATGACCCAGAATGGGCTGGGCTAGGCTGGTCAAATTGGTCAAAAGGTAACCAAAGTGCTTTTTTAGTGCTTAAAACCTCATAAATAATTTTATCCAAAAAATGATATTATTATCAAAACAAATATAATTTTGTAATCATATTTGACACATTAAATCATAAAAAAGTAACTTTATTTAAACCAAAAGTGTTTCTTTGACATGACCGGTACTCGAGCTGTTGTAAACTTATTGATTTATCTTCTTATTTTGAGTGCATCGACTTTGTAAACATATTGACATTTTTGTGTGCATTGACACTAAGGGTGGAGGGGGCACCCGCGTCGCCGACGCAGGGCTTCATGCGGCTTCAACGGTGCCACCGCCGCCACACCCACTACGCTAACAAACGGCTTCAAGATGCGGCTTCCCACCGTAGCTCCCTGGTGAGCTTAATATGATCGTTGGAGAGGATGGTGGGTATAGGGCTTCATGGCTTGGGTGCCGCCACCTCCGTGGCTTCGTGGGGCTTCACGGGGCTTCAAATGACGTGTCACACTCTCATTGGTGAGTGTGGGGATTCAAGCCTTGGGTGCCCCTCCGCCTTAATAGTTACTGATTGGAGCACTAAGCTGGGAAACGTTGGCCTAATTTCATTACTGTTGACTTTTACAAGGTATTATTAACCATATGCACGGTAATTTTAATCTATTGTTAATTGATATACATGATATTTATGGATTCTGTTGCTTCATTTGAAGAAATTAATCAAAATTTGCAGAGGAGTAGTGGTGGGGGTGCACCAGCTGCTGTAGAAATGGCTTATGGTCAATCGGTTTGTGGTTAGGGATGTTCTTTGTGATGTTCTCAAACGGGCAGGAATTTCTGCTAAAAAAGAGGCCCCCGTGAACTTTCTGACAGATCCGCTTGAAGGGAGGTCTACTCTACGGCCGTCTAATATTCTTGTGTTTGGTTGGGCAGGGGGGAAACATGCTTGTGTGGACCTTACAGGAGTGTCCCCTCTTGTGGGGCTCAGGGACAATGGGGTTGTGGCGGGCCATGCTGCTTTAAAGGCGGAATCATGCAAAGTTAAACACGAAAAAGCTTGTTTAGAGAACCAACATGTGTTTATTCCTTTTCCTTTTGATACTTTTGGGTTCCTAGCACCGGAGGCAGTGGAATTCCTAAACAGGGTTCAACGAGTCGTGCATAGTAATATTTCGGCCCCTAAGACCCAAAGCTTTGTTTTTAGTAGGATCGGTTTTGCTATTCAAAAGTGGGTTGCATCGCAACTTATTGCCCGTTTACCTGCCACTTTATTGTAATTGTCCTTCTTTTCATATTTCTATTATACAACCCCGTGTAATACACGGGTCTATAACCTAGTTTAAATATATATCAAGTTATAAACTAAATCAATTATAATAAATAAATATTTTGAGGTGCCACGTGTAATCATTTTAGAGCCTCTAAATGTTTGTTTTTCGGCATGAACATTTTTCAATTATCTATTTTAATTTTTTATTTATTTTTTTAAAACTCCTAAATTGATAAAATATCATTTAAATGTTTTTATATTTCTTATGATTTTAAATTTTAAACAAATATGTTGGGGTGTTTAGGATTGCTTAATCAACTCCAAAAGTGTTTTTTTTAAAGTACTTATTGACTTATGACTTTTTCAAAATGAGTTTTTAAAAAAAGTGTTTGGATTAGCTTTTGGTAATTTGATTCTCAAAAAGTCAAAGGAGTTTAAAAAGCTAAGTTTTTGTGGGTTTTATCAAACAGATTTTTACACTTTTTAAAAAGTCAAAATAAAAAGTGCTTTTGTGTTTGTTAAACACTTTTTTAAGTAATTGCTTTTTGAAAAAGCAATAAGTCAATAAGTTATAAACCATTTAATCCCAAACACTCAAATGTAAATGTAGGATAACTTTTGTTTGACCAATAACTTTATTTTTTAAATACATTATTTATAATTAAATTTATCTAATTCATTATAATTCATAAGATTTAGAGTTAATTTTTTATTTTTTTAGAATATTATGAATTGTTACTATATAAGTGTTTTATTTATGTTAAAACAATTGCATACGACACACAAGCAAACATATATATATATATATAATCTATTATTTATTATTTATATAAATATCTATATCTATACTATATAATAAATAAAAGGTTTTTTTATGCCACGTGTCGTCTCCATATTCAATCTTATCATTTTTTTCCCGTCTCTATCTCTTATTAAATACACTTATATATTTTAATAATAATATATTTTTAAAGAAAATACTAATTATACTAATAAAACACATTTATTTTAAATTATCCCTTATCATAAAAAACTTTAAAAACTAATTATGTAACTTTTATTTTTAATCAAATAGTAAATAAAAGTCAATTACATTAAATAGTAATTAACATATTTTAAAACTCAATTATATATTAATTTTTACATATTTTAAATTTTGTTTTCTATCCTTAGTATATGATACATTTTTACACATGTAAAATATATACATAAAGATTTAAGAACTTTATGTATTGATATTTTTCACCCCGTGTGTAGACACGGGTTCTAAATTAGTTACTTAATAAATAAAAATCCTACGGGACACGTAGCATAATTCTAGAGCCCCTACATTTATATTTTTTCGCTTAAATAATTCTAGCCCATTATTTTAGGCAACTAAATTATTTCTTATAATTCAATATTATAGTAAATTTATATTCCATCTTCCTTTGTCTAATAAAAAAATAAATTTTAGGACACGTGTCGTTTTATGGTTACCTCACATTCATTTTCCTGTCTAAACCCGTTATCTATCAAAACTACATCGTTTTAGTTAAATCTCATTAAAATTAATTATATATTTCCTTATTTGACTACCTCCATCATTTTCAGATAATTCTTATTCTACCACATATCCATACTCAATTTAGTTAAAAAGTGACATACGTTACGAGTGAAATCAATTTATGATAATATAACATTTTTAATTTATTATATGGTATCTCAAATTTGAGACGTTTTTTTTTGATAAATTGTTACTTTTATGTACATTATTTTATCTTATTTATTATTTAAAGTTACTAACTATATGGTTTATCCAAGATTTTATTACTTTCAATAAAAATACATTTAACTTATAATTAAATATTTATAATAATAAATTTACATAATCAAGTAATTATTGTAGTATTTTCTGATACAAAAACTCATAAAACAAAAAAACAAATTCCGTCGCTTTTTTATATATCAAACTATAAAAATTGCATTTTATAAAAAAAGAAAAGAGAATGTAAAAGATTTTCAATCGAAAACTATTACCACAATAAAAATTAGTTCATATTTTTATATTGTAAATTGTTTTGAACAACAAAATATTCATTTAGATGAAATTGATGTAGGTAGTAGTAATAAAGGAATAAAGATTTCGAAATGACGGAGGTATATTTGAGTAGAACAAAAAGAGATTTGATCTATTTTAATGAGATTTAATCAAAATGACGTATGTGGCATTATCTAAAGCTAAAAGTAGAGATATTTCGAAACTATTAATGTTAGATAAAGATAGTAAATTTACCAATAGAATATCAAGTGTTGTATAAAAATAAGTATTTTAATATTTGTAAATTACAACTATAACTTTTATTTTTTATTATTATATTCAATACGTAATTTCAGTCAAAAGAAATATTTTGAGATTTATGAATTATATCGTTTTCATCATTCAACCCGTGTAATACACGAGTTTTTAAGCTAGTTATTTAATATTTGATTAATATCAACATAATAAAATAAAGTATTTCTTGTAAGTTTTTTTAAATCAGTAATGAACGTAAAATTTAGATTGACATTTTATTTCACAAAATCTAATAAAATTAAGTAATATGCTAACTGTGGACCTCTAAAATCTAATAATAATTTATTAACATATAAGATATTTATTTATTGTATTACTAGCTTTGAATTCGTGTAATAATACACACATGGGGAAAAATATCAATACATAAAATTCTTAAATCATTATGTATATATTTTACAGGTGTAAAAGTATATTCATATACTAAGGATAGAAACAAAATTCAAAATATAAATACGTTAATTACTATTTAATATAATTTGACTTTCATTCACTTTAGTGTTTCAAACAAGATGAAATAATTCAATAACATAAGTACATAACAATTGAATTAGATAGACAAAGTTACCTGTATGTTTAATGGAGAGTTGATGTGGGTCAGACTAAGTGTTGAGCTGCCAAATTCACACATAAACTAACCTAAGCAAATGCTTTCCTTGATATTCTGTTGATGTGGGTCAGACTAAGTGTTGAACTTGGGGAAGTAACTGTATAACACTGAATTTATAATCCACATATGTAAGGCCCTAAACCCGGGAGGCCTCACTTGTTGGATTTACTCATTCACAAACAGTTCTTAAACTTGATTATCAAATAACGCAACGGAAAATACTTCAATAAAACATAACCATTACATTGTTTAACAACGGAAGCGTAACATAGTCTATTACATAAAGTTATCAAAATCTAATCATAACGGGATGCCGGTCTTCATGATCAACCGGGTAACTCTTCTCGCTTGCCAAGCATCACCGTCCATCATCCATACCTGCCTTAACCTGAATGTGCATACTAAAAAGTCAGCTACGCTGGTGAGTTCTAGTTTTCATTCGATTTAAGAAATGGTTCATCATTCAAAACATTCATTAGGGTTTAACATCACGTATAAGAAAACAGGGCCTTTCGTTCATCATTGAAAACCTTCAAACATTTTTCCTCATCATAAACACATTGAACGGATCATTTGTTTAAAAACATTTAACATTCATTTAAGTCATACATTACTATCTACAATCTGTATCTTTCTTTAAGCGTCTCTGTGTCCCCGAAGGAACCTTGCGTGTCGTGGACAACCGCTACGTATCGCCGTCATTACCACAACATTCCGTCAATTCCCTTTTTGTATTGCCCCCAAGGCTAACTGCACGAGGACCGAAAATACCCATTCAGTTGCCCCTATGGCTCTCATGTCCATAGACCGACAACCTCCATCGACGGCTATGGCTCACGGCCATAACACCGTCGGATCATAATTTAACCTTACATAGGGTCACGTTAACCCTTGAGTAACCGTCGTTACTCCCTACCAGTTGTACAACATCAAACCATTGGCAGGCCACCAAGACACTGCCCCTGTTGCTCTTATGACAACTATGGCTCGCTGTCCATAATCTACCACAAGGCTGGGAATTACATTCCCAGACTTCATTCGTCAATTCCCTTTATTCGACAGATTAGATGTGTAATGACTTCTTTAAAACCTTTGCTCTTTTTCTTTTCTTTTCATAAAACCTTTCATCATTTTCGAAACCCTTTACCTTTAGTTTAAACCATTTCTTTATAAACATTTCGTTCGTAAACATTCCATTCATAAAACTTTCTTTCCATAAACCGTTCATTCCAAATCATTTCATTTCGTAAACATAGTTTCAAAAGCATCATTTTATAAACATAGTTTCATAAACATCGTTTCGTAAAAACATCATTTCATATGTATGCACACCAGCCCGAAAACATTATATAAAACATTTAAAAGAGGGCTTCTAGAACTTACCTGATAAGCTAATCCTGGTTGCCCTAAACAAAGGTCCCACTACGTTACTTCCGATCTGAATTGATTAGTTAAATACACATCAGACCAAATCCCGACTTTTACGGCTTAACCTTCTAAACATACCGACTTTACCTAATCAGCCTGATGTCTGCGCACTTAGCAAGTGCGCAGACCCTGCTTCCTGCGTATTTGATAAGTGCGCAGGATCCTCTTCCTGCGTACTTGATAAGTACGCAGTGCTCTCTTCCCGCGTACTTGATAAGTACGCAGGACCTGCTCCGTGCGTACTTGATAAGTACGCACGATCTGTTTCTTCGCAAAACCCTAACTTTCGCATTCAGGTCTGATCATGTCAAGATCCCGAACCTGTTTGCATTCAAAACGTTTGTTTTCCATTAAGGAACTCAAATCTATGTTTATCTTTCAGTTTTATCCGTGAAAACGTTACCTTTTCACCCAAAACCCGAAAAACCCAAAAACAAACAAAAACTCAGATTTAGGCCAAATCGTTACCTGAATCAAGTTTCTGATCCGGAGCTCTGGAGCAACACACTTCTCAAATCTCGGGTCGATCCGCCAACTTTCTCTCTCTATGGTTTCTCTCTCTAGAAGTTGCAAATGAGAGAAATGGGTGGAGGTCTAAGTTATTTATAGGGGAGGCTCCCCTTCCAGCCCGCCGGCTCATCCGGCCCGACCCGACATGCCTCATTCGTTTATTTCGTCATTTTAACTTTCGTTTTATTTTTAGGATGTTACAAGTCTACCCCCCTTACAATAGGTTTCATCCCCGAAACCTATCATAAGTAAAATAGATGAGGGTACGACTCCTTCATCTCCTTCTCCGTTTCCCAAGTGGCTTCCGACCCCTTTCGATGTTTCCATTGGACTTTAACCAATTGGATAATCTTGTTACGCAAACGCTTCTCCTTCTTGTCTAAGATGGCCACGGGTTCTTCGATGTAATTAAGGCTGTTGTCGACCTCGATGTCAGTAAGTGGTACGTGAGCTGATTCATCCGCCAAACACTTTCGCAAGTGTGATACATGGAAGGTGGGATGAATCCCACTCAACTCATCAGGCAACTCTAACCGATAAGCGACCTCACCAACCCGTGCCATTATCCTGAATGGTCCGACGAACCTCGGACTTAACTTTCCTCTCCTCCTGAATCGTATTATTCCCTTCCAGGGTGACACTTTCAACATTACTCTGTCCCCAACATCAAACTCAATAGGCCTTCGTCGTTTATCCGCATTGGATTCTGACGATCTTGTGCGGCCTTCATTCGTGCTTTGATTTGATCAAACCTTTCTGACATTTCCCTTACTACTTCAAGACTCCCTAATTCCTTTTGTCCAATCTCACCCCAACAAATCGGGGTCCTGCATCTCCTCCCATACAATATTTCGTAATGCGGCATGCCTATAGTCGTGTGATGACTATTGTTGTATGAAAATTCGGCTAATGGCAGATGACTGTCCCAACTGCCGCCAAAATCGATAATACAAGCACGAAGCATATCCTCCAATGTCTGAATGGTCCTTTCGGACTAACCATCCGTTTGTGGGTGGTAGGCCGTGCTGATATTAAGCCTCGTGCCCATCGCCTCGTGAAATATTTTCCAGAACCTCGATGTGAATCGTGTGTCCCGGTCGGATACGATTGTCAAAGGCATCCCATGCCGTGCTACTACTTCGTTAATAAATACTTCCGCTAACCTTTCCGACGAGAACGTCTCGCGAATAGGTAGGAAATGAGCACTCTTCGTTAAACGGTCCACAATTACCCAAATGGTATCATGACCTTTAGCTGTGCGAGGTAGCTTGGTTATGAAGTCCATGGTAATGTGTTCCCACTTCCATTCCGGTATATCAAGTGGTTGAATCTTGCCATACGGTTTCTGGTGTTTGGCCTTTACTTGTGAGCAAGTCAAGCACTTGCTTACATACTTTGCCACCTCATGTTTCATCCCAGGCCACCAGTATTCCTTTCTCAGATCTTGGTACATTTTATTGGTGCCAGGATGGATAGAGTATCGAGACTTATGAGCCTCATCCAAGATTTTGGTTCTAAGCTCGCCACTCATAGGTATCCACACCCGCCCAAAACGTGTCCTAACACCAAGGGTGTTATATTCCAACTTGTCCTGTTGGCCAACCATCCTTTCCTTCTTTATGTTTTCTTCTTTAAGTGCCTCATCTTGAGCCTTTTCGATTTCTCTCATCACATCTGATGTTACCACTAACTGGAAAGCTTTCACTCTAATAGGAGCAGGCACATCCTTTCGGCTTAGAGCATCAGCCACCACGTTTGCCTTTCCAGGATGGTACATGATCTCACAGTCATAATCCTTCAGGAGTTCCAACCATCGTCTCTGCCTCATATTAAGCTCTCTTTGTTCGAAGAAGTACTTCAAACTTTTGTGGTCGGAGTAAATAGTAAACTTCACCCCGTACAGGTAGTGCCTCCAGATTTTTAATGCGAATACGACAGCAGCAAGTTCCAAATCGTGGGTTGGATAATTAGCTTCGTGAATCTTCAACTGTCGTGACGCATACGCGATCACTCTTCCGCGTTGCATCAACACGCATCCCAATCCCTGACCCGAAGCGTCAGAGTATACCACTAAGTCTTCATTGCCCTCGGGAAGGGCCAAGACTGGGGCTTTGGTTAGCTTTTCCTTCAATTCTTTAAACGCCTCATCCTGGGTCGAGCCCCATTCATACTTAACCTCTTTCCGAGTCAACTTTGTCAACGGCGAAGCTATTTTTGAGAAATCCTGGATGAATCTCCGATAGTAGCCTGCCAATCCCAAGAAACTACGGATTTCAGTTGGCGTCTTAGGAATATTCCATTCCCTTACCGTCATTATCTTCGCTGGGTCAACCATAATGCCGTTCGGGTTGATGACGTGACCTAGGAATTGGACTTCCCTAAGCCAGAACGCGCGTTTGGAGAACTTAGCATACAACTTTTTCTTCTTCAGAGCTTCCAATACTTCCTTCAAGTGACAAGCGTGATCACCCTCATTCTTGGAGTAGATGAGGATATCATCGATGAACACGATTACCGATCGATCCAGCATTGGTCGACAAACTCTATTCATCAAATCCATGAACGCTGCGGGGGCGTTCGTCAATCCAAAAGACATTACCGGAACTCAAAATGTCCATAACGCGTGCGAAATGCGGTTTTCGGTATGTCTTCTTCTCTCACCTTCAACTGATGGTACCCGGATCGAAGGTCGATTTTTGAGAACCAACTTGCGCCCTGTAATTGATCGAACAGGTCGTCGATCCTTGGTAAAGGGTACTTGTTCTTCACCGTACGTTTGTTCAACTCGCGATAATCAATACACATTCTCATCGAACCGTCTTTCTTCTTCACAAACAACACCGGAGCACCCCACGGCGAGATGCTCGGTTGGATAAATCCTTTCTCAAGTAACTCGTCTAGTTGTGCCATTAATTCTTTCATCTCCACTGGTGCTAGTCGATATGGAGCCTTAGCCACGGGCTGGGCATCTGGTACTAAGTCGATTCGAAATTCAATCTCTCTGTCGGGTGGTATCCCAGGCAAATCCTCTGGAAACACCTCCGGGTACTCGCGTGCCACGGGTACATCGTCTAGCTCCTTCACTTCCTTACACTCGTCAATTACGTACACCAGATAAGCCTCGTATCCGCGCCTCAAGTAATCTGCTGCCTTAATCATCGAGATGACGTTTGGCATCGGGGCGTCACGATCTCCAATAACCTCGACTTTGCTACCGTCCGGAGCCTTGAGTCGGATTTTCTTTCGTTTGCATATAATTTGCGCTTCATTGGCAGTTAGCCAATCCATACCTAAAACGACATCGAACCCTCCCAAAACCATAACAAACAATCTGACAGGGAACCTATGACCTTCTATTTTTATCGTGGAGTTGTCAACTACATCGGTCACTCTCGCAGTTCTTCCCTCAGCGGTTTCTACGCTAAAGGCCCTTTCTAGCTTACTGACAGTGTACTTTACTCGTTTACAAAAAGCCGTAGATATAAAACTCTTACTGGCACCCGAATCAAATAACACAGAAACAAAAGTGTTGTCAAGCATGAACGTACCTGACGCCACGTCGGGGTCTGCCCTGGCTTGGTCTTGCGTCAGTGCGTACGCACGAGTCTTTGCTCGGGGCCTCTCTTCTTTCCTTTCCGGGCCTTTCCCTTTCCCGGCTTCACCCATTCTCGATTTCGGGCATTCCCTACTCAGATGACCGGCATCCCCACAATTATAGCACTTGAAGTGTTGTGGGCACTCACGGGAGTAGTGCCCTGTGTTGCCACACTTGAAGCACAAGTTAGATCCCAGTCTACATTCACCGGTATGCTCCCTTCCACACTTCTTACAAACAGTCGGCTCATCCACCCGAGCCCTCTTATCACGAGTGCCAAACATCCTTCCACCAGTTCGCTTGTTTGAGAAGCTCGGTCTCTTCTTCGGTTCCTCAATGGCAACGACATTCAGCGCCAGATCATCAAATACCACGCCGCTCAGTTCTACTACCGAATCATAGGTAGTAGGGGCGTTTGCCTTAACATATGTGCGGACTTGGTCCGACAGAACTTGAATGTAACAGGAAATCTTTCTTTCCTCAGTCGTGATAAGGTGTGGCACCAGACGTGCCAGTTCATTGAATCGAGTTGTGTACTGCCGGTGTGTCATGCTCCCGACCTTCAAACCCGGAAATTCCCTCTCTACCTTCTCAATCTCGTTCCTTGGGCAGAAATTCTTGATCACCAAAGTTTTCAAGTCAGCCCACATCATCGCATCCACAACCTCGCTCCCTTTTGCTTGACGTACCCCTTCCCACCAATGGGATGCTTCCTCTCTTAAGGAGTTAGCAGCAAATTTCACAACTTGATCCGTTCGACATTCGCTCAGACGGATGGCAGCCTCCATACGGATTATCCAGTCAAAAGTAGCCACCGCGTCCTTCTTCCCAGTCAGGACTGGCGGGTCACATGCCTTGAAGGACTTATAGTCGCAACCACGGTTAAGCGGTGCGTTGATTGCCTCAGTGTTCGGGGTATCAACCGCCGTGTTAGACCCACCCGTCTCATTAACCTTCTTTAATGCTTCTGCCAACAGTCCTGGCAAAGAAACTTTCATCAAGTCTGTGAACTCTCGAGCTATGGCTGCTCTCACTTCTGGTTCAAAAGTGAAAGGTTGTTCTTCAACCTGTGTCTGCTCGGTTCCATGCACACCAACCACCGGTTCAGTGTGAACACTTCCTTCTTCACTATACTCTTGGCGCGCAAGGGTCCTGCCGCGACCGCCGTTACGACCACCGGTACGGCCCCCACCACGCCTTCCGTTTCATCTTCTTGCCATTTTGTTCTATAAGACAAGAATCTAATGTCATCACGCTAGTTAACAAATAAAATTCAATAAGTACTGTAAGATGTTAATATAAACTGGCCATCTGCAATTAACCATTACACTACCTTTCGATTTATATTTGACCACCTTTGTGATTTCATCAGAACACAAGTCATTACCTAACCCTTTCTAAGGCATACTATATACGTAAATATATGCTACCTTCATACCTGATGCTGTGGCTCGAGTTACTCGTACTGGCATCCGCTTTCGGTCCCATTCACAGTTTAAGTTCAGACACTGGGAGTGCCCGAATCTCTCAAACTATTGTTTTGATACCAACTTGTAAGGCCCTAAACCCGGGAGGCCTCACTTGTTGGATTTACTCATTAACAAACAGTTCTTAAACTTGATTATCAAATAACGCAGCGGAAAATACTTCAATAAAACATAACCATTACATTGTTTAACAACGGAAGCGTAACATAGTCTATTACATAAAGTTATCATAATCTAATCATAACGGGATGCCAGTCTTCATGATCAACCGGGTAACTCTTCTCGCTTGCCAAGCATCACCGTCCATCATCCATACCTGCCTTAACCTGAATGTGCATACTAAAAAGTCAGCTACGCTGGTGTGTTCTAGTTTTCATTCGATTTAAGAAATGGTTCATCATTCAAAACATTCATTAGGGTTTAACATCACGTATAAGAAAACAGGGCCTTTCGTTCATCATTGAAAACCTTCAAACATTTTTCCTCATCATAAACACATTGAACGGATCATTTGTTTAAAAACATTTAACATTCCTTTAAGTCATACATTACTATCTACAATCTGTATCTTTCTTTAAGCGTCTTTGTGTCCCCGAAGGAACCTTGCGTGTCGTGGACAACCGTTACGTATCGCCGTCATTGCCACAACATTCCGTCAATTCCCCTTTTGTATTGCCCCCAAGGATAACTGCACGAGGACCGAGAATACCCATTCAGTTGCCCCAATGGCTCTCATGTCCATAGACCAACAACCTCCATCAACGGCTATGGCTCACGGCCATAACACCGTTGGATCATAATTTAACCTTACATAGGGTCACATTAACCCCTGAGTAACCGTCGTTACTCCCTACCAGTTGTTCAACATCAAACCATTGGCAGGCCACCAAGACACCGCCCCTGTTGCTCTTATGGCAACTATGGCTCGCTGTCCATAATCTACCACAAGGCTGGGAATTACATTCCCAGACTTCATTCGTCAATTCCCTTCATTCGACAGATTAGATGTGTAATGACTTCTTTAAAACGTTTGCCCTTTTTCTTTTCTTTTCATAAAACCTTTCATCATTTTCGAAACCCTTTACCTTTAGTTTAAACCATTTCTTTATAAACATTTCGTTCGTAAACATTCCATTCATAAAACTTTCTTTTCATAAACCGTTCATTCCAAATCATTTCATTTCGTAAACATAGTTTCAAAAGCATCATTTTATAAACATAGTTTCATAAACATCGTTTCGTAAAAACATCATTTCATATGTATGCACACCAGCCCGAAAACATTATATAAAACATTTAAAAGAGGGCTTCTAGAACTTACCTGATAAGCTAATCCGGGTTGCCCTAAACAAAGGTTCCACTACGTTACTTCCGATCTGAATTGATTAGTTAAATACACATCAGACCAAATCCCGACTTTTACGGCTTAACCTTCTAAACATACCGACTTTACCTAATCAGCCTGATGCCTGCACACTTAGCAAGTGCGCAGACCCTGCTTCCTGCGTACTTGATAAGTACGCAGTGCTCTCTTCCTGCGTACTTGATAAGTACGCAGGACCTGCTCCGTGCGTACTTGATAAGTACGCACGATCTGTTTCTTCGCAAAACCCTAACTTTCGCATTCAGGTCTGATCATGTCAAGATCCCGAACCTGTTTGCATTCAAAACGTTTTTTTTCCATTAAGGAACTCAAATCTATGTTTATCTTTCAGTTTTATCCGTGAAAACGTTACCTTTTCACCCAAAACCCAAAAAACCCAAAAACGAACAAAAACTCAGATTTAGGCCAAATCGTTACCTGAATCAAGTTTCTGATCCGGTGGTTCTTCTCACGAGCTCTGGAGCAACACACTTCTCAAATCTTGGGTCGATCTGCCAACTTTCTCTCTCTATGGTTTCTCTCTCTAGAAGTTGCAAATGAGAGAAATGGGTGGAGGTCTAAGCTATTTATAGGGGAGGCTCCCCTTCCAGCCCGCCGGCTCATCCGGCCCGACCCGACATGCCTCGTTCGTTTATTTCATCATTTTAGCTGTCGTTTTATTTTTGGGATGTTACAACATATCAATCGAAGGGCTAACCATCCGAGCAATCGTGATAGCGTCAATCAAAACACAAAATTCAAATCAATTACCTATTGCTCCGGTACTAAATGAAGCAAGTAGCCGACTCTCATGGTGGTGATATGAAGTGCCCATTTAATAGCGGATCCGTGAAAGAAAGGGGCGAATGTGGTTTTCACCTTTATAGGGTTTGTGAAGAAGAGAATTGAGAGGATGGCGATGATGGAGGAGAAGACGTTGAACCTTCATTGAATATGAAGTTGAAGGTCTTCAGGAAGCGGCAATACTAGGAACAGGTGATGTAGAGTTTGTAAATGAACATGCAAAAGGGGATTACCCTGTCGGAAAGAAAACGCGGGTTATAACCCAGACCATAACAGGGTATGGACGGATCTTTAAGATCTGCGTGTAACTTATCATTGGTTTTAGAGTGGGCGGGAAAAGCAATAGATACATTGCCTAAATGAAGGACACGTGTCAAGAAATATTTTTATTTATTAGTATAGAAGATAACACAGTGATAAAAATATTTGACACAATGACCTCACATTAGACACAATAGCATCACATTAGACACAATGACCTGACATTAGAAAAAATATTTGACATTAGATACAATGATGAAAAATATTTGACACAATAACTTGACATTAGACCAATGACGAGCAATAATCGCAATGAGCTGGAAAACGTAATTTTTTATTTCATTTTTTTGTATATAACGACAATATACTCGTTTTAAAGATAAAAAACGTTAGTTTTCATCATTTTGTTTTACTTTTTAGATAATTTCGTGTTATTTTTGTCACTGTTTTTTATGTATTATATATAACACTGTGATAAAAATATTTGACACAATAAAATGACATTAGACACAATGACATGACATTAGAAAAATATTTGACATTAGATACAATGATGAAAAAATATTTAACACAATAACTTGACATTAGAAACAATCACGAGCAATAATCACAATGAGCTGGAAAACGTAATTTTTTTTCGTTTTTGTTTATGACGACACTATGCTCATTTTAAAGATAAAAAAACGCTCATTTTTATGGTGTAATTTCTAAAAAAATAATGTCGTATGTAAAAGTTATGAACGTTTAAAAAAAAGGACTTGATAAAAAGTCAACAAAAGTGGCTATGACTAAAATAGCCTTGCAACAACTTTTTCTCCTATAATTTAATTTCAACCATTAAAAATATATCTAATAGCCCTAAATCCTTTTCACCCTTTTTAGTTTAAACCTCTTTTTATTTGAACTTTTTTCATCTATTTTAATATTTTTTAAACTCCTAAATTGATTAAATACCATTTAAATGTTTTCACATTTCTTATGATTTTAAATTTTAAACATTAAATTTTGGATAACTTTTGGTTGACCAATAACTTTCTTTTTTAAATACATTATTTATAATTAAATTTAACTAATTCATTATAATTAATAAGATTTAGAGGTGTTAATTTTTTATTTTTTGAAATATTATGAAATGTTACTATATAAGTGTTTTATTTATGTTAAAACAATTCATACGCCACACACACACACACAGACACACACACACACATACTAGTAGGGAGCCCGCGTGTTGCGGCGGTGACGATAATTTACAACGCGGTACTCGTTTTCATTTAGTTTATCAATCTTGTCGTGATATGTTGTATAGTACGCTTGTTAGTTTTCTTATTAGTACATCAAATTATTAATTCCAATAAGTAGATCATAGACCAAATTTTCAAGTACATCCAAAAGCATGCCACCTATTATCCAAACTTTCAAGTATATAAAAAAAATGCTACCTATGTTTAAACTTCCAAACTTCAAATGCTATCCAAAGTTCCAAACTGGTAGTTGTACACATTTTTATACCCTACCCCATAAAGTGCGGGTTACCCACTAACAATTCACTTAAGTTACCCACCTTTTGGGTTGGCCCGCGCAAAGCGGCGGGTATCACCGAGCCTCTTTGGGAAACTTTTCTAACCGTATGATCCCTTTTTGCATGAGAATTAGGTCTAATCCTCGTAATAACCTAACAAAACTCCCCTTGGTCAATCCATATTCCAAATGTAATTTCTATAACCAGAGAACACAATTACATAAATCAATCAATTAATTTTGGATACATGCAGAATTGCAGATACATAATGAAAAAATGATATCTACACATGCAGATACATAATGAAAAAATGATATCTACACATGCAGATACATGTTGGTGTCTTTAATCTTAATGGTTGGTTTATGCATGATAATAGATGTTATCAATCTATAATTAAAACGATAATATAAAAAATGTACTTTACTTTTATCTATCTAGAAAAAGTAAGTGACTTTCCAAAAGGTCAAGAAACTCAAGATTCACTCACAAATGAAGATGCTTTATAGTTTATAATACATTGTTACCTGTTCCATCATTGGCAATATCAACCCCATCAAAACTAAGAATAATATCAGATGTTTTTAAAACTTTACATTCAGGAGCCGTGGGGTCAATTCTTCGAATACGAACACCTTTTTGGTTATCTTTCATCCCTGTCGACTTACGCAGATCAGGGTTTTCCATCTTCTGCCATTCAACTCCCAGAATGGGTAATCCCGATTTGCATTAAATAACAATTGCAGTATAAGACAGTCAACTGGGAATTTGAGATTACGCAAAAGAAAAAGGATAGAAATTGAAGGAATATTTACCGGTATATGATCCGTTTTTCTCAAAATCTTGGATAAAGTGCTTTATTACGGGTGTCAGTATCACAAACCCAATGTTTTCAGCATCCTCATGTTTAAGAGACTTAAATGCGATACCAACACAATTTCCTTTGTCCTTAAAGGCAGGTCCACCAGAATTGCCTGAGTTAATCGCATCATCAATCTGCATCAAATTCAGTTATAACATTTTTAATTTTTCATTAGTAGAAAGATATCCCCGAGTTAATTGCATTGTCTATCTGCATCAAATTCAGTAACATTTTAAATTTTTCATTAGTAAATAGAAAGCCCGAGTTAATTGCAACGTCTATCTTCATCAAATTCAGTTAACAATTTAAAATTTTCATTAGTAAACAGAAAGCCCAAGTTAACAGTTTTTATTTTTCATTAGTTAAAAGATATCCCCAAGTTAATTGAAGGATCTATCTGCATCAAATTCAGTTAAAAAATTTAGAAAGTTTGATTTGTTTATGAAATGAACATTGTTCAACAAGATCAAGGGTGAACTCATCTTTGGGTTGCTTTAAGAATAATAAGGAAATTGACATTAGCATAAATGGTAATATCATCAACTATGAACAATGTTTACAAGGAAATTCACTGTAATTTTACTTTTTTAACAATACATTAAAATGTAAATATAGGAAATATTGAAAAGATCTAACTACAGTTCTCAACTTTTAGGAAGAATCTTATATGGTGGCAGCTTGAATACTAAAATGTGAAATAATAACCCAACCCACGTACCTCTGTATGTCTGACATCGATGGCATCAAGAACATCTCTGAAGACTTCGAGTGCAGATCCGACCTTTTGAATAATACTGTTTGAAGAAATATAATAACAAATAAATGTAAGAATACCAAAAATAATTTATAGAATAGCAGGTAGTGACAATTCAAGAAACTAAAAGACGATAACGGTCTAAGTGTGTGTGTTCACACTTGTCCATAATCCATATGTATATATAACATGTAATTGTCAGATTCTTCTGCTTTTCAGCATTTGTTGTTACTAAAAATATGATGTTATGAAACCAGAACTTCGAGTAAATTTGGTTACACCACTCTTTAATAAGGCCCAATTTTTTTTTTCATAACCACGATGTCCAAAACAGTGGTAACACAAAAGGCCAGTTACATATTTACATAGCAACATAAAACCCAACGAAAGTAAAAAACCAGTCCGACCCAACGGGTTCTTTTCTTTTTGCTGCAAGTATTTGCGTAACATCAAAATTCGATATGTTTAAACATCGCAATAAAAGTTAAAATGGGCTAGATATTCCACATCTTAAGGAAATTACTAGATTCGTAAGAATAAATTAGATATGTGCAATTTTCAAGCGTGTTTCATGGATGTTATATTTACATGGAAACTAACGTATAAATATACCAAAAGAATGAACATGTTGATCATTTTCTCTTATAAGTTGTAACTGCAAAAAAGAAGAAAGATTAATGTACTATTCACCTGTATATGCAAAGTATGTCTCCATAATTAGGTAGAACATATTTATATTTGTAACCATTTAATCCAACATATTTACATCTATCTTTTTTATCATTCAATCCAAAGAAATTTGTTTTTTCTTACACTTTAACCCAAATTTAGAATAAAATAAATTATTAAAAATAGTTGTACATTTGACTGCATATTAGACTTCAATTAAAGGGATGACCTTAAATTGCAGAATAAACACTTTTTTTTCATCAAATTTAATTACAAATAGAATGACCCGGTAGATGACCTCAAACTATCCAAATGGAACAAGCAAATCTTTAAAAAAACCACACAAATTAAAATTAAAAATAACTAATAACAAACATAAAAGTCACTTACTTGTATATAAACACAGGGGCATGTACATAACTGATTCAAATAAAAACAACTACATATTTTTCTTCAAATACGTAACCCTAGTATAGATATGAACCAAATTTTAGGAAAAAGGAAAATCAAATGTACGAATAGGGTTTTACCTGATTCGTTGGATCTTACTGTTGCAAAATTGTGCAGAATCTTGAGATGATATACTTATGTTTAAACAAGTGCAACTGCTACCAATAATGGGAAACAAAAACACTAACTTCAATTTTAGTTGATGCTATATATGTGTGTGCATGTACAATTGTAAAATCAAATAATCTGACTTGCAGAAAATTAAAACTTGCAAGGGAACTAATTTTTCACTCAAACAGTTAACCAATAATTTGTAAACTTGCCTCGCAGATTAACCGGGAACCCATACCCTACCCATTACCCACTACACGATTAGCGGTTTTCCATTTTCCACTAAAATGATTACGGGTCATGTCTAGCCGTACGAGTCACGCACCACCTGTTTGAACAGGCCTGCAATTTGTATAGTGCTATAACAGGAAGCCGCAAACATGAACATGAATCTCCATTTTTCAAAGACACATGAAGCATAAAACGAAGACAAGTGTTTGGTCACATGATTAGTCATATCTAAATTCAATGAAGGAGAAATTGTAGAATAAAATAATTTGACTTGCAGAAAAAGAAAACTTGCAATTTGTAAGTAAACTTTTGTAAACTTGTTTACTTTACTTTGTATGCAAAGTTGCATAATGCAGTGAGGCGGGCTCATTTTGTGACTAGTCAAAAGAAAGACAAAGAACAGTAAAAAAACACAAACCTATTTTAGGATAAAAGATGGTAAAAAAACGTAAAATATGTTCTCCAGCACTTCCAAGTACAAACCAAAACCAAGCTGCAAAAAGAAGACAACAATTATTAATTAGGATATCCATTTCCCCCAAATACGGAAAAATGTGCAAAGCAAAACCATAAAATCAAACTTGGATTTTCCTTTGTTCTTTTTTTGTATGTAGAAAGCAATGTATGGCTTATATTTACACACACAGACACTAAGAACACACACTCCGTTATTGGTAAAAAAATAAAAAACTCCTGATGTGATTTCAATAAACCCTAATACATAGTCACAATGAGCAATCAAAGTCCATATCATCTTAAACATTGCAAATTCAACTTGGATATTCAATAAACCCAATTTAGTCTAAACAATCTATCATAACTTAAGCAAAGTCCTTGAGTTTTAGGCATGAATTTCTTACCTAAAACTGTTGATGATCTCAATTGTTGGAATAAACCCTCAGTAGACAAATCCCAAAGACTTCTTATCTTAGCCAAAACCGCACCATTCCAGATTACAAGCCAAAGTTGAACCCAATAATAAACATTATTTTAACTCAACACAACCTGAGAGTAGATGATTTTTAGATTGAACGGTCCCATCAAACACCACTGTGTCCTTGGTTAAAATATTAAATGATAATCATCTCATGCTAACCTTAAAAATTCTTTGTATAAACATAATTTAATCTAAAATAACTTACCAATGTAGAATACTTGACGATTATGATTCCTACTTCCTATCGATCGCACACCATGACAATAGAAAACCCAGGCATCTGTAAAAGTAATTTAGTGATGTTCTTGAAGGAGCAATTAGAGAAGAAATTGAAGCCAAGAAGGGGTATTTCAACAGGAAATATCGATACCTGGTGGATTTCGGAACCCTTGATTTGGTGGTGGTAACCCTAGAGTAGAAACTGGTGAAATATCGATCGAATCTGAATGTGGAAGAGCACCAGTCGTGGGCTACGACAGCCGAGAAAGGGTGAAAAAAGGCGGCGGAGCAGGGGAAGATTCGTCTAGCTAAACAAAGTAAACCGACAAGAGAAAACACTTTAAACGTTCTTTGTATTATAAACACTTGAAGGTTACAGAGAGAAGTACCGAGATTACGATTTGCGTATTTGCTATAATGTCTGCGTACTTAACTTCTGTCAACCTATCCTACTTATACCTGACCTGATGCCTGCGCACTTAGCAAGTACGCAGGGCAAAATGCTCTTGCGTACTTAACAAGTACGCAAAGGTATTCTTGTGTATTTGCTAAGTACGCAGGAGCTTTCTCCTACGCACATGTAAGTGCGCAAAACACTTAGAAAGAAATGCAACATTCAATATGTAAAAGTAAATACAACTCGATAAACTAATACATAAAGACTCTTACATACAAAGACAATTACAGACATGAAAATACAAACTAAGACTCTATCCAGAGTGTTGTCACAGGAAAGTGCTTCAACAAACTCCCCCTTGACAACAGCTCGGGATCTTCATCGTCTTCAGTCTTCAATCTTCAGTCTTCACAGCTGTCCATCCTTAGCTTCCATCTTCTTCTTGTATTCAAGGCAGAACTTGATCACCTTGTCATATTTAGAAGCAAGGAGCTTTGTCCATTCGTCCGTGTGGACACAATACCTATCAGCTAGTACCTCCAGATCTTTCACAGAAAAGTTGATGAAGCAGACTTCATCAAATATTCTGATCAGTTCTTTTGGTACTATGTTCCCACTCTTGGAACGTCCCTTTCCCATGATCACAGCCTCGCCCGTTTTTGGATCTACGTACCAGTACCACATGTCACCAAGAATATCCTGAGATAACTTGCTCAGGGGAATCTTAGTTTCACATCGCACTGGCTTGTATACCAATTTCTTTAAGTGCTTCTTAGTCACAGGATGTAAAGCGTGCTTATCCTTGACTCTCTTGGGCACCTGAGGCTTGAACATTTCAAAGTTCCCAGATCTTGCTTCATGCTGCAGAACCACCCACAAACCCATCGCCACTGCATGATTACACTGACCCAGTAGCTCTCGGTTTGCAAGGTTCACAAGGTCGTATTTGGGCAAGGAGCTAAACGCTTCACTGGTGGGGTTCAATGGGTTTCAAGTATTGAACCCCCCAAATCTTTTGATAGCGAACAGCTGCTTGTCTTCCTCGAACTTTACAGCTAAGATCATTCCTGTTGCTCCGTGCTTGTCTATGATAGACGTCTTTTGCCACACAGGAGCTGGACCCTTTGATGAAGTAGAAGGCATGTCTGTATCTTTCGGTGCCTCTGGGTCCACAGGTTCAGGGTCAACTGGGGAGGCTTCAGTCGAGGCTTCTACATTACTGGCCTGCTCGACTGAACCTGTGTCGAACGGAGCGTCGAAGGATGGAACTTCAAAGATCTCTCCATCTTCTAGCTCGTAATCTCCTTCCCCGTCACCCTTAGGAATCTCTAACACCACATCTTCATCATCATCATTCCAGTCATCACCAGAGTCGATCTCTCCTTCTTCCAGATTAAGGAGAGCATCGATCTGTGCTTCCTTGGAATAGTCAGGCTCAAGATAAAGGATCTCATCATCAAATAAGTCCTTGAGCACATCGGCTGCCGACTTCCCTTTATCACCACCACCACCAGAGGTACCACCACCCTCTTGCTGAGTAGACTCCCCCTCAGCCATTGGAATAGCAGAGATGGGCACAATTGCCAAAGCTTGGTGCTCACCTCCACTAGGACCGGCTTCAGGATCCTTGTCTTTATCGTCATCCTTAGTCAAGTCGACTGGATGACAAGGCTCAGCACCAGTGGATTTCTTTTCTTTCTCTTTCTCCTTCTCCCCCTGAGCATCAAGCTTCTTGGTCAGTTCTGCAACTAATTTGACCATCGCTTCGTGCTCTTTTCTTTGTAAATCCAGCCTTAGCTCAAGTGACGTTCTGTGGCCTAGAATCATTTCATTTGTCTTCATTAACAGCTCATTCTGTGCCATTACGTTCTTCAGTCGCTCATTAGTCCCCGTTCTCTGGCTATGTAGAATCCTAACTTCATCGGCCAGTGAATTAATCTGTGCTTGTTGAGCATCAGAATTCTCCTTTGACTTCTGAATAGTCTTCAGCAGTCCAGCAACTTGGGTTTCTAGCATATCGATCCTTGCCTCATTCGGATCAGGATGCCTAGACGATGACGCTTCGACATTATGGATAGGGGAGGAGAAGATGGTACCAAAGTCAAACCCTTGTGAAAAATCTTCATAAGTGAAGGGTTGACTTGGAAGATCAATGGTGGGTGTTGGGATTTGAGATGAGATGATGGGAGTGGGTGTTATGGTAGGGTTGATGGTGACAGACTCCGTGACAATTGGAGTAGTCACCGCCACTTGGACTGATGTTGTAGGGAGGGTCACCGTCATAGGAACTTCCTCTGTGACTGCCGTGACTACCACGTCAGCTTGAACTTGTGGTCTTCTCCTCCTATAGTACAATTGCTGTGCTGGTGGGGTAGAGGCTGAATCTGTACAGGCAGCTTGAACTTGTACTTGTTGCTGAGCCGGGGCCTCTACCACAATGGGGATAGAAACCTCTTGCCTATCTCCCCTGTTCTTATGAACACACTCTCGTCTTTGTCTTTGTAGAGCAGCGTCAGAGTCAGATGTTGGCTCATATTCGCTGCTCGAGCTCTGTCGCTTTCTTTTGGAGGATGACTCAGGTAGGGTTACCTGTGCCGATCTCCTAGGGTGAGCCTGTGATGGTGCGTCATCGGAATCAGAAGAATCTAATTCTGTTTCTTCTGAATCGGATTCCTCAGCACCACCATCACCGCCTTTGTCGTCTCTATCCTCAGACGAACCATCATCACTATCATTCTCCTCATCGTGTTGTTCTTGCTGTTCATCGGAATGTTCACTCAGTTCAGGTTCCGAGTCGTGGCTGTACCATCTCCAGTCTTCAGGTGCCACATATGCTTCATTTAGAAAGTGGCCAAAGAGTTCTGTGTGCACAGGGGTAGGTTCTACACTGCCTGGCTTCAGGAATCGAGCAAATACTCTTTTGTCCACCCGCTTGACTTGCAGTCTCTCCCCTATAGCAGGAAGGTTTGGCAACGCGTCATCAATCAAGAGTTGCACAAACCTAGGGTACAATAAGAATCTAAACTTCTCCGCTGTGTTGATCTGGTCATTGATTGCTTTGAAGATGTAGCGCGAGAAGTTGTAGCCCTTATTAAGAGACAAGCCCACCATGGCTGCTGCAAGGTCATGACCCATGGCATCTTTACCAGCTTTCCTTGACGAGATGCACACGATCATGACGTGGGCGAAATACCGCCATTGGTCTAATACCCACATCTTTTTATAAGAAGCATAGTCCCTCGCTCCGACGTATCCCATTCTTTGCCTCCAACAGCCATCCACAAAGTATTCTGGATAGGCTGTCGGGTCGGTAGCAAGGTCTCTGAACTGCAGGAACCTTCTTATGGTATCTTCAGAAAAAGCGATAACCTGACCAGCAATGGTAGCCTTTATGACATTGGGGGTTAGCATGCAGTCGTGCTCTGCTGTCTCCCAGAATTGTTCCAAGTAAGGTCTTGACACGGTCGGGTCAGCTGAGATAGCATAGCTGACTCTTGAGCGGTTCAAGAAGTCAACTATCTCCCTATATTGCAATGCTGCACCTTTCCATTCGGGTTGAGTGTTCGCTAACAGGTTGAATTCGTTAGTAAATGCCCGAGCCATAATCTGCAAAATCACACAGAAAGCACAATCAGAACAACACGTATCATTGGAAATGAACAAACATGACACGGTATAGTAGTTACTCTTTGAACAGAAATTTCAGACTTAGAAAATTTCCTAAGTGTTGGTGCTGCGCACTTAGCAAGTGCGCAGCTTTTTCTTCTTGCGTACTTAACAAGTACGCAAGAACTACCTCTTGCGTACTTGCTAAGTGCGCAAGAACAGCACTTAAGAAAAATTCCAGAAAGTTTAGAATTTGATTGATCATTCAAAAAGCGGGTCGAATAGGTCACCACTAGGTCGGAATCAATGATTCTAACCTATGGGACCAGTATCAACACCACAAACTACCTAACCAGGACCAATTTTGACCCAAAACGGTCGTCCGACCCACTGACGGTTCGACTTCAAATCCAAAGTCAAAAATCGAAGATTAAAAAGGACGTTTAAGGATCAGTTATGTGATCTAATCATGTTTAATGAAAATAGGTTACCCAAACAACCCCCAATTTGCCCTAAAAATCACGGATTGTACTTAGGTTTTCTTAGTCAAGAATCGGTCCAAAATCACGAGTTCGTGTGGATGGAGTGAGCCTAGATTCTCACCAAATCGATTAAATGAGATGATAAAACTATAGACGGGATGAAAAGATGGTTTAGGAACACTCGTTTTTGAGTAAAAATTTGCAGAGGGAAACTATCGGTTTGAATGTGATGAAACTGAGAAAATTTTCTAAGTCCCACTTTTATACCCTTCACTAATTAGTCGTGCGTACTTGATAAGTGTGCACGAGTTAACTCTTGCGTACTTACAAGTGCGCAAGCTTTAACTCTTGCGTACTTGCTAAGTACGCAAGTCTTACTTCGTGCGAACTTGACAAGTACGCACAACCCTTAAGTGCGTAAATTTTAAACTCAGAATTTATGAAGTATTTCAAGTCAAATAACGAACAAGATAAAAATATTCAATCAGGAGGATTCAAATACAATTCAGGAAGGTTAAACCCAAATATTTTTGGCTTTTCTGAATCAGATTGAACTATGCAAAAACTTAAATTTTTTTTTGATTTTTTTTTTAATAAAATATATAAGAATTCACACAAACTATTTTTGATCAAAGACACGAGCAGAGGATCATATCAGGCTATCTTTTAGCAAAAATGATACAATATAAACATCAACGAATATGGGATCATGTCATGGATTACTATTTATTCATACGTAATAAGCACATAAACAAGTAATTCAAGTTGACAATATTATAAGATTTGAAACTATAAGCATCTTTGTATCACATTCTTGTGTATTAAGGTATTATTTATAAGATATACAACGTGTACCCCACTGATATGCTATACTAATGTAAATTGCATTATCTCAAGGCATCTAAGATTTTCCCAATGATTTTCTAAATTTTCAGAATGAAATTACATCTATTAGCACAGGAAAAATCAAGCAGAATCCATAAGGATTATCAGGAATCATAAGATTCAGAATCGAGTGATTCATTTGTCTTGGTTTCATATGATTTTCTTCATTGAATATTGGTATGATGATTCAGGATAATATGTATGGTGTTTCTGTTTTAAGGTAAGGGGATCCAACTTTTATCTGGATTTGATTTCAATGAATCAGGAATGATTCAAGGGTGAATACATGCTCAACGGTTAATGTAGAGACATGTCTTGATTCAATCTCTCATTGCATACTTGTGAGTATGGACAGTGAGATAAATCGCATTAACTGTGCTAACGACATAACCCGAAACTGACCTCAAAAGAAAATTATTGCCAAAATCTAACATCCTATATCTGATAATGATCTTTTCTATTCTTTTACGCACACACACTTGCAAACATGGGTTCAAATCACAGTTGTAATTTAGATTTAGTTTCCACACTACTAGTGATTCGAAGACGCATACAGCCTACTGAAAATTTAAATTACTCGTAAATAAGCAGATTAAAAACATAATAAGTTAAATAATTAAGTAAGCATGACGCAATCATTTCCCATATGAGAAGTCTGTGACGTTTAGATCATTTCTGATGTACTATCATTTCCTCTTTTCTCAAGTTAACTTTGAAATTTTCTCCATTTTCTATTTTTGTTTTTGTTTTTTTAAAATATTTTGAAACTTAAAAGAACTATACAGAAAATTTAAAAGAAATAAAGTTTAACTTCCATGAATTGAATTGATTTAAGAAAAATTAATTTTCACTCAGGATTGAACATTCCTATCAATTTGACAAGATGCTCAAAACGGGATCGATCAAATGCCTTTGTGAAAAGGTCAGCAAGATTGTCATCCGTGTGAACTTTTACAAGTTCAATAAAATGCTTTTCAGCACAATCACGGATGAAATGATGGCGAATCTCTATATGTTTAGTTTTGGAATGTTTCACCGGGTTATTTGTGATGGACATTGTGGCATTGTTGTCAATGCCAGTGAAGTTTAAGCCGTAGTCTCTCAACTGCTGCTGAATCCACAGTATCTGAGAACAACTGCTCGCTGCAGCAATGTATTATGCTTCACAAGTTGAGACAGAAACCGTTGACTGCTTCTTACACTGCCAGGAGACCAGTCTGTCTCCTAAGAATTGACATCCACCAGAAGTTGACTTTCTGTCAAGGTTACAACCGCCATAATCTGAATCAGTGTAGGCTTTGAAGTCGAATGACTGCTGCTTAGAGTACCAAAGACCTAATTGGGGTTTCCCTTTCAGGTATCTGAAAATTATCTTCACGGCTATCATATGTGACTCCTTCGGTTGAGACTGAAACCTTGAGCACAAACACACATCAAACATTATATCAGGTCTTGAAGCTGTGAGATACATAAGTGATCCGATCATCCCACGGTACAATCTGCTATCGACATCCTTTCCATTTTTGTCAGGATGCAGACCATGATTGACTAGGATAGGTGTGCCATAAGTACTGCTATCATTCATCTTGTATTTTGACAACATGTCCTGCACATACTTTGTTTGATGTAGATAAATGCCATCCTCTCTTTGACTGACTTGCAAACCCAGGAAGAATGACAATTCACCCATATTACTCATTTCAAATTTGGACTTCATCACCTGCTCGAATTCCCTACACATCCTTTCATTGGTAGATCCAAAGATAATGTCGTCGACGTATACTTGTACAAGAAGAATGTCACCTCCTGCTTTCCTAATGAAGAGGGTCGAGTCAATCTGTCCACGGTCAAAACCATTAGACAGTAAATGCTTAGATAATGTCTCATACCATGCCCGCGGTGCTTGATGAAGACCATAAAGTGCTTTGTCGAGCTTATACACTTTATTAATATTATACGGATCATCAAAACCGGGAGGTTGAGTGACATAGACCTCTTCATGAACTTTACCATAAAGGAAAGCACTCTTCACATCAAGTTGATAGACCTTGAAGCCGACATAAGTGGCATAAGCCAAGAACAGTCGAATGGCCTCAATTCTAGCAACTGGGGCATATACTTCTGTGTAATCCAAGCCCTCTTGTTGGTAAAAATCCTGAACAACCAATCTTGCTTTGTTCTTCACAACGACATGACGATCATCCGTCTTGCATTTGAACACCCATCTGGTTCCAATTGGCTGAAAGCCTTTTGGCAGGTCAACCAAATCCCACACGTGCAACTTTTGGAATTGAGACAATTCATCTTGCATCGCCTCAATCCAGCAGTTGTCAGTGAGAGCCTCCTACACATTCTTCGGCTCTAACTGGGACACGAATGCAGCATGCAGACATCTTTCCATGACACCAGTGTCAAGTATCTCTGTGTAAAGACTGGTGTTCTCAGTGATAGTTCGATGACGAGTCTGAACACCGGCATAAGGATCACCAATAATGTTGTCGATTGGATGATTCCTATGCACTCTCGTCTCCGGTACAATCGGTTCCTGAATTTATGGATCTAGATTCGTGCTTAACTCCCCCATTTCCTGTGTTCCAGAGGAAGAATATTCAGTGTTAATTGGATCAGCTGGAGCTTCATTTCCTACAGTTGTGTTAGGATTGGCTTGAGCGTCATCTCCAACAACAAGAACATCTTCACTGTTATCACTGTCATGAGTTCCAGATGCAGATGCAGCATTGGAATCATGAGTTACAATCGGTACAGTAGCATGAGTAGAGAAGCTGGAGTCATTGTCGCCACCCAATAATTCATAAACATTTGCGGCGTCAACTGCAGATAGATCAGGAAGATTAAATGACTTGAATAGCGCATCATAATCAAAACCCCAAGCTGGACCTGTTGGTTCGGGTGGAATGCTGTGTTTACTACAATCCACTTCAAACCATTCCTCGACAGTACGAGTTCCTATGTTGTACACTCTCTTGCAAGGCGAGTTGGCAACGTATCCTAAGAAGATGCCTTCCACCGCTTTTGCATGAAACTTAGACTGGCGATCTTTGTACTGTAGCAACAAGGAACAAGGACTACCAAAAGGAACTAGGTAATCAAGATTGGGAAGTCGATTGTTGATCAACTCGTAACAAGTCTTGTTGTGCCTTTTTACAACCAGAACTCTGTTTAAGACGTGACAAGCTGTATTAACGGCTTTGCATCCGACAGCATAGTCCTTGCAGTCTCAATCAGTGTTCTGTTCTTCCGTTCAGCAACTCCATTCTGCTGAGGCGTGTACGGTGCACTGAATTCGTGACGGATCCCTTTCTTGAGACAGAAAAGCTCCATCAAATTATTCTTGAACTCAGTTCCGTTGTCACTCCTAATTCTTCTAACTTTCAGCTTACAAAGATATTCCAAGCTCAGAATCAAATATTGAAGAATATCAGCAGTCTCGTCTTTAGTACCTAAGAAATGCACCCAAGAAAAACGTGAGAAATCATCAGTTACTAGATAGAATGACTTACCTCCAATACTCCTGATACTTATGGGGCCAAACAGATCCATGTGTAATAGCTCCAAAGGGGTATCAATAGAGTTTTGGAGCTTGGGCTTGTGAGACTTCCGTTGCTGTTTGCCCTTTTTACAAGGAATACAGTCATCTGCAACGGTAAACCTCAGCTTAGGAACCCCAGTTACCAAACCGGTTCGAACAAGATGATTCATTTTACGATACGAAATATGTCTGAGTTTCCTATGCCACAAGATGGAGTCGAGCTCTGTCGCTTTAGAAAGCAAACATGTAGGAACTGATGAGGTGGTTGTTGCCACGCTCATATCGATCTGATAGGTGTCGTTTGTTCTTGGTGCTCTCATCAGGATCCAATCTTCCGGAACTTCAAAACCGGGTTTGAGAATCAGACATTCTGACTTGTCAAACATCACCGAGTACTCCTTATCACACATTTGGGAGACACTCAACAGGTTATGCTTCAGCTGCTCGCAGAAGTTGACATTGTCAAAGCTGACACAACCGTTCGAAACCACGCCCTGACACGTGATGCTGCCGCCTTTTTCTCTGGCAAAGGCCACATAGCCGCCTCTGAATGGTTTAACGTCTTGGAGCAGGGCCATGTTTCCTGTCATGTGCCTGGAACATCCACTATCTACATACCAACGGTTAGAGATAGTACCCTTCAGGCACGAGTCACAAAAGAATTAGTTAGATTTGGAGACCCAAGCCATTGTGGTCTTGGGTCGTCCATCCTTTTCAAAATAAACTACTTCCTTTAACTCACAGTCATGATGACTGTTCAAAATTGATGAATCTTTAGAAGAAATAGAACTAGGAGATTGAGAAGTTTTGGATTTGGCAGTCCAGGATCTCTTCTGTTTCTTAAACGGAACAGGAGACTTTGGTTCAACAACAGCAGGTGAACTTGTGGAAGCTTCACCTGATTGAACTGAAGTCAGCTGTTCAAGCTTTCTCAACCTCTTGTTCCGTCTCCTCCTCTGTGGTTTATAGAGTCTTGCCACATGTTTCTCACCAGTACGTGTACTACCAGAGGTAGATACACGAGGTACAGCAGGTTGCGTTACCTTTCTTGGAACATATGGTTTAGCTTCATATATGATCTTAGGCTTCACCATCGGTTTGACTGGTGGTTTCACCACATTTTGCTTTAGATGTTTGGGAGATGGTTTCACTGGTGGCGACCTGGGGATAACAGCTGGTTGTGAAACAACATGCCGTTTCCCTTGGTTCTTAGAAGGACAGTTCACAAAAATGTGACCAACCAAGCCACAGTGAAAACCGTTCCTCTTGTGTACATAAGTTCTCTTGTAAGGCTCATTAGATCTGGCCTTAGATAACTCACCATTATGAGAAGGAGGAGTTGGTTTATGAACATTAGTCTGAACCTTAACAGTTTGTTTTTTGGGAGTATAATATTTTTCCAAATTTTCTTTATAACCAAGCCCATTGTGAGCTGAGAAAGCCTCTTTCTTTACTTGGTTAAGACTTTTATACCCCCGTAAAGCATTACCTTTAGTTTATCATTTGTTTCAATGATGTCGGGTTCAGTTAAAATGCAGTTATCACCATTAGTGATAACGTTTTTCTTTACCTTTTGTTCAGTCAACAACTCCTCAGATACTACTCCTTCAGGGCAAGAGTTAACCGACATGTCTTCAGAAGCAATAACAAAACTCCTCACTAGATGTGGAGTTAGCCTTACTTGAGGATTCATCTTTTTTAGGGGAATCATCCTTATCAGAGGACTCATCTAGACAAGTGAGATCAATGTCTATTAAGTTATTGACAAACTTCCCGCTCACTGGTGGAGGAATGACATTAGTACCCAAACCTAACCCATTCAGTTGTCTCACCACGGAATCATAGTGTTCCACCACAAAGCGAGAGTTTTTCAACTTCTCATTAGTGCATTTTAACTACAGGATCTTATTTTGCAGTTTGTTGATTTCATTGTTCCGTTTTTCTAACCCCCTGTAGGCAACATCTAAGTGAAGCTGTTGATCACTTATTTTTAAAGAATATTCAAAATTTTCCCTTTTTAACGTTTCAATAGAATCTTTAAACCGTTTTTCATTTTCTTTATAGTTTAGAGTTGCCAAACTTAGGGGTTCGATTTTGTCTTGGAGCCTAGAATTTTCAAGTTTTAGCCCTCGACATTTAGAACATGAAATAACAGAGAAAGGGTTAGAATCTACCTCAGACGATGAACTTGTTGCTTCTCCAATGGCCATGAGAGCAAAAGCAGTGGTCGATTCCTCTTCATCAGCTACAGGTGCTTCCATTTCTTCAGCTTCCTTCACCTCCTCTGTAGCAGCAGTTGTAGATTCTTCTAGGTCAGCCATAGAAGCTTCCCTTTTCTCTGCTTCCATCATCTCCATGATCTCAACCATGAGACCAACCTGGGTTTGTGTGATGATGGCATCCTCAAGATGAACACCCCAGTCAAAGATGTCGTCCTGTTGTGCTACCAGTGCATTGGACGTTCCACTTTGGCTTTGATTGTGGTCGTTTGGATTGTTGTGGCCATGGCTGTTTCCTTGGCTGGGTTGGGTAAAACCAGAGGCAGGTGCTCTGTCTTTCTGACACTCACGAGCATAGTGTCCATAGTTCAGACACTTGTAGCATTTGGCCTTAGATTTGTCAAACCCGACCTTGGCATTAGGATGCCCACCAATAAACTTTCTTCCTGTTCTGTTCAGGAAACGCTTGGCTCTCCTCAATAACATGGCCATATTCCATTGAATATCCATGTCCTCCATGTCATCAGGATCCACTTGATTAAAATCTTCTTCAATCGTCTCTGGATCAGTAAGCTTGCCACCTATGAAATTTTCATATGCAAGCATACAAGATGAGAATAGTGCTACATGATCTTCAGCTATTCTGGCTATAGCTGAGTTGTTAGCTGAAAACGTAGCAGGAGGATTTCTTGAGTTATTTTGATGATGAGACCCCAACCCTGATCCTGAAGCATAGCAAGCATGACCACCACACCCAGTTGAGTGGTCTTCTTCAGTAGGATTTCCAGTGAAGAGGGCAATTCCAGAGCCAGATGACTTGGATGTAGAAGTAGTCCCATGATACAAAGAAGGGTCTTGTATCTGGGGTATTCCAGAGCTCTCATTTCTTCTTAGGTTCATGTCATGAGCTTGAACCTTTCCTATTGCCTCTTCAACTGTCATAGAATTTAGGATTTTCCCTCATCAGAGTTGTGTACATCTCAAATTTGGGTGGTAAAGCATCCAAAAACTTTTCTATCATCTCTTCATCTGGATACCTGAGTTCAAAAGCCTTCAACTCAGTCTGTAAATGATAGAACCTAGAGATGAGGTCATCTAAAGATTCATTCTCAAAAAAACTGAAGCACTCATACTGCTTCCTGAGAAGATCCCGCTTACTCTTCTTGATGTCACTATTTCCTTCGAATCTCTTATGTAAAGCTTTCCAGAGATCCTTAGAATTGTCATACCCTCGGAAACTCTGGAAAAATTCCCGATTTAATGCCATAGTGATCGAACCAAGTGCCTTCTTTTCACGATCATAAGCTTTCTTTTCTTCTTCGTCGAGTTTAGAGATAGGCTTGGGCATGGCTTCATCAAGATAGATGTGTGTGGGATGCTTATATCCCTCATGGATTGGTATCCATAGCGATGAGTCGGTATAAGAACTGTAGTGCTCAAAACGTGCTTTCCAATTAGAATAATCGTTCACGTTCAGCAACTTTGGTGGTTTCTGTGGTGTACCGATCTCATTATCATAATTCAGCAGGTTTCTAAGATTCTAAAGATTCGACATAGTGAACACTTAGTCAAGTTTCAGAAAAGTCAGACACAGTTGCGCACTTGGTTTTGGCCTTGCGCACTTGAGAAATAGTCTTGCGTATTTAGATTTCCTCTTGCGTACTTGTAAGTACGCATGAGTAAATGTAAGTACGCAGGATATAACTTAAGTTCGCACAAGTTCAGTCTTGCGCACTTATAAGTACGCAGGAGATAAGTCTTGCGTATTTAGTAAGTACGCACAAAACTGTACTTTTTGCCAGAAATGGTAAGTACGCAGGATACCTTTTCAGCAACTTTCACCAAACTTTTCCATTCACCTGAAACTCGCCGGAGATGGTAAAAATTCGTCTGATGATCAATGTAAATGAGCCAAAGGGTCAGAAACTTGTTTCTAACCAACCTTTGAGGCTCAAAACACTCAAATTCACAACAAAAGTCAGTTTTTGAGTGATTTTTGCTTCTAAAATAGTGCTCAAGAGCTACCCCTATTTTATCACAAAAATCAACAAAAATACCTCTTTTTGCTTGTAAAAACTCTCCAAACTCACTCACAACACTCGAAATCAGGAGCAAAAGCTCTGATACCACTTGTAGGTCCCTCGGGTGTGACGGATCGTCACATGCAAGAGGGTCTACTAGTCGGACCGGGTGCAGAATGCCCGTGACTAGGTGGAGAGTCTAGCTAAACAAAGTAAACCGACAAGAGAAAACACTTTAAACGTTCTTTGTATTATAAACACTTGAAGGTTACAGAGAGAAGTACTGAGATTACAATTTGCGTATTTGCTATAATGTCTGCGTACTTAACTTCTGTCAACCTATCCTACTTATACCTGACCTGATGCCTGCGCACTTAGCAAGTGCGCAGGGCAAAACGCTCTTGCGTACTTAACAAGTACGCAAAGGTATTCTTGCGTACTTGCTAAGTACGCAGGAGCTTTCTCCTGCGCACATGTAAGTGCGCAAAACACTTAGAAAGAAATGCAACATTCAATATGTAAAAGTAAATACAACTCGATAAACTAATACATAAAGACTCTTACATACAAAGACAATTACAGACATGAAAATACAAACTAAGACTCTATCCAGAGTGTTGTCACAGGAAAGTGCTTCAATAGACTTCTTATCTCAGCCAAAACTGCACCATTCCAGATTACAAGCCAAAGTTAAACCCAATAATAAACATTATTTTAACTCAACACAACCTGAGAGTAGATGAGTTTTAGATTGAACGGTCCCATCAAACACCACTGTGTCCTTGGTTAAAATATTAAATGATAATCATCTCATGCTAACCTTAAAAATTCTTTGTATAAACATAATTTAATCTAAAATAACTTACCAATGTAGAATACTTGACGATTATGATTCCTACTTCCTATCTATCGCACACCATGACAATAGAAAACCCAGGCATCTGTAAAAGTAATTTAGTGATGTTCTTGAAGGAGCAATTAGAGAAGAAATTGAAGCCAAGAAGGGGTATTTCAACAGGAAATATCGATACCTGGTGGATTTCGGAACCCTTGATTTGGTGGTGGTAACCCTAGAGTAGAAACTGGTGAAATATCGATCGACTCTGAATGTGGAAGAGCACCAGTCGTGGGCTACGACAGCCGAGAAAGAGTGAAAAAAGGCGGCGGAGCAGGGGAAGATTCGTCTGAAACGTAGCGCTATCATACTGCATGAAACAAAAATAAAAAAAGAAGGAAGATGAATACCTTTCCGGGAAGTGTGAACGGTCTGCGACGGAGGATTAACGACCGGCGAGTGGCTAGGGTTAAGATGCGGAGGAGGAGTGGCGGTCTGTGGATGACTGAATGTGAATGAGAGACTGAGATTAAGCGGATCATCTAAAAAGATAGTCTCAAGGGCAGAACCCAAATCGCCGTCATCGCCGTCGATATTTAAACGTTCCACCACCACCATCACCACCACCATTGAGAGCGAGAGAAAATGAGAACGCTGTTTTGAAATGGGATTGGGCCACGGTTGAGAGCACCGAAGGTTGGCATGGTGCTGCGATGGTCGGTCACGTCGCCGGAGCTGTGGCTGTGGTGAAGCAAACTTCTGGAGAGAGGGTGGGGGGAGCGCGAGAGAGAACTGACGGGAGTGAAATGAGATTTAGGGTTCTTGTTAGGAGTGGAGATGTGTTAAATGGTAATTTAACATGTTTTATGTATTATAAGTTGTACTCTATGTATAATAATGTGTGTTTGTTGTCTTAATATTTTTGGTCAATTACATCTATATCCTTTCAATCCCTATTATATAGTAGTATAAATATATAATATTATTTATACTAATTAATAAATAAAAATTTTAGGGGACACGTGGCGTTATTCTATATCAGGATCTCTATCTCCATCTCTATTTTTAAATTTTATAGTTTTGTAAATAGAGATTATCTAAATATAGAGAATCATTTTAGTCAAACTCTATATTTTTTGTGAGTGTTTAGGAAAGAAAAAATAATATAATAAGTGTTTGTGAGTGAGATAAAGATATAGATAGAGAATGAGATGTGGGAGGTTAAAACAAATTAAAAGATAATTTTGAAAAAATGTGATATTTAGTTAAATTATAGAAATAAAGATGAAGAAGCTGATATGAATGCTCTAAAATGTATAATATATGTGTTCAACCCATTAACATCTTTATTATAACATGTCAATTTGACAGGTTCAAAAACAGATTGAATAGGTCATGTTCACATTACATAATTTTAATTAATGTCTTTAACATGAACAAATATAAGAGTCATATTTTGTGAAAGGACCCAAACCGGGTAACTCACATAGATGGCAAACATAGCATAAACATAGTTCTTAAACCTTGAATTAAACATTAAACATCAACAACGGAAGTCTTGTACAAAATTCAGAGTTAACAAAAACTTTTAAAACATAACATTGTTCACATTCATAAACTAATAATGGGGATGTCAGTCTTCTTGCCAGCAGCAGCCACCCAGCCATGCTCTTCTAAACCCTTACGACATCATGTCTTTTTCTTTCGTTTGCTACCTAATGTGCATACTATCAGCTAACGCTGGTGAGTTGAAGTGTTTCTTTTTCTTTAACTTTACATCAAACATTTTCTTTAAAAAACGTTCTTTAAGCATTCATATTATATTATGTACATAATACAATAAAATCTTTCTTTCTTATTTTACATACATATGTATTTACTTTGTGCTTTTTTCTTTAAGTCATACATTAATGTCTATAATATGTTCTGTGCCCCCAAGCGACTTCTTCATTCTTATTTCCTGAAGTAACTTTCTTTGCAGGTATTGTTTCCTAAGGCTCAACGTCCAAAAGGCCAATACCCGACTTTCTGTGCCCCAAGCGGGCTTCTTCATTCTTACCTAGCGATCGTCGTCGTTAGAGTAACCGTTGTTACTCATTTTAACCAGTTGTACAACATCCTCGTAACAGTGCCCTGCCGAGCACTGTCCCGATTTTTCTCATGGTACGTCGTGGACTTGTCCATGACGCACCATCGGCTTCGAGTAGCACTAGTCTCAAGGACTATACTACTACCTTAAGACTTGCTACTATGCTTAGGGTACCACTAGTCTCAAGGACTATGCCACTACCCCCAGTCTTTCATTGTATAAGCATACTCTTATAGATTAGACAATGTATTTGACTTATTATTCTTCTCTTTGTTTATAAAACATATAGTTAAATAAACCATTCTTTCTTCTCTTTCTGTTTATAAAACATGTAGAAATAAAGACTGATGGCTACAAAATTCTCTAAGTACAAATGCTGCTGATCTCAGAGTTTGCTGCTGACCAACAAATTACCGCGGACAAGCTTATCTGCAGCGGATACTTGTTCTTCTGCTGAAGAACAAATCTGCTGCGGATAGCCTTATCTACTGAAGACCAAAGTTGCTGCGGATAGGCTTCTCAGCAGCATCACACTTGATGCTGCTGATAGGCAAATCATCAGCAGCTTTGGATAGTCACATCTTGCTGCTGATCATCATCTTTGCTGCTGACCGCCTTATGCCTTGAAGACAAATCGTTGCAGCTGAATATCCATGCCAAGAGTCACTGACAACTTTCTGCAAAAGCAACTGACACACTCAAAGCAGAAGGAACCTCAATGGTGCAACCAATAAAGGACAACAATGCTCTTCTCCAAGCATGCAAGCAATAATGCATAAAGAAGACGCTTCAATAAAGTTAACTAGTTTTAGACTAAACGTGTAATAGTTAGCTATATGCAGCAGATCAACGGTCTGTGTTAGATCTGATCCTTAGAATCAAGGGTCTGTCTTGATTCTAAGTGAGTATAAATACAATGTAAACACTTCATTGTATGTGTGCTTTTTGATTGAGTTTTCATTTGTAATCGTTTATTTGCAAAAGCTTAACACGACAGTGTTCTTATAAGTGTTCTTTCTGTTTACTCGATTATACTTGTTTAGTTGTTATTGTTTCCGCCAATTTCAACTAAGAGCAGAAACCTCTTGTACTTTCTCGATCCTACAAGTGGTATCAGAGCTTTGGCTCAGATTAAACAAACTCACACTTGTTTAATCACTTCTGGTTCCATTCTAAACTCTCTCTTTCATCAAGTCACCCAAAAACACAAAAACAAAGATGGCACAGAGCAATGGATTTGAAGACATCGGCAGCATCAACCGACCACCAAGATTGGTATCTGGGGAAGACTACGACATATGGAAGAATCGCATGGAAAGCTTTTTCTGTTATCAGGAGTACGAAATGTGGAAATCCATCAGGGATGGACCCTACACTCCCATGGTGGCCTCTGCTGACTCTGGAGGACCACTAGTTCCAAAGGAGCCCTCCAAGTACTCAGAAGAGGACATAAAGAAGATGGAGGTGGACTTCAAGGCACTAGGAGCTATCCAAATGTGCCTTCCAAATGAAGTTTTTCATAACTTCAGAAGTTACAAAACTGCTAAAGAGCTCTGGGAGGCTCTTGAGAAGATGTTTGCTGGCTCAGAGGAAGTCAAAGAAAACAGAAGGGACGTCCTGAAACAGCAATATGAAAACTTCATATGGAAGGAAGGTGAGTCACTAACCGTTTTGTATAACAGGTACACTTACCTGGTAGGAGAACTGCAGTGCTCCAAAGTAAAGCTAGAGAATGAAGATATTCTTAAAAAGTTTATCAGATCTCTCCCAAGCTGCTGGACACTATATACAGTGTTTATAAGAAGAACGGAGAACTTAAAAACTTTCCAGATGACAGAGCTCTTTGGCATGCTAAAAACATATGAATTAGAAATGATTCAAGCCAAGGAAAGGAGCTCCAATCATCAACCAACCCCTCCTTCCTCCACCGTCTCATCAGCACTTCACTCCGAACCACTCAGTTCCTAGTTCCAGCAACTACTATCCTCCCATTGTCACCCATCCACAAACTCCTACCTCTCAAACAAACACCTCACCATTTCTCCTAGAAGCTCCTCCTCAAACATCAACCTTTGCTGCTTTTGTTTCTGAAAACTCAAGCAACATGTCCTTTATCAAGGAGGATCTGGAATGCTTTCATCCAGATGATTTAGAAGAAATGGACATATAGCACTCGTTTGCCATGCTCTCTATAAGAGCAAAAAGGTTCTACTCTAGAACCGGAAGACCTATTCCAAGTAACAACTCCAACACCAGAGTTGGCTTGGATAAAAGCAAACTAAGATGTTACAACTGTAACCTACTAGGTCACTTTGCTAGAGAATGCAAAGCACCAAGAGCAAATCCAGCTACTCCTCAGTCAAGACAAGCTCACCAAGCCCAACCCAGACAACAACAACAACAAGCTACTACTCCAGTTCAAACTGCAGCCTATGAAACTGTTGGAACTTCTGACTTCGATTGGAGCTTCTAGTATGACGAACTGCCTGTCAACAATCAAACACTACAGAGATACCACCTCAGGTATTTGAACATCTTTGCTCTCAAGCCTGTATTGATAAAGTTTTGGGTTATAGAAAGCACAACCAAAACCTTATAGATCAAAATGAAGAGTTTCATCAGATGAAATTTGAGTTCAAAAAGGTTGAAAATACTTATAAAGAAAAGATTAACTGCCTTAAGAAAGAGATTTCATCGTTAAAACACGAACAAACTAATCTTGAAACTCAGATTGATGATCTACTGGTCAAACTAAAAGTTACTAGAGCTGAACTGGCAGAACAGAAAGTTCATGTTGAAAAATATGAATTTTCCTCAAAAAAGTTACAATGACTTTTAGATATTCAAGTCCATGAGAAGGTAAAGACTGGACTTGGGTATAACAATGATCAATACAAATTTGTTCCTCCTCTTGCTGATTATATTGCCATTCACGAACCAAGCTTCAATGTTGCAAATCTTGACACTGCAAATCGAAACCTTGATCCTTCAACGGATGAACCTTTCGTCAAAGACTGCACTACCTCATCGGAATATGAGTCAACCTACTCAAACCATGATGAAACCAGTGCAGCCCCATCTGAAGCTGTTCTGAATAGAGTTGAAGTTCCTGCTTTTATTCCAGCTGTTCCAGCCCCTGTACCATTCAAATAGATCAAGATCAGCTATCCTCCAGATGGAAGAAAGTTAAACATTGAAAAGGGACAGACATCAGAACCCACAAATCCCAAGCCTCAGTCAAAGCCGATCTCAAAGAGGAAGGTATTTGATATATGTCATAAGCCTGAAGAAAAAGTTCCATATGTTCAAAAGACTCTAGAAGAAGCCACTTTTGAACATAACAAAGCTCATCCAGCTGTGTTGAGGAACCTGATCAAGATGATGTACCTTCTCCAACTACCACTATCTCGGAGGTACTGATTGATCTTGCTTCCAACACACCCAACCCAAGTTCTTCTACCCTGAAGGTCCACTCCAGGAGTTATGAAAGAGTGGATGTGGAAGAGGCTGTCACTACTGCTGTTCCATCAAATGACCAGGAGGACAGTGAGCTAAGACCTCAACCACGGCAACTCACAGTGAGGATGCTTCCTTGTAAACTCCCCTCACTGAGAGGAATCCCAGGTGCCAAGAAACCATGGGTGATGGGGATGCAGAGGCTAGGCCTAAGGGTGGCTATGCTATGCTAGAGGCTGAACTGTCTAAACTAAGACACCAAGTCTCCAAGGATTCCACAACTGTGGATGAGGACAGACTGAAACTTCATAACTTGGAATTGATGGCCAGGGTGGCTATGCTCGAGGCTGAACTGTCCAAACTAAGACACCAAGTCTCTATGCATGAAGCCCATCAATGCCCAACTGTACCTACTCCCTCTCTTGTATCAGTGGGTACCCAAACTGATGCTTATTTGTCCACTGATGCAACCAAAAAGGGGGAGATGGTCCCAATGGAGGAAGACTCAGACAGTCTTGACGACTGGATTCAAGAGCAGACTGTATTTCAAAGCACATTATTCAAGCCAGCTTTTGTACAGGTTCATGACTTGCCAGCTTCAGATAACGAAAAAGAAGAGACTTCTGAAGACTGGAAGTTAGTCGTCAGGGCTGTTGATGAGATGCTGAATGATGCTGAAGACACAAAACAAACATATACATCTTTCAGCATCATCCCAAAAGCAGCAGCCATCATAGGTCAATCCACTGCCCCCCAATTTCCACTGACTTCAACACAGCTAGAGTTTGATACAATACTAGCTTGGGGGTATGATGGAAAGTCTGAGAGGTTCTGGATTGGTTGGGAGTTTGGAGAAGTAAAAGAGCTAAACTAGGACTTTCTTAACAGCATCCAAGTCCTTCACCTATACCATCTACAATGTATCAACAACTCAACGGACCTCTCAGCAGAACTTGCTATTGGCAGGTTCTATGACTTGATGGAGGATAATCTACCCAACTTTGAAAGACAAATACAGGCAGCAAAAAGGGTAGCCTATCCTGAATCTTCAACAGCAGCAAAAAGAAGACTGACTCCTTGAAGACTTGAAATAATAAGGAGCAGTCTTCTCACTGAAGAAGAAGTTTTGTGCTTAAGAAGATTTCTGTACAACTCCATTGTCAAGGAATTAGATGTGCTAGGATGGGTAAGCACTAAGTCTCTTGACCACACCTTTCTGCTAAGCAACGGATCCTCTCTCACCATCAACACCAGGAACATCCTGCTACTGCCTACAAACTTTCTTTACAAGATCTTTCAACTCAGAGCAAATATCTGCAATGTCAACTCCCTCGAAAGCCAGGCAATGATAGCTACTATCAGAGCCCATCTTGAACAAGAAGGAAGGATTGCTGAGGCAGTATATGTGTCAAATTCTGACACTGATTCTGACTCAGCTTCCCCTCGAGTAGACATCTTTGCTGCTGCATATGAATCAAGATCCACTGTCAAAGAAATGCTGATAGAATTTACAAGTCCTGAGTGCAAATCAGATGAAGCTAATGACCTTCCCTTATCAACCTCTCAAATTGCCAATGAAGCTGAGGCTGAGATTCCAACAGCAGCACAATCATCTGCTGTTGTGATCAGTGAAGCCGAAGCAGAGGCATCCAACAAAGATAAGGGAAAGGGAATTATGACCAAAGAAGATGAAGAGAGGTTGCTAAGAGAGAAGAAAGAGAAGGAAGAAAGAAGAAAAAGAAGAGAAGAAGAGGAGATGGCTGAAACAAAGAAAGCTCAAGATAGACTCACAGCCATTCTCCTCAGAGAACAACAAATCCAGCTGTATGCAAAACAGCTGGATGAGCTCAAAGTAAAGATTCCTGCAGTTTATCAGATTGAAGAAGATGAAGCTCTTGCTCTTCAACTGCAGGAACAATTCGACAAAGAAGAAGAAGAGATAGAAAGGAAGAAGAAGGAAAAGGCTAAGTTCAGAATAACTGATTCTGAACTAGCCAAAGAAATGAGAGAGAAGTGGGTAAAGGCTCTAGTTTCTCAAGGTGAGGATGCAGACTACCTTGAGAAACTATCAAATAAAGAAATCTACAGAGCCTTCATGGGTCAGCAAGGTCAATTGGCAAAGAATAAAAAGGCTGAAGAAGAAGAAAAAGCCAAACAAAAGTCCAAAAAGACCATTGCCTTTAATAAAAGGACCCATGAAGAAAGGAAGATCATGATTGACTTCCTTAAGGCTAGAGGAGAGAGTGGAAAGAGGCTAGGTCCCATGAATTTCATGAACCTGCAAGCCCTTTATTTTAAAGTCAAGAAGGATGAGGAAGAAAGATTAGAGAAGAAAGGCTCCAAGAAAAGGGTAATTATTCAAGAAGAAGAACGGAAATCAAAGAAACCCAAGCCTTCTCTCTCACCCAACACTTCCTCAATCCAACAAACCTCCACTCTCCTTCCTATACCTCCCTCCTCTCCTCCCTCAAAGTCCAAATCCTCACACCCAGCTCCTACTCATCAACAACCTCCCAAAAAGAAAAATAAACCCATTTCCAAACCAGAAGACTTAAGAGAAATAATCAGATGGTCATACAACCCTCAAGACCAATGTAGGTCCCTAATTCGGTGCGTGACGGATCTCTAGACTCGCGGTACGACGCGGTGACAACGTGCGGAATCCATGATCAACGTGCTCGTGTAACTCAATCAACAACAACGGTGTAAATAAACTCTTTGTATTTCCACCAAGATATCAGATTACAAGATTCAGTCTCTAATCTGTTCCTCCTCTGATATCCTAATTCTTACTCTTCTATTTCACAAACTCTGTAACCTCTATATATAAGCACCAGTTCTGCACCAGGCGAACTTATTAAGTTCGCCTCTAACAGACTAAGCGAACTTAATAAGTTCGCTTCTGATAGACTTAAGCGAACTTATTAAGTTCGCCTCTGATAGACCAGGCGAACTTATTAAGTTCGCCTCTGATAGGCTAGGCGAACTTAATAAGTTCGCCTCTGATAGGCTAGGCGAACTTAGAACTTACACAGAATTTTATCAACAGTTACAAAACATGTCCTAACAGACTCCCCTTTAACTGTTGCTAACAATTCTATCAAATACAAGTCAAAGACTCTAAGACTAAGACATAATATCTTCAAGCTTGTTGTCACCAGAATATGCTCCAACAACCAATGGTTTGAAGTGTTCAAGGGGAGGACAGAAGCTAAAAGATCAATTTATACATCGGTTGATGAGATACTACAGCTTCCAGACTCTGATCTAAGAAGAATGATGGAGCTGGGTGAAGACCCTGAGCCTGAGAATGAAGGTGGGAGACATCTATTGCTGGTAATCAAACATTACTTCAACCCCAGCAAAGATGAAATCATTGATGTTAAACCTCTCCAATCCCACTCTCCATTCATCAGCTGGTCCTACAATGCTGAGAATAATGAATTCACTCTGACAGATGTTAAAGGATAGAAGATGAGGTGTTCAAGCAAGGCTATCTTCAAAATGGCAAGCAAAGACATCAAGACTCTATCTGAGCTTCCTCTTAACAATCCTAGCATGGACCAGAGAGGATATGAGGTTGAAAGGATAGTCAGCAACATGCAAAAGCTTCAGCAACAAAAGCAGTAAGAGAGTTTTGGTAGCATCAGTCTAGGGGGAGTTTGAAGAAATAAAGACTGATGGCTACAAAATTCTTTAAGTACAAATGCTGCTGATCTCAGAGTTTGTTGCTGACCAACAAACTGCTGCGGACAAGCATATATGCAGCGGATACTTGTTCTTCTGCTGAAGAACAAATCTGCTGCGGATAGCCTTATCTACTGAAGACCAAAGTTGTTGCGGATAGGCTTCTCAGCAGCATCAACACTTGATGCTGCTGATAGGCAAATCATCAGCAGCTTTGGATGGTCACATCTTGCTGCTGATCATCATCTTTGCTGCTGACCGCCTTGTGCCTTGAAGACAAATCGTTGCAGCTGAATATCCATGCCAAGCGTCACTGGCAACTTTCTGCAAAAGCAACTGACACACTCAAAGCAGAAGGAACCTCAATGGTGCAACCAATAAAGGACAACAATGCTCTTCTCCAAGCATGCAAGCAATAATGCATAAAAAAGACGCTTCAATAAAGTTAACTAGTTTTAGACTAAACGTGTAATAGTTAGCTATATACAACAGATCAACGGTATGTGTTAGATCTGATCCTTAGAATCAAGGGTCTGTCTTGATTCTAAGTGTGTATAAATACAGTGTAAACACTTCATTGTATGTGTGCTTTTTGATTGAGTTTTAATTTGTAATCGTTTATTTACAAAAGCTTAACACAACAGTGTTCTTGTAAGTGTTCTTTCTGTTTACTCGATTATACGTGTGTAGTTGTTATTGTTTCCGCCAATTTCAACTAAGAGCAGAACCATCTTGTACTTTCTCGATCCTACAAAACATATAGTTAAATAAACCATTATCTTCTTATCTTCTTTTTATAAAACATATAGTTGAATAAACCATTCTTTCTTATCCTTCTTTCTTACAAAATTTTTAATTAATAAACCGTTATCTTTCTTTCTTACAAACGTTTAATTAATAAACCGTTATCTTTATTATCTTTCTTTCTTACAAAACGTTTAGTTAATAAACCGTTATCTTTCTTATCTTACAAACGTTTAGTTAATAAACCGTTATCTTTCTTTCTTACAAAACGTTTAGTTAATAAACCGTTATCTTTCCTATATTTCTTTCTTATAAAACGTTTAAGTAATAAAATACATTTATTATAAACGCCAAATTCTTGAGCAAGCACACCACCCTAAAACAGTAAAAATAGGGATTCTTGAACTCACCTGATTTTCTTAATGATTAACTCACTCAGCAAGAACTTCGAGCTAGGTGAAGGCTAAATGATATGTTATGAGTCACGAACTAGACAAATTAACATCAGGTCATTCTGTCCAAAAACTCTATGTCCGAAATCTTGTTCGACCGAAATCTATTTCGGTAGAAATGTTTTTCGACCGAAAACTATTTCGACCGAAAACTATTTCGACCGAAAACTTCTGTGTTAGAACTACGAAAACATATGTCCAAAAACTATTTTGGTCAAAATCTTTTTCGACCGAAATCTATTCCTTTTGAAAATATTTCCTTCTGAAAGCTTTTGCGGTCGAAATCCCTTCCGATCGAAAACTATTTCGATCGGGTGTATACTGTCCGAAAACTACTGTGTCCGAAATACTATTCGGACGGGCCAGAGTTTTCGGCCCATTCAAAGAGTTTTCGGACGATTCATATGTTCTTGGCCAAAATCGTCGTTTTTGATCCTAGTTTGAATATTTTTACGTCCAAAACTCTTGTTTAGCTTCCATGAAGCTAGATCAGTGTTTTTAGGCCGTTTTACACGTAAAAATCCCGACTTTTGATTAAAATCCACATAAAAACCCTAAACCCCATTTTCAATGTAAAACTCAAATCTGGGAGTGTTCGTTACCTGGTTTTTCGCGTGATATCGCCTTCTTCGATCGATGGTAAGCTTTTGTAACGTTCTTGGGTCACGGGGGAGGTCTCGGGTGTATGCTTGGGACTTTCTCTCTTTCTCTCTTTCTCTCTCTAGTTGTAACAATGGTGAAGATGGTGGAGAAATGGGGGAGGGTCAGGGGCTTTTACTCCCCTTCTTACGCCCCACCTGACTGGCCCAACACCGAACCCGTGATCCTGTTTTCTTTTTATCGTTCTTCTCTTTACTCGTTACCCATCGCCTTTCATTTTATTCTTCTTTTCTTTATTATTTTCGGGATGTTACAGGTCTACCCCTCTTATTGGAGGTTTCGTCCTCGAAACCGTTTATAGGTCAAATAACCGAGGGAACAATTCCCTCATTTTGGATTCCGTTTCCCATGTGGCCTCCGATCCTTTTCATTGTTTCCATTGAACCTTGACCAGTGGAATAACTTTGTTGCGTAGTCGTTTATCGTTTCTATCCACAATTACCATAGGCTCGTCAATATAGTTAAGCTTGCTGTCTACTTCGATGCCATCGAGTGGCACTTGTGCCGATTCGTCAGCTAAGCATTTTTGCAAATGCGATACGTGAAAAGTAGGGTGGATTCCACTCAATTCTCTAGGCAGCTCCAGTCGATAAGCCACCTCTCCAAACCGTGCCACAATCTTGAATGGTCCGACAAACCTCAGACTTAGCTTCCCTCTTTTTCGAAATCGAATTATTCCTTTCCAAGGAGACACTTTCAATAAGACTTTGTCTCCTACCTGAAATTCAAGATCTCTCCTTCTCTTATCTGCATAAGATTTATGTCTGTCCTTAGCGGCTTTCATTCAGGCTTTGATTTGGTCAAACTTCTCAGAAGTTGCTTTGACTACATCAAGGCTTGCGAAGTCTTTCTGCCGATTTCACCCCAACAGACGGGCGTCCTACACTTTCTCCCATATAACATCTCATAAGGCGGCATTCCAATGGTCACATGATAACTATTGTTGTAAGAAAACTCCGCCAGTGGTAAGTGACTATCCCAACTACCTCCAAAGTCAATGATACATGCCCGTAGCATGTCCTCAAGGGTTTGGATAGTCCTTTTGGATTGACCATCGGTTTGCGGGTGGTAAGCTGTGCTGATATTAATCCTCGTACTCATTGCCTCATGGAATCTCTTCCAGAACCTTGATGTGAATGTCCCGGTCCGACACAATTGACAAGGGCATACCGTGTCTAGCCACAATCTCGTTGATGAACAATTCTGCTAGCTTCTCTGAAGAGTAAGTCTCACGTATAGGCAAGAACTGAGCGCTCTTCGTTAGTCTATCAACAATTACCCATATGGCATCATGACCTTTAGCTGTACGCGGTAGCTTGGTTTTGAAATCCATGGTAATGTGTCCCATTTCCGCTCAGGAATGAACAAAGGTTGCATCTTCCCACATGGTTTCTGGTGCTTGGCCTTCACCTGTGAGCAAGTTAGGCATTTGCTCACATAATCGGTTACATCATTCTTCATGCCGGGCCACCAGTACTCCTTCTTCAAATCATGGTACATCTTGTTGGTTCCAGGATGGATAGAGTAGCGAGACTTGTGAGCCTCGTCAAGGATTTTGACTCTAAGTTCGCCACCCTTGGGTATCCACATTCTCCTGAACCGTGTTCGTACTCCATAAGCATTAGTTTCTAACTTTTCCTGCTAACCCACTATCTTTTCCCTCTTGACATTTTCCTCTTTCAAGGCTTCATCTTGGGCACGTTCTATTTCCGTCATAAGATCTGTAGTTACGACAAGTTGATATGCTTTACCTTGACAGGAGTTGTTGTCTCCTTTCGACTCAAGGCGTCGGCCACCACATTTTCCTTTCCGGGGTGGTAAAGGATTTCACAGTCATAGTCTTTCAACAATTCTAACCATCGACGCTGTCTCATGTTCAACTCTTTTTGCTCGAAGAAATACTTCAAGCTTTTGTGGTCGGAGTAGATGGTGCATGGCAAAGACAACTGGCTCGAGCTCAAGGTCGTGAGTCGGGTAGTTGACAACTGGCTTTTGTAGTCTTTAACTGTCATGACGCATACGCAATCACCTTCCCCCGTTGCATGAGCACACATCTTAACCCCTGACCTGAAGCGTCGGAATACACCACTAGGTCCTCGTTACCATCGGGTAGGGTCAGCACCGGTGGTTGGGTCAACCTCTTCTTTAATTCCTTGAAGGCATTGTTTTGGGCCTGGCCCCATTCATACTTTACTTCCTTACGGGTCAATTTGGTTAGAGGTGAGGCTATCTTAGAGAAGTCTTGTATAAACCTCCGATAGTAGCCTGCCAAACCTAGAAAACTTCGTACATCCTTTGGTGTCCTCAGAATTTCCCAATTCCACACTGCATCAATCTTTTCTGGGTCTACCTTGATGCCTTCTGCGTTAATCACATGACCTAGGAACTTAACTTCCTTTAGCCAGAATGCGCATTTTGAAAACTTGGCATACAATTTCTCTGTCTTTAGTGTGTCTAAAACTTCTCACAGGTGACATGCATGATCTCCTTCGCTCTTAGAGTATACCAGAATATCGTCTATGAAGACTATTACTGACCGGTCTAACATTGGTCGACACACTCTGTTTTTTCATATCCATGAATGCCGCGGGAGCATTTGTCAACCCAAAGGACATCACACAGAACTCGTAGTGTCCATACCGCGTCCGGAATGCGGTTTTAGATATGTCTTCCTCTCTTACTTTTAGTTGATGATAACCCGACCGCAGGCCAATTTTTGAGAACCATTTGGCGCCTTGCAGTTGGTCGAACAGATCGTCGATTGATATGCCCTAAATTATACATGTTTTGCATGCATAATAATCCCTATATTATGGTACTAATTGATTAATAACCTTACAATTGACACTTAAAATGTTAATATTTTATAATTATAGGTTATTCGGCATCCTGAGATAAACAAAGCTAAAACTAGTAAAAAAACACCAAGAAATCAAGCCTTTTGGAAGATCTTTCCCGAGCTTTGACCCCCAAGAAGTCAAACCAGGTCAACAACAAGTCAAACAACAGCTAAAAGATGAAACAGGAAGCAGGAGGAGGGATGCGCGACCGTGTATCCCATTGCACGGTCGTGCATTGCATGACTTGCTCCCTAATGACTCAGTACACTGCCATTTGTACCCTGTTTGATTCCCGAGGTGTTTGCACGCCCGTGCAATCCAATGCACGGCCGTGCATTGCTCATTTTGAGGCCTATAAATAGATGGCTTGGTTTCTTCATTCCACACACCCTTCCATACATTACCAGAGCTTAAGAGAGTTCATTTCTATAGTCTAGAGTAGAGAGTAGAGAGGCTCCACCTCTTTGTCCGCAATAGGGAGCCTACGAAACTCAACGTTACGCTAGTTAGTATGGCCATTCGTGGCTAAACTTCTTGTATTGCTAGGGTGATGATGATGTTTGGTGCATGTTAATGTTTGACATATTAATCTAGTGGTATGTTTATGTCTTTAATTATTCATTCTTAAAACCACCATTTGGTGGACTTTTATTATTGTCTAAATCCGTCTTTATATTTGTGAGTGTTCTTGATTTTAAAGTGTAAGATCGTAAAACCTTTTTAATCAAACTACCTTTGAAGCTTGTACGTCTTTATACAAGCAGAGATTGATAAGCCAAAGCTTGGTCAACATTATTAAGGTCGTACGTCTTTATACGAACTTATTATGCGACCAAGAATTGGTGAACTCATGTTGGGAACGGTACGTCTTTATACTCGGTCCCATTGTTACACTGCCTCCCGGTGAACAAAATATAATCACCTATTTAACTTTAATACAAAGCATTTACGTTCGATGTCTTAAACCAACCCGGAGATGATCATTCGAAGGGTTGAGGGTAACTTTTGTCCCTAACGGGAGGCACTACTATTTTAATTTAAAGATTTTAATTCGTGAATCAAATGTCGTGAGGACGAGGCTTTAGCGGTGACCCGGGTCACAAGTTTGTAGTAGTCATATCACTGGATTAGTCAAGTTAACATTATCACGTACCAAGCTGATTCGAAGGCCGAAGCAATATTCTTCGTGACCTGATCATTTCCATGATATTTACTTTTCTGCTATTTACTATTCTGTTCGTTACATTTCTGTTACACACATCACGCACGTTTTTTTATTTTTATGCTATTTACTTTACCGTCATTTACTTTTCTGTCATTTACTTTTTGGCTTCACAAGCACACAAAACCCACTCACTAATTGATCCGGCTAAACGATAACAAATGTTGAGTACTGAAACTCGACCGTGTCCATTGGTTCGATACTTGGTTCTTACCTAAACTATATTACGCTGCGATAGGTACACTTGCCTATTGTGTGTGTTTTAATTTAAAGTAATTATCATTTTATAAATTTAAAAACTGATCTCGTGAAACTAATATCTCTAAATATTTTTATTACTAAAAACACACTATCAAGTTTTTGGCACCGTTGCCGGGGACACGGTAATTCTGCGAAAGATCTAAGTCGTTGGATTGACTATTTATTTCTATTTTACTTTTGTTTTATTTCTACTTTATTTTTTATTTTTATTTTATCTTCATCTTTATTTTATTTTTGTTTTATTTCTTCTTTATTTTTCCTTTTTATTTTTATTTTTTTCTTACTACTTTTGTTTTTATTTTGGTACTTGTGCTAGTTAATCTGTCTTTGCAGGAAATTTCAAGGATCGCGACCGCGAAGTTATTGTCAAGCAAATTGAATGAATACAAGTGCTGCCATTTGAAAGCATTTTTAAAATAGGCGTAACACTTTCGAACGGTTTTATATGTTTAGATTTTACATTCTTCTTTATTTTCGATAATGACAAGTTTAATGCATTGAAATTGGATGCCGATAATCAAGGTAAGTTTTCTAACGTATAATCGGGATCTTTGATGGGGACAATCTCCCTTGACCAATTTATTTTAATATTGTTAAATAAGTTAGTATTTTAATAAAATCTAAATTATTTTTGATTAATCTATTAATTAAAAATTTATTTTAATTTATTTTTAACATACTATTTTCAAGTGATTTAAAAAAAAGTCAAAATTAGTCAATAGGGGGCATTGCACGGCCGTGTAACCCAATGCACGGCACGCCTGGTGTTAAAATTGCAGAAACATTCACTTTTCTCAAAACCCCAACCTTCGAAAGCGCTCGGAACCCACCGAAATCATCCAAGAACCCCCGATTTTCACCCGTTTCTCTTGATTTTTGCTTCCATTCTCTTCCCCGAGGTATGTAAACTTGTCCATTATCATTTTTTGTGTGATTTATGCTCCAACTAGAGCTAATCTTCTTCAAATGGGGGCTAGGGTTTCGTTTTGAACTTTGGTTTGAATATGCTTGAATATTAACTCAATGCTTGATCTAGATGCATATTTGACTACGTAGGATCATAATGTAACTCATTTTAGCCTTGTATGGGTAGAATTTGTTTGATTTGTATGGATAGGCTTTTGAATTTTGACCTAGAATTCTTGAACTTGGAAATACAAATTGGAGCATGAATCTTGTTTGAATGTGTTTAGGTATTAACATAGTTGGTTGGAAACTGTTGATTAGTTGAATTAGGTCAAGAATTTTGACAGGTTTGACTTTTCAAAAGTCAACATGTTGACCATCTATATTAGTAGTCATATTACATCGTTTGAATTTGCGCCTTGTTTGAATGATTGCAATTGACTATTTTAGGACTCGAGAAACATAACCGTGCCATAACCATGCATGAAATTGTGTTCCCATTGTGATGTCCAAAATTATATACATATATATTTTTATAAAAACATGGTTCTTATCAAGTTTTTGGCACCAATATGCATTGTACTGTACATCCTATCAAATTTTTGGCGCCATTGAAATATATATATTGAATCAATCTTGTTCTTATGTACTAATTTCTCTAATGATTGATTGTGTAGACATGGCTGAATCTTCCCGACAAGCGGGACGAAAAAGGAGAAATAATCGATCAGGTTCTAGGTCAGGTTCATCCTTGTCTGCTCATATGGGTGGCTCACCACAAACTCCACCATCACCTCCTCCACCTTTTAACCCACAAACTTTGCCTGAGGAACCACAAGACTTGCACCCATGACTTATTTTTGACCCGATGATGCTATCGAGGTCCATGCTTACCAGACTCTACCTGCATTACTAAGACAAACCTTCGGGGCACACAAAACCATTTGCTACCCAACTCTAGAGGAAGTGAATCTCTTAGACAGTGCAATACCTTTGATCACAAAGCCATGGAAGATATTCTTCGCCTTCAGGGAAACCACCTATTATGAACTCACTCTCGAGCTTTTGGCATCTTTTCAGTTTGATAGGCCAGTTGTAAGTATGGAAATGCACGACTGTGTGCGTTTCAGGATGGCTAGACATTGGTATGTGATGTTCTTGGCACAGTTTGGGGTGAAGATGGGGCTATATAGGCATCGGGAGATTACTGAGCAAATCTTTACTGGTAGTAAAGGGGAGTTTGTAGAAGGAGAGGCATCATCGTTTTGGCATAGGATCGGATCCGGACCTTTTGACCCGCACAGTCAAAAGAGCACCAAGATCAGACATCCCCTCCATCGTTACCTGCACCGATGCATTGTCCTATCCATCTTGGGGAGAAAGGATAGCACATGGGTTGTGAGCGTTAGAGACCTCCTTCACTTACACTGCTTGATTGATGGGATTACTTACAACTTGGCATACATCTTGGCCAAGTTCTTTACTAGAGCTACTGGCTACTGTTCCAACAGCCATATCTTTGGTGGACCATACATTACTCACCTTGCCTCATACCTAGGTGTCTTTTCCCTTGTGCACCTCGGTATACTTACAGAGATGGACACACCCATTCTACATGTTGACACCCAAGTATTGATCAACATGCATATGATGAAGAAGTTTAATGGGGTGTACCGATTAGTAGGCCATCGAGGAAATATTTGGACCAGTGAAGTTGAAGAGTCAGAGGATGAGGGAGCACCTATAGGGTAACTGGGGCATCAAGGCCCAGGTATGTACCATACTACTGTCGATCCCACGATGCTGGATTTGGTGATCCGAATGGGTCAATTGGGGGACACTATGGCTGGCATGCGGCAAGACTTTCACGATCATCTATAGGATCCGTATGCTCACCAGCCACATCAGCAGCCTCCTGGCCCATACCAGCAGTGGCCTCGCCCGCCATATCAGTAGTAGCACTCTCCTCCTTTTGTCTATGATATATATGGTTATTGACATTTGTGTTGGCTTGTTGACAATTGTGGTTGTTTTGTCTAGTGTTGGACGTTGACAGTACAGGTTTTTTACCGGTTACCTCGGTAATCGTTGATATGGTGGCACCATGACCACCACCCTTTCGGCTTTTATTAAGCGAATATTAGTGAACTATTTTTATTTTCAGTACTTACTTTATGTGTTGAGCATTGCATAGCATTACAGGTGATACAGATTTTGGTACATGCCCGGAAATACAATCTAGGCTCGAGTTGCCACACTTCACACATTTGTCGTATCTTTTGGCTCTTCTTTTGGCGGCACTTTTTGACAAGCCGCAGAATGGTGGCAGTTGTTCTTGCTTGTGTCACCATTTTCTTACATCACTAGTTGCTTGGAAAATCTTCTCTCGGAGTTCTGTTGGTAATTCAGGCGTTGCGAAATGAGAGCAAAAAAGCAAATTAAAATCAAAAGAATGCATATCTAGTTTTTTAGGGTCTAGCCGGTAAAAGACCCACTTCTCTCTTTCTTTTTCTTTTCTTCTTTTTCTATTTTTTTCTTTTCTTTTTGTATCAAGACAAATTCTTCAATAATTCTTTTTCCTTAATTTCCTTGAAATAATATTTCCATGAATTCCTTGCAGATATTTCGACTGTTTCTTCCTAATACATCCACCTTCTTGTATACTCCAATTCTTTTGAGTAAAACAGATTCTTTCCAAAATTGCCTCAATGTTAATGAACTTGAAATAACGACATAAGATAATTTTCCCATTTTGAAGACATTCAGCCAATAACCGGTGTTTACGAAAAGATTGTTGGTCGATAAATGTGGGTAGTAGAAAAGAAAAGGCTAAAGCTTAGAGGACTTTCGGGATTTTTGGGTTTATGGATAATATATAAGGGTAATAAAGTCCTAGGTGCCTCAACCACTTTCATACTTCTACTAGTTCATGGTCTTGATATGTATAAGTCACACAAGTTCTAATTATGCATAGAATCCGATCGAATAAACTCTCAATATACCAAATCAAAGAGCATGCGAAAAATAATGATAATAATGCTCGTGAAAAGGCTCAGATTATTCTCACATGGAAACGGATGGGATAGGTTTTAGTGATTTGTTATGCATAATATCCATTTGTTTCTACTTGCCATGTCTTCATTTTATTTAATTAAGTGCGAACTCAAAGAGATTTTAGGGTTAAAATTTTTCGGGTTTTACAAAAGGTAGGCTTTTTTGTAATGTTTTAGTCAAATGGGTAGAAAATCACAAGTTAAAATTTTGCTGCTTTGAGGTTACAAGTAGTCCTAAATCTCTAATTCCCCACCCCACACTTAAAACTGTGCATTGCCCTCAATGTACAAATGCATGTAATGGAATGCTATGCAGGAATTTAAATGCATGAAGGTTTAAGGGAAAAGAAACTTGTACTCCCCCGGTAAATTCGGTGTATAACATGTTGGAACCTAGTAATCCATCGAATTCATGTTCTTTAGATCAGATTTGCTCAAGTATAAAGTTTTCGGACGAAAACTTTTTCGGTCGAAAAAGTTTTCGATCGAAATAGTTTTTGGACGAAGTTTCAAACGAGAAGTTTGTACTATGTATAAGTCTTGTTTTGAATTGTAAATAGTAGTTGTCATTTTGTAACTATCGGCTGTATGTTTTGATCAGAGATTAGTCTAAGTGTGTTGATCATCATTTAGCTTTGTATTATCAGCAAGTTTATCAATGGAAGATTAGCGTTTGATGTTTGATATCATCTATATGGCGTTTACATTTCATCTCATCGTTTGATCCGTTAGATTCGGTTGTGTTTGGCTCTTGGATTGTTTCCACCTCTCCAAGAGATTGTTTGTAGATTAGAGGCTTGATTATCACCAGATTAGAGGGACTAACAAGTGGTATTAGAGCTATCGGTTGAAGCTCTTGATATTTCAAGTGTTTTGCATCGATTGAGATTGAATTAGTGAGAATTTTCCTGCCATTTTTGAGTATTCTGATTATATTTTCATGGAGATGGATAGTGGGATTGAGTTTGGGGTTTGATTTCATAGTGGGATCAGTTGCAGGTGCGAATTGGGAGTGCTGAGTTTGAGTTGTCCGAAATCTCAGTTGAAGGAGTCGAAATATCTTTAATTTGAAATCTTGTCCGAAAAGTTAGCTTTGTTCGAAATCTCTCCGTCAGAAAACTTTTATCTGAAATCTCAGAGTTTTTGATCGAAAAGTTGATTCGAAATTGTCTTCGATCGAGAAAGATTTCGTCCGAAATCTCTACACTTGTGATTTTTTTTTTCAGATTTGTTCATGTTTTTGATAACTTGTTTGTTAGTGTTCAATATGGCTGGAAAGGTATACGAAACTGAGAAGCTTGTGGGTAAGTCGCCACCGATGTTGAAATCTATTTTAGAATTTTCGAACTGGAAGATCATGATGAAAGCATATTTTAAGTTTACCGAACATACACTGTGGGATTCAATTGTAAAAGGTCCACATGTACCTAGGATGGCTAATGCTGATGGACTTGTTCCAATTGCAGACCCAGATCAGTATACTGAAGAAGATAAGAAGTTAATCGAAAGGGATAATCGAGCCTTGGGAGCAATTATCCTTGCTCTTCGGACTGAACTTTACTTAAACTTCGAACAGCATGAGACGGCTTGTGGGTTATGGAATGCTTTATGTTTGAGGTTTGAAGGGAATGAAGCTTTGCAGGAAAGTCGTACCGATCTTCTACTGAAACAATACAATATGTTTAACTATAAAAAAGGTGAATCCTTGAGTGAACAAGTTACTCGTTACACCACTATTATCAACCGGATGAGAAAGATGGGTGTCAAGTTAGAGGAATATGATGTGTGCAAAAAGCTGTTGGATTCACTACCTGATAGTTGGAGTATCCCTTGTATGTTGATAAAAAATACTACTCCAGATTTGAAAAGTAAAACCCTTGATGACATCATATGTTTGTTGGAATCTTATGAGCTGGAAGCAAAGAAAAGAGAGTTGAATAATTCTAAAAAGTCACACAATACAAGTTCAGCTAATGCAGCTCTATTTTCAGGAAAGGGAGAAGGTAGTAGTGGTGGATCGAAGGTTGATAAGTGTAAGAATTGTTGTGGTTCTGAGAATGTCAGTGGTGAAAAGAGTAAAGTGGTTGGTTAGATTCCTGATGACCAGATCTCCTTGTTTGGTGCTTTCATGAATAGTTACAATGCTTTTGTGACTTGTAAACTTCAACCAGCTACTTTGGATGCTGAAGATCTTGTGCAAATCAATCCAGATGACCTTGAGTACATGGACTTACAGTGGCAGATGGCCATGATTGCAGTCCGAGCAAAGAAGTGTCTACAAAAGACTGGAAGAGATAAACTTCAGTTTGGAAAGAAAGTTGGTTTTGATAAGGCAAAGTTGAGATGTTATAATTGTCAACAACTTGGACATTTTGCTCGTGAATGTCCATAGGAAAAGAAAAAGAAAGTTGAAGGAAATGGAGTTAAACTAATCGAGCTTATTGATGAAGATGATAAATCAAAGAAAGCTCCAACATCGCTCATGTCAAAGCAGCTAGGAAATTATGAGTGGGAATATGAGATCGAGGATGCAGTGGAGGAGATTGATGAAGCTTTGATGGCTGAAGTCGAAAGCTTGGTGAAAGAAGCAGTTAGTAAAAGTGAAAGTGCAGAGTCCGTGGAAGCATTGAAAGCTGACAACAAGGGAAAAGCTGCAGCATCTGATTCTGGAGAGAATTCCGAGACTGATAGTGAGGTAAATTCTGATGATACTTCACTTATTTATTCTTTGTAATGCATTACTCGTATGCAGAATTATCATGAAGCAAATGTGTTTTTGATTGCTGAGAATGATAAATTGAAAAGGGTTAACAAGGAAATTAAACAGAATGAGGTCACCTACACCAGAAAAATTAATGCTTTGTTAAAAGATAACATGAACTTTAAAGAATACTTAGATAAAAAGGATGTGTTAATCAAGGATCTTGCAGACAAACTTATTGTTGTCTAATCCGATCTTATAAAAGAAAGGGTGTTGATTTCTAAATGGGGTATGCAAAGAAAAATTTTAGAAAATTGTGTTGATAAGCAAAGAAGTTGTTTTATTAAAGATGGTGTTGGTTACAAAGCAGTACCTCATCCTGATCATTTCGAACCGTTTCCTGAACCTCATGTTTCAAATGAATTACTTAGAGATGATAACTCTAATTTTCATGACTTGTATGTAAGTGCAGCAAATAAGACAGGTCATGTAGATGAGAAGGTTTCAGTTGATGATGTGAGGAGTTTTAATGAATTCAATAAACTGTGTGTGAGAGAGACAATCAGGGATTGTAGACAATTTGTGGTTGATACATGTACTGCAAACAAGTTTGTTAAGTCACGAGTTGACAATGCTTTTGATGTTAATACTTTAAATGTTTCTGCTTTCACTACTAATTCTGATTGTGTGTCTGAGGTGTCATCTACTTCCACTTTCTTTGATAAAGTGGTGCACACAGCTAGAGATTATGTGCCGATTCATAAAGCTACAGATGTTGTGCTAGACGATCATGGAAATCCTCTGATTAAAGAACATGACCTATCTAATGAAAAGCCTAAGAAAAATGAATATATTTCTCCAGAAAACCATATTATGATGAGTGATTCAGAGAGAAAAGTCAAAGTCGTTATAAAGTCACCAAGTCAGAGTGCAGTCACAAAGTTTAATCTACTAGAAGTCAAAGGCAAATCAGTTGATGTCAAAGACAAGTTCATTGATGTCAAAGACAAGTTGATTGATGTCAAAGATAAGCTTGTACAATGCAAAGGCAAGTTGGTGAGGAATGAGTGTAAGTCAAAGTGTATTCAAGAAAAATCTGTGTTTGAAGTTGGCGAAAGTTCAAAGTTAAAGTCAAACTCAAAGATTAAAAGCTACAATTGTTTCACATGTGGCAAAGTCGGGCATTTTTCAAGAAATTGCAAGCACAAGTCATTTGAGTCAAAGTCTAAAGTTCATAATGAGAAGTCAAAGATATATATCAACAAGAAAGCGTCAGAGAAAACCAAAGTTTTCGAGTCCGGAGTGATTCGTAAATACAACCGTGATTATATGCTTTATAGGGATCATTATGATTATTATTCAAATGTGTGTCGTGCTTATGTGTTGCCACAGTTTGTAGACAGAAAAGTCCAAAATGGACCGAGATATGTGAAGAAACCAATCACTTCAAGAAATTTTTCAAAACAAAAGGTAGTAAATCATTATGAAAGAAAGGATGGTTGTTTTTGGAAAGATAAAAATGGTAATCTGTCTTCACATAACTTTGGAACAAATAATGATTTGAATGTGGAAAGAGAGGAACAAGTCATTGTGGCTAAGACTATAAAAAGTCAAAGTCAGCCCAGGTCTGAGATGATCTGGGTACGTGTTTCTCATTGAAACTTTATTAAATGTGTAGAGTAAACCGGGGAGGACTATCAACAATGCCTGTCATATTGATAGCGGTTGCTCACGGCACATGATAGGCCAAAGAGAAATACTTAGTGATTCCAAATCTTTTGATGGAGGATTTGTTGCTTTTGTTGGAGACAAGAAGGGCGGTAAAATTTATGGTCAAGGAACTGTGTCAAATGACCTTATTACGCTTGAGAAAGTGAATTATGTGTCCCAGCTGGAATACAACTTGTTGAGTGTGTCACAAGTTTGTGATAAAGACATTCCAGTTCATTTTACTGCCAAATAGTGTTTATTTCTGAAACCTGGATTGGTAATTCCTTAAGATATGATTATGATGAAAGCCCCTCGAAGGTTTAACACATACGTGGTGGACATGAATGATCATTCATCACCCGTGAATGTGTCATGTTTATTGTCAAAGGCCACTGATTCTGAGTCTTACCTGTGGCATAGACGTTTGGGGCATGTGAATTTAAAGAATATCAACAATTTGGTGTATAAAGATCTTGTACGAGGATTACCAAACAAAGAGTTTGTACTTGAAGATAGTTGTTTATCATGTGCAAAGGGAAAGCAGCATAAGAAGTCTCATCCTATAAAAATCATAAATTCTTTCACTAGACCTTTGTATTTAATTCACATGGACTTATTTGGTCCAGTTCGTGTTCGTAGCATTGCGAAAAAGTCGTATTTCATGGTTATCACAGATGATTTCTCACGATTTTCATGGGTGTTCTTCCTTGTTTACAAGGATGAAACATCTGAAACTGTCATTGAATTTATCAAAATGATTGAGAATATCTGTGATACTAAGGTGACGATTATTTTTAGTGATAACGGCACGGAGTTCAAAAATGGTCTAATAAATTCGTTTTGTGTAGAAAAGGGAATAACGCAACAGTTTAGTGCTGCCAGGACTCCTCAACAAAATGGAGTTGCTGAAAGGAAAAAGCGTACTCTTATTGAAGCAGCAAGAACAACGCTGGTTGATTCTCGTCTTTCGATTTTTTTCTGGGCAGAAGCGGTTAATACAGTTTGCCACGTGTTGAACAGAGTCTTATCGGTTAAACAACATGAAAAGACTCCATATGAGCTGTTATTCAAAAGGAAGCCTTATGTAATTTTTTTCAGAACTTCTGGGTGTTCATGCACTCTTTTGAATACTTCAGATTCTTTGTCGAAATTCGCAGCTGTTGGCGATGAATGTTATTTTTTGGGCTACTCATCTTATCAGAAAGCATTTAGGGTTTATAACAAGAGAACTGTCACACCCCGACCGATGGCGGAATCATCGAGGCGGACAATGAAATGATTGTTCATAAGCACATGATTTACTAAGGTTGCATAATTCATTAATAAGATTTAAATACCAAATATCCAAATACAATTCAAGTTACAACACCCTATTCTAGAATATTACACATAATTATTTTACTAGGTCCAAAAGCCTTATGTGTAGCACCTTCAACACATAGTCACACAATCACATATCTTCACCTGAAACGTAATCCAAAACAAGTGTCAACTACGAGAGTTGGTGAGTTTACATATGTTTAAATAAAGTAAAAGTTTAGTTAAAAACGTTTATACAATTCATAGTTTGACATGGTATGATATGGCATAATGTGGAGAATTCACTGTGTATACCAATTGTAAGCATGTAATTATGTATAAAAGCATAAAGGTTTAACGTGATAGGCATAGCATACCGCTACCCTAAAAGTGATAGGCATGGAATCAAGACTATGTGGGTTACACATAATTTAAACCACCCTAAAAGTATCCATAGCATAACAAGTGACCATGCACAAAAGCACAATAATCTACGCATGTAAACACAAGTTGAATTGTATGTAAGTATGCACAGATTACGTCTCACCCCAAAATGTATAAAAATGTAAATAGGGGGTATGTAACTCACCTTGCAAGCAGGTATTTTTCCACGCATGTAGGTGATAAAGATGTTGAAGTCTAAGCACGTTGAAACCCTATGTAGATAAATGGGTATTATTGTATGTTTACATGCGCGTGTTAGTATTTAATTGTGTATAGGTTTATAATAACATTTCTTAGTGTTATTTGCATAAAAGTTGGTCCAGATTTACTTGAAATTACTGATTTGATCGAAACTGTTTATAGTTGTGACAGGTATCGAAACTGTGTTCAACCGAAACTACTAGTTTCGATTGACCATTTACAAGTTACACAGAACTGTCGAAACTACTATCTATCGAAACTACTAGTTTCGATTGATCATTTATAAGTGATACACAGGCTGTCGAAACTACCATCTATCGAAACTACTAGTTTCGATTGATCATATATAAGTGATACACAGGCTGTCGAAACTACCATCTATCGAAACTACTAGTTTCGATTGATCATTTATAAGTGATACACAGGCTGTCGAAACTACCATCTATCGAAACTACTAGTTTCGATTGATCATTTACTCAATCGAAACTAAGTAGTTTCGATGGCCCAGACTTTAGAAAATTAAACAGTAATTTTTCAGAACAATAGTTTGTCCGGTAATCGATGGTTTGGAGTCGTGACTTCGATTGGTTCAGCTTGCCTTATGATAACAGAAGGTAAAGAAACGAAGTTGAGGATTCTTACGTGGTCGCAAAGGGACCGGACGACAGAGTCTTAAATCCGAGAATGTCCAGAATGAGAATCGAGCTTCTGGATGGGATTAGCCTCTACAACCTTGGTCACAGCTTCACACAGAGATGGCGATTGTAATGGTGCCTTCAATTTGGAGTGAGATTGGGTGGAAGAGGGGTAGCGAGCTCGTGCAGGTCCGTCTATGGCTATTTATAGCCGAGCGTTTCTTGTGACAAAGCGTGCAATTGGGCACGTTCCGACACTCGTCTGGACGAGACGAAGCTAACGGGCTATTAAATACGCGTGGGGGTTGACTGTCGGGGTCGAATTCGAGGCGTGGGTTCTCGGCCACCAACAAGATCAGGCGATTCGTATGTTGGGGAGACCAATTGGTCGGGGCCTTTTGTTTGCATGGAGAAGACGAGCTCAGGGACGTCTGTAGATGCTGTCGAGGTGCAGGGAACAGCCCTGTCGGGGTGTTCGCCGGAAACTATCTCGGACCGCCGGACAATGTAGGGGATAACCGGATTTACGAAAAGGGTTTTGGCAGATTTAGTCCCTGAAGTTTGGCTTTGATTTAATTTAGTCCCTGAGATAATTACGGATGGGTCCTTATAGTTTGGTTTGTCCATGTTTAGTCCTTTAACCGGTTTTTAACTTAAAACCTTCTAGTTTAAAAAGTTTCAAAACAACCCCTTAACTTTTATAAAAATAGTTAGTTTAATTTCTTTTAAATTTTTAAATATATTTTATAAACTTATATTATTATTATTGTTATAAATAATTTTTTTTTATAAAAGTTAGTTATCTTATTTAAATAGGTTATTTTATTAAATATGAGACTTTTAAATTAAAATTTTATATAAGTTTAAAACGTATTTATTTTTTTTAATTATTTTAAATCTAATAAATAAAAATAAATATATATTTTGTACAAAATTAAACAAAACACTTGCATTTCATTTAGTTGAAAATGATTATATGATGTATATTACAAATGGGTGAATAAAAATCTGGAATGTCACAAGAACGAAGACAGTTCGGGAATCATACTATGTTGAATGGCAAGAGTCTACAACTCCTCATGATCAGAATGGACCATATTAGTTCTTTGATGCTGATGTTATCTTCAACACTTTTGATCAGAAATTTTCAGAAGTTTTAAGTAATGTGAATTCTTCAGGCACAGCTGATGAGACTTCAACAAGTCTTAATCAGAATATGAATAATTTCATGATTGGTCCTCAACCTGTAAGGGTTCAAGTTGAAAATTCAGAGGAACTGTCTTCATCAACACAGACTCAAGAAGTACAAATTGATAATTTGGATAATGAAGAGAATTCTGAAGCAACTTAACCTGCAAATGATAATCATGTCACTCCAGATGTTCAGCAAGAAGATTCTGTTTCTTCTGATAATCAAGTCGACCAACAAACTTCTTCGAGTGTTGATGAATCTATCAACAACTCATCTGATGTCAATATTACAAATTTGCCTGAGACGACCAAAGTAGAAGATGTTCCAACTCACCGAATAAATTATGTGCATCCTGTTGAAAATATATTGGATCAATTGAAGATGGAGTGAAAAAAAGAAGTCAATCGGGAACTATAAACATTTGTTTGTATTCGTGCTTCTTATCTCAAGAAGAACCCAAAAATGTCACCATCGCCCTTCAAGATGCTAATTGGATTGAAGCAATGAAGGTGAACTTTTGCAGTTCAAGAAATTAAATGTTTGGCACTTGGTAGATTTTCCAGAAGGAAAATATCCAATTGGTACTAAGTGGGTATTTAGGAACAGAAGAGATGATCGCGGGATTGTTGTGCGCAACAAAGCCAGATTGGCTGTGCAAGGTTTTTGTCAAGAAGAAGGGTTGGATTATGATGATGTTTTTGCACCTGTGACCAGAATTGAATCTATTAGAATTTTTCTAGCTTATGCTTCGTATATGAAATTCAAGGTATATCAAATGGATGTGAAGACCACATTTTTATATGGGGTGGTTAAAGAGGAAGTTTATGTGAATCAACCACCAGGATTTGAAGATCCTGAGCACCCGTTTCAAGTTTACAAGCTTGATAAAGCGCTTTATGGTTTGCATCAGGCACCTCGTGCTTGGTATGAAACTCTATCCACGCATCTGGTTACAAGTGGTTTTTCACGTGGAACAATTGACAAGACCTTGTTTTTGAAGAAGTTTGGAAATGATCCGTTGCTGGTTCAAGTTTATGTGGTTGATATTATCTATGGTTCGACGAATGAAAATTTGAATAGAGAATTCGAAGGTGTCATGAAGATGAAATTCGAAGTGAGTCTTATGGGTTGGATGCAGTTTTTCCTTGGTCTACAAGTAGAGCAATCAGAGTCGGGTATACTCATTCATCAGGCGAAGTATATCAACGACATCTTGACAAAGTTTAATATGAAAGACTGTAAATCTGCTTCTATTCCTATTGCTCCACATGAACCTCTCTCTCTGGATCTAACCGGAGTTGAAGTTAATCAAAAGTATTACCGCTCCATGATCGTATCTCTTATGTACTTAACTGCGAGTTGACCAGACATCATGTTCGCTGTATGCTCGTGTGCTAGATATCAAGCTTCACCTCGAGAATCTCATGAGATTGCTGTCAAGCGGATTCTGAGTTATCTGAAAGGCCGTGTCAGTCTTGGTCTTTGGTACCTGTCAGAGTCTGATTTAATCTATATGCTTTTACTGACAGTGACTATGGAGGTTGTGGTTTAGATCGTAAATCTACATATGGTGGATGTCAGTTTTTGGGGGAGCGATTGTTGTCATGGCAGTGCAAGAAACAAACAAACGTCTCCACATCAACTGCTGAAGCGGAATACAGCGCTGCATACAGCTGTTGTTCTCAAGTTATCTGGATTCAGCATCAACTCTTGGACTTCGGGATAAATTCTCTGGACACACCAATTTTCTGTGATAATGAAGCCGTGCTGGGCATCGTGAAGAATCCAATCCAACATTCCAAAACCAAACACATTGCGATCATGTTACATTTCATTCGTGATTGTTTTGATAATGGCTTGATAAAGGTGGTCCACGTTGATACCTTAGAGCAGAAAGCCGATATTTTTACAAAAGCTTTTTCAACTGATCGGTTTAACTCTCTAGATGAAATGTTGGGGATGATTTCTTTTTTAGGACATTTTTGTGTTAAAATAATATAAAAAAATTAAAAAAAATAACAAAATTTTTAAAAAATAAAAAATATATATAAAGTTGTTGAATAACGTCTGATTTTGATTGAAAGACCATGTTTGTTCCACAAAAAAGATTAGTGTTTTCTTTTAGTGATAAAATTGTGTTGTGTTACTTAGGTTTAGTATTATGTTATGTTTAATGTGTGATTTTATTTTGCAATAAGTGTGTGTAGTTAAATAGAGTTCATTACAATTTTAGGGGGAGAATAAAAGAAAATGAAAAATGTAATAAAATAAGTGATAGTATTTTGGTTGTTTGTGAGTATTTGTGTTGAGTTGATATGATATTGTGCTGATCCTGATAAAAGTAGAAAATGTGACTGATTGACGTGCATATAGGAAATGATAGTATATTTGTGTGCTGAGCTTATGCAAGAATTGGATATGATAGTGACATCGGTTACAATTATTGATATGTCGGTAGGCTCTACATGTAATAAAATAGGCGATATTTGTGTGACTAACTAAATTGCAATCTTTGTGTTTTACCCACATCGAATATCGGTTGTTTCATCATTCGAATGCTAGGTGAATCTAGACATGCCATGAGACCAGGATCTTGATGCGTTCTTAGCACAATTTGTTTGCTCTAGTGCCTATATCTATCAAATGTATAATCTAGAGTTAAACACCTCTTACACAGCTGATGGTTCTTGTGAAAATCTCGGATGGAAACCAGGAAGTCAGTCTGTTTGCCCTTGATTCAGTTTCTGAATTCATTGTATATCCAGATAATAGTCGGATACCCGCTACCCGAATCATCTGATTCTTTACAAATCTCAAATTCTATGAATCTGTCTGATTCTCTGTCCATACACATATACTCATCTGAAGATTTCATGACTCCATATATATCATTCATCTCGTTCATTTTCAGACCAAGACAGATGATTCTATACTTCAAATCCACTTGGATTATTTTTCTGTGCTAAGAATACGACCTTCATGCTGGTGATTGGATCATGATTTAGTGAAATCTTACATTGTGTCTTATTTCATTCCATCTCGATTGTGGGGTACACACTGTATTGATTAAATCTTACCTTAATCATCACACGATATATGTTGAAATATGATGCATGAGTTTAAGTGGATAAACATACTGGCAATTGATGTTGAACTGTATAGATCTTGATTTGATATGAAGTGTAATGAGACAATGTGCATTTATGATCCTATGTCAATTTCAGTTCACCAAAAAGAGAAAAGAAAAAGATAAAATAATGAAAAATGTGATATTAAATAAGTGTTGTTCATTTGATGTGTTTTATAGTTAAGTATTGCAAATATAGTTAATTTTCTAGTTCTATATGTGTTATAACGTGCTTAGTGTGTTTGTATCATAGAGTCAAAGTTTGTTCTTATATTTTTGTTCATGTTTGTTAGAAAATACTTCATGATATGTTTCTTGTGTGTTTTTGTGTTATACAGTGTTATAGTTGTTGTTTAGTATGCATAAAAGTTGTTCAAAAACATCTTGGAACAGGTCTTAATGATTTTGAGATCGGATTGTTGATTAAAGGCTAAAAATTTCAATAAGTAAAAAGTTTTCGAATGAATAATATGTCCGAAATCTACTTCGTTCGAAATAGTTCTCGATCGAAAAGTCGGGTTCGAAATGTGTTTTCGTCCGAAATCTCTGAAGGTATATATACATGTTTTCGATCGAAATCTGTTTCACCGCCATTGTTGAGTTTTCGAGCTTGATTCTGAATTCATCAAAGTATCGTGTTTTCGTGCGAAATCTCCAAGGTGTTCGAGATTTGTTACAACATTGAGTTTTTCGACATCGAGGTATGTTTTCTTGACCCATAGAGTAAGATAAGATAGATCCATGGACCTAGATTTAATAGTTTTTGATCCGTCTGAAATCTTTATTGAATGGTCCGAAATATTTGAGGAATGGATCGAAATTGTTTTAGGATGGAAATGAAGATTCATAACTCTGATTTGTCCGAAAAAGATTTCGATCGAATCAGTTTTCGATCGAAATGGATTTTTGATAGTGGGATTTCGTTCAAAATCTCTGGAGTTGAGTTTTTCTGAGAAATTATGTTTTCATTCGAAAAGGTTTTTGAACAAGGAGTTTTCTACCGAAATCTTTTGAGTTGAAATTTTTATTAGTTTGAGTTTTCGATAGAAAAATATTTTGAGCTGGACTTTTCGTCCGAAATCTTTGGAGTTAGCAAAATTTGAAAAATTTCTGATACTTAATCTTTTGTGTTGTGCAGTCATGAATCGATTAAAGTTTGATGCTAGGCACAATATTTGTGCGTGTTTGACCTCAATTACCAGGAAATCAAGAGGGTATAAGGAGATAGTTCGGTTTCTCAACAGATCAAGGATATTAACTGCAATATCAACTCAAGTAACTGTTTATGAATCACAAATTCGAGAATTCTGGAATAACATCGAATATAAACATGTCAATAAGGAGATTTGTATAGAAAGTACTGTTGGCGGGAAGAAGATCAAAATTAATGAACAAGTCATCAGGGAGGTGCTGAATTTCAGGGTCAATGTTAACTTTTCGTACAGAATCAGTTATACTCGAGTTTCACAGATTATTCAAACCATGGGTTATGAAGGTGATTTTCCAAGGAGACAGGTTACTAAGACCTTATTAGGGAAGCAGTGGAGATATCTGGTGCATGCCCTCATTCATTGTATAGGACCGAGGACTGGTGCTTTTGATCAGATCGGTGAAGTCTTTAGCCGTGCTCTAGCTTGTCTAGCTACTCACCGAAGATTCAACTTCTCAAGGATGATATTTGAGGCGATGATAAACAATTTTGTTGGACCAAGGCAGAACAACAAATTCTTGCTATATCCGAGGTTCTTACAAATGATCATAAACACTCTACTGCCAGATTTACCGAACAATGGAGTAGAACTGCCACTAGAGCATATGTCAGAAACAATATTCAGTAGCATGAACACAATCAGGAAGAAAAGCAAATTCTATGGGCAACTGACACCGTTATTTGCTAATATGCTTGAAGAAAACCCAGATCCTGATTTTGGAGTAAATGATGAAGTTGATGACATTTCGAGTAGTGGTTTAGAGGATAATGAAGGTGATGATGATGACGGTAATGATGATGAAGGTGGTGATGGTGGTGCAGGTCAAGGAAATGTTAATCGAGAAGGTGAACAACCTGTTAATAATCAAGTACCGAAAGCTGAAACTGAGAATGAAGTTCCTATAGTTGATAAGTCAGCAGGTGTAAATGAAAATGATCAAGACAAGCAAGACGGTTCAAGCTTGAATGTGAGTGAACCAGTAAATGTTTCAGAAGAAGTTCGAGTTGATATTCCTGTGGCAACACCTGATGTTGAAGCAACAACAACAAAAACTCCAGTCAAGAGAAAAGAAGCTGAAGCTGAAAAGACCGTGCCTTCTAGACCTCGTACATCTAAAGGTATCTTGATCAAAGAGCCTAGACAAAAGAGACTGAAAACTATGGCATAAAGATATACAGGCAAGGGTAAGGCAAAATAAGTACCAGATCCTGTGAAGCAAAAGGTTTCTAAAGATTACAAGTTAATTGATGAAGAATTTGCAAACTATGCAACTCAAGAAACGGCAAATATAGTGAGTCAGCTGAAAACTCAAATAGCAAATCTACAAAACCGTGAAGCTGCTAGTGCCCTAGAAATTAGAGAATTGACGGCAAGAGATAATAGACGACAACAGGTTGAACAACAACAGATTCAAATTAATCAACTTCAAGGAATTGTGCAAGATCTACTAAAGCATCTCGGTATGTCAATTAAAAGCAATGTTGAAATCCCTCAACCTAATCCTGAAGCAAACAAGGATACTGTGAATCAAGAAGGACCGTCATCTAACCCTCATCAAGATAAAGCTACAAATGATGATGAAACTATATTTGGATCACAAGATATGTTTGATTAGAGTTCAACCGGCTGATACAATGTCGACTGTATATATTCCTGAAAGAAAAGATAGCTTCATAATGGAATTTGATCGATGGTTCTACGATAGCAATACTCATGAAGCAGTGATTTTACAAAGAGGCTTACCAGAATTCATAATTTTTAATCCAATGGACCTCTTCAGTTTGTCCGATGAAGATCTCAAGATTCTCTATTACAACACAATCCAGTGTGACATGAGCACAATGATAAGGAATGAAGCAAAGTTATACATGCAGGTTGTTTCTCGTTGTTTGTCTATGAGAGCAGTAGCGAAGATCATAAAGAAGCGTTTGCAGGATCTGGATGCTAAGAGGATCAAGATTGATAGCAAGCCTGATGATGACAAGACAGAAGACTTGTAATTCAATGGACTAGGGGGAGATTGTTGGAACCTAGTAGTCTATCGAATTCAAGTTCTTTAGATCAGATTTGCTCAGGTATAAAGTTTTCGGACGAAAACTTTTTCGGTCGAAAAAGTTTTCGATCGAAATAGTTTTTGGACGAGAACTTTGTACTATATATAAGTCTTATTTTGAATTGTAATTAGTAGTTGTCATTTTGTAACTATCAGCTGTATGTTTTGATCAGAGATTAGTCTAATTGTGTTTATCATCATTTAGGATTGTATTATCAGTAAGTTTATCAATGGAAGATTATCGTTTGATGTTTGATATCATCTATATGGCGTTTACATTTTATCTGATCGTTTGATCCGTTAGATTCGGTTGTGTTTGGCTCTTGGATTGTTTCCGCCTCTCCAGGAGATTGTTGCAAATTAGAGGCTTGATTATCACCAGATAAGAGGGACTAACATAACCTATGGCCAAAACTTGTTGATGTTGTCAACACTTTGCTTTAAAGACTTCATCTAATTTCTCAGAAATTTGATGTGGTTTCCGGTTCCCAGCTCGTAGAGGTGGAGTGTAACACCTCAAAGAAGTAAAGAAACTACCTGGTGATTTTATTCTACCTGAAACACAAAGGAAAACATAAAAACGGACAAGGAAAATAAAAGGTAGTAGTTAAGCTACTAAGGTCCTAGTATCGAGAAGGCATATCTAGGGGCTGAAGTAATAAATACTTAAATTTGGAAAACCAAACCTGAGGTCCATGCTTTCTGCCGTATGCACCAACTTCTCAATTTATTCATGATCGGGTTGCCTCCCGGAAGCACCACATTTATTTAAGGGTCTTTGGCCCGACCCGTACGTGCTTTGTGAATTCCTAATTTAGTGCTCGTGGTGGAATAATCTGTCAAATGGGTGGCTTGTAATATGGAGAGGTTCATCAAACCCATTTGATAACCTTGCGTACAATGTGATGATAAGCTGATCCAGAAATTAGTGGAGTCCATCCTGGACAAGGGAAAACAGGGTAAAAAGAGTTCAAACTTGAAACGGTCATAACTTGAGCTACGTTTGGAGTTAGAGGGCCCCCGACCAGGGGACGGAAAGGTTTCGACGAGCCGGATCATGTTTGTCCCAGTGGTCCAAGAAAAATTCCCTCATTAAGTGGCCCAATTTGGTCACAATCAGGTTCTACATATGATGTTGTCTCTGAAGTAACAGGAACTCCAGACTGTTCCATACATCCTTCATGTGCTTCCATATTTAGGATTCACACCAATTCTTCTTTAGAGTTTCGTTCTTCTGACTCCTTTGATTGTTTAGCTTTCAGCCTCTCAGAGAAGTCAAGAAGTGATTGTAAAGTTGCAGTAACATTCTCCTCTGAATCATTCGGTCTCACTTCTGGAAAATAATATATGTTATTATATTATTTTGAAGTTTAGAGAATTAACACGATCAACAAATATTGTGGTAAAATAATAAATATATTATTTTTATTTGGATCACAATAACGTGGGTAATAATATAATTAATTATACTATTTTTAAGTAAGAAGAGTTACACAAAATTTATTAACATGGCGAAAATAATACACAAAATATATTCTTTTTAATTGGAGTCATGGGTTAAATAATAATATAGACATATTAATAAAAAGTGTGAAATAATATTAAAAATGGTTTATAAAACCAAACCCGAGCCTACGGGTGGTTTCTGAGGCTAAAACACAGGTGGAGAGACTCAAACCTGGGTCTCTCCCACACAAGCCCAACACCTTAACCAACTCCGCCCCCTAGGGTATTGCGTTAGAATTCGGATCAGAAAGTTTATAACATACAAGTCTAGTGTTCATCCCCCCCCCATACGCATACACATTCGAATCCAGTCCCGATACCATCAAATTTGATCGCGAATGGTTATAGGATCATAAGGGTTTTGTTAGTCGGGTGGTAACGAACCTGTGTTCGTGATAAATTGCAAAAACCATGGGTTTAGGATCGCTAAATTATAGAAAGAGAGCCGAATCCCTAGTTTAAGAACACAAGATTGAATTGGTAAAATCTGATATTAGATGTTGTTGGAATCATAGGGTTTTTACTAAATATGATCTTGCGAATCTATTGAAACGGTTTAATTTGATTAAGGATGTGTTTAAGATTAAAAAAAAAACCCCAAATCCGATTATGAACAAACCCTAGTTTCCAAATCATGAACAATTCGATGATATAAAGAGTTGAATTCATAGGGTTTTCACTAAACGAAGGGTTGCGAATCTGACAATGTGGTTTAATTGGATTTAAACAGTGTCAGGAGTAGGTTTCGATTAATTCTGAAAGAATATGAACCCTAGAATTCGATTGTGATGAAATCGAAGTTGTAAGTCCAATTAACCATAGGGCTTTCAATCTAGAGACACAAACGAAGCTAAGGATGTAGCAATTTACCAGATTAGTGTTCGAATTGAGTGTGGTCGGCTAAAACCGATGCCGAAGATGACTGATTTAATTCCATGCGACATCTGTTCTGATTCTGGTCAAATGATGAATACAGAAGCTTCACAGAGTCTCTTTTATCGTTTGCAGAAGATCAATTCGTGAATTGGTATACGAATTTGATGAATTAGATGGTATTTACTCACTATGTCGTTGGTTAGGACTTTAATACACATAATTCGGTTTAATTCACGCATAATGGTGATGTTAATTGCTCAATGATGGTCGTTTTTTGCATTGAAGTGTATAGCAGTTATCAATTCAAACAGAAAACGATCATATAGCTTTGATTTTGGATTAATGCCGCGAGTTTGACTTTTGAAAGTCAAATAGAATTAATTTCCCTTTGATTTTGACTTTGAGAGTCAAGATTAAGTTTTGGGACTTGGCAAAAATAGTCCCTTTAGTTTCATGGGAATTGGTGTTTTATAGTTTGACATAATTAGTCCTTGTGGTTTGTGTTGAGTTAAGAACTTGGTGATTTGACTTTTAAAAGTCAACAGAAATCAACTATGGGCTAATTACAAGTTTAGTCCCTCAAATTTCATGTATTTGAGTTTGAATATAGGCAGGATTAGTCCCTAGGGTTTGAGATAAGTAAACTAGGTTAGGATTTAACTGGATTTGGTTAACGGGGTTAACCCTAATTAGTCGGATGTCACATCAATCCCTAGTTGAAAGAATTTTCGTGCCGAAAATTAAAATAAAAAATTCCCTAGTTGAAAGAATTTTCGTCCCGAAAATTAGAATAGTATCTTAAGTGTTTGACGTGGGGTGCTTGAACAGATGAGGATACTTGTGCACCATCTGATCCTCGCGCTCCCAAGTGAATTCCGGTCCGCGTTTCGAGTTCCAACGAACTCTGACGATAGGGATCTTATTGTGTTTGAGCGTTTTGATTTCCCTATCCATGATTTCTACAGGTTCTTCAATGACGCGTAATTGTTCATCGATTTGTAGTCCCTCAAGAGGAACCACGAGTGTCTCGTCTACTAGACATTTCTTCAAGTTCGAGACATGAAAGACGTTGTGTACACCACTCAGTCCTTCAGGTAGATCCAGTTGGTACGCTACTGGCCAATTCTCTACACTATCTTGAACGGTCCAACATAACGAGGATTCAGTTTGCCTCGTTTCCCGAGGTGGATTACACCTTTCCGAGGTGATACTTTCAATAGAACCATGTCTCCTACTAGAAATTCTAACGGTTTGCGACGCTTATCGGCATAGCTCTTTTGACGATAACGAGTTGCTGCCATACGGTTTCGAATTTGAACGATCTTTTCAAAAATTTTGAATACAAGTTTAGGACCCGTAACTTGGCTATCCCTAACTTCAGCCCAACAGATAGGAGATCGGCATTTACGTCCGTATAATGCCTCAAATGGTGCTGCCTTGATGCTAGTGTGATAACTATTATTGTAGGAGAACTCTACTAATGGCAAGTGAGTTTCCCAACTATTACCGAAATCGATCACACAAGCTCGTAGCATATCCTCTACCGTTTAAATGGTACGTTTCGTTTGGCCATCTGTTTGAGGATGGTACGCCATGCTCATATCCAGGCGCGTGCCTAGAGCTTTTGGTAATGATTGCCAGAAACGTGAGGTGAATCGAGCGTCACGATCAGAGATGATTGAGGTTGGCACTCCTTGCCGAGAGACGACCTCTTTAAGGTAAACACGAGTGATCTTTTCTATCTTATCAGTCTCTCTGATTGCTAGAAAGTGATTGGATTTAGTCAAGCGCTCTACGATCAACCAGATGCTGTCGCATCCGCTAGAAGTTCGGGGCAATTTGGTGATAAAATCCATAGAAATTTGCTCCCATTTCCACATTGGAATCTCTGGTTGTTGGAGTAAACTAGAAGGCTTTTGGTATTCCACTTTGAGTTTTGAGCAAGTCAGGCACTTGCTCACATAGGTGGCTATATCGGCTTTCATCTTCGGCCACCAGTATAGCACCTTTAGGTAGTGGTACATCTTGTCGGAACCTGGATGGATAGAGTATCGGGATTTGTGAGCTTCATCCATAATCAGTTCCCTCAAGTTCCCATACACTGGAATCCATATTCGCCCTGCGAAATAGCGAATGCCGTCTGATTTAACCTCAAGTTGTTCTTCCATACTACGCGTAGCTTCCAACGGTGGGTTTTCCTTTTTAAGGGCTTCGAGTTGAGCACTACGGATTTTTTCAGGTAATCTGGTGTGGATAGTAAGCTGTAATGCTCGAACTTGTTTGGGCTTGGTTTTCTTTCAGCTTAGGGCATCAGCTACCACATTAGCCTTGCCCGGATGGTACCTGATCGCACAGTCATAGTCACTCAAGAGTTTGACCCAACGACGTTGTCGCATGTTCAACTCTTTCTGTTCAAAGATATGCTGAAGACTCTTGTGACGAGAAGTGTATGCGATACCCTTCTCGCGTTGCATTAGTACACAACTAAGACTTTGAATGTAGGCATTGCAATACACCACAAAGTCATATGTTCCCTCTGTAAGAGATGGGATGGGTGCACTACAAAGTTTCTGTTTCAAGAGTTGGAATATTTATTCCTGAGTTTCGCTCTAGTTATAGGGTTTACCCTTCTTGAGTTAGGGCAGTGAGACTTTGAACGATTTTTGAGAATCCTTCGATGAATCGGCGGTAGTAGCCAGCCAATCCCAGAAATTGACGCACCTCCGTCGGCATTGTAGGTGCTGCCCAATTCTTGATTGCTTCTACTTTAGCTGGATTGAAATGTATTCCTTTCTCGTTGACTACATGCCCTATAAATTGCACTTCACGAATCCAGAATTCGCACTTGGAGAATTTAGCATACAATTGCTCTTGCTTTAGCAATTCCAGAATCAAACGCAGATGCTCCTCATGTTATTCTTTGTTCTTAGAATAGATGAGGATGTCATCAATGAAGACGATGACAAACTGATCAAGGTAGGGTTTACACACACGGTTCATGAGATCCATAAACACTACGGGTGCGTTGGTTAGTCTGAATGGCATGACCATAAACTCATAATGGTCGTACCTAGTTCTGAAAGCAGTCTTAGAGATGTCTTCGTCTCGGACTCTCATCTGATGGTAACCGGATCTAAGGTATATCTTTGAATAGAAACTTGATCCTTGGAGTTGATCAAACAGATCATCAATGCGGGGAGTGGGTAACGATTCTTGATGGTTACTTTGTTCAGCTCACGGTAATCAATGCACATGCGGAAGGTCCCGTCTTTCTACTTGACGAATAGGACTGGAGCTCCCCATGGCGATGGGTTAGATCAGATGAAACCTTTATCCAACAACTCTTGCAGTTGTGTAGGTAGTTCTTGTAATTCACTGGGTGCAAGTCTGTAGGGTGCCCGAGCAATAGGCGTTGCTCCGGGTGCTAGATCGATTTGAAATTCGACTTGACGATGAGGCGGAAGACCAGGCAGGTCTTCGAGAAAAACTTCTGTAAAATCACGTACGATCGGAATATCACCAATCTTCTTCTCCTCGTATGTTTGTTCGGCGACAAGGGCCAGAATGGCAGTATGACCCTTAAGTAGACACTTTTGTGTTTTCATGAAAGATATGATGCCTACGACTGCACCACTCTTTTTTCCTTAGACCGAAAGAATTTCTCCACTAGGGAGAGGAAGGCGAACAATTTTCTCATGACAGATAACCCCGGCTTGGTTCACGACAGATAACCTCGGCAAAGTTCACTAAGACTCTTACATGAGTGAAATAAAATGATGGATTCTATTGATGATAGTTTAGTGTGTTCGTAACATCTTCAACCTGATAGTCGCATCTATCAACTGTTGAACATGTTTAATGATACCAACTAGTTGTTGAGCGGGTTACGTGAATTTCTACAGGCAGTGGAAACAAAAGTCTGTAAGGCACAGATTAGGTTCATTTATCCACACACTAGGTTTCACCAGGATTTACATACACATCAAATTACTATTACGTGTGCACCGTAAAGATAATTTACTTTGCATGCTCACCCTAGCTTTTCCCTGTCCTGTTTCAAAATGTCCTTTAGTTTGTATTGCCGAGTACAGAGTGTTGTCAGATATGATAAGTCATCAGGAGGCTTAGTCATCAACCATCAATTGATCAACTAGGACTCATATCAGGCTGAGTAGTCGGGAATCGTTTGATCCGAGTATTCCCTCGAGTTAAAAATACACTACGATGGTCCAATCCAGCGGATTGTAGATGGAATCATGCACGTAAAATGCGACTTTGAGAAGTGAAACTAGTTCATGGTTATGTGTTACTGGAAGAGGCAAAGTAGGCGTCCTTCCAACTGAGTCAGGATAGGGTTTGGGTATGCAATGAGCAAGGCATTCTCAACTTTGTGGTCAATCTTTCTTCAACAGAAGATCGACCAAAGCGCGAGCCCATGGCTCGAGAGAGTGATGACATCTATGTGTCAATGAATTTCTAAAATGATACGTGCAATGGTCTACCTCCACACGGCGTACCTCAAGCGAGGCCCACGGGTTCGGTCTTGAAGCAGACCAAAGCTAATGAGGTCAGGGTATTTAGTGGGTACGGGAGAGACTCGCCTCCGACAAACCTAACTCCCAAAGAGATATGTGCTAGTGATGTGTGTCGTCCCTAATACGGACATGAGAAGGCCCACCATACCCCACGGTGTCATCGATAGGCTCGAGCCGGTGTCTTCCTCGGCTCTGGTGGTGTAACAAGGGTGCAGATGATGATGGTATGAGTGACTCCTCCGAAGGCTCCGTCTTGCTGCCCTCGGACGGGAGTGGATGCTGTTTTGGCAATTCCACGGGTGTCACCACTAGGAATGACGATGCAATGCGAATGGCGTGTCCCTCGTTGGCAGAGGGTGATATGGATGATGTCAACATCCCTGCAATGCAATGTACGTATGGATGCTATGTGATCACAAATGAGTGTTTGTGTCGTGTAACTAATGTGTGTGGTCATAGTTTAGTATGAAATCCTAGTTCTCTATAACCAATGGCTCCGATACCAATCTGTCACACCCCCAAAATCCACTAACGAAGTTTTACTGTCAGGAGTGTGACAAAACAGGATCTCAGACATTAGTTACATCAAACGACACTATATGGGACATAAATAAAATATCATAAAAGTTCAGAGTGAATGCGGAAGCGTTAAATAGAGTAGTAAATGTGCAAACAATGCGCCCAAGTCAAGTCTAAAAAGAAAGCATAATAAACGTTTGATCAATGCTTGAAAAGCTAACAAGACTCCATGCATGCCTTAGTGTGCACCTGTACTTAGAGACCTGAGAAAACATGTAAGAAAAGTGTCAACACTAGGTTGGTGAGTTCACAGGTTTCATGTTTGTAATAGTAGCATTTGCCAGATTATGTACATTCACTATGTATATCATTAGGTAGCTAACCTATGTTCATGTCTTACTAAAGCGATCACAACCGAAGCTGACAGTGATGTTTGTTTGCCTCCCGCCAGGTTTATCAACTCTGGCAATGTGTTAAGGTCAATATTTCACCCGTTCGACCTCTAATCGAGTTAGCGCGACTACCGCGGGTGGGGTTTGTCAAACTCAGTAGTACTACTAAAATTACCTCGCTAATTCCATATTAACGATCCGATGTGTGTGAGGACTTTCATGATAGTGTGTTACGTTTAGTCTCAACAGTGATAACACATGAATTACAATAATCAAAATATTTTGCGTCATGTTTTCTCCCCTAACGGGAAAAACATGTAAAATAATGTTTGTTTGCGTGCCTGTTTCTCGCCCACGGGAAAACAAGTAAAATTATGATTGCTTGCGTGCATGTTTCTCCCCCAACGGGAAAACAAGTAAAAGCTGTTGGTTTGTGTACATGTTTCCCCCCAACGGGAAAACAAGTAAAAGAATGTTTCTTTGTGTGTATATTTCTCCCCAACGGGAAAACAAGTAAAATGATGTTTGTTTGTGTGCATGTTTTCTCCCCCAACTTAAAACAGTAAAAGGGGCCGTGAAACTCACCTGAGTTGAGTAGTAGGTAGAATCACACAAGGATGAGATTGGAATTACAAGTGTTAGCCAGTGAACGGCTTACGTATGCCGTAGAATTATACACATAGTAGTTAGGGATACAATGGGATATTTGTGACGATGACACGGAGGATTTGAACGTCCTAAAATATACTTAGGATCAACGAGTAGACGAACATGTCCACGGGAATAAGGATTTCTTAATATATTAATTAAGGTAAATATGTTTCATGTCGAACGTCTCTAATTACGAATAATATTAATAATAAAATATATCCGTGCGTTTGTACCATTTAATAATGGTCTAGGAAAATAATATATGTTTTTATATTATTTTTAAGTTTAGAGGATTAACACGATCAATAAATCTTGAGGCAAAAATAATAAATATATTATTTTTATTTGGATCACAATAACGTGGGTAATAATATAATTAATTATATTATTTTTATGTTAGAAGAGTTACACAAAGTTTATTAACTTGGTGAAAATAATATATAAATATATTATTTTTAATTGAAATAATAATATAGACATATTAATAAAAAGTGTGAAATAATATTAAAAATGGTTTATAAAACCAAACCCGAGCCTACGGATGGTTTCCGAGGCTAAAAACATTAATATATTAATATAATAACATTGGGATAGTTTCTATATTAAAATAATGCTTTAAAAATAAAACAGGTGGAGAGACTCGAACCTAGGTCTCTCCCACACAAGCCCAACACTTTAACCAACTCCGCCCGCTAGGGTATCGCGTTAGAATCCGGATCAGAAAGTTTATAACATACAAGTCTAGTGTCCCCCCCCCCATACGCATACACATTCGAATCCAGTCCTAATACCATCAAATTTGATCGCGAATGGTTATAGGATCATAAGGGTTTTGTTAGTCGGGTGGTAACGAACCTGTGTTCGTGATAAATAGCAAAAACCATGGGTTTAGGATCGCTAAATTACAGAAAAAGAGCCGAATCCCTAGTTTAAGAACACAAGATTGAATTGGTAAAATATGATATTAGATGTTGTTGGAATCATAGGGTTTTTACTAAATATGATCTTGCGAATCTATTGAAACGGTTTAATTTGATTAAGGATGTGTTTAAGATAAAAAAAAAACCCCAAATCCGATTATAAACAAACCATAGTTTCCAGATCATGAACAATTCAATGATATAAAGAGTTGGATTCATAGGGTTTTCACTAAACGAAGGGTTACGAATCTGACTATGTGGTTTAATTGGATTTAAACAGTGTCGGGAGTAGGTTTCGATTAATTCCGAAAGAATATGAACCCTAGAATTCGATTGTGATGAAATCGATGTTGTAAGTCCAATTAACCATAGGGCTTTCAATCTAGAGGCACAAACGAAGCTAAGGGTGTAGGAATTTACCAAATTAGTGTTCGAATTGAGTGTGGTCGGCTAAAACCGATGCCGACGATGATTGATTTGATTCCCGGCGACATCTGTTGTGATTTTGGTCAAATTGATGCGTACAGAAGCTTCACAAAGTCTCTTTTATCGTGTGCAGATGATCAATTCGTGAATTGGTATACGAATTTGATGAATTAGATGGTATTTACTCACTATGTCGACGGTTAGGACTTTAATACACATAATTCAGTTTAATTCACGCATAATGGTGATGTTAATTTCTCAATGATGGTCGTTTATTACATTGAAGTGTATATCAGTTATCAATTCAAACAGAAAACGATCATATAGCTTTGATTTTGGATTAATGTTGCGAGTTTGACTTTTGAAAGTCAAACAGAATCAATTTCCCTTTGTTTTTGACTTTGAGAGTCAAAAGATTAAGTTTTAAGACTTGGCAGAAACAGTCCCTGTAGTTTCATGGGAATTGGAGTTTTAGAGTTTGACAGAATTAGTCCTTGTGGTATGTATTGAGTTAAGAACTTGGTGATTTGACTTTTAAAAGTCAACAAAAGTCAACTATGGGCTAATTACAAGTTTAGTCCCTCAAATTTCATGTATTTGAGTTTGAATATAGGCAGGATTAGTCCTTAGGGTTTGAGATAAGTAAACTAGGTTAGGATTTAACTGGATTTGGTTAACGGGGTTAACTCTAATTAGCCGGATGTCACACATCTTGTTGTTCAGTTGGATAGCGCTTTAAGATATGAACCTTTATTTCTTCCAAATGACGAAACATATTTCCTGGGGTCTATGAGTCGGATTCTAAAGCTGAGTAAATAATTTCTTGGGGCGGTGTGGTTTCCTCATATGGTTGCTAGTAGGGTTGGTGAAAATCTGTGGAATACCCTTGATAGTGATAACAATCTTCAGTGTAGTGTGGTTCCCCACAGATATCACAGCAAACTTCTGAATAGTGGTACTCATAGTCGTGTTGGTATCCTCCGTAACAACTCTCGTAGTTGTAATCCATGAAAGTTGCTGTAAAGAACAATCAAAACAAACACAAAAATAAATGTTAAGGTTAAAAAGGCTAATCCGTTAACTCGAATCTTTCTTGAAATCACCGTGTCCCCGGCAACGGCGCCAAAAACTTGATAGGTGTTTAGTGTATATAAAAATATATAACTATATCCCTGGTAATGACACCAAGAACTTGATGTCAAATGTGAGGAACATGATATATTCTTAATGTTTGATTTAGAGTTACACAAAATCAGGTTTTAAATTTATAAATTAAAATGATAATTACTTCAACTAAACACACACAATAGGCACATGTACTTATCGCAGCGTAGTATAGTATGGGTAAGAACCAAGTATCGAACCATAGACACGGATCCCGTACTCAACCCTTGCTATTTTCTGACTAGGATAATAAGTTAAAAAATGGGTTTTGTTTAAAGGAAAGTAAAAATAATAAGAAATGTAATTAGAAACATTATCTTGTTTAAGATGTCACTCTAGTTGTTATCCCTTGTTAATTAACGTTATATTTAGAGTAAGGTAGTTGCCAGTACTAACCCTTTCGATAGGGGAGTTAGCATTTAGTAATGGAACAGTGGATAAGGTCGGCCAACTGTTCCTTAGTGAATCTCCGGACCCTAAACGGGGTCTCAAGTCCGCCTGTTATCTTGTGATTCATTATTCGGACTAGGATTATCCAATGACTGACGTACGTCATGTCTTGTAACTTCTTTTGGTAAGTCGGAATGCACGACTTCCTCTAAAGGTACTTTATGAACGCTCGGACCTAACAAATTATGTTCTTAAATAGTTGTCTTTACTTACAATATTATTTTAAATAAATAAGACTTTCATTCTCCAGATCAAACCCCATGGCTCCCGCTAGAAGTCCTCTGCAAGCCGACACGAGAGAAGTAAAGAAATACCGACATAAACCGCCCGGTCTGGTTAGGGCTCAAATGGCTTGCTGAATACCCAAACTGTCACACCCCAACCGACGGCGGAAAACGTCGGGGCGTGAAGCTGTGCAGACTGTTCGTAGCTCATGGTTGCTAAGTTTGAATAATTAAGCATTCATTTTCATTACACGAAGCAAGTTCATACAATACAGAAATACATGTAGCGAATACAAAAGACAACAGGTTTAGATTAATTGCTAGGTCCAAATCCTATGTGTAGCAAGCTTGTAATTCTTCAAACATTATCACCTGAAACATGGTTAAAAACAATGTCAACTAAAAAGTTGGTGAGAATACATAGGTTTTTGTGTCAAGTAAGAGAATATAGTGTTGTGTGCATACAATTCATACAAACATGGCAATTAAGGCATTTATGGAGAGTTACCATCATGTGACCAGATAGTACAATCAAACCTTTGTAACTAGTATCCAAAAAGCGTGTTGGCAGTAACAGTCACCCTACCTGGGTGGGTTTGTCAGACTCAATAGATCTATCACTGTTTACTGTAGGCTATAAAATAGTTAATGATTGCACGTGAATGGCTAACTGCGCGTTGGTCTACACACCTAGTACTCAAGCACAAAGCTCAAAATTGTAACACATGATTTGTAGGGTGGAATTGTATTGTGTAGTTTGTAAACATTTAGATCGAACTCATGTTCCACCCCAAAAGTTTGTAAATAGTAAAAGAGGGGCTATGAAACTCACTTGTGTTGGATAGTGTTGTTTGCACAAAAATCAACCAAAAATGCCAAGCGTGTTGTAGGTCGCTACGTTTGACCTATTGGATAAATGTAATACGCGTGTTATTGTTTGTGTTGTTTTTTTGTCAGAAATGGATTTGTACGTTTAGGGTTTGTTTGAAATAACAGATAAATAAATAATTTTTATTTATTTATTTAGAATATTTGAAATAGTATTGATATATATATATATTTATTTAAATACAAATTTAAATAAATGATTTATACATATTTATTTAAATATAAATTTAAATAAATCATATTTGGTTTGAAATATGTATTTGCGTAAATAGTTTATAACAATAATCATATAAACTTTTAATTAGAAATTCATCGGTTTTGAAACTATCGGGAATTAATCAGTTTAAATTTCTAAATCAACGATTCGGTTTATAAATGATTCCCGGGTCTTGGGATTTTTATAACCTAATTTTTTTATAAATAAATAAATTTTGAGATTTTTAATAAAACATATTAAATCAATTTTGAAAATAATAAAATCTAAAGTTTCTGGTCAAGGAGCACGACCGTGCTCACGAGAGGCACGACCGCGCTCGTTGCCGGGCGTGACCGTGGTGGTCTGAGCGCGCCCGTGGTCGAGTCAGAAGTCACTACAGAGGGTCTGGACATAGAGCACGACCGTGCTCGTATCTGGCACGACCGCGTCTAGTGTTTGTTTTTGGTCAAGACTTGTTTGCTCGGTAAGCACGACCGGGCCACACCTGGGGCACGACTGTGCTTGGTCAGGCACGACCGCGCTCAGGGATGAGCGCGACCGTGTCGGGCCTTTTTCAGACACAATTCGATCGATTCTTATATTAATAGCTTCTATATTCTTAGGGCTTTCACTTAGTGGATGATTACGAATGTTTCTACATAGTTTAATTGTATTTATATCATGTCTAGAGTGTAGTTCGAGTAAAATTTATGTTTCGGCTTTTTGGTTCAAAATCGGATCGATTTGAGTGTTTCTACTACGAATTGGCATAGGGCTTTCGTAGTAGAGGTAGATGCGAATCTAAACGCGTAATACTTACTTGTTATAATAGGGCAATTAATGTAGTCGGCTACGGGTTGTGTGGTTGCGTTTCTCGGTGATCGATCGGACTCCAGGGACGATGTGAATGTCGAGCGAGCGTTCTAAGTGGTTGAGTGGGTACAAATGAGGGTGTAGAAAGCATGGAAGTTGCTTTATATCGAGGAATTCAGGAGATATGGATAGAGGTAGGTATGGGATTAAACAAATGGCAAATTGGATGACGATGGAAGCGTGTTTCAGTGTGGAATCAGTCGCGTATGGTCGAACGCGTGAAAACCGGCTTTATCCATTTTTAAATTCTGCGAATTCGGAAGGTATGGTATGGTTTGACTTTCTGCAGTCAAGTGGGTTCATCAGCGCGACCGTGCCTACTTTAGGCGCGACCGTGCCTAGTCCTAGGCGCGACCGTGCTTGCCTAGTTTTGTAGTTTTTTGAGTTTTGTCAGTTTTGGTCCTCGGGGTTTGTGAGATAATGGTGTTTTGTTTAAGTCGTTATTGTAATAGAATAGTTTGTATATGTAATGGCCTCATAGTTGTTGTACACGAATTGAAACTGAAATACTTGTTTATTGTATTCAAACGATTACACGGTAAAAAACCAGAATTGTTACACAAACCTCCAATAAACCCATAATATTAAATCTATACTAACCGGCCGTTGCTAGAACCAAGATTTGTATATAGACCGTACAAACTCGAATAAGCTTCCCAAACAAGAAGTCTTGCTTAAGTAACTCACAAGATTTAAGATTATTAGATTGGTTTAAAGATCAATTATTATTGTGTTTTTAAGATAACTCATAGTAAAGACTTTAAAAACATAACATACTAAAAATACTTCATTAATTAATTAAAGTTCAACCAACTCGAGTAACACAAGAGAACTAGCCATGAATGACCATACAAGTGACTCCACTAACCCTTAGATAATGTGTAGAAGTATTCCAACACCAAGGGAGAATGGGTATAGGTTGCCTCTTGATTACTCGAACGAGAAGAAACATTTCATATTACAAGACTTTAAAGAGAAAATAAACAAAGAAAAGCTAAACGAACCAAAACCGAGAGAGTTCCGACTCTTAGCAGAGCACTAAGGCCTTCCCTACTCTTGATCTTGGACACCTAAAATACTAGAATGAGCTTGCCATTTATAGGCAAAGATTTTGGCAATGCACGGCTGTGCATTGGATTACACGGGCGTGCAAAGTACCATTTTCTTTCACGTACGGAATCTAGCAGCTTTAAGGAGTACAGGGAGCAAAAATGGGATTTGCACGACCGTGCATTGACCAAGTTTGCTTCCTGTTGACTTTTTGACTTCCAACTTTGACCTTCTGCGTCCGGTTTCGTTCAATTGGCTTCCGAATGCTGATTTTACCTTGATTTTGAATGTTTTCTTCATGTTTTTGTATATCCAAGTCAATTATCCTATTGGAACACAAATGGATGGCTTAAGCCTCAATTATTATCGTATTATCTCTAATTGTGATGAATTCGGGGATAATTATAGGTGCAAAACATATATAATTTACGTCATATCATCCACCATCGCGCACCACCACGTACACCACCAATGAATTCGTCTCCCTTCTCCTTCCGTCGTCCGATCACCATGCCACCACCCGCTAACACCGGTAGCCACTGCCACCCATGCTTACAGCCCTCATCGCCCGTTACCGGCCTTCGTCTCGTCCCCGCAGCCGCTGCGCAGCCACCAGAATCACCCTCTAGGCTGTCGCTGGTCCTGTTGTGAATACCCCAACCATGTGCGCCACCACCCCATCGTCCCCGCTTACCATCCGTGATCGCCACCTTCATCTTGTCGTGTCCATCATTGGCCGTGACCCCAACCCTAGTCAGGTTCTTACACAAAAACGGATATAAGAAGCAAAGAATCAGATACGGGAGTTACCTTACTCGTAGTGGAGTTCCCTCAGCCAGCCGCCTTCGTAAACTGCAGTCGTACGCCGCTTGGAACCACCGACGTCCTCCTCCCGGTCACTCCTTTCCTCGTTGCTGCCGTTCACCGTGCGCAAAGAGGGTATTTAAACCTCTTAGTGTTTCCAACTCAAACCTTTGCAATAACGGCTAACCGGTCCCCTGACTTTGATAAATCAAACTCTACGTGAAACCGTTATAGTCGAAGTTGCTTAAAAGAGATTATGTTCTCTCATTAACCCGATCCATTGGTTAGATGAATTTTTGGGATGTTACAGTAGAGTAAAGTGTCATTTTCGTCCTTGTGGTTTAGATATTTTTGTCAGTTTCATCCAAAAAAATTATTTTTCTCCTGTTTATCTTTATGGTTTACAAAAGTTGTCATTTTCATTCAATCACTTAACTCCATCCATATTTTAACGTTAAATGAGGGGCAGTTGTGTCTAATCACTTAACTCCATCAATATATTTCTTTTTATATATTTTAAAGAAATATAAAAAAAACACAAATACCACTCATTTAACGCTAAAATATGGATAGAGTTAATCAGTTAGATGAAAATGACAACTTTGTAAACCATGAGAATACACAAAAAAAACTTTTTGGATGAAACTTACAAAAATAAGTAAACCACATACGAAAATAGCAACTTACTCTATAATGTATCAATCAACAAAAGCATGACACAGCTAGACCAAACATCACAAGAAATAAAATAAAAGGAGTTAGGAATCGATACATGCAATGACGCAAAAACCCTACCCCCAATAAAGATTGAAGACACATGGGTATCCTATTTCAAACTAACACGATGCTTCATTCCCAAACAGGTTAGACCTTAACCTATTTGTATGATAATATGATTTAAACTGCCAAAAATGGCAAGGAAGACGCAACGACCACATAATCATGTCGATTACTAGAGCTAGCAAACATGCAGGCAAAACAATGCTTTAAACAAATGGCATTAAAAGTAAACCTAACAAACAAACAAATATACCCGGTATAATCAATGTCCGGGGAGGGTGTGATGTGGGGGCAAGCCTTACCTCTATCACATGAGATAGAAAGGCTGATTTCGTAGAGACCTCGGCTTCAAAAACATTAAAAGTAAACCTACAATGCAAAATATTACACAATAACAATTAGGAAAAAGCAAGCAATAAAACACAATACAATGAAGCAAATGGAGTACAATAAACCCAAAAGCAGTGGAGCGTTACATTTATTAACCAGTATATATTTTATATATTTATATATGTAATATTTTAGGATAGTCTTGATTTTCTCCTTGATTATAGGTGTACAGTTGTATTATTCCCTCTATATAATGAGGGTTTATTTTGTGAATGAATGATCATATCAAGATACCGTAAATCACTTTTATGGTATAAAGCCTAAAGATTAGCAAACCCTAAATCCCTATAGCCGCCAGTCATCATCTCGCATCACGCTTGCCATGGCCGACGGAAAGAAGACCGGCGAAGCATCAAAACCCAAGACAATCCAACTACACCCTGCATACACTATAGCATACGTTCAAAATAAAATCTAAACACTTGATGGAACGAAGGTAACGTACTCGTCTTGGACCAAACTATTCAAACTTCACGTCAAGGCGTACAAAGTATTGAACCACATAAACAGAACGCAGCCCCCCGAAAACACGGACGATGAGTATGATCAATGGGCTGAAACTGATGCTTTGGTTCTACAATGGATTTATAGTACGATGTCCGACGATTTACCGGTACGTATTCTTGAAAGTGATACAAATGCTCGTTCTACATGGCTCAAGATCGAGAATATCTTCCTAAGTAACAAATGCTCACAGGCCGCGATACTGGAAAAATAATTTACAAACCTAAAACTCTCAGCATTTTCATCCATGGATGAGTATTATCAAAAGTTAAAAGGACATTGCAGAGCAACTAGGAAATGTAGGTTGCGCTGTAAGCGACTCGCGGTTAGTATTACAACTGGTCTGTGGTCTCCCAACCGAGTTTGATATGGTTGGTACATTCATCAACTAAAGCTCCCCAAAAATGAAATGTCGCTCGAAGCATGATTCAATTGGAGCAGCATCGCTAACAAGCCTGTCAAAACACTAATCAATTGGTTCTGGTAAGTCTGCAAGCTTCATCTCCCTCTGTGTTGGCTACTCAAAATTCAACAACATCGGGTTAATCACAATTCTACCACAGACCCTACGACCTAAACAGAACCCGTGGACGAGGCCGTGTTGGTCCATAGAGAGGCGGTCGAAACGGGGAAGAGGACGCGGTGGGCAACAAGGTCAAAATTGGGGCTAACATTGGTATAATTATAGGCCACAAAATCAAAACAATGGGTTTGGGTGGAGTGCCCCTCCATGCCCTCACCCGTCACAGACATGGAATGGCCGAGGCAACTCCTACTCGGCCCTTCAGAATCAACATGCCCACATGGCCTACAATACGACCCAGGTACAACCATCGCCACAAGCCCAATAGATCGCACTCAATGCGCTCAGTTTAACGGACCTTGGAACCACTTTTACAAACATGCAACTCAATTTAATGACCCCCAATGGTATATGGACTCGGGTGCGTCAGATCACATCACATCCGACCCTGGTAAGATCACTTCTCCCACTTCATTAACTTCGAGCACTGTTTTTGTCGGCAACGGTAATTGTATGCCAATTAAAGGGTCTAGTAATGGCACTCACCATCAACTAACAAATCATACAAATTACAAAAGATTTTACACTCGCCCACTATTATCAAAAACTTACTATCTGATCGAAAATTTACCCGAGATAATCTTGTTTCCATTGAATTTGATCCTTTTGGTTTTTCTTTGAAGGACCCCAAGAATGGCAACCTCCTTTCCCGCCACAATAGCACGGGGGACTTATATCTGTTCACATCTCCGATCAACACTTTGCTTCACACCACCACCAACGTGCCATGGCACAACAGTCTCGGTCACCCCGGACCAACCATCCTAGATTTTCTTAGCCGTAATTGTCTTATTCATTGTAATAAAACTAGGTTTCTAGTTGTTTGTCCTTCGTGTCAATTGTCGAATAATAAACGTTTGCTAGTTTCTGATTCTAAATCTATGACTTATGCACCGTTAGATATAATACACTGTGACTTGTGGACATCTCATGTACTTAGTAAATCTGGATACAAATACTATATGGTACTCATTGACAACTTTACACAATATGTATGGGTTTATCCTCTCAAATTTAAATCCGAAACATTTCCAAATTTTGTGATATTTCATAAATTCATACACACACAATTCGGTCATCTTACTAAAAGTTTTCAATGCGACGTAGGTGGTGAGTTTGATATCTTTTAATTAAAAACATTTGCCACCTCTCATGGCCTCACCTTCCATTTCTCATGTCCTCAAACCTCACAACAAAACGGTAAGGCGGAACGGATGATTAGACGGTTGAACGGCATCATCTGAGCCCTCTTGATTCACGGTCACCTCCCACCCAATTTTTGGGTAGACGCCCTTCACACCGCCACCTATTTACACAATATCCTACCCACCACACGGCTCCACTTTCAAACACCAACTTTCACACTCTACCGTCATCAACCAACTTACAATCACCTACGCGTGTTTGGTTGTGCTTGTTACCCAAACTTGCCTGCTGTCCAAACACATAAACTAGCTCCAAGGTTGCTACGTTGCATCTTCCTTGGATACCTAAAGAATTTTCGTGGGTACCGATGCTTCGACCCAACCACCGACAAGGTCCACCTACCTCAACACGTAATATTTGACGAAAATACTTTTCTGTTCGATACACATATTCCACAAAATTCCTACCAATTCCTTGATGATCAACCTGCACTATATCCATTCACAACCACCTTCCCACCCCTCACACCTAAACCATCTACAACATCCTCACCTACTGCTACAAAACACACCACCCTCAACATACACCTACATCGGTCCAACAACCATCACCCGTAGCGCAACCAAACCAAGCCAACCACCCCTCCTCTCACAAGCCCAAACAGTGGCCACCCCCCGGTCGATCCCACTCCACCACCAATCCCACAACCCACCCACACTATTCCTACAACAAATACAACCAGTAGCCAACCAACACCCTATGCAAACCCTAAAATTGGCATTTCCAAACCTAACCCAAAATTTAGTCTCGACACCACCAACCCTTTTATCTCTCTTGTTCCTACATCCTACCTTAAGGACCTAGCGGATCCTAATTGGCTACGTGTTATGCAGACTGTATTCAATGCTTTGTAGGTTAATGATACATGGGAACTTATTCCTAGGCCTACGGATAGCTCGGTTATTCGATGCATGTGGCTTTTTAGGCACAAGTTCAAGGCCGATGACACCTTGGAACGATACAAGGAAAGATAGTCGTCAATGGGAAATCTCAAACAGTTAGGATCGATTGTGCCAATACTCTTAGCCCGGTTGACAAACCTGCTACTATTCGAACCGTCCTCACTTTGGTGACCTCAAAGGCATAGCCTATACATCAGTTAGACGTTAAAAATCTTTTTTTACATGGTACTCTACAAGAAACAGTTTTCATGCGTCAACCACCTCAGATGGCGCCCCATTACCGGATGGCACTTTCTATCGAAGCCTAGCAGGTATCTGACATTCACCCGATCGGACATTTTCTATGCCGTCCATCAAGTGTGTTTATTTATGCATGTCCCACAGGAGCTACATCTTGATTTTATGAAACGGATACTACGATACATACATGGTAGCCTCGATTACAGTCCATGGATCAATATCTCTCCATCTCCGTCCCTAACGGCTTACTCTGATGCAGACTGGGGTGGCTGCCCAGGTTCTCACCGCCCTACATCTAGCTATTGTGTTTATCTTGGTTACAATCTCATCTCATGGTCCTCAAAACACCAACCAACTATCTCTGAGTGTCAAAGCTGAATATAGAAGGGTGGCTAATAAGGTTGTCGAGGCCAGTTGGCTAAGGAACCTTCTCCTTAAGTTACATGTCCCGATCAAGAGGCCACTAACATGTCAACAATGTATCTATCCGAGAATCCGGTTCAATATCAACGCACAAAACATGTGGAATGGATATTCACTTTGTACGGGAAAAGTCCAAATTGGACACGTTCGAGTTTTACATGTGCCCTCCACGTCTTAATTTGCGGATATCTTTACCACTGATCTCCCACGACAACTCTTTCAAGAGTTTAGATCCAGTTTGTTCGTCAATTCCTCTACAGCTCCAACTTGTGGGGGACTATTAGCCAGTATCTATCTATTATAATAAATAAAAATAATCTGGGACACGTGTCAATCTCTGGTGCCTACTCATCCTTATTTTTCCGCATCTCTCTCCTATTAAATGAGTAGACACGTGTCACTCTCTGGTGCTCAAGATTATTTTTCATTTGTATTATGGATAGTTATTATATTATCAAGATTGTTTTTACATTTTAATCAATTCCGTTATTTTAACTAAATTAATAATCTGTTTCAATTTTTATCTATAAATTTTTAAATTCATAATTTTGTTTATCAATTAATTTTTTTTATCATCAATTTTTATCTCCTATAATAATTATTTTATTATTACCATATGTATTGTATATCTTTTGTTTTGGAAGTATATATATTTTGACACTTGCTACAATGTCATCCTTCAATTCTTATACAATCTTTTATACTTAATAAATAGTAACTGGTTAGTGGTTACGTCACATGTCATAATTCGGTGAGCTCAAGATTATTTTTCATTTACTAACTATTGAATATTTCATTTATTCATTCCGTGTAAAACGCGGGGTTCTAACCTAGTATATTTATATATGTAATATTTTAGGATAGCCTTAATTCTCTCCTTGATTATAGGTATACATTTGTATTCTTCCCTCTATATAAATACCCTCTATATAATGAGGGTTTATTTTGTGAATGAATGATCAAATCAAGATACCATAAACCACTTTTAACATTAAACCCAAAAGCAGTGGAGTGTACAAAAAGTTTAGTACAGAACAAGTCTTCCTAGTTGAAGCTATACAATGTACCAAAAACAAAAACATCATGTTACAATGTACATACAGCTAGAAAGCTACAGCATGCAGAAAACTGTTTCGGTTGCAGCCCTTATAGAATACAGGAAGCAACCAAAGACCATGAAAATTAGCATGATCTACACCCATTTTGGGGCTTACAGACAAAACCTATGCTATGCATACAGTACATCGGTATTTACAACTGAAGACCCGATACTCGATTCTAAAAAACATAAACAGATTCTCGATACAACAAAACAGATCAGATACTTATGACAGCCAGCATGAGAAAATACATATTCATGAAAATAATTAAAAAAAAACTTATAATTTTGGTGTGGACCAACTTAGCCAATTTCATAGAATCCAAAGAAACCAATGAATTAAGTCTCCTTCGTCACCGTTCCCTGAATACGATTAATGACAAAACCACCAAAGGTTAAATATTATCCACCAATCAGCCCAAACCTATTAATCATGCAATTTAGTTTCTACAATGCCATAAAAAACTTATGTAGTTTTATAGTCATACTCATACCAAGGTATAAAAACTAGTATCTACATCTAAACCTGACTGTAATCCTGTTTCAGTATTAACAACAATAATGATTAAAAACACAGTTTTGAGGTCACATGCCCTAATAAAGGTTGCAGGAGGACTATTAGTAGCCAAAATAAGAAATTCACACAAAAAAACAAAAAGAAAAAAACTACAAATGTAATTGTATGGTTTGACCATAATAAATAAAGCATTGAAATCTGTAGAGATTATATTATCATATAATCTACACCTCACTTCCAAATGTGTAGAACTAACTTACTTTTTAAATCCTGAAGCTGATTTCTGCATATGGTGTAAGATGACGAACACCAACAAGTTGACGGGTCAGGTTAATCTGACCTCATGCGTCTCCGTTTCCCGTGATCTGCATCCCTTGACCGGGATCGGTGGTGGTGGTCGTCATCTTCTACTGGCACGGCTCGAGACCGGCTCCTGGACCGTGTTGAAGACTGACCACCATGCTCCCAGTCCTCTTTGTAACCGGTGTCGCGGTCCTTCTGATGGTGGTGGTCCCGGTAACTGTCTTTTTCCTCTTTGTATTTGTAGCCTTTGTCGTAACGATCACGGTCCGTTGGGTCCCGTTCCTCACGCTCATGGTGCCTTTTTTCTGAATTTCCAGACCAATCACGCTCTTTTTCACGAGAAACCGCATTTGACTTGGTGGTGGCTACTTTTTCATGGCTAGCCTCACCGCCGCCATACCCGCCATCTTCACCGCCATAACTTGACTCTCGAGTTCTTTGACCTTGACCATGTTCTTCTCCACCCCACCCCCCACCCATACTGGTGTCACCCCACATTCCCGCTTGAGGTCCCTCTATTCCGCCAGTACCCATCATCCCCATACCACTGCCACCCATCCCCCGGCCAAAGAAAGCAGGGTTCACATGTGGCGCCACCACAGCAAGTCCCATGGCATTAACACCTGGAAACTGAGGCATCATACCAGGAAAACCAGGACCCGGAAAACCACCATAACCCGCTCCACGACCCACATACGTCGGATCAAAACCACCACCCATCATACCTTGAGGATGCATGAACCCACCAGGACCGCCAAAAGCAGGGCCCCCATAACCGCCGCCAGCTGGACCGCTTCCAAACCCAGGTGTGTTCACATTCTTCGGTCCCATGCCCCCTCTACCTCACATATTACCCCGATTCATACCCCCTTGCCCTCCTCCTCGGCCCCAGTTACCCCGCCCATAATTTAGCCCAGCATCTCCGCCGGAAAAATTATTCCCACTGCCTCTACCAGCCATGTCATTCATCGGTCTCCGCCCTGGTGGTTCTGCCTGAGACTGAACCGGTGGTCCTTGATTTTTGTTACCATAAGAAGCACCCATTTGTCTAATAGTCTGTGGGGAAGCAAATGCCACCACACACGGTCTTCCATTGAAAACATAACCGTTCATCCCATCTTTACAAGCAGCAGCAGAACCTGAATCGTAAAAGTCAACCTGACAATATCCCTTTGACTTTCCACTAGCCCGTTCATCAAAAAACTTTATTTCTTTAACTCTTCCATACTGAGATAAAACATTTTCCAGTTCGGCATCTGTTGTCCACCAGTGTAGCTCACCAACAAACAGAGTGGTCGCACCGTTTTCCGCTGGTGGTCGAACTTGATTCACACCCATCTGATGACCATTTGAGGAATGCCAACGCCAGCTGGATCATGGCCTGGATTTGAATTCAACATAGGTCCAGGTTCATTTACGATGGGGCCCGGAACAGGTTCAACCAGGGAGTTTTGGGGCCCACGAAAACCTGTATAGTTACTTACTTGAGGAACCGTTCTTTTTTGCAAAAGGTCAACGGTCAACCCTTCTTTATTCAAGCTGGTACTTGGATAAACGGGTTTGGGTATGTTTGTGTTTGTGTTTGTGTTTGTGTTTAAGTCTTCTGGCATAGATTCTGGTTGGGCTTCTAGAACATTTGGTTTTTGATCATGGAATTTTCCGTTTCCAACATCAGCAGATGGCCGCAACTCAGCACGTTGCATTTGAAGGAAATTTTCACCAACATTAACATCGTTGTATAGATCATCATATTCGTCATCTTCACCTACAATCTCATCATCTGCAAGTGCAGGAATTGCTCCATCACCATGATATTGCATCTTTTGTGACCCACCAAATTCCTCATCTCCATAATCTAACTGTTCTTCAGCCATCAAGACAACTCAAATAACACCCTTGAGTCGAACAACGATTCACCTTAACCTGCATGATGTTTAACACAGAAAGAAAAAGATTGATAACTTATAAATCATACCCTAAAGAAGACCTGAATCTCTTATTTTAAACTTTAAAGTTGAACATCGAGTCTTACAACAATTCATGCCCTCTATTCCACCAACAATATTTTTATACTAGCAAATAAACCGTAATTTAGCTAGCACAATTAGAAAGCTTAGATCCACAACATTAAAATGGCCAAACTCAAAACATACTACAGTGCATGGTTATTTTTTGGCAAATGGTAAGTTTCACAGTTTCTCAATTGCATATCCCAACAAAGAGATTTATTAACAACAAAATTCTATTATCATAATCATAAACGTTCTTTTTTGTAAATTAAGGAGGGATTTTAACAATTCATTGACTCCAAAGGGCCAAACAAATGACTTTATTCCAGTCTGTTGACTAATTAAACTCTTTCAAGTTTGAGTTTGTTGTGTTAGAGTTGATCAGAAAATGATTCAATTGATATTGCTGCCAGTATGTGATTGAATCGATAAGAACAGTGAAAGTTTAAGATTCATTCATCGATTCTGCCTTGTTCTTCTGGAACTAACAAATTCTTAGATTCCAAAAGTCAAAACCTAACAAAAATTCAATAGATCCAAGGCTGATAAACACAAAAGCCTATCCTCCTGATCACGATTCGCCTAGTTACAAACAAAATCAAATTAAAAAATCCCCTAAATTGTGATAAAAACTAACCTAATCTCCTCAGTTTTACAAGCAGCTGCATAACATATCAAAATCTAACGATCAAGAAGAAAAGAGTAGAAAACAAAACGACAATCAGATCGATGCAAAAACGACAGGATGTGTAACAACAGAAATGGCGATAAAAAGATGCTAATCCGTTTTAGGACAGAAAATGCTTCCGGTTAAGAAATGAAAAGCTGTATCTACAGTGGTGTTCTTCAAAGCAAATTCACGATATCTTTCTACAGCTTTGATAAATGTAATAATAACTAGTGGGTTACCAGATACCGTAGATAAAAATAACCACGCTGTCGCAACGGTGTATTTTGAGATGGGCGCCAGGCGGCTTAAAAAAAACGTTTAAAACAACCGGTTGGTTTAAAAATAATGTTAAGCAAATTAACGTGGAAACGTAAATAATAATAGGCACATCGCAATGTCAATTTCGAAATTTTATAAAAAATCATATTTTAAAAGTTGTAACACATTTCATTTTTTTATTAAAATGGCGCACTCCGTGACGGGCTTGAAATGTAGATACAGATGGGGTTGTTGTACGTGAATCAATGGGCCATGGACGCTATTTGTTTCTTTTTATGAAAGAAATTGTATTTAACTAAAAATAAAAAGTAGAATAAAAAATAAAGTTACTATTCATACGGACCACGTTGCGGCAGATAACATAGATAAAATTAAAAAAAAGGAACCACGCAACGGTATATTTGGATATGAGAATTTAATGGTTTTAAAAAAAACGTTTAAAACAAATGATCGGTTTAAAATTGTCGTAACGAAAGTTCACGTCGAAACGCAGATAAAGTATGCACGTTGCAACGTCAAATTTTATAAAACATCATAATTTAAAAGTTGTAAGTGGAAAACAAAAAAAAGTATGAAAAAATTGAAACGTTGAAGCAGATTTGATAACTCGTACGTTTAACGTTTGTAATTTGATAACTTGTACATTATTACACCCAGCTCCGTTTCAAATGAAATTTACACCGAAACGTAGATAAAAATAAGCACGTCGCAACGTCATATTCGAAATTTTATAAAACATCATAATTTAAAAGTTATAGAGGAAAAACTAAATAACTTCACAATTAATTATAATAATAAAATAATAAATTATAAAAAAAGAAATGACGGCGCTATCATGTAATAACGATTTGTAATTTGTGTATGAATTCTACTCGTTTTGAGTTTTGTTATTTAAATAAAAATAAAAAGTATAATAAAAAATAAAGTTACTATTCATACGGACCACGTTGCGGAAGATAACATAGATAAAATTAAAAAAAGGAACCCTGCAACGGTATATTTGAAGATGAGAATTTAATGGTTTAAAAAAAAAGTTTAAAACAAATGATCTGTTTAAAAATGTCGTAACGAAAGTTCACGTCGAAACGCAGATAAAGTATGCAATCGCAACGTCAAATTTTATAAAACATTATAATTTAAAAGTTGTAAGTGGAAACAAAAAAAACTATGAAAATATTGAAACATTAAAGCAGCTTTGATAACTCGTACGTTTAACGATTCTGATTTGATAACTTGTACATTATTACAACCAACTCCGTATCGAATGATATTTACACCGAAACGTAGATAAAAATAAGCACGTCGAAACTTCATATTCTAAATTTTATAAAATATCATATTTTAAAAGTTATAGGGGAAAAACAAAATAACTTCAAAATTAATTATAATAATAAAATAATAAATTATAAAAAAAAGTGGCGGCGCTATCGTGCAATAACGATTTGTAATTTGTGCATGAATTCTTCTCGTTTTGAGTTTTGTTAACCGAAACCGTAGATAAAAATAACCACGGTGTCGCAATGGTGTATTTTGAGATGGGCGTCAGACGGCCAAAAAAACGTTTAAAACAACCGGTTGGTTTAAAAATAATGTTAAGCAAATTAACGTGGAAACGTAAATAATAATAGGCACGTCGCAATATCAATTTCGAAATTTTAGAAAAAATCATAGTTTAAAAGTTGTAAGACATTTCATTTTTTATTAAAATGGCGCATTCCGCGACGGGTTCGAAATGTAGATACAGATGGGGATGGTGTACGTGTGCGTACGTGAATCACTGGGCCGTGAACGCTATTTGTTTCTTTTTATGAAATAAATTGTATTTAACTAAAATTAAAAAGTAGAATAAAAAATAAAGTTACTATTCATACGGACGACGTTGCGACAGATAACATAGATAAAATAAAAAAAAGGAACCCCGCAACGGTATATTTGGAGATGAGAATTTAATGGTTTAAAAAAAACGTTTAAAACAAATGATCGGTTTAAAAATGTCGTAACGAATGTTCTCGTCAAAACGTAGATAAAGTATGCACGTCGCAACGTGAAATTTTATAAAACTTCAAAATTTAAAAGTTGTATGTGGAAAAAAAACTATGAAAAAATTGAAAGCTTGAAGCTGCTTTGATAACTCGTACGTTTAACGTTTGTAATTTGATAACTTGTACATTATTACACCCAACTCCGTTTCGAATTAAATTTACACCGAAACGTAGATAAAAATAAGCATATCGCAACGCCATATTCAAAATTTTATAAAACATCATATTTTAAAAGTTATATGAGGAAAAACAAAATAAGTTCAAAATTAATTATAATAATAAAATAATAAATTATAAAAAATGGCGGCGCTATCATGCAATAACGATTTGTAATTTGTGCATGAATTCTTCTCGTTTTGAGTTTTGTTATTTAACTAAAAATAAAAAGTAGAATAAAAAATAAAGTTACTATTTATACGGATCACGTTACGGCAGATAACATAGATAAAATTAAAAAAAAGAAACCCCGCAACGGTATATTTGGATATGAGAATTTAATAGTTAAAAAAAAAGGTTTAAAACAAATGATCGGTTTAAAAATGTCGTAACGAAAGTTCACGTCGAAACGCAGATAAAGTATGCACATCGCAACGTCAAATTTTATACACATCATAATTTAAAAATTGTAAGGGGAAAACAAAAAAAACTATCAAAAAATTGAAACCTTGAACTTTGATAACTCGTACGTTTAACGTTTGTGATTTGATAACTTGTACATTATTACAACCAACTCCGCTTCGAATGAAATGTACATCGAAACGTAGATAAAAATAAGAACGTCGCAACGTAATATTCGGAATTTTATTAAACATCATATTTTAAAAGTTATAGGGGAAAAACAAAATAACTTCAAAATTAATTATAATAATAAAATAATAAATTATAAAAAAAAGTGGCGGCGCTATCGTGCAATAACGATTTGTAATTTGTGCATGAATTCTTCTCGTTTTGAGTTTTGTTAACCGAAACCGTAGATAAAAATAACCACGCTATCGCAATGGTGTATTTTGAGATGGGCGCCAGACGGCTAAAAACGTTTAAAACAACCGGTTGGTTTAAAAATAATGTTAAGCAATATAACATGGAAACGTAAATAATAATAGGCACATCGCAATGTCATTTTCAAAATTTTAGAAAACATCATAGTTTAAAAGTTGTAAGACATTTCATTTTTTTTATTAAAATGGCGCATTCCGCGACGGGTTCGAAATGTAGATACAGATGGGGTTGTTGTACGTGTGCGTACGTGAATCACTGGGCCATGGACGCTATTTGTTTCTTTTTATGAAATAAATTGTATTTAACTAAAAATAAAAAGTAGAATAAAAAATAAAGTTACTATTCATACGAAGCACGTTGCAGCAGATAACATAGATAAAATTTATAAAAAGGAACCCCGCAACAGTATATTTGGAGATGAGAGTATAATGATTTAAAAAATCGTTTAAAATAAATGATTGGTTTAAAAATGTCGTAACGAAAGTTCACGTCAAAACGCAGATAAAGTATGCACGTCGCAACGTCAAATTTTATAAAATATCATAATTTAAAAGTTGTAAGTGGAAAACAAAAAAAGTATGAAAAAATTGAAACTTTGAAGCAGCTTTGATAACTCGTACGTTTAACGTTTGTGATTTGATAACTTGTATATTATTAAACTCAACCCCGTTTCGAATGAAATTTATACCGAAACGTAGATAAAAATAAGCACGTCGCAACGTTATATTCGAAATTTTATAAAACATCACATTTTAAAAGTTATAGGGGAAAAACCAAATAACTTCAAAATTAATTATAATAATAAATTATAAAAAAAAGAAATGGCGGCGATATCATGCAATAACGATTTGTAATTTATGCATGAATTCTTCTCGTTTTGAGTTTTGTTATTTAACTAAAAATAAAAATTAGAATAAAAAATAAAGTTATTATTTATACGGACCACGTTGCGGCAGATAACATAGATAAAATTAAAAAAGAGGAACCTCGCAACGGTATATTTGGAGATGAGAATTTAATAGTTTAAAAAAAACGTTTAAAACAAATGACCGGTTTAAAAATGTCGTAACGAAAGTTAACGTCGAAACGCAGATAAAGTATGCACATCGTAACCTCAAATTTTATAAACATCATAATTTAAAAGTTATAATTGGAAAACAAAAAAAAACTATCAAAAAATTGAAACCTTGAAACAGCTTTGATAACTCGTACGTTTAACATTTGTGATTTGATAACTTGTACATTATTACACCCAACTCCGCTTCGAGTGAAATTTACACCGAAACGTAGATAAAAATAAGCACGTTGCAACGTCATATTCGGAATTTTATTAAACATCATATTTTAAAAGTTATAGGGGAAAAACAAAATAACTTCAAAATTAATTATAATAATAAAATAATAAATTATAAAAAAAAGTGGCGGCGCTATCGTGCAATAACGATTTGTAATTTGTGCATGAATTCTTCTCGTTTTGAGTTTTGTTAACCGAAACCGTAGATAAAAATAGCCACGCTGTCGCAATGGTGTATTTTGAGATGGGCGCCAGACAGCCAAAAAAACGTTTAAAACAAACGGTTGGTTTAAAAATAATGTTAAGCAATATAACGTGAAAACGTAAATAATAATAGGCACGTCGTAATGTCATTTTCAAAATTTTAGAAAACATCATAGTATAAAAGTTGTAAGAAATTTCATTTTTTATTAAAATTGCACATTCCGCGACGGGTTCGAAATGTAGATACATATGGGGTTGTTGTACGTGTGCGTACGTGAATCACTGGGCCATGGACGCTATTTGTTTCTTTTTATGAAATAAATTGTATTTAACTAAAAATAAAAAAGTAGAATAAAAAATTAAGTTACTATTCATACGGAGCACGTTGCGGCAGATAACATAGATAAAATTTATAAAAAGGAACCCCGCAACGGTATATTTGGAGATGAGAATTTAATGGTTTAAAAAACGTTTAAAATAAATGATTGGTTTAAAAATGTCGTAAGGAAAGTTCACGTCGACACGTAGATAAAGTATGCACGTCGCAACGTCAAATTTTATAAAATATCATAATTTAAAAGTTGTAAGTGGAAAACAAAAAAAGTATGAAAAAATTGAAACCTTGAAGCAGCTTTGATAACTCGTACGTTTAACGTTTGTGATTTGATAACTTGTATATTATTACACTCAACTCCGTTTTGAATGAAATTTATATCGAAACGTAGATAAAAATAAGCACTTCGCAACGTCATATTCGAAATTTTATAAAACATCACATTTTAAAAGTTACCAAATAACTTCAAAATTAATTATAATAATAAAATAATAAATTTTAAAAAAAGAAATGGCGGCACTATCAAGCAATATCGATTTGTAATTTGTTCATGAATTCTTCTCGTTTTGAGTTTTGTTAGTTATCAAATAATAATGGAAAACCCGTATACCTAATTTCTTATTTTCTAGGCCCCTTTTATTTCCTACCCAATTACTACCATTGTTTATAAAATAAAATTAATAAATAAATAAATAAATTCCAACTTTAATGTCAAAATTTATAACTTTTCTTTGATACATATTTTCTTATTTTATAATCATACTATCCACATGTAATATACACGTCTACTTCAATAAAAGCTTGTATATACTATATTTAACTTAATATTACTAATATTTATATATTTAGTTAAGTTCTAAATATATATAAACCAGTTGTATTTCCGACCGGAACATCTGTTTTCCGGTCCAATGTTCATCTGGCTCTTCTTTGTTGTAAATGAGCAGCATGTATATACTTAATAACTTCCCAAAAAATTAGAGAATATTACAAAAAAAAAATATTAGAGAATATTACAAAAAAAAAAAATAGACTTCATAGCCATATTACAAATTTCTGTAAGTTTGCCTAGGTACCATTGTTTCTTCAATACATCTTTGTAATACCTCAAAAAATTTAGAAAATTAAAGTACAAGGGGTTAAAAGAAGTTTGCCCTAAATTACAATGGCTAAAAATGAAAAATTCTGAAAATTTACCGGTAACAGACCCAGGTCTTTAACCGTCCGCTATGTGTCAAGGAATGGAGTAATGATGAAATATTCAATAGTTAAAAGAAGTTTTGTGACAACCGGCAAATTCAGGTCAATACCCGTCCCCGTCTCTGTCATAATTTGCATACATTATATTCGTGTTAGACTTAATTATGGTTAATTAAGGTCATTTCATAGTAGGAAAGTCCATTCATAACATTTCACGCATCGGTAATTCGGTAAATTACCGAGTCACACGCAGTATAACCGACACATACGAACGTTGGTGATAATTAATATTTATGTTTTAATAAATATTTCAAGGTGTTACAACATCATTTTAGAACTTAAATATATGCGTATATTTATTTCTATCAACCGAGTACTTTAACGCGCATCTTTACCGTTTTACCGAGATACCTTATTCTAACGAGCTATTCCGCAACATTAAATTTCTAAATATACTTTTACGTGTTAGTCAACCACTAAATATATAATGTATAATTTTATTAAGCTCGGTTTTATTAAGAACTCTATTTTATATCGCGTCCGACTTATACCTGCAACCACCTTTATGGCCTATCTATTCGAACTGTGTTTTGAATAAAACATTTTTCCAAAACCCCAATCCATGAAAGTCTCGAGAATCACCTTCCATTTCTTATTTCTCTTTGCCAAATATATTACCTTACACCCATAACATCTTCATTTGAATTGTCAAAGTCTAATTACCACTTTGATGATTGATTACTTTTTCACCCAATTCCAACTTTTGACCTTGGCCATTTTCGGCCACTAAACCCTTCCCCCTAGAACCGAAAAATCTGAAACACCCACAAGTTCCCATGCATTTTGTTTGCTATCAAAAACCATCATTTTATAACATATCCATAACACATGAATTCATTCCACAAACCATTTGTAAAACTCATAACTCATCCTCTCCATTGTTACGGCTTCATCATCTCACCACCAACACCCATTTTTCTTCATCATTCAAGTCTTTTTTTTTTGTGAAGAATCAAGTGGCACTGGGTGACTCCAAGCAACCTACAACACTCATTCCTTCTTCCTTGCTTGCTTTTAGTGAGGACAATTTCTTCTTGTTCATATTTTACACTTAGTTTATATTTTGTTTTCATATTGTTATGTACCAACTTTCACCTACAAAAACACATTTTTGTTAAATTTGGAGTTGTTATAATCTAATCCCTACTTAAAACTAGTGTTGGTATAAAAACAAATTATGATGGGTCATGAACTAAAATAAATATTTAAGTTGGTGATTTTAGTTTTTGTTGATTATGTTTCACTTAATAAAAAAAAATGTTACTAATAGAAACTAAATATATATTAAACCTTGAATATGCATCAAGTGGTTTTAGTAGGTCCATGGGTTACTTAGTGACTATTATTATGTGTTATTATAAATTTTAGCTCTTTACAAAGTTGTTGGTATTTTGGTAACTTATGCCAAGTTTATGGATTAATTGTTAGTTATGACGAGTTAGTAGAAACTTTGAAAGTAAATACTTCGTTAATTTGGATACTCGGAAATTTTTTGGAGTTTGGTTAACACATAAATATTATGCATTTTGGTTGTATAAAAGATGGATTTAAATCAAGCTTTTTGTCGAAAAGTATATATTAAGTTACAAGAGTATATCAAATGGTGCATTTTTGTGGAAAAGAAAATACTTGTATGTTGGTTGTTTTCAAAAGGGTTTTTGTAAGTATATATATATATATTTTAGCCAAGTACGTTAACCGACATTATTTTTTAGTGTTAATATTCTCAAAGTTATATTTTGTAGAAATAGGGTAAATATTATTTTTACCTAAAAATATGACGTGTTTCGAAAACATTATTTTAAATAAATATATAATACATTTAATTACCGTTCGCATTGAGTTACGACTCATGTCGAGTCAAACTATATTTTAAAGCGCGAAACCTAAGATGACACCAAATTACTTATAGTCATGGACACACTTGATCGAAATCATAACTTATATTTATTTTATGTGAATATATATTTTTGATAACAAATACATATCACCAACGGGTCGTCGAGTCATACGGAATTTCATAACGAAACTAAGTGGGGTGAAACGGTTACATAACTCACTTACACACGGATACATTACTTAGACCTTAAGGTGTCTTATATATTCTAGGGCACGCGTAGGTCGGTTTACTCTCGGACTTTTGCTACCTACACGTTTACGGTACTCACGCATCAGGTGAGTTTTCACGGCCCCATTTTACTTATTTTCCTTTTGGGGGAGATTACATGCATACTTACTGTTTTCATTGGACACAATTTCACTTACATGATTTCACATATTACATAAGCGGTTTCATATCGTATAAAGTCCTCTCAAACTGGACCGTTAGTTTCGTTTCTAAGCAAGGTAATCATGGATAGATCTATTTGGGTTTGACAACCCCCACCCGCGTTAGTCGCGCTAACTTTGACCGGAGGTCAAAACGGGTGCATCATTGACCTAATCACCCCATGCATACGATAGGCATGGTAGAGGCATTGCATTACATTACTGTTACAGTCTAGCTTCGGTTTCGGTGTGCTTATGGTAATATTGTAGTATTGTCTGTACAGCAATCAAATCATTGAAAGTTTTGTGGTCCATTACAACGATTTACTTTTACATTTAAAACCTGTGAACTCACCAACATTATTGTTGACTCGTTTAAGCATGTTTTCTCAGGTCGTTAAGCTTGCACGGGATTAGAGTGCGCATCATGCATGAAGTCTTTTGATGTTCCCATGACAATGAACTTTTGCTTGTCTTTTGCTTGGCATTGTATTTTCAAAACAATTTATTTTCCTTCCGCATTACTTTCCGCATTAACTCTGTAAAACAATGTTATATTTTGGAACGATCTGGAATGCATGATTTTCAAAACCATATAGAGGTCGTTCTATGTAATCAGTGACGATGATCCATGACCGTCGCGCCCCGCGGGTAACCGTCGTGGTTGGGGTGTGACAGATTGGTATCAGAGACATTGGTTATAGCGAACTAAGTTGCATTTAGTGGGCTTAGACTATAACCGTAGTCTCATAACATTTACATTACCGCATACACACACTGCATACTTATGTTACATAGTATTTCGAATATTGCCTTGTCACAGATATGACTTCAGTAGACCCGATTGTTATATACGCTTCTGACGAGGAGTACACACCCGCGACCCCACCACCACCACCATCTGGGACACCACCAGCGTCGCCGCCTGCACCCGTACCGGAGGTAAGTTACGAGACCGACCCGGAGGAGGCGTCCGGAGAGTCAGCTACTGACAGCACAGGCGGAGCGGCCGCCGGGAGTGACAGCACGAGCTCCGGAGAGACGGTGCCTCGCTCGGTGATCTTCGGAGGGTCTTCCTCAGGAGAGAGTACCCCAGTTTCGACACGACGAACTCCTACACCACCGAGTCCCGTACCATCAGCCCCACCTGTCCTTCGCACCGGAGCTAAGACGAAGCAGACTGCTAGGAAGCAGGTCCCCATACTAGGGAAGAGGCCCGCACTATCACCACCAGCACCTGCCGGCGAGGCCGCAGGGACTGACGACACTCCACGAGAGCCTCCACGGAAGAGGACTTTGGCTTCTGCGAGGAAGCAGACATGGATGCCACACACCCTCAATGGGTGGTTGGAGGAGGAGGATTTACCCTCTATCCACGAGATAGGCGAGTCTTCTCACGCGCCCCGTCCCCTACCACTGACCGGGGAGCCGGTTGAGCGCACCGTGCCCACACCAGTGGCACAAGATTCTCACCGTGACCTTGAGACCCACTCAGTTCGGGATGACATTGAGAGGCTCAAGGGCCTCCACATCGAGTCTATAGTGGACCGCCTACATTCCGTGAATGAATGGTCTTACATCGTGGACCAGTCACTTCACGCTATTCACTTCCGGGTGGTTGCCATCGAGGAGCAGGCCGCAGCCGCCAATCAGCGTGTTGTTATAGCTGAACAGCAGGCTACCGAGGCACAGGAGCGAGCAGGGTCTGCTGTGGCACTTGCTGCAGTTAGTGCTCTCTTCGCCTCTGTGGCCCTCTTTGTTGGTGTATTTTCTCGTTTCATTCATTAGCCTATCGTGAGCGGGTTGTGCTCACGTAATATTTTAGATTTGAACTTGTTTTTGTGGAGCTTTGTACTCTAAAAATACTTTGTATCTCGTGCAATTTATTTATCAAGTTATGTTATCTTTTATATTGCGTGGTTGTTTGATTGTTGTGGTTGTCTACTTTGTGCATATGTGTTGACTTTATTATATATATTGTCTTATCTTGCTTTTCGTTGTGATTTGAAGAAACATGCCGCCACGAAGGAGAGTCCCCCACAACAATGCAGAGGGCAGTGCACCTACGATCTTAGCGGAGATTGAGGCAATGATCTCGCAACGAGTAGCCGATGCCCTTGCCGCTTACGACACTAACCGGAACGTGGGATCCGGTGGAGGATCGGAGATCAACGGAGGAGACGGAGGTACGACGGAAGTCCGAAGGGATGCGTTGTCATATGTATTAAAGTCGCTGTTTATGATGGTTTAATTTCTAACAAAGCAATTTATACAATTCAGGAACAGAGAACAATGCGAGGGGCTGTTCATTTAAGTCCTTCCTCAACTGTAAACCTCATACTTTCAATGGCTCTGAGGGGGCAGTTGGAATGGTTCGATGGATAGAGAAGGCAGAGTCTGTCTTCAGCATGAGTAACTGCACTGCGGACAGTAGAGTCAAGTTCGCCTCTGGCACATTTGAAGGGTAGGCACTATCATGGTGGAACTCTCATGTTCAGACATTGGGTCTGGATGTCGCCAATGCGATACCTTGGGAGGATTTCAAGGAGATGCTGAAAGAAGAGTATTGCCTTCGCAATGAACTGCAAAAGATAGAGCAAGAGTTTTGGAATTTGACCATGGAGGGTGCTGATGTGGACACTTATACCACCAAATTTCATGACTATGCACGCTTGTGTCCACACATGGTGACCCCTGAATTCAAAAGGATTGAAAGGTACATTTGGGGTCTAGCACCTCAAATCCAAAGCATGGTAACTTCTGCTGAACCCGCTACGATCCAGAGCGCAGTGAGACTTGCTCACCACTTGACTGATCAAGCAGTTCGCCAGGGTGTTTTGGTGAAAAAGGGTTCCTTTGTGAGAAGCGCTGACAACAAGAGGAAATGGGATAATAATCATGGCAAGACCTTTGTACCCCCAGTTCAGAAGAGACAAGAAACAGTTAAGGCCTTTGCTGCAGGCCCAACTGAGAAGAAACCAAGAGGTGGGTATACCGGGAACCTACCTAAGTGTAACAAGTGTGGTTTTCACCACGTGGGTACATGTGAAGACTCTAAGTGCCAGAAATGCAAGAGGTTCGGCCATGCAACTAAAAATTGCCGAACTACTGAGCCAGCCGCCAACCCAGGGGTCAACCGTGGTAGCTTCGAATGCGGGAGTACTGCACACTTCCGCAAGGATTGCCCAAAACTGAAGAACCACGGGGGAAATAATGCGCGCGGTAGAGCCTTTGTGATAGGAGCAGGAGAAGCCCGTCAAGATCCGAACATTGTTACGGGTACGTTTCTCATTAATGATCACTATGCTTCTATTTTGTTCGATACGGGTGCCGATAAGAGTTTTTTGTCTAGCGAATTTAGTCCATTGATCGGTATTAAACCAATCATGTTAACTAGTAAGTATACCATAGAGTTAGCCGATGGTAAGCTAATTGAAACCGATAAAGTAATTCAAGGGTGTACTTTGAATTTGGCGGATCACCCTTTTGTCATAGATTTACTGCCTGTAACGCTTGGAAGTTTTGACATCGTCATTGGGATGGATTGGTTGTCAAAGAATCGAGCTGAAATCGTTTGTCGTGAAAAGATTGTTCGTATTCCGCTTCCGAATGGGGAAACACTTTCGATTCAAGGAGAAAGGAGCGGTACTACGCTAAGGATCATTACTTGTATGAAGGCCCGGAAGTGCTTACGAAAGGGCTATCATGCAATCTTGGCGCACGTAATAGAAAAGCCAACGGAGGAGAGAAAAGTCGAGGATATACCGATCGTTCGAGACTACCCTGAAGTCTTTCCCGAAGACTTGCCCGGACTTCCACCTCCGAGACAAGTCGAGTTTCGAATTGACCTGGTACCCGGAGCCGCACCGATTGCGCGATCACCTTACCGGCTAGCGCCATCGGAAATGCAAGAATTGTCTAACCAACTACAGGAGTTGTTAGACAAGGGTTTCATAAGACCGAGTTTCTCGCCTTGGGGAGCCCCGGTCTTGTTTGTCAAGAAGAAGGATGGATCCTTCCGAATGTGCATCGATTACCGGGAATTAAACAAGCTGACTATTAAGAACCGGTATCCACTTCCGAGGATCGATGACTTGTTCGACCAACTTCAAGGATCTAGTTATTATTCGAAGATCGACTTACGTTCAGGATACCATCAGTTACGAATTCAAGAGGAGGATGTTCCTAAGACCGCGTTTCGGACTCGTTACGGTCACTACGAGTTTATGGTCATGCCGTTTGGGTTAACCAATGCACCAGCTGTATTCATGGACCTCATGAATAGAGTGTGCAAGCCCTACCTGGATAAATTCGTGATTGTTTTCATCGACGACATCTTGATATACTCACAAACCCAAGAAGAGCACGAGCAGCATTTGAGACTAATATTGGAATTACTTAAGAACGAGAAGTTGTACGCTAAATTCTCGAAATGCGATTTCTGGATTCGAGAGGTGCAATTTCTCGGGCATGTGGTCAACGAGAAGGGTATACATGTTGACCCGTCCAAGGTTGAAGCGATAAAGAATTGGGAAGCACCGAAGACTCCGACTGAGGTGCGACAATTCCTAGGTCTGGCAGGCTACTACAGACGGTTTATCGAAAATTTCTCCAAGATAGCCCAGCCAATGACGACCTTTAACCCAGAAAGACAAGAAGTTTGATTGGGGTGAAAAGCAAGAAGCAGCTTTTCAGCTGTTGAAACAGAAACTATGTTGTGCTCCTATCTTGTCACTTCCAGAAGGAACAGACGGATTTGTGGTATACTGTGACGCATCACACCAAGGTCTTGGTTGCGTATTGATGCAACACGACAAGGTTATTGCTTACGCGTCCCGACAACTAAAAGTACATGAGAAAAATTACACCACCCACGACTTAGAACTGGGAGCCGTAGTTTTTGCACTCAAGATCTGGAGGCATTACCTGTACGGTACTAGATGTACTATTTTCACTGACCACAAGAGTCTCCAGCACATATTTGACCAGAAAGAGTTAAACATGAGACAACGCAGATGGGTCGAGTTGCTTAACGACTACGACTGCGAGATTCGCTATCATCCTGGTAAGGCAAACGTCGTAGCAGATGCCTTGAGTAGAAAGGAACGAACCAAAACTCTACGAGTGCGAGCATTGGGGATGACAATTCACACGAGTTTAACCACTCAAATTCGCGATGCTCAGTTAGAAGCACTCAGGGAGCAAAACCTGAAAGATGAGTCCTTACGGGGTATGGACAAGCAATTTGAGATCAAATCCGATGAAACCCGTTACTTCATGGATCGGATTTGGGTACCAAGCTTTGGGAGCTTAAGGGATTTAGTAATGGACGAAGCACACAAGTCCAGGTACTCGATTCACCCAGGCTCTGACAAGATGTATCAGGATCTCAAGGAACTTTACTGGTGGCCCAACATGAAAGCTGACATCGCCACCTACGTTAGTAAGTGTCTGACATGTTCAAAAGTCAAGACTGAATATTAGAAACCGTCAGGGTTACTACAACAACCAGAGATTCCACAATGGAAGTGGGAGCAGATTTCCATGGATTTCATCACAAAGTTACCCAAGACATCCGGTGGTTATGATACGATTTGGGTAATTGTCGACCGACTGACAAAGTCTGCACACTTCTTGCCGATTAAGGAAACTGATAAGATGGAAAGGTTGACCAGAATTTATCTCAAGGAGGTTGTCTCGAGACATGGAGTGCCAATCTCCATCATTTCAGATCGAGATAGCCGATTCACCTCTAGGTTCTGGCAATCTCTACAGAAAGCATTGGGTACAAGATTGGATATGAGTACCGCGTATCACCCCCAAACTGATGGTCAAAGTGAAAGGACTATTCAGACTTTGGAGGACATGCTTAGAGCTTGTGTGATTGATTTCGGGAACAAATGGGATACTCATCTACCATTGGTTGAGTTCTCTTACAACAACAGTTATCACACTAGCATCAAAGCCGCACCTTTTGAAGCACTGTATGGACGAAAGTGCCGATCACCTTTATGCTGGACAGAAGTTGGGGATAGCCAGCTTACTGGGCCAGAGATCATTCATGAAACAACAGAGAAGATCGTCCAGATTCGGGACAGACTTAAGGCCGCGCGAGATCGTCAGAAGAGTTACGCTGACGTGAGACGCAAACCATTGGAATTCCAGGTTGGAGATAAGGTTTTACTCAAAGTCTCACCTTGGAAGGGAGTTATTCGCTTCGGCAAGTGTGGTAAGCTAAACCCAAGATACATCGGACCGTTCGAAATCCTTGCAAGGGTTGGTCCCGTAGCTTACAAGCTTAAGCTGCCGCAAGCACTCAGTGGTGTTCACGCAACTTTCCACGTGTCAAATCTGAAAAAGTGTTTGTCAGACGAGACACAGGTCATACCACTCGAGGAAATCCAGGTTGATGATCGACTCCATTTCGTCGAAGAACCAGTTGAGATCATGGACCGTGAGGTCAAGAGAATGAAATAGAGTCGTATCCCCATAGTAAAAGTTCGATGGAACTCTAGACGAGGACCAGAGTTTACTTGGGAACGCGAGGACCAGATGAAGCACAAGTACCCGCAGTTGTTTGAAACTGCACAAGTCACTAGCTGAATTTCGGGACGAAATTCTTTTTAACATGGGGAGTATGTGACAACCGGCAAATTCAGGTCAATACCCGTCCCCGTCTCTGTCATAATTTGCATACATTATATTCGTGTTAGACTTAATTATGGTTAATTAAGGTCATTTCATAAATAGGAAAGTCCATTCATAACATTTCACGCATCGGTAATTCGGTAAATTACCGAGTCACACGCAGTATAACCGACACACACGAACGTTGGTGATAATTAATATTTATGTTTTAATAAATATTTCAAGGTGTTACAACATCATTTTAGAACTTAAATATATGCGTATATTTATTTCTATCAACCGAGTACTTTAACGCGCATCTTTACCGTTTCACCGAGATACCTTATTCTAACGAGCTATTCCGCAATATTAAATTTCTAAATATACTTTTACGTGTTAGTCAACCACTAAATATATAATGTATAATTTTATTAAGCTCGGTTTTATTAAGAACTCTATTTTATATCGCGTCCGACTTATACCCGCAACCACCTTTATGGCCTATCTATTCGAACTGTGTTTTGAATAAAACATTTTTCCAAAACCCCAATCCATGAAAGTCTCGAGAATCACCTTCCATTTCTTATTTCTCTTAGCCAAATATATTACCTTACACCCATAACATCTTCATTTGAATTGTCAAAGTCTAATTACCACTTTGATGATTGATTACTTTTTCACCCGATTCCAACTTTTGACCTTGGCCATTTTCGGCCACTAAACCCTTCCCCCTAGAACCGAAAAATCTGAAACACCCACAAGTTCCCATGCATTTTGTTTGCTATCAAAAACCATCATTTTATAAGATATCCATAACACATGAATTCATTCCACAAACCATTTGTAAAACTCATAACTCATCCTCTCCATTGTTACGGCTTCATCATCTCACCACCAACACCCATTTTTCTTCATCATTCAAGTCTTTTTTTTTGTGAAGAATCAAGTGGCACTGGGTGACTCCAAGCAACCTACAACACTCATTCCTTCTTCCTTGCTTGCTTTTAGTGAGGACAATTTCTTCTTGTTCATATTTTACACTTAGTTTATATTTTGTTTTCATATTGTTATGTACCAACTTTCACCTACAAAAACACATTTTTGTTAAATTTGGAGTTGTTATAATCTAATCCCTACTTAAAACTAGTGTTGGTATAAAAACAAATTATGATGGGTCATGAACTAAAATAAATATTTAAGTTGGTGATTTTAGTTTTTGTTGATTATGTTTCACTTAATAAAAAAAAATGTTACTAATAGAAACTAAATATATATTAAACCTTGAATATGCATCAAGTGGTTTTAGTAGGTCCATGGGTTACTTAGTGACTATTATTATGTGTTATTATAAATTTTAGCTCTTTACAAAGTTGTTGGTATTTTGGTAACTTATGCCAAGTTTATGGATTAATTGTTAGTTATGACGAGTTAGTAGAAACTTTGAAAGTAAATACTTCGTTAATTTGGATACTCGGAAATTTTTTGGAGTTTGGTTAACACATAAATATTATGCATTTTGGTTGTATAAAAGATGGATTTAAATCAAGCTTTTTGTCGAAAAGTATATATTAAGTTACAAGAGTATATCAAATGGTGCATTTTTGTGGAAAAGAAAATACTTGCATGTTGGTTGTTTTCAAAAGGGTTTTTGTAAGTATATATATATATTTTAGCCAAGTACGTTAACCGACATTATTTTTTAGTGTTAATATTCTCAAAGTTATATTTTGTAGAAATAGGGTAAATATTATTTTTACCTAAAAATATGACGTGTTTCAAAAACATTATTTTAAATAAATATATAATATATTTAATTACCGTTCGCATTGAGTTACGACTCATGTCGAGTCAAACTATATTTTAAAGCGCGAAACCTAAGATGACACCAAATTACTTATAGTCATGGACACACTTGATCGAAATCATAACTTATATTTATTTTATGTGAATATATATTTTTGATAACAAATACATATCACCAACGGGTCGTCGAGTCATACGGAATTTCATAACGAAACTAAGTGGGGTGAAACGGTTACATAACTCACTTACACACGGATACAATACTTAGACCTTAAGGTGTCTTATATATTCTAGGGCACGCGTAGGTCGGTTTACTCTCGGACTTTTGCTACCTACACGTTTACGGTACTCACGCATCAGGTGAGTTTTCACGGCCCCATTTTACTTATTTTCCTTTTGGGGGAGATTACATGCATACTTACTGTTTTCATTGGACACAATTTCACTTACATGATTTCACATATTACATAAGCGGTTTCATATCGTATAAAGTCCTCTCAAACTGGACCGTTAGTTTCGTTTCTAAGCAAGGTAATCATGGATAGATCTATTTGGGTTTGACAACCCCCACCCGCGTTAGTCGCGCTAACTTTGACCGGAGGTCAAAACGGGTGCATCATTGACCTAATCACCCCATGCATACGATAGGCATGGTAGAGGCATTGCATTACATTACTGTTACAGTCTAGCTTCGGTTTCGGTGTGCTTATGGTAATATTGTAGTATTGTCTGTACAGCAATCAAATCATTGAAAGTTTTGTGGTCCATTACAACGATTTACTTTTACATTTAAAACCTGTGAACTCACCAACATTATTGTTGACTCGTTTAAGCATGTTTTCTCAGGTCGTTAAGCTTGCACGGGATTAGAGTGCGCATCATGCATGAAGTCTTTTGATGTTCCCATGACAATGAACTTTTGCTTGTCTTTTGCTTGGCATTGTATTTTCAAAACAATTTATTTTCCTTCCACATTACTTTCCGCATTAACTCTGTAAAACAATGTTATATTTTGGAACGATCTGGAATGCATGATTTTCAAAACCATATAGAGGTCGTTCTATGTAATCAGTGACGATGATCCATGACCGTCGCGCCCCGCGGGAAACCGCCGTGGTTGGGGTGTGACAAGTTTGCCCCAAATTACAATGTTATGTAGCTACCCATGTTTTTAACCATCCGCTATGTGTCAATGAATGGAGTAATGATGATCTGTCACGTGTCGGGTGACTAGCAGGTGAAAACCGACTCGTGGAACCTTATAACGCACCGTCACGAGATTCCCTAACGGTCCGCCAAGCCGCAAACCCCCTTAGTGGTCCGCTAAGCAGAGACTAACGGTCCGCTACTTGTAGCGCAAGTACCTTATCCGGATAACAGAGCGGTAGCAGACCGCTACCCCCTAGATAACGGTCCGCTACGGGTCCAATGTTAGCCTATAAATAGATGGTCGATGATATGTTTGTGAGTATATATATAAATAGATATTTTTAAACACAAAAACTTTAAATTTGTTAAATGATAATCACTGCCACTGACTACAACACATTTAGGGCAAGTGCACCCATCGTGGACGTAGTATAGCGTTGGTAAGACCGGATATCGTTCCAATGATACAGAGGCTCTTAGTACCGGACTTTAGTCAATTTCCGGCTTCATTCTCTCGCTCGATTTCTTCATGTATTCACTTGTAATCCTCCCGAGCTCCTGTAAATATACAATAGACTCAAATGTACATCAAAACGACTCAAAACAAAGATAAAACTAACTAAAAACACACTAAAACAATGGAATAAAGATGTGTGCTTTGCACTACATCAAATATCCCCACACTTAACCTTTTTTCGTCCTCGAAAAAGTTGCAAATGGAATCAGAACTCATATCTAACTTAACAACCATCAATTACCAATTAGCAAAATATACTCACGCGTTAAAAAGCAACAATCAGTATTTCTGTCCGATTAAACCCAAACACCAACTTTCAAGCCCCCGTTTAGTGTTCCAATTCATTTTACCTAACATATCAATCAATCTATGTGAGTCACACTTAACAGTTACAACTCTACCTAATCCCGTCTCACGGTCATGTCTAGGCACGGATCAAACCATATAGATTTACCCTACCACGTTAAACTAAAATTTGCAGGTTTTTAGAAATTAAATGAAATATGAATGAATGGATGGAATATTAGCATCATTAAGCAAATCAAACTTTCGTCTAGAGGCGTTTCAACCAAGTCACTATCCCGGAAGGTAACACATAGATTAAGTCATAATCAATAAGCACATAAGAATCAACGCAGTGGTGTTTCAATCAGGCTGGAATCCGACGTGTGACACATAGGCGAAACTTAGATTTTCGAATAAATAAGCTCAAGAATTATGGAATTATGGATGCGGGCGCCACCGAAACTCGGATTTATTCTCATAAAAAGAGGGTGGTGTGCTATGAAATTTTAAAAACCTCTAAATTTTAACTTAACGTGGTACCTATCACCCTATGTTGTCAGTTTCAGTATTACCGACACCCTAAGATGAGTACCTACAAGATTTCATGATTTTAATTCAATTATTTCCTAAACGACACAAACAGGATATTTAAACTTTACTAGCTAGCTGGGTGTACCAAAACATCACTAATTAGACGTTTTTTCTATTATTTAAACATTTAAACTCACAAACAGATCCAGTTGTACTATCATTTTACAAGTATAAGTAATTATTTCCAAGGACATTTTTTTTCAAAATTTTTCTAATTTTTTTGTATTTTTGAATTTTTTTTATAAACAAGACAGACTAACTAAACTAGACACTCACTGGGTCGGGACACCATGTCATAAGCTTGAAGATCAGTGATAACGTGTGTAGAAGTGCAAAAGATGGAGCAAATCCTGGGTCGGGACATTAACTCCCACAACAATATTGGAAAGTTACCACCATAACAACCACCTCAATGTCAGAATTAAAGTATCAAAATTGTGTCTTTAGATAAGTGACTTTACATACTAGTCACTATGACTCTTTTGATTTGATTCCTCTCCACAAAGGTAGTATTAGTGCATAAAGTCAAGTCCTTGGAATATCGAGTCACCGTATATTAAAAAGCAAGGATCTTTACGAACCGCATTCACAATTCACAACTTCTAGCACCCTTCCAAGTAACTAACACACCGATTCTACATAGACGTAGAAGTGTGAATGCCCGAATCAACAAAGCATGCACATTGGTGAATCGCTCCAACGGTTGTAAAGATCCATTTTCAATGTTAAAATATCATATTTTGAAGTCACTAACACACCCAATTTTGAATCCATAAAGGCACTAACTATTTCATTGGAAGTTCATCTTCCCAAAGTGATTCAAAGAATTTAGCCAAGGATGCCCATGAAATCAACAAAGATTAAACTTGTATAAACACTCAAAGGCATCATTACAAGATTTCAAATTTGTTAATTGTTTATAAAACCTTGGAAATGAAACTAACTACAAGAAAATACAGAGAATTCTTCAACAAAATGGCTACAAGTTCCTACACAAGCTCCCACTACTACAACTGAGCTAAAACTATAGAAACAACATAGAAAATTCGTGGTATATACAATGGTGAATGTGTGTTCTGCAAATGAGGCTTGAAGGTTATATATAGTCTGCCTGGAGGGTTAGGCACGACCCATTCCTTACTAGGCATAGTCCCGTGCTTGGGTACAGTCCGCTCCACTATAACGGCCTCTGAAAAGCCTGAGAAAGCTGTTCTGGCATGCATGGCACGGGGGTGTGTTGAGTTTGACACGCCCTGTGTTGGACACTTGGCACAAGGTGTTTTGAAGTTTGGCACACCCCGTGCTAGACACTTAGCACATGGTGTGTTGAGTTTGGCATGCCCCGTGCTGGACTGTAGGTCCATATGACTCATCTCAGATTGATCTCGTGACAGGACGTCTCATTAACACGGAGTGCGGAATCCTACCATATTAACGTTCGTATACTAATTGACAATAGAAACAGTAGGTAAATAAACTTTCTCTTTTTATATCATCAAACACATAGAAGTTTACAGTTCAACTCTCTGCTCTCCCTTCACTTTCTAAACAGATTCTGTAAACTCTCTATTTATAGAGACACGCTCTACAATAGACGAACTTAGCAAGTTCGCTTCAAAGATGCTTGGGCGAACTTAACAAGTTCTCCTATAATAGGCTAGGCGAACTCATCAATTTCGCCTCTAGCAGAACTTGTTCTGTTACTTAAACAAAATCTATACAATTACATAAAAACATAAAGACAATAAGACCTAAACTATTAAAAAGATTTTGTCATACATTCTATGTCCTAACAGACTCCCCCTTGACAATAGCTTGATCTTCTGTCTTCAGTCTTTATGACGGGCTCTTCCAGTTATCTGGTAATCTGCTACCTGCATGCACTCCATATCTCTGACACATCTCCAACACTCTTTTATACTGCAATCCTTGTTCTCTCCATTCATCAGTAAACATAATCTCATTCTTTCTTAACGTCCTCTGATCTTTCTTTGAGAAGTTATAAAGATTCATTGCATCATAGAAACTAACAATGACCTTATTATCTTTCTCATCAATCCTAGCTTCACCAGTATTCACATCTACGTACCACCATTTCATATTCCCCAGAAAATCTTGTGGTATTTTCTTCAATGGTATCTTCTGTACAGCACGTACTGGCTTGAACATATACTTCCAAGTCACAATCTCAGTCTTTTGATCTACAATCTTCACTCTTTTTCCTTTCTGTGGCTTTAATCTTTCATACTTCCCTGATCCACCTTCTCTTTTAATCAGGTTAGCAATCACATCGGCTAATCCACACTTTGATATATTAATCAGTGGTTTTGTAGCTAGACTATTCATTTCACACCTTGGCAAGGTATTGAAATACTTGATCCTAGACTTTAAGTATTGAAGACCATCAGATCTTTTAAGAGCAAACAACTTCGTGTCATCATCATAAAACCAACTGATGATTCTTCCAATACACCTCTCTTTATTCACATATCTTTCTTTCTGAGCAGGTTGTATAGGTGACTTTGGTTGTACTTTCATCCAACTATTAACTACTTCACTCCACTGTTCTCTAGTCATTCCTGTATTTCTATACATCACAGGTTCTTCATTCAGCTTAGGAGACACAGTATGAGTAGTATCAACATTAGAATCTATCTTGGATTGAGCAGTATCATCAGGTGTAGTGATATCTTCAACAGAGTCCATAGAATCTGTTACTCCATCATAAGAAAACTCAGGAATAACATCATCTTGGATGAAGTTATATCGAACATTCAGACCATCACTTCCTTCATATGTAACTTTATCTTTACTCTTTTCTATCTCAATTTCTACAATCTCTCCTTCTTCAACTTCATTATCCATCACATCTTCTTCAACATCATCAAATAATTCATCAATATCATCCAGACATTCTAACTTCTCAGCTTCTTCTTCTTCAGAATCAGCAAAGAATTCCAATAGTAAAATATCTTCATTCACTCCAGAATCATTCTTGGTTCCTTCAATATTTCCTGATGTAGACTCCCCCTAAAATCTTGATATTGGATTCACGTCAGCGTATTGACGATCATCCTCAACATTACCACTAGGATCATTGTCATCATCATTCTTTCTTTGAACAGAATCAACATGACAAGTATCATGTATCCTTAATTCCCCTGAGCGTCAAGACGCTCAACAAGTTTGGACACCAATAACTGCATGTCAGGAATCTGTGTAGCTTGTTCTTGAATGACCAACTGTCTCTGAGTATCAGTAGACACAAGAGTATCTACTTGAGTCTGCAAAGCTAGCACCTGTGATTCAAGGAATCAGGTAAATTAGTATCACCGGAACTCATATCTACAACATTTCCTTTAGCTTCATGAATAAGTGAGTTAACAGCTTCATTATCAAAATCATCCATATTCATACCCAAATCTAGTTCATTATCTTGAGCAATCTCTTCTTGAACTGGTTCATTAACAGGAATGTGAACCTGTTCTTGTGGAATAGGAACTTGTTATTGTTGTTGAATAGGAACTTGTGGTTGTTGTTGTTGAATAGGAACTTGTAGTTGTTGTTGTTGAACTTGAACTTGTTGCGGTTGTTGTTGAGTTTGAACTTGATTCTGGACTTGGCCTTGAACTAACTTCTCAAGATGAAACCAATTATCATTAGGTGGCTCAACATAATCAGGATTGATTAAGTGATCAAACAACGGAGTTGGAACAAGAATCAAAGCAACATTTTGTTGTTTAACCTTAGTACAATCAGTAAAGATTCATTTAGACATAGGAGTCAAGGTCAAACGGATTGGATGCTGAGGTAAATCTGGAATTAAATGGTTCAGAATCATTTGCATGAACCTAGGGTACATAAGAAATCCTTGACCTTCTAGAGGATTGATATGCATGAACAACTCACGGTATATATACAAAGCAAAGTTAAACCGTTTGTTCAGGGTCATAGCGACCATTGCAGCTTGTAATGCACTCTTCAAACCATCAGTACCAGCCTTTCTTGGAGACAAACATTGTATGATGACGTGCATAAAATACCTCCATTCTACAACCAAACCTCCTTTTCTTGCTTGTGTATCATTTGGTCTTCCTCTGAAAACACCCCATAATTAGTGTTCCAGGATAAGACATAGGATCGTCAACAGCACCTCCCAATGCCAAAGCAGCACGAATAGTTTCCACTGAAATAGCTACCTCAGTATTATTCACTGTAGCACGAAGTACGTGAGGTTCAACATCTGTATCTTGATGTACTGTATCCCATAATTGTTGAATATACGGTAAACTGATGTACGAATTAGCATATAAGGCCACATGCAAACGTGAACGATTCAGAAAGTTGATAATTCCTTGAAAATTAACAGCTTTAGACATATTTGGATCTAACAACGCCACTTGATTATGTTTGTATTCGACACGACGAGCCATCTGTAAATGTATTGGACAAAAACACACATTAATCATCAAACAAACAAAAAAAAAATCAAAAGAAATTTTTAAAAAATTTCAACACACAAAAAAAATCACAAGTCCAAAACACTACTGAGCCCTTAGGCGAAAATAATAAGTTTGCTTAGTGTTGCAAGAGGCGAACATAATAAGTTCGCCTAAATAAGTGCGCTTGAACAAGTTCGCATGAACCAGTTTGTCGATACAACTTCTACAGCAGATTCTCAAACATGTCTAAATCGTCAAAATTTTCAAATTAAACACATCATCAGCATCGATTAACAACCACGACACACTATTAAGCATCAATTTCAAGATTTAAATCCAGAAAACCTTGTTTTTCTCAGAAAACGTAAGAAATTCAAAAAAACCGATGAACACAGGTTAAAAAGAACATATTCCCATCGATTTAACGGATAAAAATCTTCAAAATTACCTTAGAAAGATTCGCAATTCAAAACCGATCCAGAAACAAACACAAAAATTTCAAATCGAAAACCCTAGATCAGAAAATCACAAGTTCGCTATAAAACTGTAAGTTCGCTTGGTAAGTTCGCTCTCACAGGAAAGAAGATAATACGGATAAGTTTGCCTGAACAAAATATTTAATCACAATTAAGTTCGCTTCATTAGGCGAACTTGTTAAGTTCGCTTAACAAGCCTCAGGCGGACATATTAAGTTCGCTTAATCAGAACCAGGCGGACATATTAAGTTCGCTCCAAACCTTTGCCATGAACAATTTCTTCACTTTCAACACATCACATTCTTGTGAACTTCCATCTGTAGCATGTATCCGATCCAATCCCGAATCATTTTAATAAAAATAAAATTCTCATGGAAGATAGAAACAAAATATTTTTGGATTTTATCTGTACAAACGGAATCACACATTTTTGGTTTTTATCTGAGCAAACTGAAACACATATTTTTGGATTTTATATGAGCAAACTAAAATACATATTTTTGGATGAACATCATGAGCAAGAAGATCATATCAGTATATGAGCAATTCATCACACAGTTTATTATCAACTATGGGTAACCTATGATATGAAATAATCAAACTCATTCTTATGTAACTCAAATCTTTTTCAATTTTATGTAACTTTTGCAATCAATTTGAATAATACTTGAAATGATACGCGATAAATTTCAAAGTAAACAAGATCAGATCAGGAAATGCTTAATTTTTCATTCTGAATTTGTAATACAAAGCATGAATTCTTAAATTGTCAATATTATATAATTTGAAACTATAAGCATTTTTCTTTCAAATTCATGTGAGTTAGTACCATTTAGATGAAAAACATTGTGTACCCCACATATATGCCAACAGAAATTTAAATTTGCACCATCATCAAGACATACACAGTTTATTGCAAGATTAGATCAATCTCCAAGATGAAATTATCTCTATTAGCACAAATATAGAATAGCAGATCCCAAAGGATATAAGAATCAGAAAGATTCAGAATCAAAAGATTCTAATGAATTGGCTTTATAATGAGAATCAATAGATTCAGGTCGGAGGATCCAACTATTATCTAGATAAATTTCAATGAAATCAGAATAGATGATGTATCTAACTGATCCAAGGGTGAATGTTCTAACAAATGTTGTCAGAAACATATCTTAGTTCAGCAACACATTGCATGTTTTTCGGGGCATGGGCAGTGAAGTGAACTGAAAGAGATTGTGCTAAAGACATAATTCGATATTGGCCTCATGAAATTCTTAAAACCATATATTCTATATCTGATAATGAACTTTTACACACACACCCAGGCATATAATGGATTCAAATAACAGATGTAATCATATCATATTTAATTTTCACACTACTATTGGTTCAAAAACACTTCTAGTCTATTGACAATTCAAGTTTCAAACTCATATTCAAATTTAAAACATATTATCAAGATTAGAGCATTCAAAACACTATCATTTCTTATTTATACAGACTTTGAAATTTAGATCAAATCAAATTACTTTAAAACTCTTATATATCAAAGGTCTACTATGGTCATGTGTAATGAACTATTCACTTATGTACTATCATTTCTTCTATAACTTCAAATGATGTCAATTTTATATTTTTCATTTTGTTTTGAATTTTTATAAATAACAATTTTTTAACTGAAATTTAAAATGCAGAAATGTAATAAAGCAATAAAAAAAATTTAAAACAAAATCTCCCATGAAAATTTGTTTTTGAAAAAAAATTATCCGGGATTGATCATACCTATCATTTTGATCAGAAATTCAAACCTGGTACGATCAAATGCCTTGGTAAAAAGATCAGCAAAATTATCATCTGTATGTACCTTTACCAGCTCAATCAACTTCTTATATACAAAATCATGAATAAAATGATATCTAATTTCAATGTGCTTTGTTTTACTGTGCTTAACAGGATTATTTGTGATAGACATTGTAGCATTATTATCAATAAACATGGAGGTTCCTGTAAAATTCAAACCGTAGTCTCTTAATTGCTATTGGATCCACAAGATCTATGAACAACAACTTGCAGCAGCAATGTATTTTGCTTCACATGTTGAAATGGAGACCGTAGTTTGCTTTTTTCATTGCCAGGAAACTAGACGATTACCCAAGAACTGGCAACCACCTGTAGTAGATTTCCTGTCCAAACAACAACCACCAAAATCAGAATCAGTGTATGCATTGAATTCAAAGTTAGAACCATGTGGAAACCATAGTCCTAATCTTTGTTTTCCTTTCAGATATCTAAAGATTCTCTTTACTGCAATCAAATGAGACTCTTTTGGTTTTGCTTGGAACCTGGAACAAATACACACAGCGAACATTATGTCTGGCCTTGAAGCGGTTAAGTACATGAGAGATCCAATCATTGCACGGTAGAGTCGGCTATCAACTTCTTTTCTATCCGGGTCAGAATTCAATTTATTATTGACCGGATTGGAGTATCGTATGGGGTACAGTCCTCCATCTTGAACCGGCTCAAGATGTCCTTTACATACTTGGACTGATGAATAAAGAAACCATCTTCCTTCTGATTAACTTTAAGACCTAGGAAAAATGATAACTCTCCCATAGCTGACATTTCAAACTTTGATTTCATAATACTCTCAAACTCTTTGCACAACCCTTCATTTGTAGAGCCAAAAATAATATCATCTACATATATCTGTACCAGTAGATATTTCCCCCCTACTTTCTTAATGAATAAAGTCGAGTCAATATGTCCACGAATAAAATCATTTTCCAAAAGATGTGCAGACAACGTTTCATACCACGGTCGAGGAGCTTGATGAAGACCATAGAGAGCTTTATCAAGCTTGAAAACTTTAGACGGATTAATTGGATCTTCAAACCCCGGCGGCTGACACACATAAACTTCCTCCTTGACTTTACCATATAAGAAAGCACTTTTTACATCCAATTGAAACACCTTAAACCCTTTGTATGAAGCAAAAGCAAGAAACAACCGTATAGCTTCAAGCCTAGCAACAAGAGCATAAACCCCAGTGTAATAAATTCCCTCTTGTTGATTGAAACCTTGTACAATTAATCTTGCCTTATTTCGCACTACAACACCTTGATCGTCTTTCTGGAATTTAAACACCCACTTCGTACCAATTGAATACACACCCTTTGGAAGATCTACAAGATTCCAAACTTTGAGTTTGTTAAACTGAGAAAGTTCTTCCTGCATGGCCTCTATCCAATTGTTATCACGTAACGCCATTTCTACATTCTTTGGTTCGACCTGAGAAATAAAACAGGAATGTGAGCATACATCAAAAACACCAGTATCCTTAAAACCTGTATACAAGCAAGTGTTGTCAAGAATAGAACGCGTTTGCACTCCATCACGCAAATTCCCAATGATATTTGTAATCGGATGAGCTTTGAGTTCCTTGATTGATGCAACCTCAGGAACCGACAACACATCAACTTAAGTTGTATCAAATTGATACGACTGATCTTGATTAACTGGTATCTCCAAGTCTAGATTTATAGGAATCTCCCCCTGAGCCTGTGATAAATTCGAAGGTTCATTAACTATCAAAGGATCAACAGAAGAATCTTGAAAAATAACATTTTCATCTTCACTATCAGACTCTTGTGTTCCCGAACACGAAGCATTATTAGGATCTGGAGCAGATGTAGAAGGAACAGATGATTGTGGAACCACAGTCGGTAGAAAACCACTATTCTGTGCATCCTGACATGAATATCAGAAGGTAAATGAAAAGACTTGAATAAATTCTCATAATCAAAAGCCCAGTCTGGTCCAATCGCTATTTGAGGTAAAGACCGATTAGAACAGTTAATATGAAACCATTCTTCAACCTGACGAGTCTCTTTGTTATAAACCCTCTTGGTAGTAAAATTTGCAACATACCCCAGAAAGATCCCTTCAATAGCCTTAGCACTGAACTTGGTTGGGACATCTCGAACTTTCAATAGGGTGCATGGATTTCCAAAAGGTAGTATTCCAGATTCGGCTTACGATTATTAAGCAACTCATAACATGTCTTGTTGTGTCTCTTAACCGTCAAAACTTTTTTCAAAACATGACACGCAGTATTCACAGCCTCAACCCAAAAGTTACTGGAAGCTTAGAATCAGCAAGCATCGTACGTGCCGTTTCAACCAAAGTCCTGTTCTTTCGTTCAGCAACACCATTTTATTGAGGTACACATGGCGCACTGAATTCATGATGAATTCCCTTTTGAAGACAAAATAAACTCATCTTGCTATTTTTAAACTCGCTGCCATTGTCACTCCTAATTCTTCTGACTTTCTGTTTGAACAAATTCTCTAAACCCAGGATTAAGAATTGTACCAACTCTGTGGTTTCGGCTTTAGAAGCAAGGAACTTAACCCATGAAAATCTAGATAAATCATCAGTTACTACCAGACAGTAAGATTTACCACAAATACTCCTGATACTAATCGGTCCGAACAAATCCATGTGTAGTAGCTCCAAAGGAGTTACAATAGAATTCTCTGTCTTAGATTTGTGGGACTTCTTGTGTTGTTTCCCCTTCTTGCAAGGAATACAGTCATCAGGAACTGAAAATTTCATTTTCGGAACAAAAACCAGATCATTCTTCACGAGATAATTCATTTTTCGATAATTGATGTGAGCAAGTTTCCTGTGTCACAAAATAGAATCCGACTCAGACGCCTTGGAGAGTAGACAAGTAGGAATTGAATCCGTTGTAGAAGCAACACTCATGTCTAGGACATATGTGTCATTTCTCCTCGGAGCCTTCATTAGAATCCATTCGTTAGGAATCACAAAGCCCGGTTTCAAGATATAACACTCAGAATCATTGAAATGAAATGAGAACTTCTTGTCACACACTTGAGATACACTCAAAAGATTACGTTCAAGTTGCTCCACATAGTTCACTTTCTCAAATTTGACTTTTTCATTCTTTAAAGTACCCTGACCAGTTATGTACCCACCTTTATTTCCAGCAAAAGCGACATAACCACCATCAATATTAATAACATCTTCCAACAAACGAATATTCCCTGTCATATGTCGAGAACAACCACTATCCACATACCACGTATTGTTGATAGTCCTCCTTGGTTGCCCCTACATAAACAAAGAAAATCAGTTAGAAATTGGAACCCAAGCCATTGTGGTCTTGGGTCGTCCAGATGGATCAAAATAAACAACTTCAAGCAATTCACAATCAACATTGTCATCAACCTTTGGAACATAAGATTCACAATTAGACCTTCTCAATGAAGACATAGTATGATTAATTGGAAAAACATTATTAGAATTATGATTATCAGATTCATGTATTTCCAAAAATTTCTTTAGTTTTCTGTTACGTCTTCTTCGTTTTGGTCTACAAAGTTTGACCTCAGGTTGAGAACCTTTTGGAATTCCAACATGTGGAATCTCAAACTTCTTTTGAAAAACAACTGGTTTAGAAATACGCGTATCATGTTGCTTAAATCCCAAAGATTTAGCAAATGATTGACAAGGCATATTCTTTACAACACTAGACATAGGCTTTTCCCTATTTTGTCTTTTCAGAATCGTCACCACTCGTTTTTGTGAGGGATCACTCTTTAATTTGCCTTGATTCTTATAAGGACAGTGAATCAGAATATGACCAACCTCATTACAGTGAAAACAAACTCTTCTATCTTGATGATTTATGATATAAGGAGTTTTTCTCGAATTTGATGACCCATCCGATAAACAATCTTCAGAAGATTTTACTGAACAGTTGACTGGCTTCTTTTGAACAAAAACTTGTTTAGTCACCGTTGATAAATTCTTCTTCTGATAACCAGCAGCAACAAAACCACTTGATTGTAACATTTTGGAAATTTTAGGTTGATCAACTTTCACCTCATCAGGTTCTGTTAAAATGCATCTATCACGGGTAACATTTTTCACTACCTTTGGTTCATCAAGTTGCACTTCCTTAGGAATGCCTTCAACCTTTTTATCATCAAAAACTTCATCCTCCGAATCAGAATCATAGATCATATCTTCACCAGTTACTGGATTTACTTTCAACACCGTCTTTGGATCAATTTCCTCTTCATGAATAATTTCTGGTTCAACCACATAATTTGCATTGAATGGTGGAGGAACAAATCCAATTCCAGCAACCCTCTTTGTAGAATCATCATTAGCATTAAAGTAATCTAATACCATAGATGAATTTTCAAAATTTTCCAGCTTTCTATGTAATTTGATCACTTCAAATTCTTTATCAGAAATTTCTTTGTTCTTCTGAGCGACAATTTCATTTCGCTTCTCAATCTCAGCATAAGCCATATCCAGATGATATGCTTGTTCCTTATATTTCAATCCCAAAGAGTTCAAATCTCTTTTCAAAGACTCAATTCTATCTATACACAATTTATCATTATCTTTCAATTTTTGATTAACCAAATGCATCGATTTCATATCACAAATTAAATTTGTGTTATCACCCATTACTTTTTGCATTTTATCTTTTATACTGATGCAATTAGAACAATAAATGTGACAGACATAATCTTTTACCTTTGAAGGATCTGACATATCTGCCATGAAGACTTTGCAATGGGAATATTTTCAGAATCAACACCATCAGAAGAATTTTGAGTTACTACAATATCATCTTCAGATACACCAGATGCAATATCAGATTCAACCTTATGTACTTGATCACGATCTTCATCAGCACTAGGCAAACTCTCACCATCACTTGGGCTATCATCATCAGTTGACTCTTCAGATTTTGTAGAATGAATCTCAGCTACAAACGCTTGACTTACAGTACCAACCAGATCTTCAAGATGAATACCACAGTCATAATTTTAATCATTCTGAGCAACCAAAGCAGATGATGCAGATGTACGATTAGAATTTCCAGAGCCAGAGGAGCCATGTGACTGATTAGGATTGTTCTGAAAGTTATTAGGCTTCTTCTGAGAATCAAATTCAACTTTTGATTTCACACATTCTTTAGAAAAATGATCATACAACGAACTTTGGTTTTGTCAATTCCCATACGTGAACGACTGTTAGAACCAATATACTTTCTTCCAGTCTTCTTCAAAAAATCCTTTGCTTGTCGCATCTGCATAGCCATATTCCATTGAATGTTCATCTCTTCCAGATCAACAGGATCAATCTGTCTGAAATCTTCCTCAATAACATCTGGATAATGAATCTTTCCTCCAATAAAATTTTCATAAGAAGCCATAAAGGAAGAAAACATCGCTAAATAATCATCAGCAACTCTGTGATTCATATTATGTGTTCCAGATGATGAAGAAGTAGTATTTGCAGAGAAACCAGAATGACTTGGAACCCCAGAACAATGATCATTAGAAACATCTTGAGTATCACCAGAAAAGAACGCAACCCATGCACCAGTTTTGCCAGAAGACTTAGCAAAATACATTGAAGGATCTTGGATATGCTCCATATTAGTTTCCTTCTTCTTTATATTCAAATCATGTGATTGAATCTTGCCAAAAACCTCTTCAAGAGACTTAGTTTTATACTTGACATTCTCTTTTATCAAAATCGTATACACATCAAATTTAGATGGTAATGCCTCAAAAAACTTATCATTTATCTCTTCAGTCTCATAAACCACTGAAGCACTTGACAACTCACTCAACAAATGATAGAATCTCGTTGCAAGATCATCTAAAGATTCATTTTGAAAGTGCTTGAATACTAAGAACTGCTTCTTCAGTAATTCTTTTATGCTTTTCTTAACATCCCAACTACCTTCACACTGCTTTTGTAATGCTTCCCACAATTGTTGAGAAGTCCTGAATTGTTTAAAACTATGATAAATTTCTTTAGGAAGAGACATAGAAATACTAGCCATTGCCTTCTTTTCCCTATCAAACAATATTTTTTCTTCTGTGGTTAACGCAGATACCGATTTAGGAACATCATCCTTTCCCATCCAAGTATATGTCGGATGTGTATAGCCTTCCAAGATTGGAATCCATAAACTTGTATCAGTAAAAGATACGAACTGATCAAACCGATCTTTCCAGTTAGAATAATTTGCAAGACTTGACAATTTGGGTGGTTTCTGAGATGTACCAATCTCGTTATCGTAATTTAACATATTAGTCACTTGCACCATATTTTCCATTTTCTAAAATTTTTTTCCAAGTGTTGAACAAATACTCCCCTTAGGCGAAGATAATAAGTTCGCTTCAAATCCAAACAAGCGAATTTGATATCAAGCGAACTTGATAAGTTCGCTTACCCAAGAAAATCCATGAAGTTCGCCTACTGATTAAGTTCGGTTAAACTGAGAGAAGCGAACTTAATAATTTCGCTTGCTAAGTTAGGCTGCAACAAATTTTAGCAAGTTCGCTTACTGCAGCTGAAACAAACTCAGCAAGAACTTTAACCCAAACACGAACAAACATCACCAAAAATCAGCATTTCTCACAGATTAGAAGGAATTTGAGGAAATTGAACCGTAGGATTTAGTATTTTATATATTAGAACACTTCTATCAGATTAATTTCACCAAAATCAACTTCAAATCCACGAATTCAGTAGTAAAATCAGCTTCAAGAACTTGAAAAATCCAAGGATACAAAAACTTCTAAAAATGATCAATTTCTTGTCAAATTGTACACAAAAACGTCTCTAATCACCAAGAATCAAACACAAATCATGAGCAAAAGCTCTGATACCACTTGTAGGTCCACATGACTCATCTAAGATCGATCTCGTGACAGGACGTCTCGTTAACACGGAGTGTGGAATCCTACCATATTAACATTCGTATACTAATTGACAATAGAAACAGCAGGTAAATAAACTTTCTCTTTTTATATCATCAAACACATAGAAGTTTACAGTTCAACTTTATGCTCTCCCTTCACTTTCTGAACAGATTCTGTAAACTCTCTATTTATAGAGACACGCTCTGCAATAGGCGAACTTAACAAGTTCGCTTCAAAGATGCTTAGTTCGCCTCTAATAGGCTAGGCGAACTTATCTAGAAGAACTTGTTCTATTACTTCGACAAAATCTATATAATTACATAAAAACATAAAGACAATAAGACCTAAACTATTACAAAGCTTTTGTCATACATTCTATGTCCTAACATGGACACTTGGCACATGGGTGTGTTGAGTTTGGCATGCCCCGTTGAGTTTGGCATGCCCCGTGCTGGACACTTGGCACATGGTGTGTTTAAGTTTGGCACACCCCGTGCTGAACACTTGGCACATGGTGTGTCTAATTTTGGCACACCTCGTGCTTGTCTTGCTGACTTGATCAAATCTTTGTCTTTTTTGCTCGTTTTTTGTTTCTTCGAACAATTATTGGTCTTTTGGTCTTGAAAATTCAAGTTAAACCAATTAAGGGTCTAATCTACTAGAATTTCAAGAAAACAAACATAAATGGAATGAAATTTTATGTGAAAAACATGTATAATTTGGTGCAGATCAGTCGATTCCAGCCATTTTCACTCAACCCAAACACACACTTTACACACACACATCTCTAGAAATCCAACCTTATGCACCAGTTCGCATTACCAAGTTCGGTTCGTATCCGCGAATGAGAATTCGGCGACAAACTCAATAAGATAGTTTCGAGGTAAGGTTCTAACCCACTGTTTAAGGCTTCGTTATGTACTATTAAGCTAGTAGTACTTGATTAAGTAATGCCAATATGTTTTAGGATATTGGGCAAGGTGTTTATACAACCTCAGTGAAACTAAGCCAAGGTGTTGTTGAGGTGAGTTCCTAAAACATGATGTGTACATCATTTAAAACAATCATGGCCTCGTTATACTCCATTTTGGCATGTGTTGAAGCACTTTTGTGTGACAAACACTCTGGATAGAGTCTTAGTTTTGTACTTTCATTGTATGTATTTGTCTTTGTTTGTAAGTGTCTGTATGTATTAGTTATCGAGTTATATTTACTAATGCATGTTGATAGTTGCTGAAATCTCTAAGTGTTTTGCGCACTTGTATGTGCGTAGGAATTAGTTCTTGCGTACTTATCAAGTACGCAAGAATACCTTGCGTACTTGCTAAGTACGCATGAGCAATTTGCCCTACGCACTTGCTAAGTGCGCAGAGATCAGGTCGTGTATAAAAATAATAGGTTGATAGTAGATAAGTACGCAGTCATATACGCAGACTTTGTATAATCAGTATTTCTCTCTGTAACCTTCAAGTGTTTATAATAGACGAAAGTTTAAAGTGATTCTCTTGTCGGTTTACTTTGTGTTGTAAGACTCTCCACCTAGTCACGGGTATTCCGCACCCGGTCCGACTCAGGAACGCACTTGCATGTGACGATTCGCCGCACCCGGTCCGACTCAGGAACGCACTTGCATGTGACGATTCGCCGCACCCGGTCCGACTCAGGAACGCACTTGCATGTGACGATTCGCCACACCCGAGGGACCTTCAAGTGGTATCAGAGCATTGCTCTTGATTTCAAGTGTTGTGAGTGTGTTTGGAGAGTTTTCTACAGAGATTTTACAAGAAAAAGTGGGTATTTTTGTTAATTTTTTTGATAAAATAGGGGTAGCTCTTGAGCACTATTTTAGAAGCAAAAATAACTCAAAAACTTGACTTTTGTGTGTATTTGAGTGTTTTGAGCAACAAATGTTCGTTAGAAACAAGTTTCTGGGCTCATTTTGTTTGTTCATCTGTCTGATTTTTTCCATCTCCGGTGAAATTCCAGTGACCGAAATAGTTTGGTGAGAGTTGGTGAAAAGGTTATCTGCGTACTTACCTTTTCTGGCAAAAATTAGAATCTTGCTGCGTACTTACCTTTTCTGGCAAAAAGTAGAGTCTTGCTGCGTACTTACTAAGTACGCAAGACTAATCTTTCTGCGTACTTAAGTTAACTCCTACGTACTTATCTTCTACTCCTGCGTACTTATCAAGTACGCAAGAGCAAATCATAAGTGCGCAAGACCATTTCTCTAAGTGCGCAAGGCCAATATCAAGTGCGCAAGTGTCTTTGACCTTTCTAAAATTTGACTAAGTGTTCACCATGTCGAATATTCAGAACCTCGGTAACCTTCTGAACTATGAAAACGAGATCGGAACACCTCAGAAACCGCCAAAGTTGCTAAATGTAAATGATTATTCTAACTGGAAAGCACGCTTTGAGCATTACATCTCTTATACCGATTCTTCGTTATGGATACCAATTCTAGAGGGATATAAGCATCCCATACACATTTATCTTGATGAAGTAATGCCCAAGCCTATCGCTAAACTCGATGAAGAAGAAAAGAAAGTTTATGATCGAGAGAAGAAGGCTCACGGTTCTATCACTATGGCCTTGACTAGGGAGTTATTCCACAGTTTCAGAGGATATGATAACTCCAAGGATCTCTGGAAGGCGTTACAGAAGAGATTCGAGGGCAATAGTGACATCAAGAAAAGTAAATGGGATCTCCTCAGGAAGCAGTATGAGTGCTTCAGATTTCTGAAGAACGAATCTATAGACGAGCTCATCTCTAGATTTTATCATCTGCAGACCGAGTTGAAAGCTTTTGAGCTAAAGTATCCTGATGAAGATTTAGTTAAAAAGTTTCTGGATGCTTTGCCTCCCAAGTTTGAGATGTATACAACCCTGATGAGAAAGAATTCTAAGTTCTATGAGATGACAATTGATGAGGCAATTGGAAAGGTTCATGACATGAACCTTAAAAGAAAGGAGAGCTCAAGAAGACCTCAGATACAAGACCCTTCAATGTATCATGGGACGTCTTCTACAACCAAGTCATCGGGCTCTGGAATTGCCCTTTTCTCTGGAAACTCTCATGAGGAAGAAACTGTAAAGGCTTGTGGTGGTCATGCATGCTATGAAGCATCTGGCTCTGGATCTCATCATCAGAACTCCTCAAGAAATCCTTCTCCCACATAGCTATCCAATCAGTAATAGCCAAGATAGCTGAAGATCATGTGGCTTTATTCTCATCTTGCATGCTTGCCTATGAGAACTTCATTGGAGGTAAGCTAATGGATCCTGAAACTATCGAAGAAGACTTTAATCAGGTGGATCCGGATGATATGGAGGACATGGACATTCAGTGGAATATGGCCATGATCTTGAGGAGAGCCAATCATTTCCTGAACAGAACAGGAAGAAAGTTCACTGGTGGGCATTCAAATGCCAAGGTTGGTTTTGACAAATCCAAGGCCAAATGCTATAAGTGTCTGAACTTTGGACACTTTGCTCGTGAATGTCAAAAGGACAGAGCACCGGCTTCGGGTTTCACCAGACCTAGCCAAGGAAACAGCCATGGCTACAACAACTCAAACAACCACAATCAAAGCCAAAGTGGATCGTCCAATTCATTGGTAGCTCAACAGGACGAAAGCTTTGATTGGGGCATTCATCTGGAGGATGCTCTTATTGCACAAACTTAGGTTGGTCTCATGGCTGAGATTATGGAGATGATGGAAGATGAGGAACGGGAAGCTTCTGTGGCTGACCGAGAAGAGTCTACAACTGCTGTTGCCTTCATGGCTATCGGAGAGGCATCACATTCATATTGTAGCTTTAAGCTACAAAGAATTGAAAACTCTAAGCTTCAAAAAATTGAAAACTCTAAGATTCAAGACAAATGTCTAGGCTTAAAAATTGAAAACTCTAAGCTTCAAGACAAATTCGAACCCCTTCGTATTGCAGCTTTAAGCTACAAAGAAAATGAAAAATGATTTAAAGATTCAATTGAAACATTGAAGAAAGAAAAACGTGATTATTCACTTAAAATGTGCGATCAACAGCTTCACTTGGATATTGCATATAAGGGGTTAGAGAAAAGGAACAATGAGATCAACAAGCTGCAAAATGAGATCTTGCAGTTGAAATGTACTAATGAGAAGTTGAAAAATTCTCGTTTTGTGGTGGAACACTACGAATCTGTAGTGAGACAAATGAATGGCTTAGGGCTGGGTACTAATGCCATTCCTCCACCAGTTAGCGGGAAATTTGTCAGCGGCTTAGTAGACATTGATCTAACTTGCCTTGATGAGTCCTCAGGTAAGGATGATTCCTCTAACAAGAATGATTCCTCAAGTAAGGCTGACTCCACATCTAATGAGGAGTTCTTTACTGCTTCTGATGATGGGTCTGATAGCACCTGCCCCGAAGGAGTAGTATCTGAGGAGTTGTTAACTGAACAGAAAGTCAAGAAAAACATTATCACTAATAGTGAATTATATTTTAACTGAACCCGATATCATTGAATCAAATGATAAATTAAAGGTAATGCTTTAAGGAGGGTATAAAAATCTTAATTAAGTTAAGAAAGAAGCTTTTTCAGCTCACTATGGGCTGGGTTATAAAGAAAATTTGCAAAAATACTATTCTCCCAAAAACCTATCTATATCGGGTCAAACTCCTGTTCAAAAACCAACTCCTCCTGCTCATAATGCTGAGTCATCTAATGCCAGATCTAATGAGCCTTACAGGAGGACTTACACAGACAAGAGGACTTGCTTTCACTTTGGTCTGGTAGGTCACATCCTTGTGAACTGCCCTTCTAAGAACGAAGGGAAACGGCGTATTGTTTCACAACCGGCTGTCATCCCTAAGTCACCACAAGTGAAGCATCCCAAAAGTCCAAAAGCAAATGTGGTGAAACCACCAGTAAAACCGACGGTAAAGCCAAAGATAATCACTGAGGCTAAACCATCTGTTTCAAGAAAGAGAAAGCAACCTGCTATACCTTGTGTATCTATCTCTGGTAGTACACATACTGGTGAGAAATCCGTGGTGAAACTCTCTAAGCCATAGAGGAGGAGAAGGAATAAGAGGTTGAGAAAGGTAGAACAGCTGACTAGAGTTCAATCAGGTGAAGCTTCCATTAGTTCACCGACTGTTGTTGAACCTAAGTCAACTGTTCCAGTTAAGAAACAGAAGAGATCCTAGAACAACAAAGATAAAAATTCTCAATCTCCTAGTCCTAATTCTTCTAAAGATTCATCCATTTTGAACAGTAATGACTGTGAGTTAAAAGTGGTTGTTTATTTTGAAAAAGACGGACGACCCAAGACCACTATGGCTTGGGTCTCCAAATCTAACTAATTCTTTTTGTGACTCATGCAGGGACATCCGAAGGGTACTATCTCTAACCATTGGTATGTAGATAGTGGATGTTCCCGGCACATGACAGAAAACATGGCCTTGCTTCAAGACGTGAAACCATTCAGAGGCGGCTATGCGGCCTTTGCTGGAGAGAAAGGCGGTAGTATCACGTGTCAAGGCGTGCTGTCAAATGGTTGTGTCAGCTTTGACAATGTCAACTTTTGCGAGCAGCTAAAGCATAACCTGTTGAGTGTCTCCCAAACGTGTGACAAGGAGTACTCGGTGATGTTTGACAAGAATGAATGCTTGATACACAAACCTGGTTTTGAGGTTCCCGAAGATTGGATTATGATGAGAGCGCCAAGAACAAACAACACCTATCAGATTGATATGAGCGTGGCAACAACCACCTCATCAGTTGCTACTTTTTTCTTACCAAAGCGACAGAACTTGACTCTATCTTGTGGCATAGGAAACTCGGACATATTTCTTATCGTAAAATGAATCATTTGGTCGAAACGGTTTGGTAACCGGTGTTCCTAATCTGAGATTTACCGTTGTAGATGACTGTATGCCTTGTAAAAACTCTATTGATATCCCTTTGGAGCTATTACATATGGATTTGTTTGGCCCCATAAGTATCAGGAGTATTGGAGGTAAGTCATTTTGTCTTGTTGTAACTGATGATTTCTCACGTTTTTCTTGGGTGCATATTTTAGGTACGAAGGACGAAACTGCTGACATTCTTCTATACCTGATCCTGAGCTTGGAATCTCTGTGCAAGCTGAAGGTTAGAAGAATAAGGAGTGACAACGAACTGAGTTCAAGAATAATTTGATGGAACTTTTCTGTCTCAAGAAGGGTATCCGTCACGAATTTAGTGCCCCGTACACACCTCAGCAGAATGTAGTTGCAGAACGGAAGAACAGAACCTTGATCGAGACTGCAAGGACGATGCTGTCGGATGCAAAGCTTCCTGTCACTTTCTGGGCAGAAGCAGTTAATACAGCTTGTCACGTCTTGAACAGAGTTCTGGTTGTGAAGAGGCACAACAAGACCTGTTATGAGTTGATCAACAATCGACTTCCCAATCTTGATTACCTAGTTCCTTTTGGTAGTCCCTATTCCTTGTTGCTACAGTATAAAGACCGCAAGTCTAAGTTTCATGCAAAAGCGGTGGAAGGCATCTTCTTAGGATACGTTGCCAACTCGCCTTGCAAGAGAGTGTACAACATAGGAACTCGTACTGTCAAAGAATGGTTTGAAGTGGATTGTAGTAAGCACAACATTCCACTAGAACCAACTGGTCTAGCTTGGGGTTTTGATTATGATGCGCTTTTCAAGTCATTCAATCTTCCTGATTTGTCTGCAGTTGATGCCGCAAATGTATATGAATTATTTAGTGGCGGTGATGACTCCAGTTTCTCAACTCGTGCTACTGTACCGATTGTAACTCCTGATTCCAATGCTGCATCTGCATCTGGAACTATTAATGGTGATAACAGTGAAGATGTTCTTGTTGACGGAAATGACGCTCAAGCTAATCCTAATACTAGTGTAGGAAATGAAGCTCCAGCTGATCCAATTAACATTGAATCTTCTTCTTCTGGAACACAGGATATGGGGGAGTTAAGCACGAACCTTGATTCAGAAATTCAGGAACCGAATGTACCAGAGGCGAGAGTGCATAAGAATCATCCAATTGACAACATTATTGGTGATCCTCATGCCGGTGTTCAAACTCGTCATCGAACCATTACTGAGAACACTAGTCTCTACTCTGAGATACTTGACACTTGTGTCATGGAAACATGTCTGCATGCTGCATTCGTGTCCCAGTTAGAGCCAAAGAATGTGAAAGTGTAGGTCCCTCGGGTGTGGCGGATCATCACATGCAAGTGTGTTCCTGAGTCGGACCGGGTGCGGAATGCCCGTGACTAGGTGGAGAGTCTTACAACACAAAGTAAACCGATAAGAGAATCACTTTAAAATTTTGTCTATTATAAACACTTGAAGGTTACAGAGAGAAATACTGAGTATACAATGTCTGAGTATCTGAGTGCGTACTTGTCTACTGTCAACCTATCCTATTTATACACGACCTGGTCTCTGTGCACTTAGCAAGTGCGCAGGGAAAATTGCTCTTGCGTACTTAGCAAATACGCAAGGTATTTTTGCGTACTTGCTAAGTACGCAGGAACTAATTCCTGCGCATATACAAGTGCACAAAACACTTAGAGATTTCAGCAACTATCAACATGCATTAGTAAATACAACTCGATAACTAATACATAAAGACACTTACAAACAAAGATAAATACATACAGTGAAAGTATAAAACTAAGACTCTATCCAGAGTGTTTGTCACATAGAAAATGCTTCAACAAACTCCCCCTTGACAACAGCTCTGGATCGTCTTCGGTCTTCACTCTTCAGTCTTCGGTCTTCAGTCTTCGGTCTTCACAGCTCTGCATCTTAAGCTTCCATCTTCTTCTTGTAGTCAAGGCAAAACTTGATCACCTTATCATATTTAGTAGCAAGGAATTTCGTCCATTCGTCCGTATGCATGCAATATCTGTCTGCTAGTGCCTCCAGATCTTTCACAGAGAAATTAATGAAGCAGACTTCATCAAATACTATGATTAGTTCCCTCGGCACTAAACATCCACTTTCTGACCGTACCTTTCCTATCACCACAGCCTCGCCCATTTTAGGATCTACGTACCAGTACCACATGTCACCGAGGATATCCTGAGATAACTTGCTCAGGGGAATCTTGGTTTCACATAGCACTGGCTTGTATATCAGTTTCTTTAAGCGTTTCTTAGTCACAGGATGTCTAGCATTCTTATCCTTGACTCGCTTGGGCACTTGAGGCTTGAACACTTCAAATTTCCTAGATCTCGCTTCCCGCAGTAGAACCTGCCACAAACCCCTAGCCACTGCATGATTTGAGTTACCCAGCAGCTCTCGGTTTGCTAGGTTCACAAGGTCGTATTTAGGTAAGGAATTGAACGCTTCAATGGTTGGTTTCAAGTATTGAACCCCCCAGATCGTTTGATTGCGAACAACTGCTTATCTTCCTCGAACCTTATAACTAAGATCATCCCTGTTTCTCCTTGTTTGTCTATGATAGAAGTATTTTGCCAAATAGGAGCTGGACCCTTTGATGAACTAGCAGGCATATCTTTATCTTTCGGTGCCTCTGGATCCACATGTGTAGGGTCAACTGGGGAGGCTTCAGTCGATGCTTCAACGTAACTAGCAGTGTCGACTGAACCTGTGTCGAGCTGAGATTCAAAGGATGGCACTTCAAAGATCTCACCATCTTCGAACTCATACTCTCCTTCCCCGTCGCCCTTGGGAACTTCAATAACTACATCCTCATCATCTTCATCCCAATCATCACCAGAGTCGATCTCTCCTTCTTCAAGATTGTAGAGAGCATCGATCTGTGCTTCCTTGGAATAGTTAGGCTCTAAGTATAAGATCTCCTCGTCAGATAGATCCTTTAGAACATCAGCCGGTGACTTTCCTTTATCAACACCAGAGGTATCACCACCTTCCTGATGAGTAGACTCCCCCTCAGCCATTAGAATAGCAGAAATAGGCACGATTGCTAAAGCTTGGTGCTCACTTCCACTAGGACCGACTTCGGGATCCTTGTCTTTGTCATCATTCTTAGTCAAATCAATAGGATGACAAGGATCAGCACCAGTAGGTGTTGATGTCTTCTCTTTCTCTTTCTCCCTATCCCCCTGAGCATCAAGCTTCTTGGTCAGATCAGCAATTAGTTTGACCATCAGTTCATGCTCTTTCTGCTACATATCAAACCTCAGCTCAAGAGACGACCTGTGTCCCAGAATCATATTATTTGTCTTGATTAGAAGTTCGTTCTGGGCCATTACATTCTTGAGTCTCTCGTCTGTCCCCGTTCTCTGGCTTCTTAGAATTCTAACTTCGTCCACCAACGAATTAATCTGTGCCTATTGAGCATCAGATTCCTCCTTTGACTTCCGAACAGTTTCCAACAGACCAGCAACTTGGGTTTCCAGAATTTCTCTCCTTTCTTCATTAGGATCAGGATGTCTAGATGTAGACGCTTCAGCATTGTGAATTGGGGAGGAGAAGATAGTATCAAAGTCAAACCCCTGAGTGAATTCTCCATAGTTGAAGGGTTAACTTATAGGTTCGGTGGTTGTAGGGATTGTGGATGTGAGGTTGTAGGGGTGATGGAAGGTGTGATGGTGATTGACTCTGTGAGAATTGGAGTAGTCACCGCCACCTGGATAGATGTGACAGGGAGGGTCACAATCATAGGAACTTCCTCTGTGCTAGTAGTGACCGCCACATCAGGTTGTACCTGTGGCCTTCTTCTCTGTCTCCGGTATAATTGCTGTGAAGGTGGGGTAGAGGCTGAATCAGTACTTGCAGCTGAAACTTGTACTTGCTGCTGGGCACTAACCTCCACCACACTGGGAATAGCATGTTGCTGCCTATCCCCCTATTCTTGTTTATACTTTCACGCCTTTGTCTCTGAATAGCAGCGTCAGAGTCAGAATCTGGCTCATACTCACTTCTTGATGACTGTCGCTTTCTCTTTGAGGATGACTCAGGAAGGGTCACCTTCATCGTTCTCCTCGGGTGTGCCTATGATGGTGCATCATCAGAATCAGAAGAATCAAACTCTGTCTCTTCGGAGTCGGATCCCTCAGCACCATCATGACCTGCTTCTTCGTCTCCACTTTCCGACGATTCATCCACACTTTCAACTTCCTCTACTTGTTGTTGTTGTTCATCCGAATGCGCACTTAGCTCTGGCTCTGAGTCTTGGCTAAACCATCTCCAATCAGCCGGTGCCACATACGCTTCGTTTATCATGTGGCCAAAGAGTGTTGTGTGCTCAGGGGTAGGTTCTACACTGCCTGGCTTCAAGAATTGTGCAAACACCCTCTTGTCCACCCTCTTGACTTGCAATCTCTCCCCAGTAGCAGGGAGGTTTGGCAACGCATCGTCAATCAGTAGTTGCACAAAACTTGGGTATAACAAGAACCTGAACCACTCAGCCGTGTTTATCTGATCGTATATGGCTTTGAATATGTATCTTGAGAAGTTGTAGCCCTTGTTGAGAGATAAGCCAACCATGGCTGCAGCAAGATCATGACTCATTGCATCCTTTCCAGCCTTTCTTGAGGAGATGCACATGATCATGACGTGGGCAAAATATCTCCATTGATCGAGCACCCACATTTTCTTTTATGAAGCATAATCTCTAACACCGACGTACCCCATTCGTTGCCTCCAACAACCATCCATAAAGTAGTCAGGATAGGCTGTTGGGTCGGTGGAGAGATCTCAGAATTGCAAGACCCATCTAGTTGTGTCTTCAGAAAAGGCGATGTCATGACCCGCTACGGTAGCCCTTATAACATTGGGGGTTACCGTGCAATCATGCTCCGCGGTCTCCCACAACTGCTCGAGATATGGTCTTGAAACAATCGGGTCTGCAGAAATAGCATAACTGATTCTTGAACGGTTCAAGAATTGAATTATCTCTCGGTACTGCAGTGCAACACCCTTCCATTCTGGTTCTGTATGTGCTAGGAGATTGAACTCATTGGTAAACGCACGAACCATACCAATTAATTGTATAACGATGATGATACTAGTAACGGGACGAAGAATCGGTTAAGAACACTTGATTTTTTGAGTAAAATTTGAAGAGGGAAATGAAAAGGCGAAAAGTTTTGAATGAGGTAAAAAATATGAAAATTTTCTAAGTCATGTTTTTATACCCAACACAAAAAGGTCTTGCGTACTTTCTAAGTGCGCAAGACTTAACTCCTGCGTACTTACTAAGTGCGCAAGACTTAACTCTTGCGTACTTGTTAAGTATGCAGGGCTTACTTCATGCGCACTTGTCAAGTACGCAGAAACCCTTATGTGCGCAAACTTTCAACTCAAATTATGAAGATTTCAAGTCAAATAACGAACAAGATAAAAAAACATTCAACCAAGAGGATTCAAGATCAATTCAAGAAGGTTAAAGACAAATATTTTTGGCTTTTCTGAATAAAATTGAACTATACACAAACTTAAAATCTTTTTGATCTTTTCAAGATAGAAATATACACATATTCACACAAACTATTTTTGATTAAAGACACGAGCAGAGGATCATATCAGGCTAACTTATAGCAAAAATGATACAATATAAACATCAAAGAATATGGGATCATGTCATGTATTACTATTTATTCATACGTAATTAGCACATAAATAAGTAATTCAAGTTGACAATATTATAAGATTTGAAACTATAAGCATCTTTGTATCACGTTCTTGTGTGTTAAGGTATTATTTATAAGATATACAACGTGTACCCCACTAATATGCTACATTAATGTAAGTTGCACTATCTCAAGGCATCTAAGATTTTCCCAATTATTTTCTAAATTTTCAGAATGAAGCTACATCAATTAGCACAGGAAAAATCAAGCAGAATCCATAAGGATTATCAGGAATCATAAGATTCAAAATTGAGTGATTCATTTTCTTGGTTTCATTTGATTTCTTCATTGAATATCGGTATGATGATTCAGGATAATGAATATGGTGTTTGAGTATTCGGGTAGGGGAATCCAACTTTTATCTGGATTTGATTTCAATGAATCAAGAGTGATTCAAGGGTGAATACATGCTCCACGGTTAATGTAGAGACATGTCTTGATTCAATCTCTCCTTGCATACTTGTGAGTATGGGCAGTGAGATGAACCACATTAATTGTGCTAACGACATAACCCGAAACTGATCTCAGAAGAAAATTATTGCCAAAATTTAACATTCTTTATCTGATAATGATCTTTTCTATTCTTTTACGCACACACACTAGCAAACATAGGTTCAAATCACAGTTGTAATTTAGATTTAGTTTCCACACTACTAGTGATTCAAAGACGCATACAGCCTATTGACAATTCAAATTTACCTGTAAATAAACAGATTAAAAACATAATAATTTAAAAAATTAGGTAAGCATGACGCAATCATTTCCCATATGAGCAGTCTATGACGTTTAGATCATTTCCGATGTACTATCATTTTCTATTTTCTCAAGTTAACTTTGAAATTTTCTCAATTTTCTATTTTGTTTTTGATTTTGTAAAACATTTTGAAAATTAAAAGAGCTATATAGAAATTTTAAGAGACATAAAATTTAACTTTCATGAATTGAACTGATTTGAGAAAAATAATTTTTTACTCAGGATTGAACATTCCTATCAAGTTGACAAGATGCTCAAAACGGGATCGATCAAATGCCTTAGTGAAAAGGTCAGCAAGATTGTCATCCGTGTGAACCTTTACAAGTTCAATTAAATGCTTTTTAGCACAATCACGGATGAAAAGATGGCGAATTTCTATATGTTTCGTTTTGGAATGTTTCACCGGGTTATTTGTGATGGACATGGTGGCATTGTTGTCAATGAACAGAGGAGTTCCAGTGAAGTTCAAGTCGTAGTCTCTCAATTGCTACTGAATCCACAATATCTGAGAACAACTGCTCGCTGCAGCAATGTATTCTGCTTCACATGTTGAGACAGAAACCGTTGACTGCTTCTTACACTGCCAGGAAACCAGTCTGTCTCTTAAGAATTGACATTCACCAGAAGTTGACTTTCTGTCAAGGTTACAACCGCCATAGTCTGAATCAGTATAGGCTTTCAAGTCAAATGACTGCTGCTTAGAGTACCAAAGACCCAATCGGGGTTTCCCTTTCAAGTATCTGAAAATTCTCTTCACAGCTATCATGTGGGACTCCTTCGGTTGTGACTGAAACCTTGAGCATAAGCACACATCAAACATTATATCGGGTCTTAAAGCTGTGAGATACATAAGAGATTCGATCATCCCACGGTACAATCTGCAATCCACATCCTTTCCATCTTTGTCAGGATGCAGACCATGATTGACTGGATTAGGTGTGCCATAAGTACTGCTATCATTCATCTTGTATTTTTGACAAGATGTCCTGTACATACTTGGTTTGATGTAGATAAATGCCATCCTCTCTTTGACTGACTTGCAGACCCAGGAAGAACGACAATTCACCCATGTTACTCATTTCAAACTTGGACTTCATCACCTGTTCGAATTCCCTACACATCTCTTCATTTGTAGATCCAAAAATAATACCGTCGACGTAGACTTGTACATGAAGAATGTCACCTCCTGCTTTCCTAATGAAGAGGGTTGAGTTAATCTGTCCACGGTCAAAACCATTAGACAGTAGATGCTTAGATAATGTCTCATACCATGCCCGTGGCGCTTGATGAAGACCATAAAGTGCTTTGTCGAGCTTGTACACTTTATTGATATTATGCGGATCTTCAAAGCCGGGAGGTTGAGTGACATAGACTTCTTCATGTACTTTTCCATATAGGAAAGCACTCTTCACATAAAGTTGATAGACCTTGAAGCCAACATATGAGGCGTAAGCCAGAAACAGTCGAATGGCTTCAAGTCTAGCAACTGGGGCATATACTTCCGTGTAATCCAAGCCCTCTTGTTGATAAAAACCCTGAACAACCAATCTTGCTTTGTTCTTCACCACAACATGACGATCATCTGTCTTGCATTTGAACACCCATCTTGTGCCAATTGGTTGTACGCCCCTTGGCAAGTCAACCAAATCCCCCACATGCAACTTTTGGAATTGAGACAATTCATCTTGCATCGTCTCAATCCAGCAGTTGTCAGCAAGAGCCTCCTTCACATTCTTCGGCTCTAACTGGGACAAGAATGCAGCATCCAGACATGTTTCCATGACACCCGTGTCAAGTATCTCCGAGTACAGACTAGTGTTCTCAGTAATGGTTCGATTACGAGTTTGAAAACCGACATGAGGATCACCAATAATGTTGTCAATTGGATGATTCTTATGCACTCTCGCCTCTGGTACATTCGGTTCCTGAATTTTTGAATCATGGTTCATGCTTAACTCCCACATATCCTGTGTTCAGAAGAAGAAGATTCAATGTAAATTGTATCAATTGGAGCTTCATTTCCTACACTAGTGTTAGGATTAACTTGAGCGTCATTTCCTTCAACATGCACATCTTCACTGTTATCACCATTAAGAGTTCCAGATGCAGATGCAGCATTGGAATCAGGAGTTACAATCGGTACAGTAGCACGAGTTGAGAAACTGCAGTCATCACCGACACCCAATAATTCATATACATTTGCGGCATCAACTGCAGACAAATCAGGAATATTGAATGACTTGAATTGTGCATCATAATCAAAACCCCAAGCTGGACCAGTTGGTTCTGGTGGAATGCTGTGTTTACTACAATCCACTTCAAACCACTCCTTAACAGTATGAGTTCCTATGTTGTACACTCTTTTGCAAGGCGAGTTGGCGACGTATCCTAAGAAGATGCCTTCCACTTCTTTTGCATGAAACTTAGACTTGCGGTCTTTGTACTGTAGCAAAAAGGAACAGGGACTACCAAAAGGAACTAGGTAATCAAGATTGGGGTTCGATTGTTGATCAACTCGTAACAAGTCTTGTTGTGCCTCTTCACAACAAGAACTCTGTTCAAGACGTGACAATCTGTATTAACTGCTTCTGCCCAGAAAGTGACGGGAAGCTTTGCATCCGACAGCATTGTCCTTGCAGTCTCAATCAATATTCTGTTCTTCCGTTCTGCGACTCCATTTTGCTAAGGTGTGTACGGGGCACTAAATTTGTGACGGATACCCTTGTTGAGACAGAAAAGTTCCATCAAATTATTCTTAAACTCAGTTCCGTTATCACTCCTTATTCTTCTAACCTTCAGCTTGCATAGAGATTCCAAGCTTAGGATCAGGTATTGAAGAATGTCAGCAGTTTCGTCCTTCATACCTAAAAATGCACCCAAGAAAAACGTGAGAAATCAGCAGTTACAACAAGACAGGATGAGTTACCTCCAATACTCCTGATACTTATGGGGCCAAACAAATCCATATATAATAGCTCCAAAGGGGGTATCAATAGAGTTTTGGAGCTAGGGATTGTGAGACTTCCGTTGCTGTTTGCCCTTTTTACAAGGCATACAGTCTTATGCAACGGTAAATCTCAGCTTAGGAACACCGGTTACCAAACCGTTTCGGACCAAATGATTCATTTTACGATAAGAAATATGTCCGAGTTTCCTACGCCACAAGATAGAGTCAAGTTCTGTCGCTTTGGTAAGCGAACAAGTAGCAACTGATGTGGTGGTTGTTGCCATGCTCATATCAATCTGATAGATGTTGTTTGTTCTTGGCGCTCTCATCATAATCCAATCTTCAGGAACCTCAAAACTAGGTTTGAGTATCAAGCATTCATTCTTGTCAAACATCACCGAGTACTCCTTGTCGCACATTTGGGAGACACTCAACATGTTATGCTTCAGCTGCTCGCAAAAGTTGACATTGTCAAAGCTGACACAACCATTTGACACCACGCCTTGATACGTGATACTACCACTTTTCTCTCCAGCAAAGGCCACATAGCCGCCTCTGAATGGTTTCACGTCTTGAAGCAAGGTCATGTTTCCTGCCATGTGCCGGGAGCATCCACTATCTACATACCAACGGTTAGAGATAGTATCCTTCGGATGTCCCTGCACGAGTCACAAAAAGAATTAGTTAGATTTGGAGACCCAAGCCAGAATGGTCTTGGGTCGTCCGTCTTTTTCAAAATAAACAACCTCTTTTAACTCACAGTCGTGACTGTTCAAAATGGATGAATCTTTAGAAGAATTGGGACTTGGAGATTGAGAACTTTTAGATTTGGCAGTCCAAGACCTCTTCTGTTTCTTAACTGGAACAGTAGACTTAGGTTCAACAACCGCAGGTGAACTAATGGAAGCTTCACCTGATTGAACTCCAGTCAGCTGTTCTTGCTTTCTCAACCTCTTATTCCTTCTCCACCTCTATGGCTTAGAGAGTTTCACCACAGATTTCTCACCAGTAGGTGTACTACCAGAGGTAGATACACAAGGTTTAGCATGTTGCTTTCCCATTCTTGAAACAGATGGTTTAGCCTCAGAGGTTATCTTTGTCTTTACCATCGGTTTTACTGGTGGTTTCACCACATTTGTCTTTGGACTTTTGGGATGCTTCACTGGTGGTGACTTAGAGATGACAACCGGTTATGAAACAATTGGCCGTTTCCCATGTTTCTTAGAAGGGCAGTTCACAAAAATGTGACCAACCATACCACAGTGAAAGCAAGTCCTCTTGTCTGTATAAGTCCTCTTGTAAGGCTCATTAGATCTGGCATTTGATGACTCAGCATTATGAGCAGGAGGAGTTGGTTGGTGAACAGGAGTTTGACCCGATACAGATTGGTTTTTGGGAGTATAATATTTTTGCAAATTTTCTTTATAACCAAGCCCATAATGAGCTGAAAAAGCTTATTTCTTAACTTGATTAAGATTTTTATACCCCTCATAAAGCATTACCTTTAATTTATCATTTGATTCAATGATATCGGGTTCAGTTAAAATACAATTGTCACTATTAGTGATAATGTTTTTCTTGACTTTCTGTTCAGTTAACAACTCCTCAGATACTACTCCTTCAGGGCAGGTATTAACCGACCCATCATCAGAAGCAGTAAAGAACTCCTCATCAGATGCGGAGTTGGCCTTACTTGAGGAATCATCCTTGTTAGAGGAATCATCCTTACCCGAGGACTCATCAAGGCAAGTTAGATCAATGTCTACTAAGCCGTTGACAAATTTCCCGCTAACTGGTGGAGGAATGGCATTAGTACCCAGCCCTAAGCCATTCATTTGTCTCACTACAGATTCGTAGTGTTCCACCACAAAACGAGAATTTTTCAACTTCTCATTAGTACATTTCAACTGCAAGATCTCATTTTGCAGTTTGTTGATCTCATTGTTCCTTTTCTCTAACCCCTTATATGCAATATCCAAGTGAAGCTGTTGATCGCTCATTTTAAGTGAATAATCACGTTTTTCTTTCTTCAACGTTTCAATTGAATCTTTAAATCGTTTTTCATTTTCTTTGTAGCTTAAAGCTGCAATACGAAGGGGTTCGACCTTGTCTTGAAACTTAGAGTTTTCAATTTTTAAGCCTCGACATTTGGAACAAGAAATAACAGTAAAAGGATTAGAATCTACCTCATTTGATGAATGTGATGCCTCTCCGATAGCCATGAGGGCAACATCAGGTGTAGAGTCTTCTAGATTAGTCACAGAAGCTTCCCTTTCCTCAGCTTCCATATTCTCCATAACCTCAGCCATGAGACCAACCTGAGTTTGTGCAATAAGAGCATCCTCCAGATGAACACCCGAATCAAATCTTTCGTCCTGTTGAGCTACCAGTGCATTGGACGTTCCGCCTTGGCTTTGATTGTGGTTGTTTGAGTTGTTGTAGCCTTGGTTGTTTCCTTGGCTAGGTCTAGTGCTTTGTCTTTTTGACATTTACGAGCAAAGTGTCCATAGTTCAGACACTTGTAGCACTTGGCCTTGGATTTGTCAAAACCAACCTTGGCATTTGAATGCCTGCCAATGAACTTTCTTCCTGTTCTGTTCAGGAAACGCTTGGCTCTCCTCAAGATCATGGCCATATTCCACTGAATGTCCATGTCGTCCATATCATCCGGATCCACCTGATTGAAGTCTTATTCTATTGTTTCAGGATCCGTTAGCATGCCGCCAATGAAGTTCTCATAGGCAAGCATGCATGAAGAGAATAAAGCCACATGATCTTCAGCTATCTTTGCTATCGCTGATTGGATAGCTAAAGATGTGGGTGAAGGATTTCTTGAGGGGTTCTGGTGATGAGATCCAGAACCAGAACCAGATGCTGCATAGCATGCATGACCACCACAAGCCTTTATAGTTTCTTCCTCATGAGAGTTTCCAGAGAAAAGGGCAATTCCAGAGCCCGATGACTTGGTTGTAGAAGACGTCTCATGATACATAGAAGGGTCTTGTATCTGAGGTCTTCCTGAGCTCTCCTTTCTTTTTAGGTTCATGTCATGAGCTTGAACCTTTCCAATTGCCTCATCAATTGTCATCTCATAGAACTTAGGATTCTCTCTCATCAGGGTTGTATACATCTCAAACTTGGGAGGCAAAGCATCCAGAAACTTTTCAACAAATTCTTCATCAGGATATTTTAGCAAAAAAGCTTTCAACTCGGTCTGCAGATGGTAGAATCTAGAGATGAGCTCGTCTATAGATTCGTTCTCCAGAAATCTGAAGCACTCATACTGTTTCCTGAGAAGATCCCTTTTACTTTTCTTGAAGTCACTATTGCCCTCGAATCTTTTCTGTAACGCCTTCCAAAGATCCTTGGAGTTATCATATCCTCTGAAACTGTGGAATAACTCCCTAGTCAAGGCCATAGTGATAGAACCGTGAGCCTTCTTCTCTCGATCATAAACTTTCTTTTCTTCTTCATCGAGTTTAGAGATAGGCTTGGGCATTACTTCATCAAGGTAAATGTGTGTGGGATGCTTATATCCCTCTAGAATTGGTATCCATAACGAAGAATCAAAATTTGAAATGTATTGCTCAAAGCGTGCTTTCCAGTTAGAATAATCATTTACATTTAGCAACTTTGGCGGTTTCTGAGGTGTTCCGATCTCGTTGTCATAGTTCAGAAGATTATCGAGATTCTGAAGATTTGACATGGTGAACACTTAGTCAAATTTCAGAAAAGTCAGAGACACTTGCACACTTGATATTGGCCTTGCGCACTTAGAGAAATGGTCTTGCGTAGTTAGGATTTGCTCTTGCGTACTTAGTAAGTACGTATGAGTAAATGATAAGTACGCAGGAGATAAATTAAGTACGCAAAAGATTGGTCTTGCGTACTTGATAAGTACGCAGCAAAACTGAACTTTTTTGCTAGATATGGTAAGTACGCAGGTAACCTTTTCACCAACTCTCACCAAACTATTCTGGTCACTGGAATTTCACCGGAGATGGCAAAAATCGGACAGATGAACAAACAAAATGAGCCAAAGGGTCAGAAACTTGTTTCTAACCAACCTTTGTTGCTCAAAACACTCAAATACATAACAAAAATCGGTTTTTTGAGTGATTTTTGCTTCTAAAATAGTGCTCAAGAGCTACCCCTATTTTATCACAAAAATCAACAAAAATACCAACATTTGCTTGTAAAATCTCTGTAGAAAACTCTCCAAACACACTCACAACACTCGAAATCAAGAGCAAAGCTCTGATACCACTTGTATGTCCCTCGGGTGTGGCGGATCGTCACATGCAAGTGTGTTCCTGAGTCGGACCGGGTGCGGAATGCCAGTGACTAGGTGGAGAGTCTTACAACACAAAGTAAACCGATAAGAGAATCACTTTAAACTTTCGTCTATTATAAACACTTGAAGGTTACATAGAGAAATACTGAGTATACAATGTCCGAGTATCTGAGTGCGTACTTGTCTACTGTCAACCTATCCTATTTATACACGACCTGGTCTCTACGCACTTAGCAAGTGCGCAGGGCAAATTGCTCATGCGTACTTAGCAAATACGCAAGGTATTCTTGCGAACTTGCTAAGTACGCAGGAACTAATTCCTGCGCACATACAAGTGCGCAAAACACTTAGAGTTTTCAGCAACTATCAACATGCATTAGTAAATATAACTCGATAACTAATACATGAAGACACTTACAAACAAAGACAAATACATACAATGAAAGTACAAAACTAAGACTCTATCCAGAGTGTTTGTCACACGGAAAGTGCTTCAACAGAAAGAGGCTCTCGCTGACAACTGCTGGATTGAGGCGAGGCAAGATGAATTGTCTCAATTCCAAAAGTTGCATGTGTGGGATTTGGTTGACTTGCCAAGGGGCGTACAACCAATTGGCACCAGATGGGTGTTCAAATGCAAGATGGGTGATCATCATGTTGTGGTGAAGAACAAAGCAAGGTTGGTTGTTCAGGGTTTTTATCAGCAAGAGGGCTTGGATTACACAGAAGTATATGCCCCAGTTGCTAGACTTGATGCCATTCGACTGTTTCTGGCTTATGCCTCATATGTTGGCTTCAAGGTCTATCAACTTGATGTGAAGAGTGCTTTCCTGTATGGAAAAGTACATGAAGAGGTCTATGTCACTCAACCTCCCGGCTTTGAAGATCCGCATAATATCAATAAAGTGTACAAGCTCGACAAAGCACTTTATGGTCTTCATTAAGCGCCACGGGCATGGTATGAAACATTATCTAAGCATCTACTGTCTAATGGTTTCGACCGTGGACAGATCGACTCGACCCTCTTCATACGAAAAGTAGGAGGTGACAGTCTTCTTGTACAAGTCTACGTCGACGACATTATTTTTGGATCTATAAATGAAGGGATGTGTAGGGAATTCAAACATGTGATGAAGTCCAAGTTTGAAATGAGTAACATAACTGAATTGTCGTTCTTACTGTGTCTGCAAGTCAGTCAAAGAGAGGATGGCATTTATCTACATCAAACCAAGTATGTGCAGGACATCTTGTCAAAATACAAGATGAATGATAGCAGTACTTATGACACACCTATCCCAGTCAATCATGGTCTGCATCCTGACAAAGATGGAAAGGATGTGGATTGCAGATTGTACTGTGGGATGATCGGATCACTTATGTGTCTCACAGCTTCAAGACCCGATATAATGTTTGCTGTGTGCTTGTGCTCAAGGTTTCAGTCACAACCGAAGGAGTCTCACATGAAAGCGGTGAAGAGGATTTTCAGATACTTGAAAGGGAAACCCCGATTGGGTCTTTGGTACAGCAGCAATCATTTGACTTCAAAGCCTACACTAATTCAGATTATGGCGGTTGTAACATTGATAGAAAGTCAACTTCTGGTGGATGTCAATTCTTAGGAGACAGACTGGTTTCCTGGCAGTGTAAGAAGCAGTCAACGGTTTCTGTCTCAACATGTGTAGCAGAATACATTACTGTAGCTAGCGGTTGTTCTCAAATATTATGGATTCAACAGCAATTAAGAGACTACGGCTTGAACTTCACTGGAACTCTTCTGTTCATTGACAACAATGCCACCATGTCCATCACAAATAACCCGGTGAAACATTCCAAATCGAAACATATTGAAATTCGCCATCATTTCATCTGTGATTGTGCTGAAAAGCATCTAATTGAACTTGTAAAGGTCCACACGGATGACAATCTTGCAGACCTTTTCACTAAGGCATTTGACCGATCCCGTTTTTGAGCATCTTGTCAACTTGATAGGAATGTTCAATCCTGAGTGAAAATCTTGTTTTTCTTAAATCAATTCAATTCATGAAAGTTAAATTTTATTTCCTTTAAAATTTCTGTATAGTTCTTTTAATTTTCAAATATTTTACAAAACTTCAAAAAAAAAAAATAGAAAATGGAGAAAATTTTCAAAGTAATCTTGAGAAAAGAGGAAATGATAGTACATCAGAAATGATCTAAACATCATAGACTGCTCATATGGGAAATGATTGCATCATGCTTACTTAATTGTTTAAATTATTATGTTTTTTAATATGTTTATTTACAAGTAATTTGAATTGTCAGTAGGCTGTATGCGTCTTTGAATCACTAGTAGTGTGGAAACTAAATCTAAATTACAATTGTGATATGAACCCATGTATGCTAGTGTGTGCTAGTAAAATAATGCAAAAGATCATTATTAGATAAAGGATGTTAGATTTTGGCAATAATTTTCTTCTGAGATCAGTTTCAGGTTATGTCTTTAGCACAACTAATGCGGTTCATCTCACTACCCATACTCACAAGTATGCAATGAGAGATTGAATCAAGACATGTCTCTACATCAACCGTGGAGCGTGTATTCACCCTTGAATCACTCCTGATTCATTGAAATCAAATCCAGATAAAAGTTGGATTCCCCTACCCGAATACTCAAACACCATATTCATTATCCTGAATCATCATACCGATATTCACTGAAGAAATCAAATGTTACCAAGACAAATGAATCACTCGATTATGAATCTTATGATTCCTGATAATCCTTATGGATTCTGCTTGATTTTTCCTGTGCTAATTGATGTAGCTTCATTATGAAAATTTAGAAAATAATTGGGAAAATCTTAGATGCCTTGAGATAGTGCAACTTACATTACTGTAGCATATCAGTGGGGTACACGTTGTATATCTTATAATTAATACCTTAACACACAAGAACGTGATACAAAGATGCTTATAGTTTCAAATCTTATAATATTGTCAACTTGAATTACTTGTTTATGTGCTTATTACGTATGACCAAATAGTAATCCATGACATGATCCCATATTCTTTGATGTTTATATTGTATCGTTTTTGCTATATGTTAGCCTGATGTGATCCTCTGCTCGTGTCTTTGATCAAAAATAGTTTGTGTGAATATGGGTATATTTCTATCTTGAAAAGATCAAAAAGATTTTAAGTTTGAGTATAGTTCAAGTTTAATCAGAAAAGCCAAAAATATTTGTGTTTAACCTTCCTGAATTGATTTTGAATCCTCTTGATTGAATATTTTTATCTTGTTCGTTATTTGACTTGAAATCTTCATAATTTGAGTTGAAAGTTTGAGCACACAAGGGTCTCTACGTACTTGATAAGTGCGCATGAGGTAAACCCTACGTACTTAACAAGTACGCAAGACTTAAGTCATGCGTACTTAGTAAGTACACAGGAGTTAAGTCCGGCGCACTTAGTAAGTACGCAAGACCATTTTATGTTGGGTATATATACAGGACTTAGAAAATTTTCACAATTTTATCTCATTCAAATCATTTTCGACTGTTGTATTCCCTCTGCTCCTTCTACTCAGAAAATTTTGTGTGTTCATAACCGATTTTTCGTCCCGTTTCTAGTATCATCATTGTCTTATCATTATTTGGTGAGAATCTAAAGGCAGTTCATCCACCAAATAGAGAATTAAGGACCGATTATAGATTTTGAAATTTCTAGGGTTTGAATCTTCATTTTGAACGTTTATTTGTCGATTTGGTAACACATTAAGATTAAAGCATGTTTAAAATCATCAATCGAACCTTAATCAGTACTTAATTGTCCTTATTGATTCTTGATTTTGACCTTGACCCCTCGATTGACCGTCGTTCGTCTGGGTAGTCATTTAGGTCAAATTGTGACTAATGTAGTGGCTATTTGGTGTTGATATTGGTTCCATGGGTCTTGATCACTTATTTCGACCTTGTGGTGACCTAATCCACATAAATGTTCATCATCGGTTGAATAATTAGATTTCTGAAAATTTGAACAAGTGCAATTCTTGCGCACTTAACAAGTACGCAAGAAGTAATTCATGCGTACTTGTTAAGTACGCAAGAAAAAATTCCTGCGTACTTGCTAAGTACGCAGGACCAACACTTGTGAAATTTTCAAAGTTTGAAATTTCAATTCAATGAGTAACTGTTGTTCTTATTATGTTTTCTGTGTGTTTGTAGTGATGGCTCGTGCGTTTACAAGTGAGTTCAATCTCCTAGCACATACTGAACCGGAATGGAAGGGTGCTGTATTACAATACCGAGACATAGTTGACTTCTTGAACCGTTCAAAAATCAGTTATGCTATTTCAGCAGACCCGATAGTATCAAGACCGTATCTGGAGCAGTTCTGGGAGACCGCGGAACATGACTGCACGGTAACCCCCAATGTTATACGGGCTACCGTGGCAGGTCATGACATCGCCTTTTCTAAGGACACCATTAGACGGGTCTTGCAATTCCGAGATCTCTCCACCGACCCAACAGCTTATCCTGACTACTTTGTGGATGGATGTTGGAGGCAGCGTATGGGATACGTCGGGGCAAGAAATTATGCTTCATACAAGAAAATGTGGGTGCTCGATCAATGGAGATATTTTGCTCACGTGATGATCATGTGCATCTATTCAAGAAAGGCAGGGAAGGATGCAATGGGTCATGATCTTGTAGTAGCCATGGTTGGCTTGTGTCTCAACAGGGGCTACAACTTCTCAAGATACATCTTCAAAGCCATAAATGATCAGATAAATATGGCTGAGAGGTTTCGATTCCTGTTTTACCCAAGGTTTGTGCAACAAGAGGATGTTTGCACAATTCCTAAAGCCAGGCAGTGTAGAACCTACCCCTGAGCACACAACACTCTTTAGCCACCTGATAAACGAAGCGTATGTGGCACCGGCTGACTAGAGATGGTTTAGCCACGACTTGGAGCCAGAACTAAGTGAACATTCAGATGAACAACAAGATGAAGAGGAAGTTGAAAGTGTGGAAGAATCGTCTGAAAGTGGAGACAAAGAAGCAGGTAATGATGGTGCTGAAGGATCCGACTCAGAGTCTGATTCTTCTGTTTTTGATGAAGCACCATCACAGGCACACCCGAGAAGAACGACAAAGGTGACCCTTCCCGAGTCGTCTTCGAAGAGAAAGCGACAGTCAACAAGCAGTGAATACGAGCCAGATTCTGACTCTGACGCTGCTATTCAAAGACAAAGATGTGAAAGTGTAAACAAACGTAGGGGGATAAGAAGCAACAAGCTATTCCCAGTGAGGTAGAGGTAAGTACTCAGCAGCAAGTACAAGTTTCGGCTAGAAGTACTGATTCAGAATCTACCCCACCTTCACAGCAACTATACCGGCGACAGCGGAGAAGGCCACAAGTACAACCTGATGTGGCGGTCACTTCTTTCACAAAGGAGGTTCCTGTGATAGTGACCCTCCCTGTATCCTCTGCCCTTGTGACGGTGACTACTCCGATTCTTACAGAGTCAGTCACCATCACACCTTCCATCACTCCTACAACCATCATCACATCCACAATCCCTACTACCACCATTGAACCGTTCAATCAACCCTACAACAATGGCGATTTTACTCAGGGTTTTGACTTTGATACTATCTTCTCATCCCCACTTCATAATGCTGAAGCATCTACATCCAGACATCCTGATCCAAATGATGCAAGGATAGAAACTCTGGAAACCCATGTCGCTACTCTACTTGAACCCGTTCGGAAAACAAAGGAGGAGTCTGAGGCTCAACAGGCTCAGATAAATTCGTTGGTGGATGAGGTTACCATTTTGAGAAGCCAAAGGGCTGGGACACAGGAGAGACTTGCTAATGTCATGGCCCAGAACGAGCTACTGATCAAGACAAACAACATGATTTTGGGACACATGTCATCTCTTGAGCTTAGGTTTGATCTGCAGCGAAAAGAGCATGACATGATGGTCAAATTAATTACTGATCTGACCAAGAAGCTAGATGCTCAAGGGGAGAAAGATAAGGAGAAAGAGAAAGAGAAAGAGAAGGAGAAGACATCCAAACCTACTGGTGATGAGCCTTATCATCCTGTTGATTTGACGAAGGATGATGACAAAGACAAGGATCCCGAAGTCAGTCCTAGTGGAAGTGAGCATCAAGCTTTGGTAATCGTGCCCAATTTCGCTATTCCAATGGCTGAGGGGGAGTCTACTCATCAGGAAGGTGGTGATACTTCTGGTGGTGATAAAGGAAAGTCAGCGGCTGATGTTCTAAGGATCTATCTAACGATGATAACTTATACTTAGAGCCTGACTATTCCAAGGAAGCACAGATCGATGCTCTCTACAATCTTGAAGAAGGAGAGATCGACTCTGGTGAGGATTGGGATGAAGATGATGATGTAGTTATTGAAGTTCCCAAGGGTGATGGGGAAGGAGAGTATGAGTTCAAAGATGGAGAGATCTTCGAAGTTCCATCCTTTGAATCTCAGCTCGACACAGGTTCAGTCGAGTCTGCTAGTAATGTTGAAGCATCGAATGAAGCCTCCCTGGACGACCCTACACCTGTGCATCCAGAGGCACAGAAAGATAAAGATATGCCTGCTAGTTCATCAAAGGATCTGGCTCCTGTTTGGCAAAAGACGTCTATCATAGACAAACAAGGAGCAACAACGATGATCTTAGTTGTAAGGTTCGAGGAAGATAAGCAGTTGTTCGTAATCAAACGATCTGGGGGGTTCAAAACTTGAAACCAACTAGTGAAGCTTTCAACTTCTTACCTAAATACGACCTCGTGAACATAGCAAACCGAGAGCTGCTGGGTCACTCAAATCACGCAGTGGCGATGGGTTTGTGGCAGGTTCTACAGCGGGAAACAAGATCTGGGAAGTTTGAAGTGTTCAAGCCTCAAGTGCCCAAGCGAGTCAAGGATAAGAATGCTAGACATCCTGTGACTAAGAAACGCTTAAAGAAATTGGTATACAAGCCAGTGCTATGTGAAACCAAGATTTCCCTGAGCAAGTTATCTCAGGATATCCTCAGTGACATGTGGTACTGGTACGTAGAACCTAAAATGGGCGAGGCTGTGGTGATAGGAAAGGTACGGTCAGAAAGTGGATGCTTAGTGCCAGGGAACTAATCAGAGTATTTGATGAAGTCTGCTTCATTAACTTCTCTGTTAAAAATCTGGAGGCACTAGCGGACATGTATTGCATGCATACAGATGAATGGACGAAGTTCCTTGCTTCTAAATATTACAAGGTGATCAAGTTTTGCCTTGACTACAACAAGAAGATGGAAGCTAAAGATGCAGAGCTGTGAAGACTGAAGATTAAAGACCGAAGACGATCCAGAGCTGTTGTCAAGGGGGAGTTTGTTGAAGCACTTTTGTGTGACAAACACTCTGGATAAAGTCTTAGTTTTGTACTTTCATTGTATGCATTTGTCTTTTTTTTGTAAGTGTCTGTATGTATTAGTTATCGAGTTGTATTTACTAATGCATGTTGATAGTTGCTGAAATCTCTAAGTTTTTTGCGCACTTGTATGTGCGCAGGAATTAGTTCCTGCGTACTTATCAAGTACGCAAGAATACCTTGCGTACTTGCTAAGTACGCATGAGCAATTTGCCCTGCGCACTTGCTAAGTGCGCAGAGATCAGGTCGTGTATAAATAGGATAGGTTGATAGTAGACAAGTACGCAGTCAGATACGCAGACTTTGTATACTCAGTATTTCTCTCTGTAACCTTCAAGTGTTTATAATAGACGAAAGTTTAAAGTGATTCTCTTGTCGGTTTACTTTGTGTTGTAAGACTCTCCACCTAGTCACGGGTATTCCGCACCCGGTCCGACTCAGGAACGCACTTGCATGTGATGATCCGCCACACCCGAGGGACCTATAGCATGATTGATTTGTGAAAACGTTTTGGGTATCTTGGAACATTGTGATACCATTTGACGTTATTGACCGTTCCATATGTATATAACTATTTATAAGCGCTTATTATGTTCGGTGTGATGGGACCCCTCGAAAGGTCACCAATTATATATGTATTATCTCATGGGTGTTCCATGGGTTCCTCATATGTGTTTAATGAGTGGGAATTGGGAAATTACATTATACCCCATTTGGGTTTCAAGATACATTGGCAGTTTTGAAAATGTTTTGTTTATGAACTCACGAACATTATGTTAATTGTGTTCTATAAATGTTTTTGATTACACATCTCAGGTGATACATAGATAGGCAATCCAGACAGATAAATAAGGTAACCTTGGAAGGAATGGTTGGAGGCATGTTTACAAGAACAATAAGTCTTGTGGTTTTAGGTTCCTTGCTAGGAACCAGTAGACATGATGTAAAACTCTGTTACTATTGTAAAACAATGTTTATATGAATAAAGAATTTGAGGTTTAGTTTCCGATGTGTGTTTCTGTACCATTTTTCACGACTAACCAGTGCCTGGGGCTGGGTGTGACAAGTTGGTATCAGAGCCTCAATTTAAGAGATTTTGATACTAAGCAAAGTATCTAGACTTAAACTAGGACTATGAGAGTAGTCTAGAATGCCATAAGATAAGATGTATACATGCATTATGACATATAACGGGTAATACCTAGAAACCAGATAATTAAAAAAACATTTTTGGCCAAATGTAGTTAAATTCTAGATTTCTGGATTATAATCGGTTATACGAATTCTAATGTCATACATCTGTGTGTAGGTACTAGATGGCAGGACGGGGTCAAAGAATAAGTCAAGGACCTACTACAAGATCCTATACTCGTGAAAACGTAAATACAGACACTAATATAAACACAAATAATGACACCAACCCAAACCCATCAGTAGAACCCCATGTAGAAGAGGTGCTTATGGAATAAGCACAATTCCAAGGGGCGGTTGCAACAGAATTTACAAGGGTACTTCAAACAACCTTACTAGGAATCCTTGATGAAGCCATTCAAATGAGAATGGGTTCAAGCAGTCAAGGATCCAATAACAGGAATGAGGGAACCACGAATGGTGCAAATATACAAACAGAGAATACAAATAATGTGGCTACCAATAATAGGGTTATTGGAAGCCACGAGCCTGGTGAAATAACAAACCAGAGTGGAATAACCAAGAATGATAACAAGGAAGGTTGTTCATACAAATCATTCAATGGATGCCACCCGAAGCCTTTTAATGGCAAGAAGGATGCCATTGCAGCTATGCAATTGATAACATCAATGGAGGCCGTTATTAAATTAAGCGAGTGTCAGAGTGATCAGGTAGTAAAATTTGTTGCACACTCATTCAAGGATGAAGCACTCGACTGGTGGGAATCGGTGAAACAAGCAAAAAGGAGAGGAGAATGTGGATAATATAAAATGGGAAGATCTCAAGAGTCTAGTAATCAAGAAATTTTTCCCACAAAATGAGGTGGACAAAATTGAGACTGAGTTTCACAGGTTGGAAGCCGAAGTCTCACTCATAGGGACCACTAAGTTTAATGAGATGGCTCGATTAGTGCCACATCTGGTGACTCCTGAATCAAGAAGAATTAAATGTTATGTGTAGGGCTTCCCACCAAAGGTTCGTACATTAGTGAAAACTACCGCACCCCAAACGATGGATTCGACTGTTGAGCTTAGTGCGGTGATGTACGATGAGATGGCAACCCAAGAACCACCAAAGGTGGAAAATAAAAAGGAAGCAAGATGAGGTGGTATACAAGTTCAGACCCAGGAATAATAAAATTCCTAGAAGAGGAGGAATTGAATTGGATAGGAATATCCAAGAAGTAAAATGCCATACTTGTCAGAAGTTTGGTCACTCTGCACCCTAGTGCCCGAATGTCGAATGTTACAATTGTAATGAAATTGGGCATTACAAGATTTCCTGTCCTAAGCCACCTAGGCAGAGCCCGGCGGTGAGGCAAGGGGTGTAGGACGAGTATTTGTGTTAGGAAGATGTGAAGGGAAGAAGGATAATACCAAAGTAGTGGCATGTACATTTCTTGTCAATAACATTTATGCCAAAGTATTATTTGATACAAGAGCAAATAGGAGTTTTGTTTCCTATACCTTTACCTCGTATTTAGGCATGAAATCCACTCCACTCAATCATGCCTACTTAGTTGAAACTGCAAGTGAAGAACAAATTAGGATAACTGAATCGTAGCATGATTGTGCATCAATTTTGGTGACAATAAGGTATTAGTCAAACTAATGCCTATAAATATGAGCGAGTACGATGTTATCTTAGGAATGGATTGGTTGAACCTAAATTAGACACATATTGATCGTGATCAAAGGATCATTAAGATAAGCAAATCAAATGGAGAATGTTTGGTAATAAGAGGGGATAGCGATGATAATACGATTGAAATTATTTTGATAGACAAAGCTAAGAAACAATTGATTAAAGGAGATAGTACTTTCTTAGCCTATACTCTAGATGCTAAGGCCCAAGGGCAAATTAGGGATATACCTGTAGTTTGTAATCACCCAGATGTCTTTCCGGACGAATTACCCGGTCTTCCACTGGATCGTCAAATCGATTCCGGATCGAGCTTATACTTGGAGCCAAACCCGTTGCCAAGTCTCTGTACTATCTAGCTCCTTCGAAATTAAAAGAATTAATGAAAAAAATCCAAGAACTCTTAGATAAAGGGTTCATCCATCCAAGTACGTCACCCTAGGGAGCACCAGTGCTATTCGTAAAGAAAAAGGACAGAAGCATGCGGAAGTGTATCGATTATCGAGAATTAAATAAGCTAACTATAAATAATAGATATCCATTGCCCAAAATAGATGACCTATTCGATCAGTTTAAAAGAGCCAAATAATTCTAAAAATTTGATCTTAGATCAAGATATCACCATTTAAAGGTACAAGAAGAAGATGTACCTAAATCTGCTTTCAGAACCCGATACAGACATTATGAGTTCCTGGTCATGTCATTTGGTCTAACAAATGCCCTCGCAACATTTATGGATCTAATGAAAAGAGTCTGTAAACCTTTCCTGGATTATTTTATCATCGTATTCATCAATGATATTGTTATCTATTCTCGAAGTAAGGAATAACATGCCTAGCATCTCAAGATTATTTTGGAAACCATGATACGAGAAAAAATGTACGTAAAATTTTCCAAATGCGAGTTTTGGAAACAAGAAGTAAAATTCCTCATGCATGTAGTAAATGAAAAAGGAACACAAGTGGATCCAAGCAAAATTGAAGCCATTATGAACTGGGAACCCCCAAAGACTCCAACTGAAATCAGAAGCTTACTCGAATTAGCAGGTTATTACCGAAGATTCATAAAGGACTTTTCGAAGATTGCTACACCATTAACTGCCTTAACACAAAAGGCAGCAAGATTTGAATGGGGTCCGAGACAGGAAGAAGCATTTACTATTCTTAATAAAAAGCTCAGTAATGCACTGATTCTAGCATTACCCGATGGAAACGATGATTTCGTAATCTACTGTGAAGTTTCCCGAACTAGTCTGAGTTGTGTGTTGATGCAACGAGATAGGGTTATTGCCTATGCATCACGCAACTAAAAGTTCATGAGAAGAACTATACCACGTATGACCTAGAACTCGGTGCCACAGTGTTTGCTCTAAAGATTTGGAGACACTATTTGTACGGTACCAAATGCATGATATATTCAGACCGTAAAAGCCTCCAACATATTTTTAATCAGAAGGATTTAATTATAAGACAAAAGAGGTGGATGGAACTCATCAACGATTATGAGTGTGAGATCAAATACCATCCCGGGAAGGCAAACGTAGAAGTAGACGCCCTAAGTTGAAAAGAGAGGAGTAAAACGATTAGGGTGAAAGCTTTACAATTAGATATAAAAATGGATTGGATGGAAAAAATTAAGGAAATCCAATGTAAGGCATTAGAGGACGAGAACGATAAGAAGGAACGAATGGTGGGAAACAGAAAGTATTGACCAAGTGAGAAGATGGAATCCTGAGATTTGATCAAGAGTTTGGATTCCAAAATTTGGAAACATGCAAGAGAAAATAATGGATGAAGCACATAAATCGAAATATACAGTGCATCCCAGAGCAAATAAAATGTATAAGGGCTTAAGGGTTCAATATTGGTGTCCTAACATGAAGAGATCCATATGTTGGATTTATATGACCGAGTAACGACATTTGACAACACGACCATCGGGATAAGATCCAAAGAGTTACACCACGAACAACAATATATATTAAAGGTCGTTTAAGAGTTGAACGAGCCTTACATGAAACTAAACCAAAAGGGCAATTTATTATTTATGAAATAATCATCTAAGATTATCCGGGATAATCAATGGCGTAAGAGAGATTGTAATTTGGAATTACGGACTAATTAAGTTATATATATTGGATATATGTATATAATTAATTATAAAAGTTAATTAAATATATTTATACGGACCTTTTATATAATTAACCAAAGTGTTTGGTTATTAGTGATTATATGATAATAACAAGGATTAAAAGGGAATTAGTAGAAACTTAGAAACCCTAAACTTGGGGATTAAGTTTACTAATATATATAAATTGTTGGAGCATATTCTGGTGACAACGAGCTTGAAGATATTATGTCTTAGTCTTCGAGTCTTTGACTTGTAATTGATAGAATTGTTAGAAACAGTTAAAAGGGAGTCTGTTAGGACATGTTTTGTAACTGTTGATAAAATTCTATGTCAGTTCTGCTAGAGGCGAACTTAACAAGTTCGCCTAGCCTATCAGAGGCGAACTTATTAAGTTCGCCTGGTTTATCAGAGGCGAACTTAATAAGTTCGCTTAGCCTATTAGAGGCGAACTTAATAAGTTCGCCTATAGCAGATCATTTGTGTATAAATAGGAGATATCAATAGCAGATCGTTTGTGTATAAATAGGAGATATCAGTTTCTGTTTAGAATACAAGACAGATTAGAGACGAGAGAAATTATATGAAATCTTGAAAACTAATATCTTGGTGGAATACAAAGAGTTTATTTACACCGTTGTTGTTGATTGAGTTACACGAGCACGTTGATCATGGATTCTGCACGTTATCACTGTGGCGTACCGCAAGTCTAGAGATCCGTCACACACTGAATTAGGGACCTACAAGTGGTATCAGAGCATTTGCTCGTGATTCTTGTTGATTCTAGACAATTTTATATGCAAATTGACATCAAATTCATCATTTTTGAGTTTTTCATTTCATTGGAGTTTTCAAGACTGATTTTGATCTGATTTGGTGTTTCTGAAGAGGATTATGATGAAATTGATCCGATAGAAGCTTCTAATTGACAAATTACACGATCCTACGGTCCAATTTTGTTTAATTTCTTCAATTCAGTGATTAATAACGATTTTTGGATGTTCTTGGTTCGCGATTTTGGTTTGAAGAAGTTCTTGACTTTGATTCTGTTACGGCAAGCGAACTTGCTGATTTCTTGTGCAGGCGAACTTAGCAGCAGGCGAACTTGTCAAATTCGCTTCTCACAGGGTTCAGCCAACTTATTTTAGGCGAACTTAATCAGATTGTTGAATTCTGATAAGTTCGCTTCTCATTAAGTTCGCTTGGGTGTAGTATAGGCGAACTTATTATCTTCGCCTGAGGGTAAGACTGTTCAACACTTGGAAATTTTTTTCAAAATTTTTTTTAAAAAAAATGGCAAATATGGTTCAAGTCACGAATATGTTCAATTATGACAATGAGATCGGTACATCTAAAAAACCTCTGAAGTTGTTGAATCTAGCTGATTATTCTAATTGGAAAGATCGGTTTGACCAGTTCGTATCTTTTACCGATACCAGTTTTTGGATTCCGATTTTGGAAGGATATACGCCTCTGACTTATTCTTGGATGGGACAGGACAATGTTCCAAAGTCGGTGTCAGCGTTAACTACTGAAGAGAAGTTGTTATTTGATAGAGAAAAGAAAGCGATGGCTAGTATTTCGATGTCTCTTCCAAAGGAAATATATCACAGTTTTAAACAGTTCAAGTCTTCTCAACAACTGTGGGAAACATTATAGAAAAGGTGTGAAGGAAGTTTGAATGTGAAGAAGAGTAGAAAGGAGTTATTAAAGAAGCAGTTCTGTTATGACATGTTTTGTAACTGTTGATAAAATTCTGTGTAAGTTCTGCTAGAGGCGAACTTAACAAGTTCGCCTAGCCTATCAGAGGCGAACTTAATAAGTTCGCCTAGTCTATCAGAGGCGAACTTAATAAGTTCGCTTAAGTCTATCAGAAGCGAACTTATTAAGTTCGCTAAGCCTATTAGAGGCGAACTTAATAAGTTCGCCTAAGCACAGTGAAGCGAACTTGTTAAGTTCGCCTGGTGCAGAACAGTAGCTTATATATAGAGGTAACAGAGTCTGTGAAAAATAGATTAGAGTTAGACGATATCAGAGTAGACGAGAGAGATTCTTGTAACATGATATTGTGGTGGAAATACAAAGCGTTTATTTATACCGTTGTTGTTGATTGAGTCACACGAGCAAGTTGATCATGGATTCCGCACGTTATCACCGTGTCGTACCGCGAGTCTAGAGATCCGTCACGCAACGAATTAGGGACCTACAAGTGGTATCAGATCCATTGCTCTTGATTAGCAGAAGATTCGTGGTGTTTTCGTGTCCAATCAATATCAAAATTCAGAGAATTTGAAGGATTTTTCATCTTTTTCGTGTTCTTGATAAAAATGGAAGATTTTTGATCAATTTGGATTGATTTGAAGAAATTGATCCGATAGGATTGTTCCTAATCAGTTTCTACACAATCATACGGTTCAGAATTGCTTAATTCTATCATTTTGATCAGAGGTCATGATTTTCGGAATTTTTGGTTCGTGTTTGGGTTGAACAGCTGAACCAGGCGAACTTAAATTTCTGTTGCAGGCGAACTTATAGGCGAACAGATGACAATCTTCTGAAGCTGTTGTCAAGGGGGAGTCTGTTGGATCATATTCTGGTGACAACGAGCTTGAAGATTATGTCTTAGTCTTAGAGTTTTTGACTTGTATTTGATTGAATTGTTAGCAACAGTTAGAGGGGAGTCTGTTATGACATGTTTTGTAACTGTTGATAAAATTCTGTGTAAGTTCTGCTAGAGGCGAACTTAAAAAGTTCGCCTAGCCTATCAGAGGCGAACTTAATAAGTTCGCCTAGTCTATCAGAGGCGAACCTAATAAGTTCGCTTAAGTCTATCAGAAGCGAACTTATTAAGTTCGCTTAGCCTATTAGAGGCGAACTTAATAAGTTCGCCTAAGCACAGTGAAGCGAACTTGTTAAGTTCGCCTGGTGCAGAACAGTAGCTTATATATAGAGGTAACAGAGTCTGTGAAAAATAGATTAGAGTGAGACGATATCAGAGTAGACGAGAGAGATTCTTGTAACCTGATGTTGTGGTGGAAATACAAAGCGTTTATTTACACCGTTGTTGTTGATTGAGTCACACGAGCACGTTGATCATGGATTCCGCACGTTATCACCGAGTCGTACCGCGAGTCTAGAGATCCGTCACGCAACGAATTAGGGACCTACAAGTTCCTGGTCTTTAAACATTTTCAAAACGAATCCTTGGATGATCTTGCTACAAGATTCTATCATCTTCATAGTGAACTGGCTAGTGCGTCTGTGGTATATGAGACTGAGGAAATCAATGATAAATTCTTGGAGGCTTTACCATCAAAATTTGATGTGTAAACGGTTTTAATCAAAGAGAATATTAAGTACAAGACCATGTCTCTTGAAGTAGTTCTAGGGAAGATTCAGTCGCATGACATGAATATGATGAAGAAAGAGACTAATATGGAGCATATCCAGGATCCCTCAATGTATTTTGCCAAATCTACTGGTAAATCTGGTACTGGAGTGGCATTCTTTTCTGGTGATGCTCAAGAGTCTTCAAATGATCAGTGTTCTGGAGTTCCAATTTATTCTGGTCATTCAAGCCATTCTGGATTTTCTGTGACTACAACTTCAACATCATCTGGATCTCATTTGAATCAGAAAGTTGCTGATAATTATCTTGCTATGTTTTCATCTTTCATGGCATCATATGAGAATTTTATTGGTGGGAAAATACATGATCCTGAGGTTATTGAAGAAGATTTCAGACAGATTGACCCTGTTGATCTGGAAGAAATGAATATCCAATGGAATATGGCTATGTTGATGCGCCAAGCTAAAGATTTCTTAAAGAAAACTGGCAGAAAATATATTGGTTCAAATAGTCGATCTCGTATGGGTTTTGATAAGAGCAAAGTTCGTTGTTACAACTGCCAAGAGTATGGTCACTTTGCTAAGGAGTGTGTGAAGCCGAAGATATGGTCAAAAGAGTATGGTCAAAAGAAGCAGAATAATTTTCAAAACAATCAGCCTAACTTTCAGCATAATAGGAATCAATCACATGGTTCTTCTGGTAATACAAATCATGCATCTGCATCATCAGCATTGGTTGCTCAAAACAACGAAAACTATGATTGGGGCATTCATCTGGAAGACTTGGTGGGTGCTGTGAGTCAGGCTTTTGTTGCAGAAATTCATTCTGAAAAACCAGAGGAGTCGACCGATGATGAAAGTTCTAGTGATGATTCTTATGATGGTGACAGTGTTCCAAGCGTTGATGATGAGGTAGAATAAGGGCAGAATATTGATTCTGATGCTGTATCAGGGGTTGCTGAGGAGGATATTGTTCTTACAAAAAATGCTTCAGTTGGTGATGATTCAGAGAATATTCCCATTGCCAAAGTATTCATGGCAGGCATGTCTGATCCGTCTAAGGTAAAAGACTCTGTTTGTCATATTTACTGTTCTAACTGCATTTCTGTTAAAGATAAACTGCAAAAGGTCATGGATGATAACACAAACTTGATTTGTGACATGAAATCAATGCATTCAGTTAATCAGAAACTGAAAGATAATGATAAGCTGTGCATTGATAGAATTGAGTCTTTGAAAAAAGACTTAAATTCTCTTGGGCTAAAATACAAAGAGCAGGGTTATCATCTAGATATGGCTTATGCTGAAATAGAAAAACGTAAAGAAGTTGTTGCCCAAAAGAATAAAGAAATATCTGACAAAGAGTCTGAGGTGATCAAACTTCATCGAAAGTTGGAAAAATTTGAAAGTTCTTCAGTTGTTTTGGATTATGTTAACTCAAATGCTGATCCTACTAAGCGTGTTGCTGGTATTGGATTTATTCCTCCACAGTTTAATGCAAATTATGTGGTGGAACCTGAAATCATAAATGAAGAGGAGATAGATCCAAAAATTGTGTTAAAGGTGAATCCGGTGACTGGGGAGGATATGGTGTATGAGTATGATTCTGAAGATGAGGTGTTTGATGACAAGAAGGTTGAGGGCATTCCAAAGAAAGTGAAAATTGATGATCCAACAGTTGTTAAATCTGTTACCCTGGATAGATGCATTCTGACTGAACCTGAAGAGGTGAAAGTTGGTACTTCTAAGCTTTCTCCGATTTTACAGTCAAGTGGATTTGTAGCGGCCGGTTATCAAAAAGTGTATTCTTCAAAGGTGTCAACACAGGCTTATGTTCCAAAGAAGCCGATAAACTGTTCTGGACATTCCTCTGAAGCTTATTCTTCTGATGGATCCTCAAATTCAAAGAAAACTACTTATTTCAGAACTTATCAAGAAAGAAGAGTGTGTTTTCATTGCAATGAGGCTGGTCATATTCTAATCAATTGTCCTTACAAGAACTAGGGTAAAATGAAGACTGTTCCTTCACAACCGAAAGTGGTGAAGATTCTGAAAAGAAAAGATGAGGGAAAGTCATCTTCTAGTTTGGAGAAAAAGTTGCCTGGTCGATCTTTTGTTAAATCCTCTGGATTTAAACAACAAGATAAATTGAATGCTAAATCTTTTGTATGCAAAGAGAAGCTTGAGATTCCTAATGTTGGTGTTTCAAAATATTCTCATCAGGAAGTTAAACTGTCTAGACCTCAAAGGAGAAGAAGAAACAAAAAATTAAAGAAAATTTTGGAAACATCTGAATCTGACAATAATATATCAAATAATGTTTTTCAAAATCATAAAAATGGATCTTCTTTGAAAAAGTCTGATTGTCAAACTTCTGTTCCAAAAGTGAATGATAAGATTGATTGTAAATTACAAGAAGTTGTTTATTTTGATCAATCTGGACGACCCAAGACCACGATGGCTTGGGTTCCTATTTCTAACTGATTCTCGTTGTTTATGTAGGGACTACCAAGGAGGACTATCAACAATACATGGTATGTGGATAGTGGTTGCTCTCGACATATGACAGGGAATGTTAGATTGCTTGAGGATGTAAAACAAATAGATGGTGGTTATGTCGCTTTTGCGGGTAATAAAGGCGGGTACATAACTGGACAGGGAACGTTAAAAAATGACAAAGTTAAATTTGAAAAGGTGAATTATGTTGAGCAGCTGGAACACAATCTTTTAAGCGTATCACAAGTCTGTGACAAGAAGTTTTCGTTCCATTTCAACGATACTGAATGCTATATTCGGAAACCGGGCTTCGTGATTCCTGATGAATGGATTCTCATGAAGGCTCCAATGAGAAATGACACATATGTCCTTGACATGAGTGTCGCCACTACAACGGATTCAATTCCAACATGTTTACTCTCCAAGGCGTCGGAATCTGATTCAATATTGTGGCACAGGAAGCTAGCTCACATTAACTTTAGGAAGATGAACTACATTGTTAGGAATGATCTTGTTCTTGGTATTCCGAAGATGAAATTCTCAGTTCCTGATGATTGTATTACGTGCAAGAAGGGGAAGCAAAGAAAGAAATCTCACAAATCTAAATCGACGAATTCTATCGTAACTCCTTTGGAGTTGCTGCATATGGATTTGTTCGCTCCTATCAGTATCAGGAGCATTGGTGGAAAATCATACTGCTTGGTAGTAACTGATGATTACTCCAGATTTTCATGGGTTAAGTTTCTTTCCTCTAAAGCTGAAACCACTGAGTTGGTACAATACTTAATCCTGGGTTTGGAGAATTTATTCAATCTGAAAGTCAGAAGAATCAGGAGTGACAATGGCAGCGAATTTAAGAATAGAAAAATGGGCTTATTCTGTCTACAAAAAGGAATTCATCATGAATTCAGTGCGCCATATGCTCCTCAACAAAACGGTGTCGCTGAACGAAAGAACAGGACGTTGGTCAAAATAGCTCGCACGATGCTTGCAGATTCTAAGCTTCCAGTCACCTTTTGGGCTGAAGCTGTGAATACTGCGTGTCATGTTTTGAACAGGGTCTTGACCGTCAAGCGACATAACAAGACTTGCTACGAATTGCTGAATAATCGAAAGCCGAATCTGGATTATTTACTACCTTTTGGTAATCCTTGCACCCTATTGAAAGTTCGAGATGTCCCAACAAAATTCAGTGCGAAGGCTATTGAAGGGATTTTTCTGGGGTATGTGGCTAATTCGACCACCAAGAGGGTTTATAACAAAGAGACGCGCCAAGTTGAAGAATGGTTCCATATTGACTGTTCTAATCGGTCTTTACCACAAATGGCGATTGGTCCGGATTGGGCATTTGATTATGAAAAATTATTCAAGTCTTTTCATTTACCTTCTGATATTTCCGCTGAAGATGCTGCTGTTCTTTATGATTCTTGTCAGGATGCACAGCACAATGGATTTCTACCAACTGCAGTTCCAACTTCTTCGATTCCATCTACTTCTGATCCCGATCCTAATGTTGCTTCTTGTTCAGGTCCACAAGATTCAGAGAGTGAGGAGGATAATGCTATTTTTCAAGATTCTTCTGGTGATCCGTTGTTGGGAGATAGTCCTTTATCTTCAACATAGGCTCAGGGGGAGATTCCTACAAATTTAGACTCGGAAATTCCAATTAATCAAGATTATTCTTATCAATCTGAATCTACTCAAGTTGACGTGTTGCCGGTTCCTGAGGTTGCATCCATCAAGGAACTCAAAGATCATCCGGTGACGAATATAATTGGAAATTTACAGGATGGAGTGAAAACACGTTCTCTTGTTGACAATACTTGTTTGTATACATGCATTAAAGATTCTGGTGTTCTTGATGATTGCTCACATTCATGCTTTATTTCACAGGTTGAACCCAAGAATGTTGAGATGACTTTAAATGACAATAATTGGATAAAAGCTATGCAGGAAGAACTTGCTCAATTTGACAAACTTAAGGTTTGGAATCTTGTTGATCTTTCGAAAGGTGCGTATCCGATAGGAACAAAATGGGTGTTTAAATGTAAGAAAGACGATCGAGGTGTCGTGGTACGCAATAAGGCAAGATTAGTTGTCCAGGGCTTCAATCAACAAGAAGTAATTGATTACACCGAGGTTTATGCGCCAGTTGCGAGGCTCGAAGCTATAAGGCTGTTTCTAGCTTTTGCTTCCTTTAAAGGTTTTAAGGTGTTTCAATTAGACGTCAAAAGTGCGTTTTTATATGGAAAGGTCAAGGAGGAAGTCTATGTGCGTCAGCCGCCGGGGTTTGAAGATCCACTGAATCCGAATATGGTTTTTAAGTTTGATAAGGCTCTCTAGGGTCTTCATCAGGCTCCTCGTGCGTGGTATGAAACTTTATCCACACATCTTTTGACAAATGACTTTGTTCGTGGAAAGATAGACTCGACCTTATTCATAAAGAAATCAGGGGGAGATTACCTACTGGTGCAGATTTATGTGGATGATATTATTTTTGAATCAAAGATTTTGAGGGTGTTATGAAGTCGAAATTTGAAATGTCTGCTATGGGAGAGTTATCGTTTTTCTTAGGTTTACAAGTAAATCAAAAGGAAGATGGTTTCTTTATTCATCAGTCCAAATATGTCAAAGACATCTTGAGCCGGTTCAAGATGGAGGACTGTACCCCATATGATACTCCAATTCCGGTCAATCATAAGTTGAATTCTGACCCGGAAGGAAAAGATGTGGATTGTCGACTTTACAGAGCTATGATTGGATCACTCATGTACTTAACCGCTTCAAGGCCGGATATAATGTTCGCCGTGTGCATCTGTTCCAGATTTCAGGCAAAGCCAAAAGAATCTCACTTAATCGCTGTGAAAAGAATCTTTCGGTATTTAAAAGGAAAATAACGTTTGGGGCTATGGTATCCTCATGGTTCTAACTTTGATTTCAATGCTTATATTGATTCTGATTTTGGTGGTTGTTGTTTGGACAGGAAATCTACAACAGGTGGTTGCCAGTTCTTAGGTAATCGACCTGTGTCCTGGCAATGCAAAAAGCAAACCACAATCTCTATTTCTACATGCGAAGCAGAATACATCGCTGCTGCAAGTTGTTGTTCACAGATCCTGTGGATATAACAGCAATTGAGAGATTACGGTTTGAATTTCACAGGAACCCCTATGCTTATTGATAATAATGCTACTATGTCCATAACGAATAATCCTGTTAAACATAGTAAAACTAAGCACATCGAGATTCGATATCATTTTATTCGTGATTATGCAGAGAAAAGGTTGATTGAGCTGGTCAAGGTACACACTGACGATAATTTTGCTGATTTGTTTACTAAGGCATTTGATCGTATCAGGTTTGAATTCCTAATTAAAATGATTGGTATGATCAATCCCGAATAAAAGTTTTTCAAAATCAGAATTTCATGGAAAATTTTTATTTGTAATCTCTTTTACTGCTTTATTACATTTTTGCTTTTACATTTCAGTCAAAAAGTTAACTTATAAAAAGTCAAAACAAATTGAAAAATATAAAATTTGACATCATTTGAGGATAGAGAAGAAATGATAGTACATCAGTGATTAGTTCATTTCACACGACCTTAGTAGACCTTTGATATATGATTGATTAAACAGAGTTGATTTGATCTAAATCTCAAAGTCTGCATAAATAAGAAATGATAGTGCTTTGAATACTCTAATTTTGATAAAATTTTTTTTAAAATTTGTGTATGAGTTTTGAAACTTGAATTGTTAATAGACTAAAATCGTTTTGAACCTAATAGTAGTCTGAAAATTAAATATAATGTGATTACATCTGTGATTTAAATCCATTATATGCCTGTGCGTGTGTATAAAAGATCATTATCAGATAAATAATATATGGTTATAAAGAATTTCATGAGACTAATATCGAATTATATCTTTAGCATAAATCTATTTCAGTTCACTTCACTGCCCATGCCCCGAAAAACATGCAAGGTGTTGTTGAACTAAGATATGCTTTCAAAATCCGTTGAAACATATATTCGCCCTTGGATCAGTTAAATACATCATCTAGTCTGACTCCATTGAATTTCATCCAGATAATAGTTGGATCCTCATACCTGAATCTGTTGATTCTCATTAAACAGCCAATCCATTAGAATCTTCTGATTCTAAATCATCATGATTCTTATATCCTTTGTGATCTGATTCTATACTTGTACTAAAAGAGATAATTTCATCTTAGAAATTGATCTAATCTTAACATAAACTGTATATGTCTTGAAGATAGTGCAATTTATATTTCTGTTTGGCATATATGTGGGGTACACGATGTTTTTCATCTAAATGGTACTAAATCACATGAATTTGGAGAATAAACGCTTATAGTTTCAAATAATATAATATTGACAAATTTAAGAATTCATGCTTTATATTTCAAATTCGGTATAAATAAAAGAGAATTTTATAACCTGATCTTATTTACTTTGAAATTTATCGCGTATCATTTCAAATATTATTCAAATTGAATGAGTTTCAAAATGAAAAAGATGCGAAGTGCACAAAACTGAGTTGGATGGTTTCATACTATAGGTTACCCTTTGTTATTGCTAAAATATGTGATGAATTAATTGGATACTGATATGATCTTCTTGCTCATGATGATAATCCAAAAATATGTGTTCTGTTTGTACAGATAAAATCCAAAAATATATGTTTCTGTTTGAACAGATAAAATCTAAAAAAATATGTGTTTCCGTTTGTATAGATAAAACTCAAAAAGATTTTGATTTTGATTTTCCATGAAAATTCTAAAATTTTATTAAAATGTTCGGGATTGGATCAAATACGTGAGGCTGACTAAAGTTCAAGACTTGAAAGGTTGAAGTTGGTAAAATTTTGTTCAAGGCAAAAATGAATTGATATTAAGTTCGCCTGTGTACAGTGAAGCGAACTTATTCTGTGTATCTGTGGATGGTGAAGCGAACTTATCATGTTCGCCGAAGGCTTGTTAAGCGAACTTAACAAGTTCGCCTAATTAAGCGAACTTAATGTGTTTAAGGTACTAGATCAAGCGAACTTATCAGTTCATCGTCTTCTTCATTTTCGGCGAACTTGTCTGCAAATTTTTTGAAATTTTCAAATCTGTGTTGTGAGGATTGTTTGTTGATTCCATTGTATTCAAAATCGAATTGCGATCCTTTACAAGGTATTTTGGTTGAATTTCATCCGTTAAATTGTGAGAATTTGATAATTTTCATCCGTCGAACCTTTAAACGGACGATTTTGACCTAATTTTGACCGGGATTATGAAATTGATCATTCTAATTGGTTTCTAAGTGATAATCGACTGGTATTCATTGCTTATTTCATGTGTTTAACTTGATTAGCCGATTTTTTTAATTCTGTGTTTGAATTTGAATCGTCACAGATCCAGGCGAACTTGTTCCAAGCGAACTTGTCAGGCGAACTTAATAAGTTCGCCTCTTGCACTACTAAGCGAACTTATTAAGTTCGCCTAGGGGTCAGGGAAGATTTGGACTTGTAATTTTTTTTGTGTTGAAATTTTTTATTTTTTTTTGTTTAAATTTCTTTTAAATTTTTTTTTGTTTTGTTGTTTGTTCGTGTTTGTTATTTTTGCTAATATGTTTGTTGTCTAACTTTTTCAGATGGCTCGACTTGTCGAATATAAACATAATCAAGTGGCCTTGTTAGATCCTAACATGTCCGAGGCTGTAAATTTTCAAGGCATTATAGGATTTTTGAACAGATCACGTCTCCACGTTGCTTTATCTGCTGATCCTTACATAAGTCTCGTGTATATACAGCAATTTTGGGACACAGTACATCAGGATACGGATGTTGAACCTCATGTTCTTCGTGCCACTGTTAATAATACCGAGATTGCCATTTCTGAAGAGACGATACGTGTTGCTCTTGATTTGGGTGGAAATGCTGAAGATCCGTTATCTTATCCAGGCCCTCTTATTATGGGTTGTTTTCAAAGAATGGGATATCGTGGGAAACAGAATGATACACAAGCACATAAAGGTGGCTTGGTCGGTGAATGGAGGTATTTCATGCATGTGATTATTCAATGCATTTCTCCTCGTAAAGCTGGAACCGATGGTTTAAAGATGGCTCTTCAAACGGCTATGGTGGCTTTAACGTTGAATAAGCGATTCAATTTTCCACTTTACTTCTATAGGGAGATGGTCATGCAGATTAATCCGGATGAAGGTCAAGGATTCTTGATGTATCCTCGCTTTATTCAAATGATTCTCAATCATCTTATTCCGGATCTTCCACAATATCCTATAAGATTAACTTTGACTCCGATGTCAAAGCGTATCTTTACTGACTGCACGAAGGTGAAACAGCAAAATGCTGCATTGATACCAGTCAATACTCCATTGTTTGGGCACTTAATCAATCCTGATTATGTTGCACCACCTAATGACAACTGGTTTCATCCTGATGAAATTGCTCAAGCTCAAGGCTTCAATGTTCAACAACAACAACAGCAACAACCACAGCAACCAGCACAACTACAAGTTCCACAACAATAGATACCAGTTCAACAAGTACAAGTTCCCATACAACCTCAAATTCCTATTCCTGAACAAGTTCCTATTCCACAAGCTGAGGTTGAAATACCTATTCATGAGCCTGTTCAAGAGGAGGTCGTTCATGCAGATGAACATGATTTAGGAATGAACATGGATGATTTCATTGATGACGCTGTGAACTCGCCCATTCATGAAGCTGAAGAGAATGTGGTGACTGATGATGACTCTAGTTCAAGCTCAAGTTGTACGATATTACCTGTTAATGAAAGCACTGATTCTGATGAATCTAGGGATTTTTTCTCACATCATTATGAACAGTTGGCTACAATTCCACTGGCAAATTCTGGAAAACGCATTAAATCTCAAGCCAGACGACCAAGAAGAAAGTATGTTCGGGATCCTCCTTCCGGTTCAGTACTTGGAAAAAGATCCTTGGTTGATGAGAGTACTGAGTCTAATAGTGACTTTACTCCAGATCCTAAGACTCAAAAGTTAATGTCTGCTTCCATAGCTGCTGCACAATCTTCTTAGGGAGTCGAGGATGCTAATTTTATTGCTTCATTGATAATTACTCCTCCAAGATCTAAGGATCCATCTTCGGTGATTTCTCCTGTTCCTCCAGTCATTCCTACTACTGCAATTCCTTTAGTTCCACAATCGGCAGCTGGTCCGTCTAAGCCTTCTGATTCTGAAAGGATTACTTTCCTTGAATCTCAAGTGCTTACACTACAAGCTCAGGTAGATACTCTTGTGTCTACTGATTCACAACGACAGCTGGTGATTCAGACTCAAGTTCAACAGATAGCTGATATGCAAGCTTTGGTGACTAAACTCGTTCAGCGTCTTGACGCTCAGGGGGAGTTGAGGATACCAGATACTTGCACACAGAGTTTATTCAAAGACGTGATGATGAAGACAATGATCCTGCTGGAAATATTGAGGGTGATCGTCAATACACTGACGCTAATCCTATATCTAGGTTCAGGGGGAGTCGACATCACAATCACTTGAAGGAAACAAAGATACTTCTGGTACCAATGAAGAAGAAATTCTGTTATTGGAGTTCTTTCAAGATTCAGAAGAAGAGGAAGCTGAAAAGATTGCATGTCTTGATGACATTGATGATTTATTCAATGACATGGAAGATGATATGTCGGATAATGAGATAGAAGAAGGAGAAATAGTAGAGATTGAGATAGAGAAAGATAAAGATAGTGTTACTTATGAAGGCTGTGATGGTCTTAAAGTGCCGTATAACTTCATCCAGGATGATGTTATTCCTGAATTCACTTATGAAGGAGTAACAGATTCTATGGACTCTATTGAAGACGTCACACTGCCTGAAGACACTGCTGATTCAAAGATGGATACTGATGATGAGAATATTCAATCTGATAAAGATGCTGAAACTGAAACTACTCACACTGAGTCTCCGAAGGTTAATGAAGAACCTGTGATGTACATAAATACAGGGATGACACGAGAACAATGGAGAGAAGTTGTAAACAGTTGTATGAAGGTGCTACCCAAGTCTCCAGCACAACCTGCTCAGAAAGAGAAATATGTGAATAAAGAGCAATATGTAGGAAGGATCATAAGTTGGTTCTATGATGATGAATCAAAATTATTTGCAATTAAACGATCTGACGGTGTTCAATACTTAAAGCCGAGGATCAAATATTTCAATACCTTGCCAAGGTGTGAAATAAATGGTTTAGCTTCAAAGCCACTCATTAATAGATCGAAAAATGGTTTGGCTGATGTGATAGCAAACTTGATCAAGAAAGAAGGTAGTGCAGGAAAGTATGATCGGTTGAAACCACAAAAGGGAAAGAGAGTGAAGAACACAGATCCAAAGACTGGGAAAGTGACATGGAGATACAAGTATAAACCAGTGCGTGCTATTCACAAGATACCGTTAAAGAAGATTCTCCAAGACTTTCTTGGGAATATGAAATGGTGGTATATTGATGTTAATACTGGTGAAGCAAGGATTGAAGATAAAGATAATAAGGTCATTATGTGTTTCTATGACGCAATGAATCTTATTAATTTTTCAAAGAAAGATCAGAGGACGTTGCGAAAGAATGAGATCATGTACACTGATGTTTGGAGAGAACAAGGTCTACAGTACAAAAGAGTTTTGGAGATATGCAGATGATATGGAGTGCATGCTGGCAGCAGACTACCGGATAACTGGAAGAGTTCAAGATAAAGACTGAAGACTGAAGATCAAGCTATTGTCAAGGGGGAATCTGTTAGGACATAGTTTGTAATGACAAAAGCTTGTAATAGTTAGATTTTATGTCTTTATGTTTTTGTTATGTAAATGTCAAATGTCACTAAGTGTTTTACAAGTATAGCCTAGAGGCGAACTTGGTCTATCAGAGGCGAACTTAATAAGTTCGCTTAGGTCTAACTGAGGCGAATTTGTTAAGTTCGCTTAAACTGTTAGAGGCGAACTTAATAAGTTCGCTTATATAAGGTCAGTTGGTTATATATATGTGTGTTTACAGAGTCAGTCAGAACGAACTAGAGAGATCAGATCAGAGAAGTCCGATTGAGTCTGTAAACATCATGTTGAAATACGAATTGAGAAGGTTATTTACTTGCTTGTGTGAATTGTCTTTTATGCATATAAACGTTGACCCGTTGGATTCCGCACTCCGAGTAAACGTCACGTCTTATCACGAGATCGATCCATAGACGCGCCATGAGGACCTACATAAATATAATGTGTAGGCAAGGGATTAAGAGACCATAACATTATTCTTGGAGAATAACCGCAAACCCTAATCCCTTTCCCCCTCCTCTCCTCCTCCGCGCTGCCGCCACCTTCAAACCGGCCTGGACAAGACCGCCGCAAGGGCATCGTCCGCCGCAACTGTGCCGCTCCAGCCTCCGCCAGTCGGCAGCGCTGCAAGGGCCGTCGTCGTTGCCCTTACCGCCACCGCTGTGTTCGCGGCCTCCATCGTCGGCGCCGTTTTGTTCCATCACCCACTTTGCCGTGCGCCTTTCTTGAGCCGTCACCGGGAGACCCGGTTGCCGGGTTGTCTCCGTGAGCCGCTAGGAATCGCTGTGTACCACCAGTATCGTTAGGTGAGTTGTATCACTGTTTACGTAGGTGGTGACACCTGGTGACCGGGATAAACGAATAGAGATTCGTTTTTGGTGTTCGGGAGCATTGGAGACAAGACAGATAGAGATCCGGGCTCGTACAAGTGGATTAGCAGTTGCTGGTTTAGTTCGTGTAGCTGGATCTAGTGACCGAGTTGTTGTCACGTGGTGTTACATCTTTGTTTCCGTCTCCTACTCGCGAAGGGTATAACCCTGAACCCCCTATGGTTGTTTATTGAATATGTGTATTGCATCTAGACTCCTAGTGGGGCGATCTAGGGTTTAGCCTAGATCGGTTGGTGCTTGTTTTTCCGGTGCACGTTTTAAAATAGTTTTGAAACCCTAACATGATACCCCAACAGTGGTATCAGAGCCACTTATGTGAACAAATAGTTCAATATTTATTTAATTGCAATCGAGTTTTATTTTGGCACAGTCTTTTTTATTTGAGAAAAGATTGCATCCTTACGTTTCTTGTGATTGCGTTGATCGGTGAATCTAGCCCTAGATCTGTGGTTGTGTGTTTGTTTGGTTTGGTTTTGTATTTTAATTCATCTTGTATTTTTTGGCTGTTTTGGAATCTTTGTTGTAATAGATTAGGCTTTGTCAATTTTATTTTATTGTAAAATATTATAAATTATAACCAGAACACGAAAGACAAGGAGTTAAAGACGAAGAAACCAAATACGACCCTTTCGGTTCATCCCATTTGCTCGGGAAAAACCGAACACTTTAGTGGCTTGATTCACCCTTTGTTTGGTTGTGTTTGTGTTGATACATTTTATTTGACAATAGCTTGTAGGTCTTGTGTATATAATTTTTGTTTAGTACTTGTGTTGATTTGTCTTGTATAGGTAAGCAAAACTAGTAGTGAAGCGACATTGTGTAGTTTTGCTTGAAGCGAAACTAGCAAGTTTTGTTTGTTTTTCATTTCCTATAAATAGGTAGTCTTCTTGTAATGTTTAGTATGCTTGTTTATAGAACTCTTGTATTGCCTACTAGTTTGGAAATAGAAAAGCAATTATATTTACATGCCTTGTGTTGACTTGTGATTGTTTTTGATTCGTATTGCACACGTGCACCTTGTGTTTGGATTCCGCACTTACACTCGGTATTGTACGAGCATTTCAGAGATCCGTGTTAGACTACTCGGGACCTTACAAGTGGTATCAGAGCTTTTGCTGTTATTCTGAAGTCGATTTGCTTCGTTTTACGTGTGATCATCTTTTACATCGCGTGTTACACTATTTTCATGGCGTTTTTCTATTTCATAGGAGTTCTTGGTGCTGCATAGACCTGATTTGATCTCATTTGGACTCAATTATGATTTTGATCCAAAAGGATTTGATTTTTATCATTGAATTTCATTTCTACCTGTCACATCCCAATCCTAGGCACTGGTTAGTCGTGACGAAATGGTACAGAACACACAGCTAAAACTAAAAACCTCATTATTTATTTCATAATTTAAAACATTGTTTACAACATGGAATCCAAATTTACCTAATCATTCCTAACTAGGAACATAACATTCTTGACTTATAGTCTTCCGACATACCTTCATCTGGTGCAATTCATCATCATATTCTAGCCTTGGAATGCCTCCTCTATTGACTACCTGTGATATGCTCAAAAACATTTTAAAGAAAATGTGTCAACACAAAGTTGAAGAGTCCATAAACAAAATCATTTCATAAAATGACTCGCCAAGGTATCTTGAACACAGTCATGGAGTGCCCCTCTCAGGTTGTAACATCCCGGAAATCCGTAAAGCTAATGAAACGGGTAATGGGCGACCCGAATCTTTATTAAAGTGAAGCAAGGGGCATGGATTACCACTAAACGTGCGTTTAACTCCCGTAAGTGAACCAACTAACCGTTTAAAACACGGTTTGGGATCGAAACATGCAAAAAGGGAACACAGGGACCCGGATGTAAACTTGTAGCATTTAAAAACAAATTACGGGAAAAACCCTAGGTGAGAATCGGCCTAGGGAGGACTCGCGACGTCAGGGAGAAAAAGAGCAGGGAAGGGGGCGATCGAAGGAGGAGGTTTCACGATGTCACACCCCGACCGATGGCGGAATCATCGGGGCGGGACATGTAAGACTGTTCATAGCACATGGTTGACTAAATTGAAATATATTAAAGTCAAATTTGCATTACAAATAATCCAAGTACAAAATCAAATTCAAACAAGAAACATAAACAACTCATAAAATTCTTGATTTATATTGCTAAGTCCAATTCCTATGTTGAACACGTCTTGAATCAATCTCACATATTGGGGCCTGAAACATGAATAAAATAAATTCAACTAAAAAGTTGGTGAGTATAACACAGTTGTATATAGATAGCATATAGATGAAAACAAATCCTTTACATGACATGATAAATAAGGAGTTTATGGGGAGCAGCTATTGTGTAACCAAATGTACAATCAAACCTTGTAACTAGCATGCAAAAATTGTGTTGTCGGTTTCAATCACCGCGTACCATGGGTGGGTTTGTCAGACTCAATAGATCTATCATTGAAACCCGTCGGCTTGTATAGTTAATGATTGCACATAAGAGCATACAAAGGTTAGCACACCTAGCACTCGGGCACAAAGCTCAAATTTGTAAGGCCCCTTTCCCGGGTGACCTCACTTGTTGGATTTACTCATAAACATAGCCATAAATACTGAACTTAAATTTAACACATTCTTCATTCAATTACATTACATAACAGCGGAAGTCTTAATAATTAAAAACACAACATTGTCTTAACAAACAAAAGTGGGATGTCAGTCTTGTGCCGGGTAACCTTCACGCCATCGCACGACCTTTTCTTCCTTTACCTGAAATGTATACTAAAAGTCAGCTAACGCTGGTGAGTTCTAGTTTAATGCAATTTACTGTAAACATTCTTTTCTTTATAGGTATAAGTATGCATTACTGTATGATCATTCATATAAATACGTATTCATAACTTTTGCCTTTCTTTCATCTTTCTTTTCTGTATTTCCTTTTCTGTATTTTTGGTGATTTCATACATAAATATATATATGCATTCACCCTTTTTCTTTCTTTATTTACATTCATGGGTCATACTCTGTAAGGGTGATCAACCCGTCATTTGTTTACGAATGTCACAAAGACAATCGCCGTGGTCCATCGTCATGGCCCACCTATACTTACAACCGTCCGGCAACAAGTGCCGTCCGTCATTTTATTCTTACAACCGTCCGGCAACCTTTGTCCGTCCGTCATGACTTACAACCGTCCTACCGTCGTAGGCCGTAATTCGCCCGTCTACCCGAAGGTATCCGTTTCCCATGCGACTATTATTTATACAACCGTTCTACTATAATATGCCAATTGCTTCGACCGTCCTTTAATGGCATTCGTACGTCCTAGCTGATGAAGGAACGCACTTGTCCCGGTTGTAAAATAGTCACATGGTCGTCCGTCTACCGAAGTAGCCGTTATCATCGAAGCGTCCATAACATTTTCTGTACTTGGCAAGCAATATATACATGGATATAAAGCAAGATTTCATTCTTATATGTTATGACATTCATTCATTTCATTCTTTGCAAGCAATATATACATGGATATAAAGCAGGATTTCATTCTTTCATTTTGTGTTATACTTTCGTTCATTCTTTTTAATCATGCTTTTCATTCTTTATTCATAATTTCTCTTTCGTGTATAGGTATATATATATATACTTGTATAACACATATGATCACATTAACATTCATAAACTTTATTCACTTAGTGTATACACTTCAGCCCCAAAACATTTGAAAACATTTGCACATAACATAAAAAGGGGCACATAGAACTCACCTGATGAGTAGTTTCTGTAATACACTAAGCTGGCTACTGGGCTTCACTAATGTCACTCACGATCTGTATAATAAAGTCATACACATAAGATGGTGCTCCTAGATGACACTAGACATTACTATGCTTGAACTCAGTAGTTTCGGGAGGTGGGTCGTATCGAAACTATGGTAGTTTCGAGCTATGGTCTTACACTCGAAACTAGGTAGTTTCGAGTCATAATCCTTCTATCGAAACTAGGTAGTTTCGAGTCATGAGATCCTATCGAAACTATGGTAGTTTCGAGTCATTAACTTATGAAAAATCTTAGTTTAGGTTCAAGGTGACACTCGAAACTAGGTAGTTTCGAGTCCTGAGTTCCTATCGAAACTATGGTAGTTTCGAGTCATTGGCTGCTATCGAAACTAGATAGTTTCGAGTCAAACATGACTATCGAAACTAGAGTAGTTTCGACGGGTCTGTATGTATCGAAACTATAGTTTCGAGTCATGGGTCTGCATCATCCCTGACCAGAACCTTGCTCCAGCCAACTTATTTCCAATCGATTAAACCTTGAGCATTTTACGTTAAACACCTTCCTTTATCGTTCTTGAGTTCAAATACGTGATTTGTTTCAAGTTTCGTATGCAAAAATCGTATCTTTATTTGATTTAAACCCGAGACATGCAAAGACTCATAATCAGAGGCGATGCTTACCTCAACAGGCCCGATTTCTGTTGCTATGCGTTGAAATGGTGGAGTCGGATGATTCCCGAGCCCTTGAGTCTTCTCCTTGCGGTTTTCTTCACAAGTCGATCGCTCTCTCTCTCTCTCTCTCTAGTATTCTTGCGCAGGAAGATGAAATGAGAGGGGTTTGGGTTGAAGCTGCTGTTTTGTAATGGGGTTTCCCCCTTTTCTTTTCGGCCCATGGGCCGAAATTTTGGCCAAGCCCACTTTATTTCCCTTTTCTATTTGTCTTGTCATTATTTGGGATGTTACAAGTCTACCCTCCTTAATGAGGTTTCGTCCTCGAAACCTGTTACACGTTAAACAACTGGGGATACAGTTCCTTCATCTCGTCTTCTTTCTCCCAAGTAGCCTCGGACCCCTTTCTGTGTTTCCATTGTATTTTGACTAAAGGAATCGACTTATTGCGTAATCGTTTCTCAGCTCGGTCAAGAATGGCTATTGGTTCCTCTACATAATTTAGACTGTTATCCACTTCGATCTCGTCGTAAGGTATGTGAGCTGTGTCGTCAGCTAGGCACTTGCGTAAGTGCGACACGTGGAACGTAGGGTGTATTCCACTAAGCTCGACGGGTAGGTCGAGTCTGTAAGCAACTTGACCCACTCTTGCTACAATCTTGAAAGGTCCGACAAACCTTGGACTTAGTTTGCCACGCTTTCTGAACCGAATGATTCCTTTCCACGGTGATACTTTCAACAGTACCATGTCCCCTACTTGAAACTCTAAATCCCTCCTTCTCTTATCCGCGTATGATTTCTGTCTGTCTTTTGCGGCTTTCATACGAGCCTTGATTTGATCAAATTTCTCAGAAGTAGCTTTGACCACTTCGAGACTTGCAAAATCCTTCTGTCCAATTTCCCCCCAACAAACCGGGGTCCTACTTTTCCTCCCATACAACATTTCAAATGGCGGCATGCCAATAGTCGAGTGATAGCTGTTGTTATATGAAAATTCTGCCAATGGTAGATGGCTGTCCCAACTCCCACCGAAGTCAATGATACAGGCCCGGAGCATGTCCTCCAAGGTCTGAATGGTCCTTTCCGATTGTCCATCGGTTTGGGGGTGGTAAGCGGTGCTGATGTTCAGTCTAGTGCCCATTGCTTCATTGAATTTCTTCCAAAACCTTGACGTGAATCTAGTATCCCTGTCAGACACAATCGACAGCGGCATACCATGTCTGCTCACAATTTCCTTGATAAATACTTCTGCTAGCTTTTCAGAAGAAGAAGTTTCTCGTATTGGCAAGAAGTGAGCACTCTTTGTCAAGCGGTCGACGATCACCCAAATGGTATCATTGCCTTTAGCTGTTCGCGGTAGCTTGGTAATGAAGTCCATTGTGATCTCTTCCCACTTCCATTCCGGCATTGGTAAAGGTTGCATTTTACCGCATGGTTTCTGGTGCTCGGCCTTAACTAGAGAACACGTTAGGCACTTGCTCACGTATTCTGTCACATCATTCTTCATGCCAGGCCACCAGTATTCTTTCTTCAAGTCTTGATACATTTTGTTTGTCCCGGGGTGGATAGAATAGCGAGACTTATGGGCCTCATCGAGTATTTTGGCTCTAAGCTCACCAATCTTAGGTATCCACATCCGGCCAAACCTAGTTCGTACTCCGTATGCATTCGCATCTAAGTTCCCTTGTTGTCCTACTATTCTTTCCCGTTTCACATTTCTTTCTAACAATGCTTCATCTTGTGCCTTTGATATTTCACCCATTAAGTCTGGCGTTATAATTAACTGACACGCTTTGATCCGGATAGGTGCCGATTCTTCCTTTCTACTTAAAGCGTCAGCCACTACGTTTGCCTTGCCTGGATGGTACAATATCTCACAGTCATAGTCTTTCAGTAGCTCTAACCATCTTCTTTGCCTCATGTTTAGTTCCTTTTGTTCGAAAAAGTATTTCAAGCTTTTGTGATCGGAGTAGATGGTGCATTTAACTCCATACAAGTAGTGTCTCCATATTTTCAACGCGAAAACTACTGCTGCTAATTCTAGATCATGTGTTGGGTAGTTAACTTCATGAACCTTTAGTTGCCGCGATGCATAAGCAATTACCTTTCCTCGTTGCATGAGTACGCACCCTAAACCTTGCCCTGAAGCGTCAGAGTAGACTACTAAGTCTTCATTTCCCTCAGGTAGTGTTAATACTGGAGCTTGAGTTAATCGTGTCTTAAGTTCCTCAAACGCGTTGTTTTGGGTTGGACCCCATTCATACTTTACTTCCTTCCATGTCAGTTTGGTTAGCGGCGAGGAAATTCTTGAGAAATCTTGGATGAACCTTCGATAGTAGCCTGCCAACCCTAGAAAGCTTCGTATCTCTGTTGGTGTCTTTGGGATGTTCCATTCCTTTACTGTCTCGATCTTTGCAGGATCCACCATGATGCCGTTTGGGTTTATTACATGACCTAGGAATTGGACTTCCCTAAGCCAGAACGCGCATTTGGAGAATTTTGCGTACAACTTTTCCTGCTTTAGCACCTCCAATACTTCTCTTAGGTGACAGTGGTGATCACCTTCATTCTTTGAATATATGAGGATGTCATCTATAAAAACTATTACTGATCGATCCAACATGGGTCGGTTACTCTGTTCATTAAATCCATAAATGCTGCTGGTGCGTTAGTTAATCCGAAGGACATCACGAGAAATTCATAATGCCCATAACGCGTACGAAACGCAGTTTTCGGTACATCCTTCTCTCTTACTTTCAATTGATGGTAACCCGACCTGAGATCAATCTTTGAGAACCAACTCGCGCCTTGCAGTTGATCAAAAAGGTCGTCTATTCTAGGCAGTGGGTATGTGTTCTTTACTGTTCTCTTGTTCAATTCGCGGTAGTCGATACACATGCGCATACTGCCGTCCTTCTTCTTTACAAATAGTACCGGAGCGCCCCATGGTGAGATGCTCGGCCTAATAAATCCTTTCTCGGTTAGTTCCTCTAGTTGGGACATCAATTCCTTCATTTCTGACGGAGCCAATCGGTAGGGGGCTTTGGCAACGGGCTCAGCTCCTGGCAGTAAATCAATCTGAAATTCTATTTCCCGATCGGGTGGCAACCCAGGTAGATCCTCAGGGAATACTTCCGGAAAATTGCACACCACGGGTACATTCTTGAGTTCTTTCGTTTTCACTCTATCATCTATAACATATGCCAGATAAGCTTCGCAGCCGCGCCTCATGTAACTTTCGGCCTTAATCATCGAGATGACGTTCGGCATTGTGCAATTCCAATCCCCATAAACCGTAATTGGACTGCCGCTAGGATCTTTGAGGTGTATCCTCTTACGTTTACATATGATTTGAGCTTCGTTGGCAGCTAGCCAATCCATACCCAATACTATATCGAATCCTCCTAAGGTGAGAAGGAATAATCTAGAAGGAAATTTATGACCCTCTAATTCTATTATGCAATCCTCTGTTACTTGGAATACTGCCGAATTTTTACCAACGGCAGTTTGTACACTAAAGGCCTTTACTACTGTGTTGATAGTGCAATTCAGTTTTCGACTAAAGGCATTTGATATAAAGCTTTTACTAGCACCCGAGTCAAATAATATAGCCGCACGTTCATCATTAACTAGGAACGTACCTGACACAACATCAGGATTTCCCCTTGCTTCCTCCTCAGTCAGGGCGTAAGCTCGAGTCCTAGTCTTTGGTTGTTCCTGTTCCTTTTCTTTTCCCGAACCAGATTGTCTGGCTTTTCTGCAATCCTTAGCCAGGTGACCAAACAGTCCACATACTTGGCATTTAGTGTCTCTCAAGCAGTCACGAGAGTAGTGCCCCGCCTTCCCACACCTGTAACATGTGGTGGAGCCGACCCGGCACTCGCCAAAATGTTGCCTTCCGCATTTCTTGCAGGTTTCATATTTGTCCGACCTTGGTTTCTTATTTTCAGTTATTACGTTCCCTCTTCCGGTGCCTCTAGACGGGTTCTCCCACTTTCTCTTTTGGGTTTCTGTTGGTGGGTCCTCATTGGCATAATCGTCGTAGACGATTCCGCTCAGATTCACTACCGACTCGAAGGTCGAGGGTAGGTTGGCTTTCACGTGGACACGGACCCTTTGAGGTAGGCCCTTCACATAATACTTGATCATTCGCTCTTCTGTCTCCACCAGGTGGGGTACCAGCTGTGCCAACTCATTGAATCTAGAAGTATACTGGCGGTGTGTCTTGTTGCCAGCTTTAAGGTTTAGGAATTCATTTTCCACTCGATCAATTTCGTTCTGGGGACAGAACTTTTGAATTACCAGCTTTTTCAGTTCTTCCCATGTCATTCTTGCAAGAGCGTTTGGGGACTTTGTCCTCTGAATGTTCCTCCACCAACCTAAGGCTTCGTTGGTGAAAGAATGAGCAACATATTTAACAGCCTGGTCTGGTCGACACTCGCTGATGTTGATTACAGCACTCATCCTCTCAATCCATTCAAGCGTTGCCACTGAATCTTTGCTCCCATCGAACTTGGGTGGGTCTCCGTCCTTGAAACCTTTGTAAGTGCACCCACGATTGCTCGATCCAATCTTTATTTCATCCCCATCACTGTCATATACTTTCTCTTCATTGTCTCCTTCATCCTCCTCCTTACTTTTCTTTATTGCCTCGGATAGTAGATCAGGCAATACCTTTTTCAAAGTGAGCACAACTTCACGGGCAATAGCATCCCTGACTTCAGGTTCCAACTGTATAGGCCCTGGACTGTCGTTCATAATTGGGGTCACTTCTGTTTCGTGCACACTTTCGGTGTGCTCCGCGTGCACACTCTCTTCTTCTTCAAATCTTGGGTTCAACGGAGGTCTACCTCGTCGGCCAGTGCGACCGCCTCGAGGTCCTGTTCTTCCTCCACCAGCCATAGTTCTTAATTTCCTGATAGTTAAAAAGGGAATACATCAATGTCATTTCTTCAGATCATAGTTTGGAACAGTACGAGCAAGGTAAATTCTTAATTACAGTGACCGGTTTGTGATTACTAATTTACATTGCTTTTCGGGTTCGAAACTCTTCAAATCAGTCGTGGCATTAACATCTATTTGTTCTAAGTTAAGGTATCTATTCCTATGCAAGAGTATTAACTTTATAACTTACTTACCGTGCTAGCGTTGGCGTTGGTTACCCATACTGACATCCGTGCGTTGGTCCCATAATCAGTTTGAGTCCAGACATTTAGGGATGTCTGAATCTCTCAAACTATTGCTCTGATACCAACTTGTAAGGCCCCTTTCCCGGGTGACCTCACTTGTTGGATTTACTCATAAACATAGCCATAAATACTGAACTTAAATTTAACACATTCTTCATTCAATTACATTACATAACAGCGGAAGTCTTAATAATTAAAAACACAACATTGTCTTAACAAACAAAAGTGGGATGTCAGTCTTGTGCCGGGTAACCTTCACGCCATCGCACGACCTTTTCTTCCTTTACCTGAAATGTATACTAAAAGTCAGCTAACGCTGGTGAGTTCTAGTTTAATGCAATTTACTGTAAACATTCTTTTCTTTATAGGTATAAGTATGCATTACTGTATGATCATTCATATAAATACGTATTCATAACTTTTGCCTTTCTTTCATCTTTCTTTTCTGTATTTCCTTTTCTGTATTTTTGGTGATTTCATACATAAATATATATATGCATTCACCCTTTTTCTTTCTTTATTTACATTCATGGGTCATACTCTGTAAGGGTGATCAACCCGTCATTTGTTTACGAATGTCACAAAGACAATCGCCGTGGTCCATCGTCATGGCCCACCTATACTTACAACCGTCCGGCAACAAGTGTCGTCCGTCATTTTATTCTTACAACCGTCCGGCAACCTTTGTCCGTCCGTCATGACTTACAACCGTCCTACCGTCGTAGGCCATAATTCGCCCGTCTACCCGAAGGTATCCGTTTCCCATGCGACTATTATTTATACAACCGTTCTACTATAATATGCCAATTGCTTCGACCGTCCTTTAATGGCATTCGTACGTCCTAGCTGATGAAGGAACGCACTTGTCCCGGTTGTAAAATAGTCACATGGTCGTCCGTCTACCGAAGTAGCCGTTATCATCGAAGCGTCCATAACATTTTCTGTACTTGGCAAGCAATATATACATGGATATAAAGCAAGATTTCATTCTTATATGTTATGACATTCATTCATTTCATTCTTTGCAAGCAATATATACATGGATATAAAGCAGGATTTCATTCTTTCATTTTGTGTTATACTTTCGTTCATTCTTTTTAATCATGCTTTTCATTCTTTATTCATAATTTCTCTTTCGTGTATAGGTATATATATATATACTTGTATAACACATATGATCACATTAACATTCATAAACTTTATTCACTTAGTGTATACACTTCAGCCCCAAAACATTTGAAAACATTTGCACATAACATAAAAAGGGGCACATAGAACTCACCTGATGAGTAGTTTCTGTAATACACTAAGCTGGCTACTGGGCTTCACTAATGTCACTCACGATCTGTATAATAAAGTCATACACATAAGATGGTGCTCCTAGATGACACTAGACATTACTATGCTTGAACTCAGTAGTTTCGGGAGGTGGGTCGTATCGAAACTATGGTAGTTTCGAGCTATGGTCTTACACTCGAAACTAGGTAGTTTCGAGTCATAATCCTTCTATCGAAACTAGGTAGTTTCGAGTCATGAGATCCTATCGAAACTATGGTAGTTTCGAGTCATTAACTTATGAAAAATCTTAGTTTAGGTTCAAGGTGACACTCGAAACTAGGTAGTTTCGAGTCCTGAGTTCCTATCGAAACTATGGTAGTTTCGAGTCATTGGCTGCTATCGAAACTAGATAGTTTCGAGTCAAACATGACTATCGAAACTAGAGTAGTTTCGACGGGTCTGTATGTATCGAAACTATAGTTTCGAGTCATGGGTCTGCATCATCCCTGACCAGAACCTTGCTCCAGCCAACTTATTTCCAATCGATTAAACCTTGAGCATTTTACGTTAAACACCTTCCTTTATCGTTCTTGAGTTCAAATACGTGATTTGTTTCAAGTTTCGTATGCAAAAATCGTATCTTTATTTGATTTAAACCCGAGACATGCAAAGACTCATAATCAGAGGCGATGCTTACCTCAACAGGCCCGATTTCTGTTGCTATGCGTTGAAATGGTGGAGTCGGATGATTCCCGAGCCCTTGAGTCTTCTCCTTGCGGTTTTCTTCACAAGTCGATCGCTCTCTCTCTCTCTCTCTCTAGTATTCTTGCGCAGGAAGATGAAATGAGAGGGGTTTGGGTTGAAGCTGCTGTTTTGTAATGGGGTTTCCCCCTTTTCTTTTCGGCCCATGGGCCGAAATTTTGGCCAAGCCCACTTTATTTCCCTTTTCTATTTGTCTTGTCATTATTTGGGATGTTACAAAATTTTTGCCCACATGTATGTAAATAGGATTTTTGCACTTGTGTTGTTTGTGTAAATGTAAATGTGTAATGAGTATAGAGTTCATGTTCCACCCCAAAAGTGTAAAAGAGTAAAAAGGGGTTGTGAATACTCACTTGGTATGGAAGTGAAGCTAACAAAGATTATAGATAGCAAATATGATCCTCGAAATGCACAATTTAACCTAAAGAGTAATGTGTATTGAATCAAATAGATGCATAAAGTTTAAGTCTAAAATTAAAGTTGAATTTGTGTATAAAACTATTGATTTGTATTTAAAAGTATTTGAATAAAATATATAGAGTTTGAAGTAAAATATTTTTGAAACATCTTGATTAGGTTTGAATTAAATAATTGAATAAATATATAATTATAGTTTATGAAATAATGTGAATATTAATTGTAATTAAGTATAAATAAATAAATGATTTTGATTTAAAATGTAAATTAAATAAATAATCATTATCTCATTTATTTATAAAATTTGTAACTTAATTATTTAAAATATCATTTAAGTGTAAGATAATAAATATAAATTAAATTTTTCATAAACTTTTAAATAAATTATATTTATGCCAAGATTAAACTTTTAATCCATTTTTAAATACAGAAAACATATTTTTATAAAATCTGAAACATTTACTGATTTAAAATATAAAAATTTATAATTCTGTTAAAAAAGTTCTGAGTCTCACACGACCGTGCCTCGGAAGGGCACGATCGTGCTCAAGCCACGGGCGCGACCGCGCTATTCGGGGCGCGACCGGGTTGATCAACAGGAGCACAATCTAGACAAGTCAACAGGCACGACCGTGCCTTGGCCCGGCACGGTCATGTCTATGATCTTTAGACACAACAGAGACTAGCCCAGAGGGCATGACAAGGTCTGAACAGGAGAACACGACCGCGCTCGATGAGGCACGGCCGCGCTAGATGAATAGCGCGACCGTGTCTCTTCCAAATCAGACACGAATTGACAATTTCTTGTATTTTAAACGCTGGATTTGTTAGGGCTTTTGATTAATGGGTTATTACGAGTCTTTTAATATAACTTAATTGTATGAACATCGCGTTTAAGTAGGGATTCGATTAAATCATTTTCAATAAAATATGAGTTCTGATTCGGATTGTTTTCTATAATGGAAGCCCAAATTGAATAGGGGCTTTCGATACTGATACAGAAGAGAATGAAGTAGAAGATTCAATTACCTGGAATAGAAGCGAATCGTTAGAGAATGGTAGGAAGGAATTCTGTCGGCGGCAAGCTTGGTTTCCCGCGACCTATGCTGCGGTTCCGAATGTTTCAGCGGCTTCGGATGGTTCAGAGATGGTCTGGAAATGCTTGACTGGATTGCTTTGAGAAAATTGAGAGAATTTGGGTTCTCCTTGAAATGTCCAAGCGTTTGGAATTTGGTAGAATAAAACCGAAGTGATTTCGGGTAATGGAAATGTTTATTGTGTTTGTTAATGTGAATAAAGTGTGTTGATGTTACGAATTTGAACGATCGGATGATTAAAGTCACAATTACGATTCAACTGTTACGCAGGCGCGACCGTGCCAAGATAGGCGCGATCGTTCCAAAGCAGGTCGCGCGACCGTGCCAAAGCACCTGGCGCGACCGTGCTAGGACGAAGAAGCACGACCGTGCTAGACTAGGGTTTGTTGACATTTTTTTTTTCAATTTTAGTCCTCAACTTTTCAGATTTGATAAGTTTGAATAAAATAGTTTCTTGTATAGTGTCTAAATGTATATAACCGAGTAAAACTTGCGAACTTGTATAGAATCATTGCATTTAATTTACGGCGAGAAAGTAATGAGACAGTGCACGAGTATTGAATTTGAAATTGCATTACATTGAATTGAAATATGAATACTAAATATCAGGAATGTTACAGTCTCCCCATGTTGAGAGAATTTCGTCCCGAAATTTAGCTAGAGGAAACAACATTATTAGTAAAAAGATGAGGGTACTTGAGCTTCATTTGGTCTTCTCGTTCCCAAGTGAACTCAGGACCACGCTTAGATTCCCAACGAACTTTAACGATAGGAATGCGACTTCGCTTGAGCTGCTTGACTTCCCGATCCATAATTTCTACCGGCTTCTCAACGAAGTGCATCGTTTCATCAATGAGCACGTCGTCGAGCGGTATATGGAGATTTTCATCGGCGAGACACTTCTTTAGATTAGATATATGAAATGTAGGATGTACATTGCCAAGAGATGGAGGTAACTCGAGCTTGTAAGCCACTTTTCCAATCCTTTCAAGGATTTTGAACGGACCAACATAACGAGGTGCTAACTTGCCTTTCTTTCCAAAACGGACCACACCCTTCCATGGAGACACCTTTAGAAGAACAAGGTCACCGACTTGGAATTCCAAGGGTTTTCGACGTTTGTCGGCATAACTCTTTTGCCGACTCCTCGCTACTCGAATATTGTCACGGATTTGAATAATCTTGTCGGATGTTTCTTGAATTAACTCGGGACCAGTGATTTGTGCTTGACCAATCTCACTCCAACAGATAGGAGAACGACACTTACGACCATAGAGAGCTTCGAATGGAGCCATGTTGATACTTGTGTGGTAACTATTGTTATAAGAAAACTCAATGAGGGATAGATGTGAATCCCAATTGCCACCAAAATCTATTACACAAGCTCTAAGCATGTCTTCAAGAGTTTGGATTGTTCGCTCGGTTTGACCATCAGTTTGCGGATGGTAAGCCGTGCTCAAATCCAATCTAGTACCAAGAGCAGTTTGGAGGGATCTCCAAAATCGAGAAGTGAACCGGGCATCTCGATCAGATATTATGTTCAAAGGAACACCATGACGGCTCACAATTTCATCAATGTAAATTCGGGCTAGTTTCTCAACCCGATAGTCTTCACGGATAGGCAAGAAATGAGCAGATTTGGTGAGTCGATCAATGATCACCCAAATACTATCATAACCACTCGAGGTGCGAGGGAGCTTGGTAATAAAATCCATAGCTAGATTCTCCCATTTCCACACGGGAATTTCTGGTTGTTCGAGTAAACCAGATGGACGTTGATGTTTGGCTTTGACTTTGGAGCAGGTTAAACATTTGGCAACATAAAGAGCAATGTCCTTTTTCATACCGGGCCACCAATATTGTTGGCGAAGATCTTGGTACATTTTATCCGCACCAGGATGAATAGAGTAACGAGTCTTGTGAGCCTTGTTCATGAGAAATGTACGGAGATCGTCGCAATCGGGAACCTAAATACGGTTCAAGTAATATAGTAGGCCATTGGGTTTTGATTCAAGAAGAAGTTCAACACCACACGACATTTCTTCATACATGTTACCCTCGGTTACCGAGACGTGTTGAGCTTCTAAGATATGGGTTTGAATATCGGTTTGAATACGGGCACAATGAAGCCTAACATGGTCCTTTCGACTCAAAGCATCGGCTACAACATTCGCTTTGCCGGGATGGTAGCGAATCTCGCAGTCGTAGTCGTTAAGGAGTTCGACCCAACGTCGTTGCCTCATATTGAGTTCTTTTTGGTTGAAAATATGTTGAAGACTTTTGTGGTCGGTGAACACCACACATTTCGTGCCATATAGGTAATGTCTCCAAATCTTTAACGTGAATACGACCGCACCCAACTCAAGATCATGCGTCGTATAATTCTTCTCATGAACTTTGAGTTGCCTTGATGCATAAGCGATTACTTTGCCTCGTTGCATGAGAACACAACCAAGTCCTTGGTTAGAAGCATCACAATAGACAACTAAATCATCGATTCCATCGGGGAGAGTCAATATAGGAGCATTGCACAACTTTTGCTTGAGGGTTTGGAAAGCTTCTTCTTGTTTCGGTCCCCATTCATAAGTCTTACCCTTGTGGGTCAAAGCGGTAAGAGGGACAGCAATCTTTGAGAAGTTTGAGATGAAACGACGATAATAATCCGCAAGACCAAGAAATGAACGAACTTCGGTAGGAGTCTTCGGGGCATTCCAATTCTTAATCGTTTCAATCTTAGCAGGATCAACATGAATTCCCTTGTCATTGACAATATGACCAAGAAATTGAACTTCCTTTAGCCAAAATTCACATTTGGAAAATTTGGCATATAGTTGTTCCTTCTTTAAGAGATCCAAAACCAATCTAAGATGTTCTTCATGGTCGGCTTTAGTCTTGGAATAGATTAAGATATCGTCAATGAAGACAATCACGAATTTATCAAGGTACGGTTTGCACACACGATTCATAAGATCCATGAAAACTGCGGGTGCATTGGTTAACCCGAAAGGCATAACCATGAACTCGTAATGACCATACCTTGTTCGAAAAGCAGTCTTAGGAATGTCATCTTCTTGAACACGAAGCTGATGATAACCGGATCGAAGATCGATCTTCGAGAAACAAGTAGAACCTTGAAGTTGATCAAAGAGATCATCGATTCTAGGCAAAGGATAACGGTTCTTGATAGTAAGCTTGTTAAGTTCGCGGTAGTCAATACACATGCGAAATGATCCATCCTTCTTCTTAACAAATAAGACGGGTGCACCCCACGGTGAATGACTTGGGCGAATGAAACCTTTATCGGAGAGTTCTTGAAGTTGACTTGCAAGCTCTTGCATTTCGGAAGGTGCAAGATGATAAGGAGCTCTAGCAACGGGGTTAGCTCCGGGTATAAGATCAATACGGAACTCTACTTGACGAACAGGAGGAAGACCGGATAAATCTTTAGGAAACACTTCGGGAAAATCCCTAATGATAGGAATGTCTTGGATACTCTTCTCCTTGACGTCCTTTTGAACAATATGAGCTAGGAAAGCGATGTACTTCTTTCGTAAGTACTTTTGAGCGGTAGTACAAGACATCAATTTAAGACCCTTGCAAGGCTTTTCACCAAAAACCCTCAAGGTTTCTCCCGATGGTAGTGGAATTATACACTTTTCAAATCAAATGACTTCGGCATGATGATTTGATAGCCAATCCATACCTATAATAATATCAAAGCTTCCTAGTGGCATTGGAACAAGGTTGATTGGGAATGAATGGTCATTTAGTTCTAAGGAGCAATCATAAATAATGGACTCAATGGTAAGGGAGTCACCATTTGCTATTTCAACGGTGAAGGTTTTCTCTAATTGGGATCGTGTCTTTGCAAGTAAAGGCTCAAAATTAAGTGACACAAAACTTTTATCGACACCCGTATCGAACAAAATGGAGGCATATTGACTATTAACAAGAAACGTACCATTAACCACGTCATTGTTGGCTTGAGCTTCGTTGGCGTTTATGTTGAACGCACGCCCACGAGCTCCACCTTGTCTAGCATTTGTAAGTCTTGGACATTGATTACGAAAATGGTTCGGGTCACCACACTCATAGCAAGCACCCCCATTAGCAATGGCGGGAGCACCTTGGTTAGCCAATTGAGGTGCGGTTCGGTTTGGAGGGTTGACTTGGCCCGTAAGAGCTTTGGTCCTACAAATACTAACCGTATGACCATATCTCCCACAATAAGTACAAAGGCGACATGGGATGTTTTGGGGATGATGGTAGTTGCAGGTGGCACAAAGTGGGTAAATTCCACCATATGGCTTTTTGACCGGTGCTTGAACCATAGGTGCAGCTTGGTTGACGGGAACAGCAGGAGTAACCACAGCAAAATTTCTAACTTTCCTCTTTCTATTATTGCGAGAGGGCTCGGTTGTGGCTTCTTTGTTGTGAGCAGGAGGGGTTACGGTTTCAGAAACTTTCTTAGAACCCTTTTTGGTAAGAGTTCCAGCTTTTACATGATTATCAGTTAGGGTAGCAGACAGGCGGATGGCATCTTCCAAAGTAGCAGGATTTCTACCTAAGACAGTATCTTGGATTTGTCTTGGTAGCCCACCAATGTACTTTTCGATACAATGGGATAACGAAGTGACCATGTGGGGCACTAGAAGGCTCAACTCATGGAACCGAGTTGTATATGCTAAGCTTTCCCCGCTATCTTGGGCAAGATCCCAAAATTCAGCCTCTAACTTCTTCACTTCATTTCGAGGACAGAACTCCTCGGTCATAAGCCTTTTGACCTCATCACAAGGTAAGGCCATAGCTACATCAACACCCCTATTTCTTTTCTCCCCATTCCACCATGTAAGTGCCCGTTTTTGTAGGACACTTGTAGCATGATGAACACGGAGGTTGTCGGGATAGTCACTATTGAGAAAGGTATTCTCAATGCTTTCAAACCATTGAAGGAGTCCAGTAGCTCCTTCGGTTCCATAAAACTTTAGGGGATTGCACGAATTGAAGTGTTTGAAGGTGCATTGAGGTGGATTGTTACCACCATTTCCACCATTTCCACCATTATTACCACTATTGCTTCCATTTCCACCATTGTTGCCATTGGTGGCACCATTGGCTTGGGTGAGTTGTGTCACCAATTGGGTGAGAATAGTAGCAATGTCGGTGTTGGTTGCGGGAGCACGACGAGGAGGCATTCTACAGATTGTCACAAGACAAGGAAAATTGTGAGAACTTATGAGATTTGATAGGATTTAATAGAATGAGATACAAAATAAAATAGATATTCTTAGTTTGGATTGTACTCAAAAGTGACAAAATCACTTGAATACCATGGCACATTAAGGTTAATTAAACTTATAAAATTTTCAAGGAGACATGCTTTAGCCTATAAGTAAACACTCATCTCGGGAATTCCCAGGAAAGCATACGGGTCCCTCGGTTGATTGGGATTTATGCGAAATGCTTTCCTAGACAGAAAACCCAAAATACAGGTGTCACCCTTCCAGATTGCACGTGTCCTCAAATAATTTAACAAGTTTAAAAACCTTAACGAAGAAATAAAAATTTTAAAGATTTTTGCTTCAAGAAATTTCCACATGCTTAGAAAGGATAAGGATAGAAAAGAAAATGGAAATATTATGGGGTTTTAGAATATAGGAAAGGATATTATTTATTTAATTATTAAGAATATCCTAATAAGTCATGGATTTAAAACACATAAGTCATCATAATGCAATAATAAGTAATCATACTAATCATGTAACATATAACATATAGCACATAGCATGTAACACATAGCACAAAAATCATGAAGCATAGTATAAATGGGTGTCCTAAAGTTATAGTCTAGGTCAAGGTATCTAATAACCTAATTCCCTATAACCAAGGCTCTGATACCAATCTGTCACACCCCGACCGATGGCGGAATCATCGGGGCGGGACATGTAAGACTGTTCATAGCACATGGTTGACTAAATTGAAATATATTAAAGTCAAATTTGCATTACAAATAATCCAAGTACAAAATCAAATTCAAACAGGAAACATAAACAACTCATAAAATTCTTGATTTATATTGCTAAGTCCAAATCCTATGTTGAACACGTCTTGAATCAATCTCACATATTGGGGCCTGAAACATGAATAAAATAAAGTCAACTAAATAGTTGGTGAGTATAACACAGTTGTATATAGATAGCATATAGATGAAAACAAATCCTTTACATGACATGATAAATAAGGCGTTTATGGGGAGCAGCTATTGTGTAACCAAATGTACAATCAAACCTTGTAACTAGCATGCAAAAATTGTGTTGTCGGTTTCAATCACCGCGTACCATGGGTGGGTTTGTCAGACTCAATAGATCTATCATTGAAAACTGTCGGCTTGTATAGTTAATGATTGCACATAAGAGCATACAAAGGTTAGCACACCTAGCACTCGGGCACAAATCTCAAATTTTTGCACACATGTATGTAAATAGGATTTTTGCACTTGTGTTGTTTGTGTAAATGTAAATGTGTAATGTGTAATGTGTAATGAGTATAGAGTTCATGTTCCACCCCAAAAGTGTAAAAGAGTAAAAAGGGGTTGTGAATACTCACTTGGTATGGAAGTGAAGCTAACAAAGATTATAGATAGCAAATATGATCCTCGAAATGCATAATTTAACCTAAAGAGTAATGTGTATTGAATCAAATAGATGCATAAAGTTTAAGTCTAAAATGAAAGTTGAATTTGTGTATAAAACTATTGATTTGTATTTAAAAGTATTTGAATAAAATATATAGAGTTTGAAGTAAAATATTTTTGAAACAATTTGATTAGGTTTGAATTGAATAATTGAATAAATATATAATTATAGTTTATGAAATAATGTGAATATTAATTGTAATTAAGTATAAATAAATAAATAATTTTGATTTAAAATATAAATTAAATAAATATTCATTATCTCATTTATTTATAAATTTTGTAACTTAATTATTTAAAATATCATTTAAGTGTAAGATAATAAATATAAATTAAATTTTTTATAAACTTTTAAATAAATTATATTTATGCCAAGATTAAACTTTTAATCCATTTTTAAATACAGAAAACATATTTTTATAAAATCTGAAACATTTACTGATTTAAAATATAAAAATTTATAATTCTGTTAAAAAGGTTCTGAGTCTCACACGACCGTGCCTCGGAAGGGCACAATCGTGCTCAAGCCACGGGCGCGACCGCGCTAGTCGGGGCGCGACCGGGTTGATCAACAGGAGCACAATCTAGACAAGTCAACAGGCACGACCGTGCCTTGGCCCGGCACGGTCGTGTCTATGATCTTTAGACACAACAGAGACTAGCCCAGAGGGCATGACAAGGTCTGAACAGGAGAACACGACCGCGCTCAATGAGGCACGGCCGCGCTAGATGATTAGCGCGACCGTGTCTCTTCCAAATCAGACACGAATTGACAATTTCTTGTATTTTAAACGCTGGATTTGTTAGGGCTTTTGATTAATGGGTTATTACGAGTCTTTTAATATAACTTAATTGTATGAACATCGCGTTTAAGTAGGGATTCGATTAAATCATTTTCAATAAAATATGAGTTCTGATTCGGATCGTTTTCTATAATAGAAGCCCAAATTGAATAGGGGCTTTCGATACTGATACAGAAGAGAATGAAGTAGAAGATTCAATTACCCGGAATAGAAGCGAATCGTTAGAGAATGGTAGGAAGGAATTCTGTCGGCGGCAAGCTTGGTTTCCGGCGACCTATGCTGCGGTTCCGAATGTTTCAGCGGCTTCGGATGGTTCAGAGATGGTCTGGAAATGCTTGACTGGATTGCTTTGAGAAAATTGAGAGAATTTGGGTTCTCCTTGAAATGTCCAAGCGTTTGGAATTTGGTAGAATAAAACCGAAGTGATTTCGGGTAATGGAAATGTTTATTGTGTTTGTTAATGTGAATAAAGTGTGTTGATGTTACGAATTTGAACGATCGGATGATTAAAGTCACAATTACGATTCAACTGTTACGCAGGCGCGACCGTGCCAAGATAGGCGCGACCGTGCCTAGGCACCGGGCGCGATCGTTCCAAAGCAGGTCGCGCGACCGTGCCAAAGCACCTGGCGCGACCGTGCTAGGACGAAGCACGACCGTGCTAGACTAGGGTTTGTTGACATTTTTTTTTCAATTTTAGTCCTGTACTTTTCAGATTTGATAAGTTTGAATAAAATAGTTTCTTGTATAGTGTCTAAATGTATATAACCGAGTAAAACTTGCGAACTTGTATAGAATCATTGCATTTAATTTATGGCGAGAAAGTAATGAGACAGTGCACGAGTATTGAATTTGAAATTGCATTACATTGAATTGAAATATGAATACTAAATATCAGGAATGTTACACACGACAATTTCGAGCGGGAACTCCACGATTAACCAAGGTAAACCCCGTTCATGTCTTTTTACGCGTTTTTTTTGCTCAGCCGAAGGCAACGACAAGGGGCGAAGGTGGCTGGTGACGGAGTGTTAGTGGCGTGTAGCGGTGGTCGTTAACGGTGGTGACCGTGGTGTGGTTGGCTGCCGAGAGCGAGAGGGAGAGGGAGAGAGAGGGAGAGTGTGGTGAGCTATGAAAGGGAGACGTGGGGAAAATGGTGCTCGACGATGAGGTGCTGGGCTGACGGAAGGGATACCGGGGAGGGCTACTGTAATGGTGCTTCACGTCGGTGGATGGTGCATGTGATGTTGGTGTTCTATCCGGTTAAGATTAGGCACGACGGCGAGATCAATGGTGGTTCATGATGGAATCACGGATAGGAAGTACACGGGGGAGGTTCACGGTGGTGGGCGACGAAAGGACGGAATCGGGATACACCCGATTAGGGTTTTGAGGAGCCTAGGGTTTTGCATGGTGTGGTTTGGATGTGCATTGGATGCTCGGCTCGTGTACGCCTAATCCGTGAGATGAGGGTTTGCATGGCTTGTGTACGTACATGCATGCGGATTCTACACGGGTTCAGGATAACCTCATTTGAGTGGACACGTGGACTAGGGTTTCGTGTGGACAAAGGGGCGAGCAGATGAGACGGGTGATGGGATTATTTATAGATATCTATAATTGGCGCAAGTTTGGGACGTACTCTAACCCTGTGATATTATGTGGACGGGTTCGAGTTTCGTGTTAGGAGGCCGTTGCAGTTCGAGAGTTGGATCTTCATATCGGTGAGTTTCTAATCCACTCTTTAAATATTTTTAATGTTTTTGGGGCTATCGTACACACTTATGAGACAACCTTGTTTTATTAATAATATTAAGAGTTTTGGTATGTTAACCCTAAGGGTTATGAACTATAATCTTTATAGTGAGTCAGAGGGTCAATGTGGTGTTATGGGATTACGTGAGCTAGAGTTGAGAGTTATTAATGGGTATCATGGTAAGGGATTGCCGGGTTGAGTCAAGATATAAGCTAAATGCTCATGATTATGTAAGTGATGTGTTGTGCTAGTGCTTTGTGTGGGGTGTAGGCGTAGTTAATTAGTCACTTGAATGAAATGTGATGTTATTATGTGTTTGTGTTTGAATCGTTTTCCTTGTGGCACGATAAACGGGTGTGCTTGCATCATTGTCCTTGTGGCACGGCAAACGAGTGTGTTTGCATCGTTGTCCTTGTGGCACGGCAAACAAGTATGTTTGCATCGTCGTCTTTGTGACACGGCAAACGGGATTGTGAAGGACGAAGTCCTTCGGGAAGTCACCAAAGGTGAAAATATTGAGCATGTTAATGATGAGCTCGAGGTGTGTCGAACGCCCTGACGAGGGTGTAGTGACGGGGTATGTGTTTGTTCGCATATACATGTGTTAAACGACATGCAAGTGTTGAGTTATATTTGTGGTGTGTGAGATGATATTATTGTGATGTGTAGATGATATTAATGAGGCGAGTAGAGTTAGATTGACCGTTGTGTCAGGATTATGATGTGATGTTTACAACTGTTGTGTCAGTTGAATTGTGAGAGCCTTGTTTAAGGCTGAGTAAGTCAATGTCTTGGGATTGGTTGGGTTAACCGGGTTTCGGGTTAATATGTGGTAGATTACAAGTTATTAGCATAGTAAGTTCGATCCATGTCAGTGAGACTTATTGGGTTATAATTATGGGATGAGTCTTGGGTGGTAAATCCTTTGCGATATTGTAAGATAACAGGGGTTAATTATATGTCAATACATGAAAAAAAACTATTTTATTAAGCGCCGAGGTGTCCTGTGTGAAGATAAATATTAATTATGAAGAAATGACTTTTGTTTAAATTAAACTATTAGAACTCACTCAGCGTAGCTGACTTTGTGTGTACGTTAGATTATTTTGCAGGTGAATTCAGGGTCGAAGTATCTTGGCTTGGGAGCGGTGTTACTCGGACCGGTGTGCAGGCATTCGCGAGGTAAAGTTATAAATGGTGTTGTTTAATAAAAGTGAGAATTGTTTTTAGAAATACTTTCGCTGTAGTTTTGATTTACTAAACGAGTAATTTAAAGGGGATACGTAGTAATGGGATCTAACTATTGGGTGCCCAGATTGGGGTCTTACACATGTGAAACATAATAAGCGCTTACAATGCGTTATATACATACAATCATGGAATACAATCGTTTCAAGATACCCAAAAAGTTTTCCTAAATTATCCATGCCAAAAATGGAGTATAACAGGGCCATGGTAATTTTATACATCATAGTTTAAGAACCCACCTCAGCAGCACTTTGGCTTAATATCTGAAATATCACAATCACCTTGGATAAAGCCCTAGTTTTATAATGACATCACTTAATTACATAACGTTAACTTAATTGTAATTAACTAAATCCTAATAGTGGGTCGGAACCTTACCTCAGAACTATCTACGGCGATTTGTAGGAGATTCGTGAGAAACCGGACTTTCAGAGGTGGACCGAACTTTGAAAGGTTGGAGACCAGAGAGTTTGTGAGTGTGTATGAAAGTGTGTTTGTGTGTGGGATGAGCAAATCAGCCAAGCAATTGAGTTCTATTCATAGGTTAGCATTGGACCCGTAGCGGACCGTTACCTAAGGGGTGGCGGTCCGCTACCACCTGCATCCGCAAAAGGTTTCCTTCAGGCATACGTAATGGACCATTAAGTCAGGGGTTGGCGGTCCGCTAGGGACAGCTGTAGCTTGGCGAACAGTTATGGTTCTGGTGGCGGTCAGCCATAGGGTTTACATGCGTCAGAAACCTTCCGCTAGTCAGTAGACACGTGGCATGCCATCATTGCTGCCTTCCTCCCTACGTGGCGGACCATTAAGCCTCTTGGTAGCGGTCCGCTACCGTCCATGTTTCAAAAATTTCATTTTTAGTCTCTGTACTTTGGACTATTCCCCTATTAGCCCTTCAACTTTGAATTATTGGCAACTTTAGTCTTTATTTTCTTGGGAAATTTCGAGGTGTTACAAATCTCCTCTTCGTTATGAAATTTCGTCCATGAAATTTAAGAAGTGAACAAATGAGGATACTTGTCCTTCATTTGATTCTTTAATTCCCAAGTTTTGTTGGCTCCTATCCGACCTTGCCATTGGACTAACACCATTGAAATAATTTTCGTTCTTAGCTTTCTTTCTTGTGTATCCAAAGTCTTAATTGGTTGTTCTGTGAAATAAAGCTTGTCGTCCACCTGCACATCGTCTAGTGCAATAGCCTGAGCTGGGTCTGTTAAACACTTACGTAAGCAAGATACGTGAAACGTATTGTGGATTCCTTGCACCGCTTCGGGTAGTTCTAACTCTAAGCCACTGCCCCAACCCTCGCAATGATTTTGTAAGGTCCGATGTATCTTGGCCCTAACTTTCCACGTTTCCTGAACCTTACAACACCTTTCTAAGGAGAGACCTTTAGCATAACATAATATTCGATTTGGAATTCTAAAGGTCTACGTCTACCGGCATAATTTTTTTGCCGATCTTGCGCAGATTTCAATTGTTATTTAATTTGGACTATCTTATCTGTTGTTTCCTGTATAACTTCAGGTCCAGATAATTGACTATCTGCTAACTCAGTCCAACAGACTGGAGTTCTGCACTTTCTACCGTATAATGCTTCAAATGGCGCAACTTTGATACTTGAATGGTAACTGTTGTTGTAGGAGAATTCGATTAACGGTAGGTGATTATCCCAATTACCTCTGAAATCGATAACATAAGCTCCTAGCATATCTTCCAGAGTTTGAATTGTTCTTTCACTTTGTCCATCCGTCTAAGGATGGTATGCGATGCTTATGTTAAGTCGTGTTCCCAGTTCTTTTTGGAAATTGGTCCATAATCTAGATGTGAACCGACTGTCTCAATTAGAAATAATAGATAGTGGTATACCATGGTGGCTTACAATTTCCTTGATATAGATTCTGGCTAACTTATCCATCGAGTAACTTTCATTAATGGGTATGAAATGCGCTGACTTGGTCAGTCTATAGACCACGACCCATATCACATTATGCCCTGCTTGTGTTCTGGGCAATTTTGTAATAAAATAGATTGCAATGCGATCCCATTTCCAGACAGGTATTTCCAACTGTTGTAGTTGACCTGCTAGCTTTTGATGATGAAGCTTAACTTGAAGACAAGTCAAGCATTTATCTATGTACTGGGCTATCAAGCTTTTCATGTTCGGCCACCAGTAATGATTCCTCAAGTCTTTATACATTTTGTTTGCTCTGGGATGCATGGAATATCTTGATTTATGTACCTCATCCATTACTTTCTCTTGAATATTTCCAAATTTTGGAATCCAGATTCTTTGATCGAATCCCATGTTTCCATCTTTTCCTTTAGTAATCAACTTTTCTTTTCTAACCATACGCTCCTTCTTAATAGTTTCTTCCTCTAATGCTTTTGATTGGATTTCTTTAATTTGTTCCATTAAATCTATCTTTAAATCCAATTGTAGTGCTTTTACTCTAATCGGTTTACTTTGTTCTTTCTGACTTAAAGCATCTGCCACTACATTAGCCTTCCCGGGATGGTATTTGATTTCGCAGTCGTAGTCATTGATGAGTTCCATCCACCTCCTTTGTCTCATATTTAAATCCTTCTGATTAAAAATATGTTGGAGGCTTTTTTGGTCTGAATATATCACGCATCTGGTACCATATAAATAGTGTCTCCAGATCTTTAGAGCAAACACTATGGCACCAAGTTCTAGTTCGTGCATGGTATAGTTTTTCGCATGAACTTTTAGTTGGCGTGATGCATAAGCAATAACCTTATCTCGCCGCATTAACACACAACCCAGACCAGTTTGGGAAGCATCGCAATAGATTTCGAAATCATCATTACCTTCGGGTAATGTTAAGGTTGGTGCAATACTGAGCTTTTATTTAAGGATGTTGAATGCTTCCTCTTGTTTGGAATCCCACTCAAACTTTACTGCTTTCTGAGTTAAGGCAGTCAGTGGTGTAGCAATCTTGGAGAAGTCTTGGATGAATCTTCGGTAATATCCGGCTAATCCAAGAAAACTTCTAATCTCTGTTGGAGTCTTCGGGGTTTTCCATTTCATAACAGCTTCAATTTTACTTGGGTCTACTTGTATCCCTCTTTCGTTCACAACATGTCCAAGAAATTGTTCTTCTTGTTTCCAAAACTCGCATTTGGAAAATGTAGCATACAATTTTTCTTGTCTCAGGGTTTCTAAAATGATCCTAAGGTGATCAACATGTTCTTCTTGGCTACGGGAATAAATAAGAATATCATCGATAAGTATGATGACAAACTTATCCAAGAAGGGTTTAAAAACTTGACTCATTAGGTCCATAAATGCCGCGGTGGCATTTGTCAACCAAATGACATGACAAGAATTCATAATGGCTGTATCAGGTTCTGAAAGCAGTCTTAGGTACATCTTCTCTTGTACTTTCAACTGATGATATCTTGATCTAAGATCGATCTTCGAGAAATATTTGGCTCCTTGTAACTGATAGAACATATCATCTATTCTGATTAATAGATATCTGTTCTTTACAGTTAGTTTATTCAATTACCGATAATCGATACACATTCTCATGCTTCAATCCTTTTTCTTCACGAATAGTACTGGCGTTCCCCACGGTGAAGTACTTGGACGAATGAACCCTTTGTCTAGACGATAATTCCTTTAATTCTGACGGAGCTAGATGATAAGGGGATCTTGCAACAGGTTTGGCTCCAGGAATAAGTTCGATTCAGAATTCGATCTAATGATCTGCTGGAAGACCAGGTAATTTGTATGGAAAACCATCCGAGTGATCACAAACTACGGGAATATTCGTAATCTTTCCTTCAGGTTTGACGTTTAAAGCATAGGCTAAGAATATACCATTTTCCTTAATCAATTGTTTCTTAGCTTTCGCTATCGAAAAGATTTCGATCTTATTATCATCACTATCACACTGAATCACCAAACATTCTCCATCTAGTTTATTAATCTTAACCATCCTTTGATCACAATTGATCTGGGCCTGGTATTAGTTTAACCAATCCATCCCTAGGATAACATCATATTCATTCATACTCATTGGAATTAGTGTAACTAACACCTCATCGTCACCAAAACTGATGACACAGTCTTGGTATGATTCGGTTATCCTAACTTGTTCACTACTTGCCGTTTCAACGACGTAGGTATGAACGAGCGAAATAGGTTTTACACCTAAATATGGGGTGAATTTATACAAAACAAAACTTCTATTCGCCCCTCTATTAAATAATACTTTGGCGTAAATGTTATTAACTAGGAATGTACCTGCCACCATTTTGTCGTCATTCTTCTTTTATCCTCCGCTTCCAAGGAAAGACACAGATCCTATATCTTTATTCTGGCCACTTGTTCCTTGCTTCGGTGGCTTAGGGTAGGCAGATCCATAATGCCCAATTTCATTGCAGTTGAAACATTTAACGTTCGGGGCACCAAACTTTTGACAAGTTTGGCATTTTACTCCCTGGATTGCTCTATCCAGGTTTAACCCTCTTCTTATGAGAAATTTACTATTTCCCGGTTTGAACTTATAGACAACCTCTTATTGTTTCCTCTTGTGTTCTACCTTTGGTGGTTCTTAGGCTGCCACCTCATCATACATTACCGCACTTAGCTCAACAGCCGAATCCATTGTTGTTAGTATATGTATTTATAACTGATGCTAAAATTCTATATTTTGTATGTAGTGAACTTATCAAGTTCACCTAATGGAATGATTAGGCGAACTTGATGAGCGACCTTGCTAAGTTCGCCACTTGTGGAGAACTTAATAAGTTCGCCACCTGCAGAACTCACCTCCCTATAAATAGAACATGTAGTGTTCATTTGTAGGTTAGCATGAAAGCATAGAATAGAGAGAGAGAGACAGAGATTCTCTGTGAGAGGTGAGTCACCACACCTAGGTAGAGCTCACCTAGGGGTTGGATACTCCTTTGGTATTGTACTGGTATGAAGGGATGCTTGTTTTCTTATGAATATAAAGATCGATTATGTTTCATCTATATATTCGGTTTTACGTTTATGTTCATGATTGGTTGACTCTCACATGCCTCCGTCTCTATGTAGAATCTTGAGTAATGCGTTGATCGTGGATGTCTTACGTCTCCACAAGGACATTCAATTGTTTCGGGTGCGGTCATCTTTTCTAAGGTACGAAACTTAGGTGGTAAGCCTTGAACATAACATTTGATTCTCCTAGACACGGGAGTTACCAAACGTGGCACCGGTTTGGCCATTTCGTTAAATTTGGCAGTGTATTCCTTTCAAACCGATGGAATTCTGTTTCAATCTTGTCCACTGCATTTCGTGGACAGTATATTTTGATAACTAAAGCTTTGAGGTCCTCTAATGTCATTCTGAACATAACCTTCTCCTTTTGTCTGCTTGACTAATTCCCACCAGTCAAGAGCTTCTTCTTCGAATGAATGTGCAACAAATTTTACAGCTTGATCTGCTCTACATTCACTCATTTTAATCACTGCTTCCATAGATGTTATCCATTGCATTGCTGAAATGGCGTTCTTGTTCCCATTGAAGGGTTTAGGATGACAGTCACTGAAATTCTTGTAAGTGCATCCTTAATTATGAACCCCTGTGCTCTGGTTTGTTATTCCAACAGTTTCATTGGTTCCAGTTGTGCCGATATTGTTTCCTACATGAGTAGTGTGAAGAGTATCCTCCGTTTGTGGGTTTTCACCACTGTTCCTTCATTTCTATTTCCCAAGTTGTTGCAATCCATTCTCCTCTGGAGAGCATCATAAAGGATTCCAAGTAAAGTCATTTGGAGCACTCTGGTGACCTCAGATGCCACCGTTCCTTGGAATTGAGCTTCGGTCATTATTACCTCTTCCGTATGATGTTCAGGTTCTATAGTCGCATTTTTGTTCATGTTTGGTTCAGTATTCGTGTTTGTCGTATCGCGGGTGTGGGACCTAGTATTGGGCCATACCTCGTCCTTCCATTTGTATTACTGGTCATAATCCAGAAATTCAAAAATTAACAACATTTGGCTAAAATGCCTTTAATTATCTGATTTCTAGGTATTCCCCGTTATATGTCATACTGAATGTATACACCTAACTTATCCTGAGAAATTCCAGACTGTAGGATCGTGAAAGTACAAGATGGTTATGTTCTTAGTTGAAATTGGCGGAAACAATAGCAACTACACAAGTATAATCGAGTAAACAGAAAGAATACTAATAAAAACACTGTTGTATTAAGCTTTTGTGAATCAACGATTACAAATGAAAACTCTATTGAGAAGCACACTTACAATGAAGTGTTTACACAGTATTTATACTAACTTAGAATCAAGACAGACCCTTGATTCTAAGGATTAGATCTAACACAGACCGTTGATCTTTTGTACAAAGCTAATAATACAACTTCAGTCTAAACTAGCTAACTTTATTGAAGCGTCTTCTTTATCAATCATTACTTGCATGCTTGGAGAAGAGCATTGTTGTCCGTCATTGGTTGCACCATTGAGGTTCCTTCTGCTTTGAGTGTGTCAGTAGCTTTTGCAGAAAGTTATCAGTGACGCTTGACATGGATAGTCAGCTGCAATGATTTATCTTCAAGGCACAAGGCTGTCAGCAGCAAGGATGAGGATCAGCATCAGGACTGATCTGTTGAATGTTGCTAATAAGCCTATCAGCAGTAACAAGTGTTGAATGCTGCTGATAAGTCTACCAGCAGCAACAAGTGTTGAATGCTGCTGATAAGCCTATCAGCAGCAACAAGTGTTGAATGCTGCTGATAAGCCTATCAGCAACATTTGTACTTAGAAGAATTTTGTTGCAATCAGTTTTTGGTTCTACAAACTCCCCCTAGACTGATGCTACCAAAATTCCTCTAACCTCTTTATTGCTGAAGCTTTTGCATGTGGCAGACTATCCTTGCAACCTCATAGCCTCTTGGATCCTTGTTGGGATTGTTCAGTGGAAGCTCATACAGAGTCTTGATGTCTTTACTTGGCATTTTGAAAATTGTCTTGCTTGAACATCTCATCTGATGCTTCTTAACATCAGTTAAGGTGAACTCATCCAGATCAACATTGTAAGACCAACTTACAAATGGAGAGTGGGACTGAAGTGGTTTGATATCTATGATCACATCTTTGCTAGGGTTGAAATGGTGTTTGATTTCTAGCATAAGACGTTTCCCACCCTCATTTGTAGGCTCATGAGCTTCACCCATCTCTAGAATTCTATTGAGATCTGAATCTGGTAATTGTAGAACTTCATCAACAGATTTGTAAATAGATCTCCTTCTTTCAGTTCTCCCCCAGAAGATTTCAAACTAATGATCCTGTGAACAGTAGAACCAATCATCTATATCTCTGGATTCTTCTGGTTTAGGTGTGGGTTTGGGTTCTTCTGGTTTAGGAATGGGTTTGGAGGAGAGGCTGTTGATGAGTGGGAGCTGGGTGAGATGTTTTGGGTGGAGGAGAGGAAGGTTTGGGGATATTTGTGGAAGGTTTTTGGATAGTGGAAGTAGTGTTCGGGGCAGAAGTCTTTTGTTTCTTGACTGGTCTCTTGTCTTCCTTTTCTAAGACCCTTGTCTTGAAGACTTTCTTTCCTAGTATTTCTTCTTCTTCCTTCTTTACTTGTCTGTACAAGGCTTGTAGGTTAATGAATGTCATGGGACCTAGCCTCCTTCCACTTTCCCCCTTTGCCTTTAGGAAGTTAGTCATGACCTGCCTTTCTTCATGGGTTCTCTGGTTAAGTGCAATGGCCTTCTTGGATTTTTGACGAGCCTTTTCTTCCTCTTCAGCTCCCTTCTTCTTTGCCAATTGCCCCTGCTTACCCATGACGGCTCTATAGATCTCTCTGTTTGAGAGTTTTTCAAGGTAGTCAGCATCCTCAACTTGAGAGATCAGAGCTTCAATCCACTCCTCCCTCATTTCTTTTGCTAATTTAGAATCAGAGATTCTAAATTTAGCATCTTCCTTCCTTTTCTTTTCTTCCTCCTCTACTTCTTTGTTTAGTTGTTCCTGCAGCTGTCTAGCAAGTTCTTCATCTTCGTCAACTTGAGACACTGCATGGAGTTTGACTTTCATCTCATCCAGCTGTTTGGCATACTGCTGGATAAGTTGTTCTCTGAGGAGCATGGTTGTTTTTCTTTCTTGAGCCTTTTTCAGGTCAGCCATCTCCTCTTCTTCTATTTTCCTTCTTATTTCTTCCTTCTCTCTCTTCTCTCTGAGCAACCTCTCTTCATCTTCTTTGTTCATAATTCCCTTCCCTTTGTTTACACTGGATGCCTCTGCTTCGGCTTCACTGATCACAACAACAGATGATTATGCTGCTGTTGGGATCTCAGCCTCAGCTTCATTGGCAAGTTGAGAGGTTGATAAGGGAAGGTCATTAGCTGCATCTGTTTTGCACTCAGGACTTGTAAGTTCTATCAGCATTTCTTGGACAGTGGATCTTGACTCATATGCTGCAGCAAGGATGTCTACTCGAGGGGAAGCTGAGTCAGAATCAGTGTCAGAATTTGACACATATACTGCCTCAGCAATCCTTCCTTCTTGTTCAAGATGGGCTCTGACAGTAGCATTTCCTGGCTTTCAAGGGAGTTGACATTTTAGATATTTGCCCTGAGTTGAAAGATCTTGTAAAGAAAGTCTGTAGGCAGTAGTAGGATGTTCCTGGTGTTGATGGTGAGAGAGGAGCCATTGCTTAGTAGAAAGGTGTAGTCAAAAGACTTAGTGCTTACCTATCCTAGCACATCTAAGTCCTTGACGATGGAGTTGTATAGAAATCTTCTTAAGCACAGAACTTCTTCTTCAGTGAGAAGACTGCTCCTTATTATTTCAAGTCTTCTAGGAGTCAGTCTTCTTTCTGCTGCTGCTGAAGATTCAGGATAGGCTACTCTTTTTGCTGCTTGTATTTGTCTTTCGAACTTGGGTAGATTATCCTCCATCAAGTCATAGAACCTGCCAATAGCAAGTTCTGCTGAGAGGTTCGTAGAGTTGTTGATGCATTGTAGATGGTATAGGTGAAGGACTTGGATGCTGTTGAGAAAGTCCCAGTTTAGCTCTTCTACTCCGCTAAACTCCCAACCAATCCAGAACCTCTCAGACTTTCCATCATACCCCTAAGCTAGTATTGTGTCAAACTCTAGCTGTGTTAAAGTCAGCGGAAATTGGGGGGCAGTGGATTGACTTATGATGGCTGCTTGAGGGATGATGCTGAAAGATGTATATGTTTGTTCTTTGTCTTCAACATCAGCCAGCACCTCATCAACAACCATGACGACTAACTTCCAGTCTTCAGAAGTCTCTTCTTCTTCATCATCTGTAGCTGGCAAGTCATGAACCTGTACAAAAGCTGGCTTGAATAGTGTACTTTGAAATGCAGCCTGCTCTTGAATCCAGTCATCAAGACTGTCTGAGTCTTCTTCCATTGGGACTATCTCCCCCTTTTTGGTTGCATCAATGGACAGATAATCATCAGTTTGGGTGCCCACTGAGACACGGGAGGGAGAAGCCATGGAGGGGAATTGATGGGCTTCATGCAGAAGGATCTGGTGTTGTAGTTTTGACACCTCAGCCTCAAGCATAGCCACCCTAGCCGTCAATTCCTGATTTTTAAGTGGCATACTGTCCTCATCCACAGTTGTGGAATCCTTGGAGCTAGATGGTGCCTTAGGCCTAGCCTCTGCATCCCCATCACCCATGGTTTATTGGCGCCTGGGATTCCTCTTAGTGAGGGGAGTTTCCAAGGAAACATCCTCACTGTGAGTTGCCGTGGTTGAGGTCTTAGCGATGTTGTCACTTTCCTCATGGTCATTTGATGGACCAGCAGTAGTGACAGCCTCTTCCACATCCACTCTGTCATAACTCCTAGAGTGGACCTTCAGGGGAGTAGAACTTGGGTTGGGTGTGTTGAAAGAAAAATCAATCAGTACCTCCGAGATAGTGGCAGTTGGAGAAGGTACATCATCTTGACCAGGTTCCTCAACACTTAAGTTCAGAAGAGAGAGGAGTGGCTCAAGGGGCTGTTCTATGGATCCGGGAAGTGATCCTGATCCTAAGAGAGAGACGTCCGAAGGAGTCTCCCTTACAATGTGGCTGTCCCTTGTGATATTCTCACCAGAATGTTGTGATTTTGAGTGAGGGCTGTTAGGTTGGGTTTGGGCCTTGGAGGCAAGAGAAGAAGGAGTTCTCTTGCCCCTTTTTCTGGTATATGCCGTTGCAACCGGGGCCCTGTGTTCCGGTTGAACGATAACATCCAAAAGAGGTGTAAGTGATTTTTGTACCTGTGTATCCTTAGTAGTATGCACAGGGGTTCGAATGGTGGAAGCAGATTGTTGTTCAGGATGTGATGTGGAGGGTGTGGGATCAGTATCAGTTGGGATTGCTGAACTGTCACCCGGGGTACTTTGTATGTTTAGCATTGTAGATAACAATGGAACATTGACCCCTGAGAACTTTTTGGAAACAGTTCTCATACTTTGAAAAATGTTATTTTTATGTCCCAACATGATGTAGATTCTTGCAGGTTTTGAAAGTTCTTTTAGTTCTTGATTGAAAACCTCCTGCAAGAATCTTGGGTACATAAGAAATTGTTGCTTTGCAGCCTCTTGAAGGTTATATCTCAAACCCTCAAAGTAATTTAATTTGAATGTGGGTTTAGGGTGAATTTGAATGTGAAGAGGTGATAAGGAAATTTAATTTGTTCTTTTAACGGCAGAGGAGGGAAAAAGAAAAATGACTTCTACAGTACAACCTTATTCACCTTTTACTGTCACAGCTGTAATACACCGAGGCAGTCATGGTAAAGACTGACGTTAATTTTTACAGCGGGTAAAAGTTAATTTGGACTTAAATTTACTCATCAGCAGCAAACTTGGTTGCTGTGGATGAATAAGCCTGTCCGCTGCAAGCTTGGGTGCTGCGGAAGGTTAAGTCTATCAGCAACAAACTCAATTGCTGCTGGATACAATGATCTGCAGCAAGGATGTTGTTGCTGACAGCCTTAAAGCTATCCGCAGGAAACCTGTTCCTGCTGATAACTTAAAGCAGTCAGTGGCAAATCTTTTGCTTCTGAAGATTAAAACTGTCAGCAGCTGAAGGCCAAAAGTGCTGCTGACTCATAACTTTTATTTACAACAAAAGACAAAAACACATTTTTGAAACAGAATTTTAGAGATAGATTTTAATCAAAGTTCATCATACCAATGGATTCAACTAAATATCTGAATCTAGCTTCGTCAAAAGGTTTTGTAAACAAATCAGCATATTGCTCATTTGTATGAACTTTGGTTAGAATAATTCTCTTTTTCTCAGCTTGAACTCTTATGAAATGATACCTGATGTCAATGTGCTTTGTTTTGGAGTGCTGCACCGGATTGTTTGTGATTGATATAGCACTCATGTTGTCAATGTGAATTAGAGTTGCCATGAAAGTCATCCCGTAATCCAGCATTTGATTTTGTATCCATATGACTTGTGCACAGCAACTTGAAGCTGCAATGTATTCTGCTTCAGCTGTAGAAGTTGAAACACATGTTTGCTTCTTGCATTGCCATGAAATCAGTCTCCTTCCCAGAAACTGATATCCCCCTGAAGTGGACTTTTTGTCCAAGTTGCATCCCCCATAATCACTGTCAGTGTACGCATACAGATTGAAGTTGTCATTTTTAGAGTACCAAAGCCCAAGTCTTTGGGCTCCTTTTAGGTATCTAATAATTCTCTTGACAGCTTGAAGATGTGAAACCTTTGGAGCTGCTTGAAATCTTGCACAGAGACATGCTGCAAACATGATATCTGGCCTTGAGGCAGTGAGATACATGAGAGACCCTATCATTGCACGGTACTGATGTTGATCAGTGTCTTGGCCATCTTTGTTTGGTGTCAGCTGATGGTGCACTTGCATAGGGGTTCTTGCAGCAGAGCAGTCAGCCATCTCGAATCTTTCTAAGATGCTCTTTACATATTTGGATTGGCTGATGAAGATTCCATTTGTGACTTGTTTGACTTGTAGACCCAAGAAGAAATTTAGTTCACCCATTGAACTCATTTCAAACTTTGAGTGCATCAGATTTCAAAGTCTTTGCACAACTTTTTCCTTGTTGATCTAAAGATGATATCATCAACTTTGATTTGAACTAGTAAGATTTCTCCACCTTCATCTTTGATAAACAAAGTCTGGTCAATAGCACCTCTTCTGAAGTTGTTGCTTAGTAGATATCCTGACAAGGTTTCATACCAGGCTCTTGGTGCTTGATGTAGGTCATACAGAGCTTTGTCTAGTTTGAACACTTGAGTAGGATGTGCAGGATCTACAAACCCTGGAGGCTGTTTGACGTATAATTTCTCACCAATCTTCCCATACAGAAAGGCGCTTTTTACATCCATTTGATAGACAGTGAAGTTCTTGGATGCAGCATATGCCAGGAAGATTCTGATGGCCTCCAGCCTGGCAACAGGAGCAAAGACTTCATCATAGTCAATTCCTTCTTCCTGAGTGTAACCTTGAGCGACAAATCTGGCTTGGTTCTTGACTACAATACCTCTCTCATCTTGCTTGTTCCTGAAAACCCATCGTGTGCCAATAGCATATTAACCTGGTGGAAGATCAACAAGTTTCCAGAAATCCTGCCTCTTGAATTGCAGCAATTCTTCCTGCATTGCCTCAATCCAACTGCTGTATTTGAGTGCTTCATCTATCTTCTAGGGTTCCACCTGAGATAGAAAACATGAAAACAAGCATATATTGGCCTCGTTAGATTTTCTTCTTGTGAGAACTCCTTGGTGGACTTGCCCAATAATATTTTCTTGAGGATGTTCTTTGTGGATCCTCTGTGCTGGTACTACTTCCAGTTGTATCCTTTGCTCCAGATTGCTTTGATTTTGATCAGGGGTCTCTTCATTCAAGGTGGGAGAGTCTTCAACATCAGCAGCCACATCAATATTTTCCGCAATAGCATCAACAACATCTACAGTATTTACCAAAGCGTCTTCATCTAAATTTTCAGTTTCAGAAAGGCTGCTGCTGGTTACATTGGAGAGTCTTGTTCTGGCTTCACTTGCTTAAGTTGCTTCCACAACTGATGGAGGATCAATGGATGGTCTTCTCAGTCTGATAAAAGATTTGGGAAAGTTTAGTCTGTAGTCAATGGATGAAGTGGTTGCAGGTGATTGTGTAGAGGTAGAATCCATATTTGAGAAGATGAGAGGCTCAAATATTTGGGATAAGGTGTCTATGTCAAAGAGCCAGTTTGGGCCTTTTTCCCTGCTCATAGATGATGTGTTCTCTACATTCTACATTTGCTGATTCTTCCATAATTCTTGTTCTTGAATTGAATACTCTATAGGCCTTTTATTGAGAGGAATAGCCCACAAAGTATCCTCATCATATTTGGCACCAAACTTAGGAAGAACCCCATGTGTGATAAGAATGGTGCATGGACACCTAAAAGGCTTTAGAAACCCAATGTAGGGAACTCTTTGAAACCAAAGTTCATAAGGTGTCTTGTTGAGGGGTTTGACAATAAGAACTCTATTTTGCACATAGCATGCTGTGCTAACTGCTTCTGCCCAGAATGTGAGAGGCAGTTTTGAGTCGGCCAACATAGATTTGCTGATTCAATCAGAGTCCTATTTCTTCTTTCAGCAGCCCCATTTTGTTGAGGGGTTCTTGGAGCACTGTATTGCCTTTCAATGCCCTTGCTCACACAGAAACTGTTCAAAGTGTGATTTTTGAACTCTGTTCCCTGATCACACCTTATGATCTTTACCTTCAGATTGCTTTGATTCTCTACCCTAAGAATATAGGATTTGAGAATCTCAGCAGTTTCATCTTTTGTTCTTAGGAAGAATACCCATGAGAATCTGGAGAAGTCATCAGTTATCACCAGACAGTAGGACTTTTTGCCCATTGACATGACATTCGTAGGACCAAAGAGATCCATATGCAGTAGCTGGAGAGGGGTGTCATTTGTGTTCAATGTCTTGGGCTTGTGGGAATTCTTGTGTTGTTTTCCCTTCAAGCAGGCAATGCAGTGATCGTCTAGCTGGAATTCATTGTCAGGAAGCCCTCTGACAAGATTGTCTTTCACTAATTTATTGATTGTTTTGATGTTAACATGGCTTAACCTCCTGTGCCAGAGAGCGGATTCATCAACTGATGCCTTTGACAGAAAACATGAAACACTACCAGATGGAGTGACTTCATTCATGTCAAGCACATATAAGTTGTCCTTTCTATGAGCAGTTAGGAGAATCTTCTCTGGAGGGGGTTTAGATAGGCTAGGAGCTAACACGAAACATTCTTTGTCAGTGAAGAGCATCCAATGCTTTTGATCACATACTTGGGAAACACTCATGAGATTGAAGTCAAGTTCTTTAACATAGTTGACTCTTTAAATACTCATCCTTTCATTGGACACAGTTCCTTGTCCAGTGATAGATCCACCCTTTGAGTCACTCCCAAAGGTAACATATCCTCCATTGAAATGTCTGAAGTTAGAGAGGATGGACCTGTTGCCTGTCATGTGCCTGGAACAGCCGCTATCTACCACCCAAGTATTGTGTTTATTGCCTGGCTGTCCCTGCACATGGAAGATATCTAATTAGTGGGAGGAACATTGTAGCATACAGCATTGTAGAAAATCGTTGCTAATTTGCCATTGTCAGCATGCTTGCAGTCAATGGAACCAATAGTTATGCTTGGAGATTGTTTGGCCTTCCATTGCTGTGTTGGTGGTTTTCTAGCTTTCTTTACATTGTCGGCAGAAGATGTTGTTGCTGACAATTCTGGCTTATCCGCAGCCGATTTTGCTGCTGAAGGCTTTGCCTTTGGTTTCCTGGACTTTACTCTATCAGCAGCGATTTTGTTTGCTGCTGATGGGTTGAACACAGATGAACGATTTGCAATCTGGTTAAAAGGGTTGAACTTGCATGTTGCAGCAAAGTGGTTTGATTCCCCACATATGATGCAAGTTTGTTGAGGTTTATGCATCTTCACTCTTTGAGGGGATAGAGATTCTCTGAACTTTGTTGCCTTTGCATCATAGTTTCTCACCTGTTTGTTTCTATTTGTTTTCTCAAAGGCATGCTGCTTTGAGTTTCTTTGGTGTTCACGGTAGTGAAAGCAGGTGCTGGTAGTGTGATTGTATTTGCCACACACAAAGCAGGATAGTGCTATCTTGTCCCTGTGAAAGTGCACATAGTTCTTTCTTTGAAACAAATCTTTGAAGTTCCAGGGATGAGCTTTGTTATGTTCAAAAGTGGCTTCTTCTAGTGTCTTTTGAACATATGGACCTTTTTCTCCAGGTGCATGAAAAATATCAAACACCTTTGGCTTTGACTGAGACTTGGGGTTGGTGAAACCTGATGTCTCTCCCTTTTCAATGTTTAGCTTTCTTCCATTTTGAGGATAGCTAATCTTGATTTGTTTGAATGGGATGGGAGCTGGAATAGCTGGAGTAACAACAGGACATTCAGTTTTGTTCAGAACAGCTTCAGAAATAGGAGCAAATGGGACTGCACTAGTTTCACAATGGTCTGAGCAGGTTGACTCAAGTTCTGAAGAGGTGGAGCAGTCTTCCACAAAACATGCATCCATTGAAGGATCAAGGTTTCGGTTTGCCGTGTCAAGATTTGCAGTATTGAAGCTTGGTTTGTGAATGGCAACATAGTCAGCAGGAGGAGGAACTGTCTTGTACTGGTCATTATGATATCCAAGTCCAGTTTTTACCTTTTCATGGACTTGAATATCTAACAATCTTTGTAACTTTTTAGATGAAAATTCATATTTTTCAACATGAACTTTCAGTTCAGCCAGTTCAGCTCTGGTAGCTTTAAGTTTTACTAATAGATCATCAATCTGAGTTTCAAGATTGGTTTGTTCATGTTTTAATGAAGAAATCTTTCTTAAGGCAGTTAATCTTTTCTTTGTAACTGTCTTCGACCTTTTTGAACTCAGATTTCATTTGGTGAAACTCTTCATTTTGATCTATTAGATTTTGGTTATGCTTTCTATAACCTAAAACTTTGTCAATGCAAGCTTGAGAGCAAAGATGTTCAAATACCTGAGGTGGTATCTCTGCGTTATCTGCCATAAGTGCTTGGTTAGAGGCAGGAACATCTTCATATTGAAAACTCCAGTCAAATTCTATAGTTCCAACATTTGCACAGGCTGCAGTTTGTGCTGGAGGAGTTCCTTGCTGCTGCTGCTGCCTGGGCTGACCTTGGCAAGCTTGTCTTTGATGGCTGGCACCCTGATTGGCTTTAGGTGCCTTGCACTCCCTAGCAAAGTGACCCATTTAGTTACAGTTGTAACATCGGATCTTGCTTTTATCAAGCCCAACTCTGGTGTTTGAGTTGTTGCTTGGAACTGATCTCCCGGTTCTAGAATAAAACCTTTTTGCTCTGAGGGAGAGCATGGCATATGAGTGCTGAATATCCATTTCTTCAAGATCATCTGGATGAAAGCATTCCAGATCCTCCTTTATGAAGTGCATGCTGCTTGAGTTGTCAGAGACAAAAGCATTAGAGGTTGGCTGTTGAGGAGGTGCCTCAAGAAGAAATGGTGATGAGTTGGATTGTGAAGCAGTTGGTGTTTGAGGATGAGTAACAATGGGAGGATAGTAGTTGCTTGCACTAGGACCGGAATGATCAGAGTGAAGCGCTGAGGTGGTGGTGGAGGAAGTGGTAGCTGATTGATAACTGGAGCTTCTTTCTTTGGCTTGAATCATTTCTAATTCATAGGTTTTGAGCATGCCAAAGAGCTCAGTCATCTGAAGAGTCTTCAGATTCTCTGTTCTTCTGATGAACACTGTATATAATGTCCAACAACTAGGAAGAGATCTTATGAACTTTTTGAGAATGTCTTCATTCTCCAGCTTTACCTTGGAGCACTGCAGTTCTCCAACCAGGTACGTGTACCTGTTATATAAAACTGTTAGTGACTCACCTTCCTTCCAGACGAAGTTTTCATACTGTTGCTTGAGAATTTCACGTCTGTTCTCCTTGACCTCCTCAGATCCAGCAAACATCTTTTCCAAGGCTTCCCATAACTCCTTTGCAGTTTTGTAAACCCTGAAGTTGTGAAAAACTTCATTTGGAAGGCACATTTGTATAGCTCCTAATGCCTTGAAGTCCACCTCCATTTTCTTGATGTCTTCTTCAGAATACTTGGAGGGTTCCTTCGGAACTAGTGGTCCTCCGGAGTCAGCAGAGGCCACCATGGGAACATAAGGTCCATCCCTTATGGATTTCCACATTCCGTATTCATGGTAGCAGAAGAAGCTTTCCATACGGTTCTTCCACATATCATAATCCTCCCCAGACACCAACCTCGGTGGTCGGTTGATACTGCCGATGTCTTCAGATCCATGACTTTGTGCCATTTTGTTTTGTGTGACTTGATCAAGAATAGAGTTTTGAATAGAATCAGAAAGTGATTAAACAAATGTTAGTTTGTTTAATATTGAGCCAAAGCTCTGATACCACTTGTAGGATCGTAAGATTACAAGGTGATTCTATTCTAGTTGATATTGGCGGAAACAATAGCAACCAACAAAGTAAACAAGTAAACAGCAAGAATACTGATAAATGCACTGTTGTATTAGACTTATGAGATTACAAGATTACAAGTAAAACTCTATCAAGACACTATCAAAGAGCACTATGAAGGCACACTTTGTTTGAAGTGTTTACAAGATATATATAGTAACATAGAATCAAGACAGACCCTTGATTCTAAGGATCAGATCTAACACAAGCCGTTGATCTTGTTTATTAATCTAAATTACACGTAAAGGCTAATCTAGTTAACTTTACTGAAACGTCTTCTTAGGCATCATTGTTTGCATGCTTGGAGAAGAGCGTCATTGTCTTTTATTGGTTGCACCAGTGAGGTTCCTTCTGCTTGGAGTGTGGCAGTTGCTTTTGCAGAAAGGTATCAGAGGCGCTTCGCATGGATAGTCAGCTGCAACGTTTGGTCTTCAGAGAATAAAGCTATCAGCAGCAGAGATGTGGACCAGCAGCAAGATTGATCTATCCGCAGCTGCTGAGGATATGCCTATCAGCAGCAACATGTGTTGAATGCTGCTGATAAGCCTATCCGCAGCTACTTTGGTCTTCAGCAGCAGACAAATTATCAGCAGCTGTTTTGGTCAGCAGCAATCTTGTGTTGTCCGCAGCAGTTGTACTTAGAACAATTTTGTAGCAATCAGTCTTTGGTTCTACACTATGTAGTCTTACCAACTTTTTAGTTGACTCTGTTTCATCATGTTTCAGGTGCCAATAATTGAGAGTTATATTCAGGAGTCATCACGTAGGAAGTTGCAAGACCTAGTTAACAAATTAAACTTTGTTTAAAGTACTGTGTTCTCTGTTTGTCTTTGTTTTGGTGAAATAATTGTTATGAAATTTGATTTAATGAAATATGAAACTTTAGTATAATCATGTGCTTATGAACAGTCTACACGTCCGCCTCGACATATTTCTCCTTCGGTTGGGGTGTGACACTTTACACCATCTCAAACACACAAACACTGTGAAGTTCATGTGAGGTTATTACTTATTATGGCCATGATTAGGGGGACTGAAGGGTGAGAACCGATCCTCTCATAATTGGTGAGACTTGTATCCGGAAGCCAGGGAGTCGCCCGTATACATGTATGTTGTACACTCAGAATCCATGTGAGGTTACTTGGAAATGGATTGGAAAATGGATGATTATAAGACCCAGATGGGGCATTCATTCTTGTATCGAGGATACATGTAAAAATACGATTTTTGTTTATGAACTCACCAGCTTTATGCTGATCCAAAATGTTTTTAAATGTTCTTGAGCACAGGTGAACCCTAGCTTGTAGTTGGCATTCTAGGAGATATACAGATATGTTGGGAGATAGGGATGACTGAGGGAAAGTTCTTGAGAAATCATAAGGCCTGAGTGGATGGCATGATTCTTCGAGGTATAGGTCTAGAGTTTATTTTTTTGTATTTTACCAGTCAGTCCCTATTGTAAAACTTTATATTATGAAATAAAGTAAGTTATGATTTTAAGTCTTCCGCTATGTGTTTTTGGAATCAACGTCACAGTAATTAGAAGGCGACCTTCAATCGGTATGTAGTTATGTGACAAACGGAATGTTCTATCTAGGAAAGAGCAGTGTATAAATATTTCCTAGACCCGTCGCTCTTACCTGGGAACATATCTGTTGGAGTTACTACTCTGGTTAGATAACTGTCCTGTGTTACGGGTCTGACAAAAAGACCATGTTACCCCTCTAATATCTATATTATATATAGTATATATATGGAATGATTCTTCTTATTCAAGTAACAAGAGGCAACCTATACCTACTCTCCCTTGGTGTTGGATAACTTCCATACATGATCTAAGGGTTATTAGAGTCACTTGTATGGTCATTCCTAGCTAGTCTTCTTGCGTTACTTGGGTTGGTTGATCTTTATCTAATTAATTAAGTATTTTTAGTATGTTATGTTATTAAAGTATCTCTTTTAATATATCTTAAAAAGGCAATAATAAGTAATCTTTAAACCAACTTAATAATCTTAAATCTTGTGAGTTTCTTAAGCAAGACTTCTTATTTGGAAAGCTTATTCGAGTTTGTCTGGTCTATAAAAAAATCTTGGTGCTAGCAAACGGCAGAGTTAGTATAGGTTTAATCTTATGGGTTGATTGGAGATTTGGGTATTAAACAAATCATTCGAGTCCTAGTTGGACCTTGTGGTTCATGTAGGTATTTCTTTACTTCTCTTGTGTTAGCTTGCAGAGGACTTCTAGCGGGAGCCATGAGGCTTGATCTTGAGAATTAAAGTTATATTTATTTAAAGTAATATTACAAGTAAAGACAACTATTTTAAGGGTATAAATTGTTAGGTCCGAGCGTTCATAAAGTAGATTCGGAGGAAGTTGCGCATTCCGACTTTCCAAAAGATGATACACAACTTGACGTCAGTTGACAGGATAATCTTAGTCCGAATAATAATTCACGAGAAAGTCGACGGACTTGAGACCACGTTAGGATCCCGGGAATTATTAGGAGCAATTGGCCGACCGTATCCACTGTTCTGTTACGAAATGCTAACTCCACTATCGAAAGGGTTAGTATTAGTAACTTTGACCAACCTTATTAGAATACAACATTAATTAACAAATGATAACAACCCGAGTCACACTTTGAAATAAGACGACATTCCTAATTACTTTTATTTTCCTTTTTCTTTCTTTAAAACAAAAGCCCCTTTTTCAACTTATTATCGTAGTTAGACAATAACAAGGATTGAGTAAGGAATCTGTATGCATGGTTCGATACCTTGTTCTTACCCATACTATATTACGCTGCGATAGATACACTTGCCTATTATGTGTATGTTTAGTTGAAGCAATTCTCATATTAAATTATATATTTAAAACCTGATTTTGTGTAACTCTAAAACCAAACATTAAAAATGATATATTATATCACTAAACACAACCCATCAAGTTTTTGGTGTCGTTACGAGGGATATATATATATATATATATATTTATATACACAGAACACATTATCACACAACATAGAGCTAGACCAGGAGATGAGAGCTTCAGGTCAGTGACACCGCACAACAGAGAAGATGATCACCTGATTAATAAGAGAATAACTAGCCTGGGAAAAACCTAAAGATGAAAATACTTACTATCTATATGTACGCACTTAGGTGTATCTTTTTGGTCTTTTTGCACATCATTGTGTGTCTTTTATTCCTAATGCACGTCACTAACATCGCGTGTCTTTATGCTTTTTTTCAATAGTTTGCACAAAATTGTGTCTTTTATGTGTATATATATATATGTGTGTGTGTGTGTGTGCATATCATTGTGTGTCTTTTGCTTCTCGCAACCCGTTTTGGATCATTCTTGTTTGTGCAATCTGGAAATAAGGTTGGTTTCCACTTTTTCATTCGATCATTACGTTTTTCACCAAGATGCAACTTACTTTTCTGAAGTGCTGAATCTACTGACACATCCTTGCTTGAAGCTGTAACGTCTTTCAGATCCTATCCACATGAAGACACAATCAAACCACTTCCTATCATTTCTCGTATTAAATCACAACCATTTTGCAATAAGCCCAAGCATCATTAAACTAATACGACTATATACAAACCTACAAAACAGAACTTTACTAAAAATGAAGTCTTCCACATCAGGCAAACAAAGAGTGTGAAATATGCCAGTAAGAAAAATGAGTGTGTTAAGATAGTGTCGATTGTGCAACTGGGTTAAATACCATACCCAAACCTGTGAGTTTTACTTCTCAAACCTATACTTGGAATAACCACTGTCAATAACCAGTGTTATTAACAGTCCTCCTAGGTTGTTCCTACACTCATAAGCAAATCAGTTATAGGGTGGAACCCAAGCCATCGTAGTCTTGGGGTGTCACTTAGCATCAAAATAAGTAACCTCCTGATATACCATATCTTCAGCCTCATTAATTTTGTTTTTCAACTTTTGATTTGATTCGCCAAACCTGTGTTGGTTTACAAATTTTGGTTTTGAAATATTTAAAATTTGAATCAATTTTCTATTTTAGTTTAGAGGAAAATGATTTTGGTACATAAGGCTGCTTGAATTTTGAAGGTCTTGGAGATTTAAGAACAATAACATGAGAATACCTGGGAGAATCTTTCTTTATCGTGATCTTTGAATTATGTGAAACTGGCTTCACATATAGAGATCTGGATGAGTAGTTCTTCATTTGATCATTCAAGGAGTTGTTTCTTTTTTACTTTGATCCAAAGAAGCAATTCTTGTTGCCTTTAACATCTGGATCGTGTCTTCTTGACGTGGATGAACTGGTCTCATCAACTTGCTTGCAATGGTTGATCGAATGCCCTTCTTGACCACATTTGAAACATGCCTTGAATGGTTTCTTGAACTCTGCAGCTTTTATAGTTTCTTCAACCTTTTTTGTTCTTTAGTCTTGCAACAACTTTATCCATATTCCAGGGACTTGGCAATTTCTCAGTAGTGTGAATATGGATGGCATCTTCTTTCTTAATCTTCAACTCATCAGAACTATCATCATCTTGCAAGATTACCCCTTGCTTGTTGATGGGGTTGTGTAAGTAGTTAATAAAATATAATATTTTATTAATTGTTAAAAAGTGTTTTCACGAGATTAGGTTTTAAATTTAAAAAATGATAAATACTCAAACTTAAAACACACACAATAGGCAAATGTACCTATCGCAGCGTAATATAGTTTAGGTATGAACCAAGTATCGAACTAATGAACATGGTCGAGTTCCAATACTCAACGTTTATTATTGTTTAGCCGGTTTAATTAGTGTGGATGTTATGTGCTTGTGAAGTAGAAAAGTAAATGACGGTAAAGTAAATAACACAAAATGTAAAATGTGCGTGAAGTGTGTAATAGAAATGTAAATAACAAAATAGTAAATAACACGAGAGTAAATAACAGGAAAGTAAATAGCTCGAAAATAATCAGATTACAACGAGTATTGCTTTTGGCTTGAATCCGCTTGGTATATGATAATGTTATGATAACTAATCCAGTGGTATGACTAATACAAATGTGTGAACAGTACACCGCTAGAACCTCCTTCTCACAACATTTGGTTCACGAATTATGTTCCTTAATAATAAAATAGTAAGACTCCCAATCAGGGACATCATTACCCTCAACTCGTTAATATATCCATATATTTGTATGCTTAAGATCTATCTCCGAGTTGGTTTAAGATGTACCAAAACCAACATGAGTTCACCAACTCTTGGTTTCATAACAAGCTCATATAAAGACGTACGATCTTATCAATATTAACCAAGTGTTGGCTTATTAAAATCCGCTTGTATAAAGACATACAAGTTTCAAGAGAAGTTTGATTAAAAAGGTTTTACGGTCTTACACTTTAAAATCAAGAACACTCACAAGTGTAAAGACCAATTTAGATAATAATAAAAGTCCATCATGAATATGGTTTGAAGAGTGAATAATTAAAGAACATAAACATACCATTAGACTAATAAGTTAAACGTTAACATACACCAAACTTCATCTTCACCTAAAAAATACAAAGGGTTTAGCCACGAATGGCCATACGAACTAGCATAATACTGAGTTTCGTAGGCTCCACAATTGCGAACAAAGCGGAAGAGCCTCTCTACTTTCTACTACCTACTCTAAACTGCAGCTACGAACTCTATAAGAAAGTATTTTGTGGTGTAAGGTGTGTCTTGAATGAAGAACCAAAGCCATCTATTTATAGGCCTCAAAATGAGCAATGCACGACAGTGCATTGGTTTACACAGACGTGCAAACACCTAGGGAATCAAAAGGTACACATGGCAGGGTACGAGAAGCCTTGTGGAACAAGGTTGGCATTTCACCTCCATGCAATGGGATGTACGACCGTGCATCCCCTTCCTGCTCCCTCTTTTTGTCTTTTGCTGATTGTTGACTAGTGTTGACAAATTTTGACTATCTAGGGGGTCAAAGCTCGGGTATACTTCTTCTAAAAGTTTGATTTCTTGATGTTTTTAGACTGTTTTCGCTATGTTTTTCTTGGAACACCGTTTAACCTACAGTTGTGAAATTTAAACGATTTAAGTATCAATTGCAAGGTTTTTATTCAATTAGTTCCATAATATGGGGATTATTATGCATGCAAAACATGTATAAATTATGACATATCATGGAATGAGAAGAAATATCACTTGAACCCACATAATCATCATTCTTGAAAACTTTTGGTCTTTCTTTCAGAGCATTACCACTTTGTTGTTGTATCGTTCCTTTCTTCATGAACTTGATATGAATAAAATCTTTTGCAACATGTACAAATTTGTCAAAACAATTTTGTGAAACAAAATAAACTGGCTTGAGAAACATCACTATTTACTAAACCCTTGCCACTAAAACCAAGACCAACAGTAACATCATCAACATCACAAACTTCATTAGTTTTCACAGTCTCGCTTACATCTGCACTTGAGTCATCAGTTCCTGCAATGTTCTCACATGGTTTGATCAGATCATTAAAAGGATGATGTTCAGGTATAGGTGAGTAATGACATGATGTTCGTGGAGGAAAAAAATGTTGCTTTGTAATCAATACCATATTTTAGAAAGACATATCTTTTTTTGTCTAAACACTCTTGAAGCTTTTCTTTTGAAAATTTCAATTTATCAATTTTTTATTTATAAAGCAACCGTTTCACCACGAGATTGACTCGACTTTTCCGTCAAATCATTGATTAGAAAATCTTTTCGATATACAAATTCCTTGAGTTTTTGTACTTATGTCAAAGTGTCATTAACCTTTCTCTTGTAAGCAAGTTCATTCTTTTTCATTTCGTCATTGATTTTCTTTATAGTATCTTTCTCAGCAATAAGCAAGTCATTTATTCCTCGATATTTCAAAACCTTAGCAATGCATTCATTAGAACATAAATGTTCATATACATGAGCAGGAATGCTTGAATCTTGAACCTGATTGACCTTCAATAATAAGTCTTCATGGGAATTTGTCTTAGAATCTTCTTTACCCAATAATTTCTCCATTTCATGAGCAACCAAATGTGATTTAATATGAATAAAATTCCCGCTGGAATCGTATCCACAACCTCATTTAATCTCTTCCCAATTCTTATCCAATTCTTTCTCATATTCTTGAAGTTTCCCATACAACTCTTCTAACGCGATTATATTTAGATTCTCGTTTCGTCTAATACTCAAAACAGACGAAGACCATCCAAGAGGTTGAGAACTTAGAAATATAGCTATAACTTCTGAATTTTTAAATCTGACACCAACATCTAGAAGTTCATTAATCAATAGCTTGTATATGATGTATTGAGCAGTCAAAGATTCTCCCTTTGCCCTTGAAAACTCTTGAAATCTTTGCCTTAGCATTTTTGTCGTTCCACAACCTTTTCATCATGATATGGACCTAGAAATGCCATCTTGAACTTCAACAAACAAAAGTCACCGACTAGAGTTACCAAAAATCAAGTCCAAAATATCTCGGAGGCAAACCCGTAACACTTGTACCGAAATACAAACCACCAAAAATTACGTTCGTGAACCGGAAAATAAATCCATATCAACTCAAAACCAGGTTTAAATCTTTCTAAAAATAAGTCTGCTTCACTAAACATAATATCCGAATCCAACTGAAACACTTCGAGTCACTTGAAAAATAATCCAAAACACCCGAACTCAAAAGCGTTACAACCCGAAATTCACTCCAAATCTAAATCCTTATCCACCAAAATCAAACCCTTTTAAAAATACTCAAAACACAATCCCGAACAACCTAATGCAATTAAATCTTGATGAAAATACCAAATCCAAACTCAAGAGATTAACTAGCCCACATATGTTGATTGTTTAGAAGAAATGGCGGCTCACTAATCAGAGTTGGTTAAAATTTTAGCAAATAAATTTAGCAAATCAAATTTGATGAAATTCAAATCTTCAGACGTTAGCGAATGTGCCATGTACAATGGATGAAATAAAATGCAATTCTAAATCCAAAAGTTGAGTTACTAATTTTTTTTATCATGTTTATTCCTTATCAAAAAATGTCAACACATTTTGAAATAAAAGATTACGGTTGATGTGCACAAAATTATACATGTTTTTCACATCAAATGTCATTCATTTTCTATATGTTCTCTTAACAAAATTGTTAATTAATATCAAAATTAGTTCATATTGAGTTTTCAGGGCCTTAAGTTCAAGAATTGATCAAAGAAGCAAAAAACGTGCAAAATCAAGAAGAATTGGTCAAATCAGGAGCTCAAGCACAGGGCGTGCCTCATAATGCACGCCCCCGTGCCCAAGGTCAGAGACAAGAAAACAGCTGGGACCCACTCCCGCGTGTCCAAGCAACCATGCCCCATGCCAAGGGTCAAGCACACCCCGTGACCAAGCTTAACACGCCCCCGTGTTTTACCCTATTGTCCAAGACTACATCGACCAAGTTAGTGGAGCAGAATTCAGGTACACACAGGGCAGTGCCTCATCAAGCATGGCCCGTGCTCGAGCCACTGTCGATCCTGTAAATAGAGGTTCTTGCATGTAAATCAAGGGAGACAAGCTAGAGAAGTTGTAGCCGCTTGTTAGAAGGAATTCTCTGTAATTTTGTAGTTGGTTTCCATTGACAAGATTCTAGATATATTTAACAAATTTGAAATCTTGTAATGATGCTTGATTGTGTTTATACAAGTTTGATCTTTGTTATTTACATGGCCATTCTTGGCTAGTTCTTTGAATGACTTTGGCAAGATGAACTTTCAATAGAGTAGTTAGCACGTTTATGGATTCAATATTGGTGTGTGTGACTTCAAAATATGATCTTTTAACATTGAAAGTGGATCCGCACAACCGTCGAAACAATTCACCAACTTCATGCTTCGTTGTTTCGGGCATTCACACTTCTATATCTACGTGGAGTCGGTGTGTTAGTTATTTGAAAGGGTGCAAGAAGTTGTGAATTGTGAACGCGGTTGTAAAGATCCTTGCTTTTTAATATGCGGTAACTCGGTATTCTAAAGACTTGATTTTGTGCATTACCACTACCCTTGTGGAGAATAATCAAAGCAAGGGAGTCATAGTGATTAGTGTATAAAATCCCTTATCTAAATACATAATTTTGATACTTTAATTCCGACATTGCGGTGGTTGTTATGGTGACATACTTTACAATATTGTTGTGGGAGTTAATATCCTGACGAGGAGTTGCTCCACTTTTTGCACACACACATACATTATCACTGATATCCAAGAATATGACGTGGTGTCCCGACCCAGGAACCACTTCTAGCTAAGCATAGCGGTCGTCATGTTGTTCAAACTACTACCCCCGGGAAGACAAAATCGACGCCATAGGGTTTAACGACTTAAGTGATAACCGCCATGCTTACGACATAGTGATCATTTGAGAAACCATAAACTAAAGCTAACCATAATATTGAAAGGAATTCGAAAAAAAAGGGATTTATTCTTGTCATTGATTACTATTACTACCTTTTACCATTCTATTTAAGCTCCAAAAATTAAAATCAACAACTTTTAAATTCTTAAAGGATTAGACATAAACCAAAGTCTGGTACTAAGAGTCTTTGTATCCTTGGATTGACACTCGGTCTTACCAATACTATATTACTTCAACGACGGGTACACTTGCCCTAAGTGTTTTGTAGTGAGTAGCAGTAATTCCGTTTTTATAAATTTAAAGCTTTTGTGTTAAAATTAATATATTTTTATATACACACCATGACACATCAAGTTTTGGCTTAGTTTCCGGGGTTACATGAGATTTTTGGAAAGACCATAGTCGTTGGCCTAGTCCACTTTCATTTCAAAATTAATATTCCAATGGATCGTTATCCAGGGGGTATTTCGGGAATTATTACAACCAGCCAACTAATGTGTGGTGTAGCCTATGTGGAGGATCTCCTTATGACGAAGAATGATACTACTTCAAAGCAATCTCCCATTTTCACCAGAATGATCCATACAGGCGACCAATGGAAGAATGGTCTATAAAATAAACTACTAAACCTAACCTAGACTCCTAAGTAATAAAAGGAATACCTTCGAACTAAATCGCACTGGCAGGAAAGTGTACCTATCGAGTGTAGCACAGCTTAATGGTAAACCGAGTTATCGAACCCTAGAGACACTAAATACTAATACTAGACTCTGACTCGGACTAAAAATTGATTTGGTTTGGGCGGTTTACTACGCTAAAGATTAACGAATGAATGCAATAAACTAAGATCGACTCAACTATCAAGATGAAAGTACTAAAGGTGAAATCAGGAATGGGAAGAATATCACCTAGGTCGGAATCCTACTTACAAAGCACAACTTCTATCGGTTATGGAAACTATAATGGATCTGTGTTTCTAAGGATGATAACTAAAGACTACCTAGTGGATCCCTAATCACTCTCAGGGTGTCCCCAACTAAGGAACCTAAAGATGTACGAACTCACCAGATGGTTGGATCACATCGCAGGTATTTCCAACTATGATAAAGTACCCACAAGACAGATTACCTCTCTGTCTCTCACTCCACCAATACACTAGAAGAATGCAAGGGGTAATCTCAAGATAATAACTATGACACGAATAGCAACAATCACTATACACCTAATACCGGCTTCCTCTCAGACAGCTGACACTCGGATTCCTAATGACGAAGACTAGATGACTAATTCTCACCTCTCGGGTGTTGAACTAGGATACACTCTCAACTCTAATCAGCAATCCAAGACAATTCCTATGGTCACTACGTCTAGCAAACCACCCTAATCACAAACCCTAAGATATATGACCAAGATACTCAGATCAAACTGACAGACAACCAAAATCAACACAAGGAACTGAAATCAAACAGAAGATCAGATCTAAACATGCAATAACATCACAATTATCAACTCAAGATCGGTTACAAAATCATAAACCCATTAATTTAATCCAAAAACCGATAAAAATAGAAACTTTAACAAGTATTCATCATGTGACCTAGGCAATATCAAAGTTTTAGCCTAGGATCATGCTTAAACAACCAAAAACAGCAGTATAAAACACAATCATGGTTCAAACACAAGAAACAAAGATAAAGGTTCAAGCTTTGGAACCGAAAACACTAAATCTAACGCACCCGGGATGAAAGATTCAACCTTTGAACTTCAATTCTCTCCTCCAGCCTCAAAATCTCCTTTTCCCTCCTTCTGGACGACTAAGAATCGAACTCCTTGCATAATGGGATTAAAATCCTATTTAAATTGGAAAATTAGGGTTTTGTGGAAATTAGCTCTCTCGCGTACCGCGAGAGTTTTCGGTTGGGTTCCTCGCGTACTGCGAGGAACAAAATAGTCGCGGCCACTTCTGGATTCCCTCACGTACCGCGAGATCTTGGTCTCCACTCTTCGCGTACCGCGAAGGACCTATTTTCTGCATTTTTCACTTTTGACCCCTGGACTTTCTTCCGGCTTCGTTCTCTTGCTCGGTTTCTTCACGTATTCTCTTGTAATCTTCACGAGCACCTGTAAATATATAATAGACTCAAATACAGACTTAAACGAATAAAACAAACCCAAAACTAACTAAAAACGCACAAAACAGTAGGAATAAAGATGTGTGCTTTGCACTACATCAGGAGTCCTTTCCCAACGCAAGACGAAGCACCCCATTACGAACCACCATCCACATTTTCACCAACACCAGTGAATGAAGCAGCAGAGAGACTGCTAAGAAGTCTTGAGTCTTTGAAAAATATAATCATTGAAACATTTGCTGAAGAAGATAGAATCAAGAAGGAGGCGGCGAAGCCATGAAGAGGAAACAAGAGGAAGAAGCCTTTCAAGAATATGAAAGAAGCTATGCTCTCTGCATCAAAGAACTGCAAGCATTCGGAGAAATAGCAGAAGAAGAAGACGACACCGACACCATTTCAACAGTACCAGAGGAGTCGAAACCAGAAAGAACAGCTCTGCAAATAACCATAGGTAAGGATTACACCTGGATGAATGAGGTACACATATTTTACCGTCTGAATATGAATTAAAATGTATTTCCATCTATGCTAAATTTTTGAAAGAAATTCTTACTACCCTAGGATTAGAGAGCTTCCTTACATCCTGTTAGATAAATATCATTCAATTATCATGCAAAATCACCTCACTACTAGTATGACAAGTTTCGTCGCATGTTATATCGAAGACACTTATACTAGTGAAACCTTTCTTGACGATAAACTTAGCACTAATTTCATGCCCTTCTCTATCTTCGGGAAACTCAAGGAACGTCGTATGATCCCAATCAATCTTCTGATATTCCTCACTAATCGATCAATCAGATATGCATAAGGAGTTGTGGAAGACCTCTTGGTGCAAGCCAACAGTAAAACTGTTCCTATCGACTTTGTTATCATAGTTGATTCCCCTTTTATTTTAGGACGACCATTTATTACCACAACTTGTGTGATTTTAAGAAGAGAAAAGAGGAAGATACCAATGAATATGGGAACTGAATAAATCACAATCGAGTTAAGGAAATCCATGCAGCATCCCAGGCCTGCACCACGATGATCTGTTTCAACCACATCACACCGCCTTGTTGCATGAATTTACCGAGGAAGAAGATGAAGTCATCAACGAATTAGTAGCTATAGAAGAATTGCCTCCGAAAGAGTTTGAAACCATCAATAGGGGGGAAGAACAAAAAATCAATCCTTCAATTGAAGACCCACCAACATTTGAACTCAAAGAGCTTCCGAAAGAATTGGAATATGCTTTCCTTGATAACAAGGGTAAGCCACCAGTAATCATTTCGACGAATCTCACTTCAGAATAAAAAGGGAAGCTAATGCGGGTTCTCAAGAAACACAAAACAGAAATAGCATGGAAGCTCATTGTAACATTTCCTAAACTTTTTCTCCCAAAAATACAAAATTTTAAAAGTTCAGGGACTATATGTCTAAATACATCAAAGATCAATAACCAAAAAGCAAAAACATCAAAATTGGATGGTAACGGACCGTCACCCACGTAACGGTGCGTTACGAAGTAGATAAGGGCGTAATGATGGTACACCACGTGTTCGGTGACTAATGAGTGTCACTTGACGCGTGCAAACCCTATAATGGATCGTCACGCATGGTAATGGTCTGTTACGCTTCAAATCAACCAGAACGTGACACGCGGCTGATGACTAAAAGCTGAGATCTGACGCGTGCCAAACCATGACAGACCGTCATGCCTTGTAATGGTCTGTCACGTCGCAAAGTCACCAGAGGGTGAAACGTGGCATCTGACTACGCAAACCCTAATTTGGTAACGGACCGTCACCATACATAACAGTTCGTTACAACTAGCGGTGACGGACCACCACCTATCATAACTGTCCGTTATGGGCTGGAGGATTGCCTATAAATAGAAACTCGTATTCAGTCATTTCCCACACATTCTAAACGAATTTCAGAACTAAAAACAACTCTCCCATACTCTCTAAACGTTTCCCACTTGTACGTTTAAGTTCCGGGGTTGCCAGTTGAGTTAGAGGAAGTCTGATAAGCTAGGAAACACTCATTTGGTGAAACCAAGCTTGGAAAATTAAGTGGAGACGCTGCCCACTAGAGCTCACACTTTTAGAGACTCTCCAAGCCAAGAATCTACAAAGGTGAATACTTGTATTTATTAAAATTCTTTTAAAACCATAAAAATTTTTGATTTATGGTCTAACTCGAATGAACTAATAAAACCATTGGTTGCATAAGGTGATTGTAACATCTTGGAATTTAAAAAATAATGGTTCGGGCTAGTAGGCGACGTGACTGTTTGTTGAATAAAGGGACTGGTAATGTTGCTATTCGAGGTGCGATTAAAACGACGGTAAAGAGTCGGAGTGTCGTTTAAAAAGAATGGTTTGAGATCAGAATGCACGAGATGGAAATATGGTGTGTCGTCCTCAACCAGTGGTACGACCAGTATGGAGTACGACCGCGTAAACTCTGTGTAAGTATGTGATGATGTGTGGCAGGGGCTACCACTATGATAAATAGGATGTAGGATCGTGAAAGTACAAGATGGTTCTGTTCTTACTTGAAATTGGCGGAAACAATAACAACTACACAAGTATAATCGAGTAAACTGAAAGAATATTTTTTAGAACACTGTTGTATTAAGCTTTTGCAAATAAACGATTACAAATGAAAACTCAATCAAAAAGCACACTTACAATGAAGTGTTTACAAAATATTTATAATCACTTAGAATCAAGACAGACCCTTGATTCTAAGGATCAGATTTAACACAGACCGTTGATCTTTTGTATATAGCTAACTATTACACGTTTAGTCTAAAACTAGTTAACTTTATTGAAGCGTCTTCTTTGTGCATTATTACTTGCATGCTTGGAGAAGAGCATTGTTGTCTGTCATTGGTTGTGCCATTTAGGTTCCTTCTGCTTTGAGTGTGTCAGTGGCTTTTGCAGAAAGTTGTCAGTGACGCTTAGCATGGATAGTCAGCTGTAACGATTTGTCTTCAAGGCACAAGGCTGTCAGCAGCAAAGATGATGATCAGCAGCAAGATGTAACCATCTAAAGCTGCTGATTATTTGCCTGTCAGTAGCATCAAGTGTTTATGCTGCTGAGAAGCCTATCCGTAGCAACTTTGGTCTTCAGCAGATATTTGTTCTTCAGCAGGAGAACAAGTATCCGCAGCAGATAAGCTTGTCCGCAGCAGTTTGTTGGTCAGCAGCAAACTCTGAGATCATCAACATTTGTACTTAGAGAATTTTGTAGCCATCAGTCTTTGTTTCTACAAACTCCCCCTAGACTGATGCTACCAAAATTCTCTTACTGCCTTTGTTGCTAAAGCTTTTGCATGTTTCTGACTATCCTTTCAACATCATATCCTCTCTGGTCCATGCTAGGATTGTTAAGAGGAAGCTCAGATAGAGTCTTGATGTCTTTGCTTGCCATTTTGAAAATAGCTTTGCTTGAACACCTCATCTTCTGTCCTTTAACATCTGTCAGAGTGAATTCATTCTTCTCAGCATTGTAGGACCAGTTGATGAATGGAGAGTGGGATTGAAGAGGTTTGGCATCAATGATTTCATTTTTGCTGGGGTTGAAGTTATGTTTCATTGCCAGAAATAGATGTCTCCCACCTTCATTCTCATGCTCAGATATATAGATTGATCTTTTAGGTTCAATAGATCCGAATCTGGAAGCTGCAGTACCTCATCAACAGATATATAGATTGATCTTTTAGGTTCTGTCCTCCCCCTAAACACTTCAAACCATTGGTCTTCAGGGTTGTATGACCATCTGATTAATTCTCTTGAGTCTTTTGGTTTGGAAGTGGGTTTGTTTTTCTTTTTGGGAGGTTGTTGATGAGTAGGAGCTGAGTGTGGGGATTTGGACTTTGAGGGAGGAGAGGAGGGAGGTCTAGGAAGGAGAGTAGAAGGTTATTGGATTCAGGAAGTGTTGGGTGAGAGAGAAGGCTTGGATTTCTTGGATTTCTTTGATTTCCTTTCTTCTTCTTGAGTGTTTACCCTTTTCTTGGAGCCTTTTTTCTCCAATCTTTCTTCCTCATCCTTCTTTACTTTAAAATAGAGGGCTTGCAGGTTCATGAAATTCATGGGACCTAGCCTCTTTCCACTCTCTCCTCTAGCCTTAAGGAAATCAATCATGATCTTCCTTTCTTCATGGGTCCTTTTATTAAAGGCAATGGTCTTTTTGGACTTTTGTTTGGCTTTTTCTTCTTCTTCAGCCTTCTTCTTCTTTGCCAATTGACCCTTCTGACCCATGAAGGCTCTGTAAATTTCTTTGGTTTATAGTTTCTCAAGGTAGTCTGCATCCTCACCTTGAGAAACTAGATCCTTTACCCACTCCTCTCTTATTTCTTTGGCTAGTTCAGAATCAGTTATTCTGAACTTAGCCTCTTCCTTCTTCTTCTTCTCTAGTTCTTCTTCTTCCTTTTCAAATTGTTCCTGCAGTTGAAGAGCAAGAGCTTCATCTTCTTCAATCTGATAAACTGCAGGAATCTTTACTTTGAGCTCATCCAGCTGTTTTGCATACAGCTGGATTTGTTGTTCTCTGAGGAGAATGGCTGTGAGTTTATCTTGAGCTTTCTTTGTTTCAGCCATCTCCTTTTCTTCTCTTCTTCTTCTTCTTCTTTCTTCTTTCTCCTTTCTCTTTCTTTTCTCTTAGCAGCCTCTCTTCGTCTTCTTTGGTCATAATTCCCTTTCCCTTATCTTTGTTGGATGCCTCTACTTCGGCTTCACTGATCACAACAGCAGATGATTGTGCTGCTGTGGGAATCTCAGCCTCAACTTCATTGGCAATTTGAGAGGTTGATAAGGGAAGGTCATTAGCTTCATCTGTTTTGAACTCAGGACTTGTAAATTCTATCAGCATTTCTTTGACAGTGGATCTTGATTCATATGTAGCAGCAAAGATGTCTACTCGAGGGGAAGCTGAGTCAGATTCAGTGTCAAAATTTGACACATATACCGCTTCAGCATCCTTCCTTCTAGTTCAAGATGGGCTCTGACAGTAGCTATCATTGCTTGGCTTTAGAGGGAGTTGACATTGTAGATATTTGCTCTGAGTTTAAAGATCTTGTAAAGAAAGTCTGTAGGCAGTAGCAGGATGTTCCTGGTGTTGATGGTGAGAGAGGAGCCATTGCTTAGCAGAAAGGTGTGGTCAAGAGACTTAGTGCTTACCCATCCTAGCACATCTAAGTCCTTGACAATGGAGTTGTACAGAAATCTTCTTAAGCACAGAACTTCTTCTTTAGTGAGAAGACTGCTCCTTATTATTCCAAGTCTTCTAGGAGTCAGTCTTCTTTTTCCTGCTGTTGAAGATTCAGGATAGGCTATCCTTTTTGCTGCCTGTATTTGTCTTTCAAAGTTGGGTAGATTATCCTCCATCAAGTCATAGAACCTGCTAATAGCAAGTTCTGCTGAGAGGTCCGTTGAGTTGTTGATGCATTGTAGATGGTATAGGTGAAGGACTTGGATGCTATTGAGAAAGTCCCGGTTTAGCTCTTCTACTCCGCCAAACTCCAAACCAATCTAGAACCTCTCAGACTTTCCATCATACCCCCAAGCTAGTATTGTATCAAACTCTAGATGTGTTGAAGTCAGTGGAAATTGGGGGGCAGTGAAGTGACTTATGATGGCTGCTGCTTCAGGGATGATGCTGAAAGATGTATATGTTTGTTCTGTGTCTTCAGCGTCATTCATCATCTCATCAACAGCCCTGACGACTAACTTCTAGTCTTCATATGTCTCTTCTTCTTTGTTATCTGAAGCAGGCAAGTCATGAACCTGTACAAAAGCTGGCTTGAAAAGTGTGCATTGAAATACAGCCTGCTCTTGAATCCAGTCGTCAAGACTGTCTGAGTCTTCCTCCATTGGGACCATCTCCCTCTTTTTGGTTGCATCAGTGGACAAATAAGCATCAGTTTGGGTGCCCACTGATACAAGAGAGGGAGTAGGTACAGTTGGGCATTGATGGGCTTCATGCATAGAGACTTGGTGTCTTAGTTTGGACACTTCATCCTCTAGCATAGCCACCCTAGCCGTCACTTCCAAGTTATGAAGTTTCAGTCTATCCTCATCCACAGTTGTGGAATCCTTGGATCCAGATGGGGCCTTAGGCCTAGCCTCTTCATCCCCATCACCCATGGTTTCTTGGCACCTAGGATTCCTCTCAGTGAGGGGAGTTTCCAAGGAAGCATCCTCACTGTGAGTTGCCGTGGTTGAGGTCTTAGCAATGTTGTCACTGTCCTCCTGGTCATTTGATGGACCAGCAGTAGTGACAGCCTCTTCCACATCCACTATTTCATAACTCCTAGAGTGGACCTTCAGGGTAAAAGAACTTGGGTTGGGTGTGTTGGAAGCAAGATTAATCAGTACCTCCGAGATAGTGGTAGTTGCAGAAGGTACATCATCTTGATCAGGTTCCTCAACACTTAAGTTCAGAAAAGAAAGGAAAGGCTCAGGGGGCTGTTCTATGGATCCGGGAAGTGATCATGATCCTAATAGAGAGACATCCAAAGAAGTCTCCCTAATAATGTGGCTGTCCCTTATGATATTCTCACCAGAATGTTGTGATTCTGAGTGAGGGCTGTTAGGTTGGGTTTGGGCCTTGGAGGCAAGAGAAGAAGGAGTTCTCTTACCCTTTTCCTAGTATATGTCGTTGCAACCGGGGCCCTGTGTTCCGGTTGAACGATAACATCCAAAAGAGGTGTAAGTAATTTTTGTGCCTATGCATCCTTAGTAGTATGCACAGGGGTTCGAATGGTAGAAGCACACTGTTGTTCAGGATATGAGGTGGAGGGTGTGGGATCAGTATCAGTTGGGATTGCTAAATACTGTATGTTCAGCATTCTAGATAACAATGAAACATTGACCCCTGAGAACTTTTTGGAAACAGTTCTCATTCTTTGAAAAATATTATTTTTATGTCCCAACATGATGTAGATTCTTGCAGGTTTTGAAAGTTCTTTTAGTTCTTGATTGAAAACATCCTGCAAGAACCTTGGGTACATAAAAAATTATTGCTTTGCACCCTCTTGAAGGTTATATCTCAAACCCTTAAAGATGAGGTGTGCAAAGTTGAAGCCTTAGTTAGCGACCATACCATGGAAGGCGGAGGCAAGTGCGGATCTCACCTGATGCTATCCACTCCTCTTCTGGGATATGCATTGGAGAAGAGTGTGGCAAAGATACTTCCATGGAGGGCCCATCAGCGCCTTCTCGATCGTATAATCGGTCTGATTTCCAGTGTATCCAATGGATACAAAGGTCCTCATGTATTCGTCCTTCGAGTATGAGATGGCTGCTCCCTCATCTTGAAGCTTAAGATGTTTTCTGAGTGTGGCTTCCAAGATGGTGATTTCTTTTCCGTCTACTTTGGCTTTAATTTGGGGAATCCTCTGTTCGGTTGAGTAGACGGCGGTACTCCAAAAATCCTCCATATGAGGGATATATATGGTAGGGTTGGTTGTGAGGGCAAAGTAGATTTTTGATCGACATAAGAAGTCGATCATATCATTAAATCCTTTGGATTTCTTTCCTTTGGTAAGATATGTTGTAAGGTTGTGGTATGGGGAGAACTTATCATCAGGGTTATTGATGTCTGCCATTGTTGTTTGACTTGGAGGGAAGGTTAGAATATAGGAGGCTTTGAATGTGGTGGGGACTTGAGAGAAAGTGATGTGGGTTTAGGGTGAAATTGAAGGTGAAGAGGTGGTAAGGAAATTTGATTTGTTTTTATAACGACAGAGGAGAGAAAAAGAAAAATGACTTGTACAGTACAACCTTATTTACTGTTTACTGTTACAGCTGTAATACAATGAGATAGTCATGGTAAAGACTGACGTTAATTTTTACAGCGGGTAAAAGTTAATTTGGACTTAAATTTACCCATCAGCAGCAAACTTGGTTGCTGTGGATGAATAAGCCTGTCCGCTGCAACCTTGGTTGCTGCGGAAGGTTAAGTTTGTCAGCAGCAAACTTATCTGCTGCTGATGGATTTAATAATCAGCAGCAAGGATGTTGCTGCTGACAGTCTTAAAGAAATCCACAGGATACATGTTCCTGCTGATAACTTAAAGCAGTCAGCTGCAAATCTTTGCTGCTAAAGATCAGACCTGTCAGCAGCCAAAAAGGATGCTACTGACTTATAACTTTTATTTACAACAAAGGACAGACACATTTACAAAAAAGGATAGACGCATTCAACGGAACCAATGATGATGCTTGGTGGTTTCTTTGCCTTCCATTGTTGAGTTGGTGGTTTTCTAGCTCTCTTTGCCTTTTCAGCAGCAGAAGCTGCATCTGAGGACTTTGACTTATCAGCAGCAGATTTTGTTGCTGCTGATGGTTTTACTTGAGCAGCTGCAGACTTTGTTGCTGCTGAAGGCTTTCCTTTTGGTTGCTTGGGCTTTACTCGATCAGCAACAGTTTTGTTGGCTGATGATGGTTTAAGAACAGACGTATTCCTATCCTTCTTCACCTTACTGATAGGCTTTTGTATAATTGGGGTTGGAAGAATAATCTGATTGAAAGGATTAAACTTACAATTTGCAGCAAAGTGGTCTAATTCACCACAGATTATGCAAGATTGTTGAGGTTTTGACAACTGCTCCCTTGGTGGAGAAAGAGAGTTTCTGAATTGAGTTGTCTTGGCTTCAAACCTTCTTACCTGTTTGTTCTTCTTTGTCTTCTCAAAAGCATGTTGCTTGAGGTTTCTTTGCTGCTGAAAGTAGTAGAAGCAGGTGCTGGCAGTGTGGTTGTATTTTCCACAGACAAAGCATGATTTGGCTAGTTTATCCCTTGAAAGGTAAACATAGTCCTTTCTTTTGAATAGGTCTTTAAAGTTCCATGGTTGAGCTTTGTTGTGCTCAAAGGTGGCTTCTTCCAATGTCTTTTGAACATGTGGAACTCTTTCTCTAGGCGCATGACATAAGCCAAACACCTTTCTGTGAGGCTTTGAGGTTGAAGACTGCCCCTTTTCAACATTTAGCTTTCTTCCTTATGGAGGATAACTAATTTTGATTTGGTTGAAAGGCATAGGAACCGACGCAGCTGGTAAAGGAACATGAGTACTTGTTTGAATGACTTCAAGAACAGGCGGTTCTGGTACTTGTACTAGTGATGAGACCTTCTCAGTTTTATTGGACTCTGAGCAAGTTGACTCAGATTCAGACGAGGTAGTGTATTCTTGCATCAGTGGTTCATGTCTTGAAGGATCAACATCTCGGTTGGCCTTTTCAAGATTTGAGAGATTGAAGCTTGGTTCATGGATGGTAACGTAGTCAGCAGGAGGTGTAACGGCTTGATTTTGTTCAGCATGATACCCCAGACCAGTTTTTACCTTTTCATGAATTTGAGCATCCAAAAGTCTTTGCAGCTTTTTGGATGCAAATTCATATTTGTCAACATGAACTTTCTATTCTACCAATTCTGCTCTGGTAGCTTTTAATCTGGCCAGTAGATCATCAATCTGAGTTTCAAAATTGGTTTGTTCATGTTTTAGTGATGAAATCTCTTTCTTTAGGCAGTTAATTTTTTCTTTATAACTGTTTTCTACTTTTATGAATTCAGATTTCATTTGATGAAACTCTTCATTTTGATCTATCAGGTTTTGATTGTGCTTTCTGTAGCCTAACACCTTATTAATACAAGCTTAGGAACAGAGATGTTCATATACCTGAGGCGGTATCTCAGTTGTGTCTGCCATAAGAGCTTGGTTGTTAGCAGGCAGATCTTCATATTGGAAGCTCCAGTCAAAGTCAGATGTTCCAACAGAAGCACAAGCTGCAGTTTGAGCTGGAGGAGTAGCTTGTTGCTGTTGTTGTCTTGGTTAGGCTTGGTAAGCTGCTAGGTTTTCCCTAGGTGCCTTGCATTCTCTAGCAAAATGACCCAGTTGGTTACAATTGTAACATCTTAGTTTGCTTTTATCCAAGCCAACTTTGGTGTTGGAGTTATTACTTGGAATGGGTCTTCCAGTTCTAGAGTAGAACCTTTTTGCTCTTATAGATAACATGGCATACGAGTACTATATCTCCATTTCTTCAAAGTCATCTGGATGGAAGCATTCTAGATCCTCCTTGAGAAAGGACATGTTTCTTGAGTTTTCAGAAACAAAAGCAGCAGAGGTTGAGGTTTGAAGAGGGGCTTCTAGGAGGAATGGAGATGTGTTTGTTTGAGAGGTTGGAGTTTCAGGATGAGTGATGATGGGAGGATAATAGTTGCTTGAACTAGGACCTGAGTGCTCAGAATGGGGGGTAGAGGAGGTGGTGGTGGATGTTGAGGCTGTTTGGTAGATTGAGCTTCTTTCTTTTGCCTGAATCATCTCTAGCTCATAGGTTTTTAGCATTCCAAAGAGCTCAGTCATCTGGAGAGTCTTCAGATTCTCAGTTATTCTGATTGACACTGTGTAAAGTGTCCAGCAGCTTGGTAGAGACCTGATGAACTTTTTGAGAATATCTTCATTCTCTAGCTTCACCTTTGAGCATTGCAGCTCACCTACAAGATAGGTAAATCAGTTGTATAAAACAGTTAGAGACTCACATTCCTTCCGGATGAAGTTTTCATACTGCTGCTTCCGGATGTCTCTTCTGTTTTCTTTGACTTCCTCAGAGCCAGCAAACATCTTCTCAAGAGCCTCCCAGAGCTCTTTAGCAGTTTTGTAACTTCTGAAGTTATGAAAAACTTCATTTGGAAGGCACATTTGGATAGCTCCAAGTGACTTGAAGTCCACCTCCATCTTCTTTATGTCCTCTTCTGAGTACTTGGAGGGCTCCTTTGGAACTGGTGGTCCTCCAGAGTCAGCAGAGGCCACCAAGGGAGTGTAGGGTCCATCCCTGATGGATTTCCACATTCCGTACTCCTGATAACAGAAAAATCTTTCCATGTGATTCTTCCACATGTCGTAGTCTTCCCCAGATACCAATCTTGGTGGTCGGTTGATGCTGCCGATGTCTTCAAATCCATTGCTCTGTGCCATCTTTGTTTTTGGTGACTTGATGAAAGAGAGAGTTTAGAATAGAACCAGAAGTGATTAAACAAGTGTGAGTTTGTTTAATCTGAGCCAAAGCTCTGATACCACTTGTAGGATCGTGAAAGTACAAGATGGTTCTGTTCTTACTTGAAATTGGCGGAAACAATAACAGCTACACAGGTATAATCGAGTAAATAGAAAGAATACTTTTAAGAACACTGTTATATTAAGCTTTTGCAAATAAACGATTACAAATGAAAACTCAATCAAAAAGCACACTTACAATGAAGTGTTTACACAGTATTTATACTCACTTAGAATCAAGACAGACCCTTGATTCTAAGGATCAGATTTAACACAGACCGTTGATCTTTTGTATACAGCTAACTATTACACGTTTAGTCTAAAACTAGTTAACTTTATTGAAGCGTCTTTTTTGTGCATTATTACTTGCATGCTTGGAGACGAGCATTGTTGTCTGTCATTGGTTGTGCCATTTAGGTTCCTTCTGCTTTGAGTGTGTCAGTGGCTTTTGCAGAAAGTTATCAGTGACGCTTGGCATGGATAGTCAGCTGCAACGATTTATCTTCAAGGCACAAGGCTGTCAGCAGCAAAGATGATGATCAACAGCAAGATGTAACCATCCAAAGCTGCTGATGATTTTCCTGTCAGCAGCATCAAGTGTTTATGCTGATGAGAAGCCTATCCGCAGCAGCTTTGGTCTGCAGCAGCTTTGGTCTTCAGCAGCTAAAGCTATCCGTGGCAGATTTGTTCTTCAGTAGGAGAACAAGTATCCGCAGCAGATAAGCTTGTCCGCAGCAGTTTGTTAGTCAGCAACAAACTCTGAGATCAGCAGCATTTGTACTTAGAGAATTTTGTAGCCATCAATCTTTGTTTCTACATAGGAGGTGGGGTTCAAGAGTTTGTGTGTCTATAAATGAGGAGGTCATATTGTGTACATGTAGAATTGCTCAGGTCTAGCTAGTTATGTGTTTACTTTGTGCGAGTTAGAGAGTTGAGATTCTATACCTATATATACTTTGAACATGATAGGTTTTGTTATTTTGACCTGACGTTATGTGTCCTTGTAGTACACGCTTAGTCGTGCATAGGACGGGTGGTGGGAGTGCTCAGGCATAGTGTTTCTATCTTGAAGTTTTCTCGATGTTGATACATCGAGGTGATGCGAGGAGATTTGATGTTTTCTAGATGATCGACGAGGTGCTCTTATGAGATGCCAAGGCGTATATCTTGGAAATTCGGAGCACGAAGTCAATGGACGGAGTTGTGACAGTTGAGGATGAAATCATTTACTTGGACGCTCGGGCGGAGATAATTGTGGCGAGATTGAATTGACAACGCTGGAGACATCATAGAGTGAACAATGTGACGAAAGGGTCTCCATGGAATAAGTTCCATATGAAGAATTATGTCAATAGAAGATACCAGAGGAATAGGTATGTTTTCCTTGAACGAGACAAGAGAGGGCTGAGGTTGGTGATAAGACGGACTTCATGTTCGCACTTGGTAAATGAGACGCGTTCGGTGATCGCGTGGTAATAATAGAGCAATGACAAGGAAAGTGGGATGAATAAAGGGCAAGTGCAGGATTGCACATGAGTCCTTGGAAAGGAAATGCCTACACTGGGAACCATATAACTAGTTTAAGGCAAGTTCCGGTGGAACATTAATTAAAGTGAATGCTTGACTGTCGAAACAAACCTGATAATGATAGGTGAGCTTGTGAGAAACATTGAGGGCTGATGAAGGTAATTCTAGTGTTGAGTGTATGTGCATATTTAGGGGGGGAGCTTAGACGCATGGTAATGAAGTGAATAAGTACCTCGGTAGAGGAACGTGTGATTGGAGGAACGAGAGGAGCTTCGCACAAGCTCTGGAGATCATCAGAGAGGGACAAATGTAATACCTAAATGAGTAAGGCGGCGATGCCTGAGTTTTGAGATATCATCACAGGATGGCTGATTTCGTGTTTTAGTGTGTAAAAATACATATGTATATATGTATGAATATACATCCCTCGTAATGGCACCAAAGGCTTGATGTTAAATGCAAGAGATATAATTTATACAAATACATATACTATTCTTGATGTTAGGTTTATAGTTATAAAAAATCATTTATAAATTAAAATTATAATTACTTCAACTTAAAACACACACAATAGGCAAGTGTACCTGTCGCAGCGTAATATAGTCTGGGTAAGAACCATGTATCAAACCATGGACACGGATTCCTGACTAAATCCTCGCGATTGTCTGACTAGGATAATAAGTTGGAAAATGGGTTTTGTTTTAAAAGAAGGAAAATGAAAATGAAAGTAATTAGGAATATTCTCTCATTTAAGGTCTCTGGTTGTTATCACTTGTTAATTAACGTTGTATTTTAGTAAGGTTGGTTATAGTTACTAGTACTAACCCTTTCGATGGGGGAGTTAGTAGTTCGTAACGGAACAGTGGATACGGTCGGCCAACTGTTCCTAATAACTCCCAGAATCCTAACGGGGTCTCAAGTCCATCGGTTGTCCCGGTAATTATTATCCGGACTAAGATTATCCTGTCGACTGATGTATGTCAAGTCGTGTAATTTCCTTTGGAAAGTTGAAATGCACAACTCCCCCTAGAGGTAGTTTATGAATGCGCGGACCTAACAATTTATGTTCTTGAAATAGTTGTCTTTACTTATAATAATATTTTAAATAAATATAACTTTCATTCTCAAGATCAAGCCTAATGGCTCCCGCAACTCTTTGATTAACATTATGAGAACATTTTGCTTGAGATCCAGATTCATTTGGTGTACTAGTAGAAAATCCACATTGATAAGATGTACCAGAAGAACTCTAAGAATTAGATTCTTGACCATCACCAGAAAATAAAGCAACGCCAGATCCAGACTTAGAAGATTTAGTAAAGTGCATGGGAAGATCTTGCACATGTTCCATATTCATCTCCTTCTTCTTGATGTTTAAATCATATGATTGGATCTTGCCAAGAACATCTTCCAAAGACATGGTTTTAAACTTTGGATTCTCTCTGTTCAACACTGAATACACATCAAACTTTGAAGGCAACGCATCGAGAAATTTTTCATTAACTTCCTCTGTTTCATAAATGACTTCAACACTGAGTAGCTCACTGAGCAGATAATAGTAGCGAGTAGCCAACTCTCCAAGAGTTTCATTCTGAAAATGCTTGAACACGAGAAATTGTTTCTTGTGTAACTCATTTTGACTCTTTTTGACATCAACACTCCCTTCACATCTCTTTTGTAAGCCATCCCAAAGATCCTTTGAAGTTCTGTATTGCTTGAATACATGAAATATCTCTTTAGGCAAAGACATAGAAATGGATGCCATAGCTTTCTTTTCTCGATCAAACAATACTTTCTCTTCAACAGTTAGAGCAGACACTTGTTTAGGAACTCCATTTTTTCCCATGAACGAATATGTTGGATGTGTATACCCCTCAGTAATGGGTATCCACAAGATTATATTCGTGAACGAGACAAATTGCTCAAATCTATCTTTCCAGTTTGGGTAATCAGCTATTTTAATCAACTTTGGTGGCTTCTATGGAGTGCCAATATCGTTGTCATAGTTGAGCATATTTGTAACCTGCACCATGATAGCCATTGATAATACAAGTAAAAGATAACAAGAAAACAGTTAACGGTAAAACAAATCAACTCTTAGCGAATTTAATATGTTCGCTTGACCAACATTAAGCGAAATTGATATGTTCGTTAACCACATAAATCCTCAGAAAATCAAGTGAAGATGCTTTAAGCCAACTTGATATGTTTGCCTCAAACAAAGTAAGCGAATCTGATATGTTCTCCTGATAAGTTCGCCTGCAACAGAATCAATAAGTTCGCCTGAACAGCTGAAGAAGAAAAACTCAGCAACTCTACGAACCAAAACCTCCGAAAATCATCATATCTCACTAATTTAGTGGAATTTGAAAAAATTGCACCGTAGGAATGATATTTGGACGAAAAGAAACAATCTTTTCGGATCAAAACTTGCAAAACCAATCCAAAACTAATCCAATCAGATAAAAACCCAACAAACACAGTTAAGAACTCCATGAAAGTGTAGAATCAGGTAAACAATGATCTTTTGATGTTAAATCAACACGTAAACACCACAAGTCGGTCTCAAATCAAAAGCATAGCTCTGATACCACTTATAGGTCCCACTGGGGCGTGCTACGGATCTCTACACTCGCGGTACAACATGTTGATGACGTGCGGAATCCATGATCTACAAGCATACGTATTAATGACACTCAATTGTAATATCAAACAAACAAGGTAAATATGAACTAGTAAGTCTAACTCGTACATCCAAACACACCTATTTATACTAAACATGAAATCAGTGGCGAACTTAACAAGTTCGCCACATATATGGCCTAGGCGAACTTGTCAAGTTCGCCTAATACAAACTTTACGCAAAACTTACGACTTAAAATGAACATACAAAGACTAAGACTATTACAAAATATCTTCAAGCTAGTTGTCACAAAAACATGCTCCAAAAAATACACCTAATTAAAGTACAAAACGTTCAACCACTCGTCTAACCTAAATACCAATATAAAACAACCTATTTATAGCTAAACAGGAAGTATTCGGTTTTACTACGGGCCTGGGCATACCGAGAACTTCTAGTACTCGGCCCATGAATGTACTCGAGCCAAGAACTTTACAAAATGAAGTTCTCGCAAGCTTCTAACTCTCTAGCTCTCTGTCTTCGATCTTCTGAACAATCTGGTGATTGTTTGATGCCTCGGCCTATTAGGTTTAGTCCTTACAATATCCCCCTAGGCTGATACACTCAAAACATTCATAATATCTCGACATCAGCTAAATGATCACCACCTCTCGTATAGAGGCTGTGACAATCCGACTTTTCAAAGTTATCGCCGTTAGCAATTCCGTTAAATCCTAACCCAGTTAATCTAATCTAAAACTTCAGGGACTATTTCTGTCACATGTTTAATCTTAAACAAAATGGACTAGTCCTACCAAGTCCCAAAACATGAATTGTTGACTCTGAAAGACAAAATCAAAATATTTGAATCCTGTTTGACTTTGTAAATTCAAAATCATGACTTTTGGCTTCAAATTTAAATTCAAGAACCAATCTTCGTGTGATTTTGTAACTGAAACACACAACCATGTCATTAACGATCATCTTTAGGGCAACTAAAAGCTGCATTCATCGTGAATTAATCCCAATTATGGGTAATTAAAACATAACTGTCGACCCAATGCCGATATCAATCGAATTCACCGAATTCTTGTGTCATTCTCACAAATTGAACCCCTACACACACTCAGCAGACACTCCAGGAGCAATACTACCTGTCAATTTCGCCGAAGACGTAGTCAAAGTTGTCGAAGACCAAGACACTCGGAGTCGGACCTCCATCTGACCGATCTCTATCAATTTGACATCATTAGAGGTAAATGATCATACCCACAGATTCGTTTTTATCCATATAGTGAAAGCCCTATGATTACTGAGGCTTATATCATCGATCCGATCAAGAATCAATTCTAGGGTTCATATCGTTTCGGATTTAATCGAACCCTACTATAAACATGATCTTAATTTAATTAATTCATACGGGTAGCTTCACAACCAGTCACTCCTTGAAAGCCCTATGATAACTCAATCTATTAACATCAAATTGATCTTGATCCGTAACCTAGGGTTCTTACGAAACTGGTTTAATCGAATCCTACTTTAGACATGTTTAAATCCAATTAACCTATATCTCCAGACTCGGAATCACCTATTTGATGAAAGCCCCCTAATTCCAACTGTTTTCATTATCGGAATTAACCGATTCAATCTTGGGTTTATATTCTAGGGTTCGGACTTATAACTGAGAATTTAACGATCTTAAAGTTAACCATTTTGCAATTAACTTCACCTACAGACTCGCAATAGATCAATGAACAAAAGCCCTATGTTTGCAAGATCAATCATGATCGATTTGGTTGGAATCGGGACTGAGGTTTTGGGTTTCGGCTCATATAGGGGAAGAACCCGCTGGACCTTGATGTTAAAACCTTTTGGACACGGTTCTGTATACGATTACCCTAGCGGGTGGGTTGGTTAAGGTGTTAGGCTATTGGGGGGGGGGAGACCCGGGTTCGAGCCCTCCACCCCCTGTTTTGTTTTTAAACATTTTCAAATATTTATATTTTAATATAAAACTTACCCCGTTGCTATTATAATATTGTATTAATGTATTTTAGCCCGGAAAACAACCCGTAGGCTCGGGTTTGAATTATTAACCTATTTTCATATTATTCCCACTTTTAAAAATAATATATTTATGTTATTATCGAATAAAAATAATATATTTATACTATTTTCAAACCGTAACTTCATATAAAAGAATATATATTTATATTATTTCGTATCGTTTTATACCTCATGTGACGTTTTAAACTATTTAATAATATAATTGTTATATTATTTACTCGTGTTTATTACCTCAAATAAAAATAATATATTTATTATTTTTCCACAAATGCTTATTTAATTAATCATACGAACCTAAAAATAATATATTTAATTATATTATTTTCCTAACTTTTGTAAACGACTAAAACGTACGAGCCATTCGTTATAGGGAACTAGGATTGCATACTAGACTATAACCTCACACATTAATTACATGTCATAAACCTTGGATGTTTGGCACGTATATGTTATATTACCGGACCAGGTCGTCAACTCCACCACCATCACCTAAGGCACCTACCGTATCGTCCACGGAGCCCAAAAGGCGCCGGACTAGTTCTAGTGACTACTCGGTGGAACATGGTGAACCTAGTAATGCACGAGCAAGGAACACGACACTTAATTGGAGTACATATCCGAATATGATCCAAAGGTGGATCGAGATGGGAAATGTTCCATCGCCCTACTTTGGTTCTACTTCCACATCATCTACTTTACCTAGCTTGCCCTGCACTATGGAACAAGCTTTTGCATCTTTTGTATTTTACATGTCTCGAGAGTTAAGCATTGTGAAAGATGCTAGTAATGAGATACCTGACATTCTGCAGCGAGAGTCACAAATATAGGAGAATAAGGTAGGGATAGAGCTTTTGACTGCTGAACTAGCAGTATAGGATCAGGTCCATAACGTTTTGGTAGATCGGGTTACACATTTGGAGATGAGGGTGGACACCTCGGATTTTTAGGTAGGAGGGATTCTGGAATGAGTGGCTAATCTGGAAGCCCATCTACAAGTAGCAGACCATGCTGTTGAAGGACTTCGAGAGAGAGTGACTCACTTAGAAGCCCAACTGCAAGCAGCCCTATTTCCGGAGGATATTCCACTTTCGGACGACGAGGAGGAGCCTTTTGAGGAGGAGCCTATCGAGGATGAGCCGGTAGAGGTGGAGCCACCTGAGGAGCAACCGGTGGATATCGATGATGCGCAATCATACGTTTCCTCTGATGACGAGGATGTTTGATGATCTTTCTATTCTATCTTTCCCTTTTCATTCATGCTTCATTTATGTTATTTCTCTTTTCAAACCTAGATGGGTAAGGTTGTTTTCATTCAATAAAAGCATGAGAAGTTTAATGTTTGAGTTATTTATTTTGTTGCCTTACAAATTAATTAATTTTCTAAATGTTAGATGTTGTATTTCCTTACTTGTACATAAATAATGTTTAATATGCGATATATTTCTCATTGTTTCGTATTTGTGAATGTGAAGAATCATGTCGGAAAGATGACATGGAGGTCGTGATGGCGGCTGAGGTACCATCAACAGGACAGCAGTTGAGCTGGCGACACTAATCAACGATAGTTTGGCAGAGGCTTTCGCAACACAGAATGCTGCAGGTAAATGCTTTAGCTATTGACTAATGAGGTCAATTCATCTCTTAAAGCGCCTTTCCTAAGCTTTATAATTCCAATCCTACATTATGCTTCTAAATCCAGGTCAACAGAATCAGCAGCCAGCCTGCACCTTCAAAACGTTTATGGACTGTAAGCCCCACACCTTTAGTGGAGCCGAAGGAGCTTTCGGACTACTCCGTTGGTTCGAAAAAGTAGAATCGGTGATTGCCATGTGCAACTGTCCAGGGGCCAATCAGGTCAACTTTGGTGGGTCTGGCTCTCATGTGGTGGAACGCTCAGGTCCAAATGTTGGGTCTAGTCATGGCAAACGGAATCCCGTGGGAGGAGTTTCAGACAATGATGAAGGAGGAGTACTGCCCTCGGGATGAATTTCAGAAATTGGAAGGAGAGTTCTGGAACCTGAAAATGGAAGGTTCTGAAATTGAACTGTATACCACTGGCTCACATGAGCTTGCTACCATGTGCCCACATATGGTGACTCCAGACTACAAGAGGATTGTGCTGTATATTAGAGGTCTAGTGCCTCAAATTCAAAGTATGGTTACTTCGTCCAACCCCACTACCATCCAGCAGACGATCCGACTAGCCCACAAGCTAACCGATCAGGCGGTGACTCAAGGGACTTTACCTCCGAGGGGTTCGATCTCTAAAACCATCGACAATCATAAACGCAAGTTTGATCATCACTCCTACTCTCACTCCAGCTCCAAAGGACCCCAGCCCAACCAACCTCAGCAGCAGCAACAGCGTAGGTTTGAGCCTACTAAGAACTTCAACCAGACGACTTCTCCAAGTCAAAATCAGGGTGGTTATGCGGGGAAGTCTCCCAAGTGTAACTAGTGCAACTTTAATCAGTTTGGAATTTGCAACCGTTGTTAGCGGTGTGGCAAAACAGGCCATGCTGCCAAAGATTGTAGGGGTGAGTTGCAAGCCAAGCAGCCTTTTCAACAGCCTGGGTCTACTAAGGGTTGTTTCGAGTGTGGGAAAGAGGGACATTTTCAGAAGAATTGTCCTCAGTTAAAGAAGGGAGGTAATGGAAATCACAACCCTAATCAGAATAACAACAATGGTGGCAACAACGGCAATAACGGAGGGAATGGTGCGAAGGGACGAGCCTTCGTGCTAGGATCTGGAGAAGCTAGTTATGATCATAATGTGGTCACCAGTAAGTTTCTCTAAAATAATTACTTTGCTTCTTTCCTTTTTGACACTGGTGCTGATAGGAGTTTTATATCTAGAAAACTTAGTGATATGATAAAAGGAACTCCAACTCTGTTAGAAGCTAATTATGTAATAGAGATAGCCGATGGTCAAATGATTGAAGCAACCCACATTCTTAAGGGTTGTAAGCTTGAAATAGCTAGTCATAAACTTGATATCGACCTTATGCCGGTCACGCTTGGTAGTTTTGATGTAATTTTCGGCATGGATTGGTTAACTAAAAACCAAGCTGAAATCATCTATCGTGAGAAAATTGTTCGCATTCCCCTCCCAAGTGGAGAAACCCTTTCCGTCCAGGGCGAAAAGGTTGGTGCAGTCATGGGCATCATATCCTTTATGAAAGCATAGAAATGCCTTCGAAAAGGGCATACTGCTATTTTGGCTCTCGTTGCTGAGCAGCCATCAGAAGAGAAGAAGATTGACGATATCCCCATCGTTCATGAATTTCTGGAAGTATTTCCTGAGGATTTTCCTGGTCTGCCACCACACCATCAAGTTGAATTTCAAATCGATCTAACACCCAGAGTGGCACCGATGGCTCGGGCACCTTACAGACTGGCACCTAGTGAATTGCAAGAGCTATCTACTCAGTTACAGGAAATGCTGGATAAAGGTTTCATCCGACCTAGCTCATCGCCATGGGGAGCTCCAGTCCTGTTTGTCAAGAAGGACGGAACTTTTCGTATGTGTATCGACTATCGTGAACTGAATAAAGTCACAATCAAGAACCATTATCCCTTGCCTCATATAGACGATCTCTTTGATCAACTCCAAGGATCAAGTTTCTATTCCAACATAGATCTTAGGTTTGGTTACCACCAATTGAGAGTCCGAGATGAGGATATCTCTAAGACTGCTTTCATGACAGGGTACAGCCACTACGAGTTTATGGTTATGCCTTTCGGATTAACCAACGCACCTTCGGTATTCATGGACCTCATGAACCATGTGTGTAAGTCATACCTTGATCAATTCATCATCGTTTTCATCGACGACATTCTCATTTATTCCAAGAATAAGGAGGAACATGAGGAACATCTACGCCTAATTTTGGAATTACTTAAAAAGGAGAAACTATATGCTAAGTTTTCCAAGTGTGAATTCTGGATTCGAGAAGTTCAATTCTTAGGAAATGTGGTTAACGAGAAAGGAATACATGTCGATCAATAAAATATTGAAGCCATCAAGAAGTGGTCAGCATCGACGACTCCGACTGAGGTGCGACAATTTCTAGGATTCGCACGATATTACCGTCGATTCATCGAGGGATTCTCTAAGATCGTACAACCCTTCACTTCCTTAACTCAAAAGGGTAAAACCTATAACTAGGGCGATAACCAAGAGTCAGCATTCCAACATCTTAAGTAGAAACTTTGCAGCGCACCTATCCTAGCTCTTCCGGAGGGTACGGAAGATTTTGTGGTGTATTGCGATGCATCCATTCAAGGTCTGGGATGTGTCCTAATGCAGCGAGAAAAGGTGATCGCATATGCTTCGCGTCAACTAAAGATTCACGAGAAAAAACTACACCACTCATGATCTAGAGTTGGGAGCCGTAGTTTTCGCACTTAAGATATGGAGACACTACTTGTACGGTACCAAGTGCACTATCTACACCGATCATAAGAGTCTTCAGCATATCTTCAAGCAGAAAAAACTGAACATAAGACAACGTCATTGGGTCGAGCTCTTGAATGATTATGACTGTGTGATCTGATATCATCTGGGTAAGGCTAATGTTGTAGCTGATGCCCTAAGTCGAAAGGAAACCAAGCTCAAACGAGTTCAAGCGTTGCAGCTTACAATTAACCCCGGATTACCTGACAAAATCCGTAGTGCACAACTCGAAGCCTAGAAAGAGGAAAACCTATCGCTGGAAGGTAAACGCGGTATGAAGCATAACTCGAAGTCAAATCGGATGGTATTCGCTACTTCGCTGAGAGAATATGGGTTCTAGTATTTGGAAATTTAAGGGAACTGGTCATGGACGAAGCTCATAAATCTCGTTACTCTATTCATCCAGGTTCCGACAAGATGTATCATGACCTAAAGGTGTTGTATTGATGGCCAAAGATGAAGGCCGATATAGGCACCTATGTGAGCAAGTGCCTGACTTGCGCGAAGGTCAAAGTTGAATATCAAAAGCCTTCTGGTCTACTCTAGCAACAAGAGATTCCCATGTGGAAATGGGAGTATATATCCCTCGAATTTATCACAAAATTGTCGCGAACTCCTACCAGATGTGATACCATTTGGGTAATAGTCGATCGTTTAACAAAGTCCGCTCACTTCTTAGCAATCAAGAAAACCGACAAAATGGATACGTTTACTCGTACTTACTTAAAAGAAGTAGTCTCTCGGCACGGGGTGCCAATCTCTATCATTTCGGATCGTGATGCACGATTCACCTCTCGTTTCTGGCAATCGTTACATAAAGCTTTAGGCACGCGTCTAGATATGAGCACAACATACCATCCTCAAACTGATGGCCAGACAGAACGTACTATTCAAACTCTGGAGGATATGCTACGAGCTTGTGTGATTGATTTCGGTAACACTTGGGAGTCTCACCTACCGTTGGTGGAGTCCTCTTACAACAACAATTATCACACTAGCATCAAGGCAGCTCAATTTGAAGCACTATATGGACGGAAATGTCGTTCTCCTATTTGTTGGGCCGAGGTTGGGGATAGTCAACTTACAGGTCCTGAACTCGTACTTGAAACTTCTGAGAAAATCATTCAAATTAGAAACCGTATGGCAGCAGCTCGTGATCGTCAAAAGAGCTATGCCGATAAGCGTCGTAAACCGTTAGAATTTCAAGTAGGGGATATGGTCTTGTTAAAAGTCTCACCTTGGAAAGGTGTCATTCTTTTTGGGAAACGAGGCAAGCTGAATCCTTGTTATGTTGGACTATTCAAGATAGTGAAGAGAATTGGGCCAGTAGCGTATCAACTGGACCTACCTGAAGGACTTAGTGGTGTACACAACGTCTTTCACATCTCAAACTTGAAGAAGTGTCTAGTAGACGAGTCACTCGCGGTTCCTCTTGAGGAGCTACACATTGATGAACAGCTACGTTTCATCGAAGAACCTGTCGAAATCATGGATAGGGAGGTCAAAACGTTAAAACACAGTAAAATCCCTATTGTCAGAGTTCGTTGGAACTCGAAGCACGGACCGGATCTCACGTGGGAGCGTGAGGATCAAATGATGCGCAAATATCCTAATCTGCTCAAGCACTCCACGTCAAATTCTTAAGGTACTATTTAATTTTTGGGACGAAAATTCTTTCAACTAAGGGATGATGTGACATCACGGGAATTTTTTTTATAATTTATTACTATTTAATTTTCTGGACGAAAATTCTTTCAACTAGGGGATGATGTGACAATCCGACTTTTCAAAGTTAACGCCGTTAGCAATTTCGTTAAGTATTCCGTTAAATCCTAACCCAGTTAATCTAATCTAAAACTTCAGGGACTATTTCAGTCACATGTTTAACCTTAAACAACAGGGACTAGTCCTGCCAAGTCCCAAAACTTGAATTGTTGACTCTGAAAGTCAAAATCAAGATATTTGAATCCTGTTTGACTTTGTAAAGTCAAAATCGTGACCTTTGGCTTCAAATTTAATATCAAGAACCGATCTTCGTGTGATTTTGTAACTGAAACACACTATCATGTCATTAACGATCATCTTTAGGGCAAATAAAAGCTGTATTTATCGCGAATTAATCCCAATTATGGGTAATTAAAACATAACCGTCGACCCAATGCCGATATCAATTGAATTCACCGAAGTCTTGTGTCATTCTCACAAATTGAACCCCTACACACACTCGACGGACACTCAAGGAGCAATACCACCTGTCAATTTTGCTGGAGACGCAGTCGAAGTTGCCGAAGACCAAGACACTCGGAGTCGGACCTCCATCTGACCGATCTCTATCAATTTGACATCATTAGAGGTAATTGAAAATACCCACAGATTCGTTTTTATCTATATATTGAAAGCCCTATGATTATTGAGGCTTATATCATCGATCCGATCAAGAATCAATTTTAGGGTTCATATCGTTTCGGATTTAATCGAACCCTACTATAAACATGATCTCAATTTAATTAATTTATACGGGTAGCTTCGCAACCAGTCACTCCTTGAAAGCCCTAAGATAACTCAATCTATTAACATCAAATTGATCTTGATCCGTAACCTAGGGTTCTTACGAAACTGGTTTAATCGAATCCTACTTTAGACATGTTTTAAATCCAATTAACCTATATCTCCAGACTCGTAATCACCTATTTGATGAAATTCCCTTAATTCCAACTGTTTTCATTATCGGAATTGACAGATTCAATCTTGGGTTCATATTCTAGGGTTCGGACTTATAACTGAGAATTTAACGATCTTAAACTTAACCATTTTGCAATTAACTTCACCTACAGACTCACAATAGATAAATGAACAAAAGCCCTATGTTTGCAAGATCAATCATGATCGATTTGGTTGGAATCGGGACTAAGGTTTTGGGTTTCGGCTCGTATAGGGGAAGAACCCACTGGACCTTGATGTTAAAACCTTTTGGAAACGGTTCTGTATGCGATTACCCTAGTGGGTGGGTTGGTTAAGGTGTTAGGCTATGGGGGGAGAGACCCGGGTTCGAGCCCTCCACCCCCTGTTTTGTTTTAAAACATTTTCAAATATTTATTTTTTATATAAAACTTACCCCATTGCTATTATAATATTGTATTAAAGTATTTTAGCCCGGGAAACAACCCGTAGGCTCGGGTTTGAATTATTAACCTATTTTCATATTATTCTCACTTTTAAAAATAATATATTTACGTTATTATCGAATAAAAATAATATATTTATATTATTTTCAAACCCTAACTTCGTATAAAATAATATGTTTATATTATTTTCAACCCGTGACTAATGTTATTAAATAATATATATTTATATTATTTCGTATCGTTTTATACCTCGTGTGACGTTTAAACTATTTAATAATATAATTGTTATATTATTTACTCGTGTTTATTACCTCAAATAAAAATAATATATTTATTATTTTTGCCACAAATGATTATTTAATTAATCCTACGAACCTAAAAATAATATATTTAATTGTATTATTTTCCTAAGTTTTGTAAACGACTCAAACGTACGAATTTATGTAATTGTTTAATTATTATTCGTTATTAACATACGACACGTAACGCTTCGATCTTAATTTTTATATTAAGAATCTTTATTCCCGTAGACACGTTCGTCCACTCTTAAATCCTTACAATGCGTTAAGACGTTCTAACCTTCCGTGTCGTCATCACAAATCCCATTGTGTCCCTAATTGTTATGTTTATATTCTAGGGCATACGTGATCTGTTTCATGCTAACACTTGTGGTTTCAATCTCATACTTGTGTGATACTACCTACTACGCAACGCATGTGACTTTTCACGGCCCCTTTTACTGTTTTATCTTGGGGGAGAAAACATGTCGCATACTATTTTTGGAATATTGTATTCATGTGTTATCAATGTTAAAGCTAAGCGTAACACGCTATCACTGAAAGTGCTCATCACACATCGGACCGTTAATATGGATCTTAGCGAGGTAATGTTTAGTAGTACTACTGGGTTTGACAAATCTCACCCGCGTTAGTCGCGCTAAGTCGATCGGAGATCGAACGGGTGAAATGTTAACCTACTCACATCGCCGGGGTTGATAGACCTGGCAGGAGGCAAATAAACAAACAGTCAGCTTCGGTTGCGAGCGCGTAAGTTAAACATGAACATAGGTTAGCTACCTATAGATACATATTGAATGATCAATAATCTGGTAAACGTTTATTTATATATTGAAATCTGTGAACTCACCAACCTCGTGTTGACATTTTTCTAACATGTTTTCTCAGGTCGTTAAGATAAGGCACAGGTGCACACATATGACATGCATGGGATTCTTCATTTGATTTATGTTTTATTAAACTTTTTGGACTTTTTTTGAATTATGTTTGGTTTGGACTTTTGGACTTTTTGGGCGCGTATGTTTTGCGCATTTACTTTCCTTACGCTTCTGCATTAAACTCTGAATGTTATGATATTTTCATTTGAGTCCCATGTAGAGTCGGTCAATGTAACTAATGACTGAGATCCTGGTTTGTCACTTCCCAAACGATAAAACTCTGTTAGTGGAATTTGGGGGTGTGACAGAGGCCTTTCGCTATGGCAGTAGCCAAAACCTTCACGAATGGCTTTGTATCCCTTTCACAGTCTTCTGGCATGAACAACTGCTTCTTAGAAAGCCTCAGCATATCTTCCTTCCTGGACCTCAATAGATCCATAAGATCAGCAACATTGAATTCTTTATCGGTACAGTGAATGTCGATACATCCAGTTATAGAACTGTATGACCAATACTCAAGCTTGTTCAACGAGTTGTCCGGCAAAGCTTTATGCACTAGAACATATTTCACTATCTTGGGAGGAGGATATATTTCCATTATCGATGGCTTCTTAGTGATAGCATCGATCACGATCTTTGACTTCTTCCTGTTTGGTTGTGGTGGCTTCAGGTTTGGAAATCCATTTCTGCACACATTATCAAGGAAGACAAGGAAATGTCTTGCCTTACCGAGATCACCAGGATTATAAAATGAAGTTTTATTCAATCTGAGAAGATCATATCTTGGTAAAGATCCAAAATCACGAGGAGACACGTAGTATTCAATTCTTCCGTTTTCTCTTGTCAACAGGAACAAGTCCTTCTCATCATCAAACATCCAACTTCTGATGGTTGATCTATCATTTTTTCGAGACTTTAACTCCTCTAAAGCTGTAATGTAATGCACTGTCTTTACATGCAATTCTTTGAACCATGTCCTTTTCTCTTCTATTGAGATAATTATATCTATTTGTGCAGAAGAGGCCGATTCCTCATTAAATGGATTCTCTAGATTATGTTCAGCAAAGGACTCTACAATGGGAGGAGAATTACCTTCGGCAAATAAGTCGTTGTCAATACCAATAGTTTCCTTACCCTGAGCAGTTATATAGATAGGAGAAGTGGAAAAATATGTTTCAATGTTTATGTTAGAGAACATCTCTATATACTATGGCTCCAAATCTCATGTAAATATATTGTCATTAGTAGCTGAATCGTCATCATGTTCAAAGAGAAAATTTTCCATTGTTGGAACCTGATAAACCGTTGTATTCCAGACAAACTTTAAGGGATATTTAGTACTTAATGTAAAGTTGGGTTTTTGGTCTGAGAGTCGCTAGCTGTAACATCCCAAAAATAAAGACGGAAGAAATAAACGAGCTTTGATGTGCGAGAATGGAACGAACAGGCCCGATGGGCCAGGCCGGGGATAGGCCCAGCGAACTTGGGGTGGCGAACTTGAGGGAGGGAGTCTCCTCCTTTAAATAGCCAAACACACCAACATTTCTGTTATTTGCAAAGTTTAGAAAGAGAAACTACAGAGAGAGAAAGTTGACGGAATCGGCCCGAGATGGCATCAAGTGTTCCTCTTCAGCTCGTGAGTAGATTCTCTGGCTCATAATCTCAAAACAGGTAAGGACCCGACCCAAATCTAAGTTTTTGTTATTTTTTGGGTTTTCGGTTATTTTTGTAAAAAGGATGAGTTTTTATTAACCAAACGAGAATTGGATTACAAATATGAGATCACGAATGAAAAGTACAAGTTTTGAACGTAATCAGATCGAGCCGCCATTGACATGCAACTTAGGGTTTTTTGGGAAGCTGACAGCCCTGCAGGCTAACTTGTCAAGTTCGTCTGGGGAAATAAGTGAGTGAACTTAGGACTAGAGAACTTACCATGTTCGCTAGTAACTTGTTGGAAGCGAACTTAGGGTAGCGAAGTTATGAAGTTTGCTGGGCATAACTTAGGCGAACTTAGCCTATGTTCGCATGTATGTTCGCTGGGTTGATAAAGGGCGAACTTAGCCATAAGTTCACCTAAAACAGAATGAGTAAATTGTTATAGTCAGGATATGGTGTGATGTGTGTTTAACTAATCAAAACAGATCGTGTGTGACCCTCGTTGGACCTTTGTTAGGACAAATCGAGGCTAGCTTATCACGTGAGTTTTAATGTTGTTTTGGGCTGGTGTGCATACTTACGATATGTTGAAGCACTTTCCTGTGACAACACTCTGGATAGAGTCTTAGTTTGTATTTTCATGTCTGTAATTGTCTTTGTATGTAAGAGTCTTTATGTATTAGTTTATCGAGTTGTATTTACTTTTACATATTGAATGTTGCATTTCTTACTAAGTGTTTTACGCACTTACATGTGCATAGGAGAAAGCTCCTCCGTACTTAGCAAGTACGCAAGAATACCTTTGCGTACTTGTTAAGTACGCAAGAGCATTTTGCCCTGCGCACTTGCTAAGTGCGCAGGCATCAGGCCAGGTATAAGTAGGATAGGTTGACAGAAGTTAAGTACGCAGTCCAGATAGCAAATACGCAGATTGTAAATTCAATGCTTTTCTCTGTAACCTTCAAGTGTTTATAATACAAAGAACGTTTAAAGTGTTTTCTCTTGTCGGTTTACTTTGTTTAGCAAGACTCTCCACCTAGTCACGGGCATTCCGCACCCGGTCCGACTAGTAGACCCACTTGCATGTGATGATCCGCCACACCCGAGGGACCTACAAGTGGTATCAGAGCATTTGCTCCTGATTTCGAGTGTTGTGAGTGAGTTTGGAGAGTTTTTACAAGCAAAAAGAGGTATTTTTGTTGATTATTATGATAAAATAGGGGTAGCTCTTGAGCACTATTTTAGAAGCAAAAATCACTCAAAAACTGATTTTTGTTGTATATTTGAGTGTTTTGAGCATCTAAGGTGGTTAGGAACAAGTTTCTGACCCTTTGGCTCATTTGAATTGATCATCAGATGAATTTTTACCATCTCCGGCAAGTTTCAGTTGACCGGAATAGTTAGGTGAAAGTTGCTGAAAAGGTGTTGTGCGTACTTACCATTTCTGGCAAAGAGGACAGTTTTGTGCGTACTTACTAAATACGCAAGAATTATCTCCTGCGTACTTACAAGTACGCAAGACTGAACTTGTGCGAACTTAAGTTATCCTGCGTACTTACATTTATACCGGCGTACTTACAAGTACGCAAGAGGAAATCTAAATACGCAAGACCATTTCTCAAGTGCGCAAGGCCAAAACCAAGTGCGCAACTGTGTCTGACTTTTCTGAAATTTGACTAAGTGTTCACTATGTCGAATCTTCAGAATTTGGGAAACATGTTAAATTATGATAATGAGATCGGTACACCACATAAACTACCAAAGTTGCTGAACGTGAACGATTATTCTAATTGGAAACACGTTTTGAACATTATATTTCGTATACCGACTCATCGCTATGGATACCAATCCTTGAGGGATATAAGCATCCCACACACATCTATCTTGATGAAGCCATGCCTAAACCCATCTCCAAGCTAGATGATGAAGAAAAGAAAGCTTATGATCGTGAAAAGAAGGCACTTGGTTCGATCACTATGGCATTAACTAGGGAATTGTTCCACTGTTTCCGAGGTTATGACAATTCCAAGGATCTTTGGAGAGCTTTACAGAAAAGATTCGAAGGAAATAGTGACATCAAGAAGAGTAAGAGGGATCTTCTCAGGAAGCAGTATGAGTGCTTCAGATTTTTAGAGAACGAATCTTTAGATGATCTCATCTCTAGATTTTATCATTTACAAACTGAGTTGAAGGCTTTTGAACTCAGGTAACCAGATGAAGAAATGGTGGAAAAGTTTTTCGATGCTTTACCACCCAAATTTGAGATGTACACAACCCTGATGAGGGAAAATACTAAATTCTATGAGTTGACAGTAGAGGAAGCAATAGGAAAGATTCAAGCTCATGAAATGAACTTGAAAAGAAAGGAGAGCTCAGGAAGACCCCAGATTCAAGAACCTTCTATGTATCACGGGACGACTTCTACTTCCAAGTCACCGGGCTCTGGAATTGCCCTCTTCACTGGAAATCCTACTGAAGAAGACCACTCAACTGGGTGTGGTGGTATGCTTGCTATGCTTCAGGATCAGGGTTGGGATCTCATCATCAAAGTACCTCAAGAAATCCTACTGCTACGTCTTCAGCTAACAACTCAGCTATAGCCAGAATAGCTAAAGATCATGTAGCGCTATTCTCATCTTGCATGCTTGCATATGAAAACTTCATAGGTGGCAAGCTTACTGATCCAGAGACGATTGAAGAAGATTTTAATCAAGTGGATCCTGATGACATGGAGGACATGGATATTCAATGGAATATGGCCATGCTATTGAGGAGAGCCAAGCGTTTCCTGAACAGAATAGAAAGAAAGTTTATTGGCGGGCATCCTAATGCCAAGGCCGGGTTTGACAAATCCAAGGCCAAATGCTACAAGTGTCTGAACTATGGACACTTTGCTCGTGAGTGTCAGAAAGACAGAGCACCTGCCTCTGGTTTCACCCGACCCAGCCAAGGAAATAGCCATGGCCACAACAATCCAAACCACCACAATCAAAGCCAAAGTGGAACGTCCAATGCACTGGTAGCACAACAGGACGACAGCTTTGACTGGGGTGTTCATCTTGAGGATGCCATCATCGCACAAACCCAGGTTGGTCTCATGGCTGAGATCATGGAGATGATGGAAGCAGATAAAAGGGAAGCTTCTATGGCTGACCTAGAAGAATCTACAACTTCTGCTACAGAATAGATGAAGGAAGCTAAAGAAATGGAAGCTCCTGTGGCTGATGAAGATAAATCGACCACTGCTGTTGCTCTCATGGCCATTGGAGAAGCAACAAGTTCACCGTCTGAGGTAGATTCTAACCCTTTCTTTGTTATTTCATGTTCTAAATGTCAAGGGCTAAAACTTGAAAATTCTAGGCTCGAAGACAAAATCAAACCCCTAAGTTTGGTAGCTCTAAACTATAAAGAAAATGAAAAACGTTTTAAAGACTCTATTGAAACATTGAAAAAGGAAAAATGTGAATATTATTTAAAAATAAGTGATCAACAGCTTCACTTAGATGTTTCATACAGGGGGTTAGAAAAACGCAGATAGGTTGACAGAAGTTAAGTACGCAGTCTAGATAACAAATACGTAGATTGTAAATTCAGTGCTTTTCTCTGTAACCTTCAAGTGTTTATAATACAAAGAACATTCAAAGTGTTTTCTCTTGTCGGTTTACTTTGTTTAGCAAGACTCTCCACCTAGTCATGGGCATTCCTCACCCGGTCCGACTAGTAGACCCACTTGCATGTGACGATCCGCCACACCCGAGGGACCTACACCATATGATGTTTTATGAAGTGGTGTTTCCGAAATGGGAAGTTGAAATGTGTTAATGTAATGTTTTGCCAAAATGAAGTTTACGAAAGGTTTACGAATGAGTTATTATTTATAAAAATGTACAAATGCTTTAACTAAAATGAGGTAAAGGGTTTATGAATGTTATCAAATGAATGAATATGCCACATGTTCCTACGGGAGCTAAGGTATGTATGTGTGCATAGGCCTTACCCTTATGGGGGTCCTTTGTGGCTAGCTAACGGTTGTACAACTGGTTGGGTAAAGAGTGATGACGGTCGCCAGTGGGATTACCGAGATCCCTAAGGTGGGTACTGGGAGGGAGTAGTGCTCTATGTGGAAGTATTTGCTATCCTTGTGGTGTCATGCCTGAGGTTCTGGTGTCGAATGGCTTTGAGGTGTCGGGCCCTAGGTTTCTCCACCTGCAGGTAATGTATGATGTTGAAGGGCCTAGTGGTGGCACACCTCGAGGTTTCTCCACCATTATGCGATGTATGGAATTGACGGTTACGAAAAGGCGCAGATTCGATATGTTTGTTGCCTTATGGGTTATGTTACGTTATAACATGTTTTACATATGCTTTAGTTAAATAAATAAATGTTATGTTTTTTTTGCCAAATGTTTATGGTTAATGTTTTATGTAAAGCTAGAACTCACTAGCGTAGATGACTTTTAGTATGCACATTCAGGTTAAAGACATGTATGATGGTTGAACGGTGTTGCTTGGCTAGCGAAAGGAGTTACCCGACAGATCACGAAGACTGGCATCTCGTTATGATTTAATTATGTTATGCTTATGTGTTAGACAATGTTTACACTTGCCCATGTTGAACAATGTTGATGTTATGTTAGAATGAAATTTTCTGCTGCATTATTTGATATTCAAGTTTAAGAACTGTTTGTGAATGAGTAAATCCAACGAGTGGGGCCTCAGGGGTTTAGGGCCTTACAAGTTGGTATCAAAGCAATAGTTTGAGAGATTTGTACACTCCCAGTGTCTGAACTTAAACTGTGAATGGGACCAAGAGCGGATGCTAGTACGGGTAACTTGAGCCACAACATCAGGTATGAAAATAGTATATGTATAGAATGCCCTAGAAATTGTTAGGATAGGACTTGTGTTCTGATGAAATCATAAAGGTGGTCAAATGGAAATCAAAAGGTAGTGTAATGGTTAATTGCAGATGGCCAGTGTATATTAACATCTTACAATACTTGGTGAATTGGACATTGGATTCCTTGTCTTACAGAACGAAATGGCAGGACGAAGAGGTGGAAGGTGTGGTGGGGGCCGTACCGGTGGTCGTGGTGGGATACCTACTCGTCAGGAATACAGTGAAGAGGGAAGCGTTCACACGGAGCTGGAGAACAATGTGCATGGAACAGAGCGGACTCCTATGGAAGAGCAACATTTCACTTTCGAACTGGAAGTGAAAGTGGCCCTGGCACATGAATTTACTGAGATGATGAGGGCTTCCTTACTAGACCTACTGGCAGAAGCATTGAAGAAGGTGAATGAGGTGGGCGGGTCTAACCCGACAACTGGTGCCCCGATTAATGAGGCAGTTAACGCACCGTTCGCTCGCGGTTGTGACTATAAGTCCTTCAAAGCTTATAACACGCCGGTCTTGACTGGAAGGAAAGAAGCGGTGGCTATTTTTGACAGGGTGATCCGTATGGAAGCCGTCATCCATCTTAGCGAATGCCAAACGAATCAAGTTGTTAACTTTGCTGCTAAGTCCTTATGGGAAGAAGCATCACACTGGTGGGAGGGAGTACGTCAAGCCAAGTGGGACAAGGCTGTTGACACAATGATGTGGAATGATTTGAAAACTCTGGTGATCAAAAACTTTTGCCCGAGAAATGAGATTGAGAAAGTGGAGAGGGAATTTTTAGGAATTAAGGCCGGGAGCATGACCCACAGGCAGTACACCACTCGGTTCAACGAATTGGCACGCCTGGTGCCACACATTATCAGGACCGATGAAAGAAAGATATCTTGCTACATTCAGGGGTTGCCGGACAAGGTCCGACCGCACCTATGTTAAAGCACACAACTCCTACCACCTACGATTCCGTAGTAGAACTGAGTGGCGTGGTGTTTGATGACATGGCACTGAACGTTGTCCCCACCAAAGAAGCCAATAGAAAACCGAGCTTCCAAAAAAATGAACTAATGGAAATATGCCTGGGGCTCGTGATAAGAGGGCTCATGTGGGAGAGTTGATTGTGTGTAACAAGTGCGGTAAGGAACATGTGGGTGAATACAGACTAGGATTAAATCTATGTTTCAAGTGCGGCAAGACTGGGCACTACTCACGTGATTGCTCCCAACGCTACAAGTGCTACAACTGTGGGGATGCCATGCATCTGAGTAGGGACTGCACCAAGTTATATCTGCTACTTTTTGTAAACTGGTAAAATACCCAGTCAGTAAACTAGAAAGAGCCTTTAGTGTAGAAACCGCTGAGGGTAGAACCGCGAGAATAACTGATGTAGTTGACAATTCCATAATAAAAATAGAAGGCCATAGATTTCCCGTCAGTTTGTTCGTTATGGTTTTGGGATGGTTTGATGTCGTTCTGGGAATGGATTGGCTAACTGCCAACGAAACACAAATTTTATGCAAATGAAAGATAATCAGACTCAAGGCTCCAGATGGTAGCGATGTTGAGGTCTTCCGGGATCGTGACGCCTATCTCGATGATTAAGGCAACAGGTTACTTGAGGCGCCGATGCGAAGCCTATCTGGTGTACGTGATTGACAAATGTAAGGGAATGAAGGAACTAGACGACGTGCCAGTGGTGCGCGAATATCTAGAGGTGTTACCAGATGATTTTCCTGGAACGCTACCCGACAGAGGGATTGAGTTCCTGTTGGAACCTAGTAGTCTATAGAAATCAAGTGTTAGCTTAAAAGTGTGCAAGTTCAAAAGTTTTCGGTCGAAAACGTTTTCGGACGAAGATTTCGATCAAAATCTTTTTACTATATATAGTTTGTTGTTTGACCTTGTAAGTAGTAATTATCATTTTCGTGTAATTGTGCTCTTTGATCAGATCAGTTGTAACCACAAGTTTCTCTGTTTTAGCCATGTGTAATTACATCTATTATCAATGGAATCTATTCGTTTGATGATGTTTATCGGTTATGTGGCGGTTTTCGTTCTTATTCTTGTTTGATTTGATTTGCTCGGGTGTTGTTGATCTTGGATTGATTCCGCCTTTTAGAAGCGTTAAAGAATGCTAGATACTTGATTATCACCGGAATAGAGGGTTTCACAAGTGGTATCAGAGCTGTTGTTTATAGCTCGTGATTTTCAAGTGATTTTTCAACAAGCACTATCGAATCAGAGTGTTATTCCACGCCCTTTTTTAGTTTTGAGAGTCAAAATTGATGGAGATGAAGTTTGCAATTGATTTGGAGGTCTGATTTTGCATCCAGATTGTTGCAGGTTGATTTATGGTGTTCTTGGGAAAAAGCGATCGAAAAGTCTTATTGAAAGAGCTGAAATCTTTTTTCGATAAAAAAGTGTGTCCCAAAAATTGCGTGGAATAACACTCTGATTTTTCGACCAAAAAAGTGTGTCCCAAAAATCTCAGAAGTATCCGAAATCTCTAGTGCCCAAAATATTGACTTTTCGACCAGAAAGTCTTGCACGAAATAATTTCTGATCGGAAAAGTTTTCGATCAAAAAGTTTTACAAGGAAGTTTTTTTTTAATTTTGACCTGTGTTTACTTGTTTTTGTGCAATGGCTGGAAATGTGTACGACACTGAGCGTGTTGTGGGAAAGTCGCCACCGATGCTGAAATCCATTTCAGAGTTTTCTAACTGGAAAATCATGATGAAAGCTTACTTTAAGTTTACTGAGCATACTTTATGGGAGTCCATAGTAAAAGGTCCTCATGTGCCAAAGACTGTAAATGCTGATGGTTTAGTTCCAATTGCTGATCCAGACTTGTATTCAGATGAGGATAAGAAGCTGATTGAAAGAGACAACAGGGCGTTGTGATCAATTATTCTAGCTCTTTCGACTGAACTTTATCTAAATTTCGAGCAACATGAGACAACTCAAGGATTGTGGAATGCTTTGTGTCTAAGATTTGAGGGAAATGCAGCTTTGCAAGAGGGTCGCACATATTTGTTATTGAAACATTACAATATGTTTAACTACAAGAAAAATGAAACCTTCAGTGAGCAAGTCACAAGATTTACTACAATGATCAACAGGTTGAGAAATATGGGTGTTATGTTTGAGGAGTATGAATTGTGTAAGAAGCTACTTGACTCTTTACCTGATACCTGGAGCATATCGTGCATGCTGATAAAGAACACTACTCCAGATTTGAAGAGCAAAACTCTTGATGATATAATTTGCTTGTTAGAGTACTATGAACTTGATGCAAAGAAGAGGGAGCGGAATAATCCAGACAAACCTAATAGCACAAGTTCAGCAAATGCAGCATTATTTTAAGGAAATGGTGAAGGTAGCAGTGGATCAAAATCTGAGAAGGGTAAGAGTTGTTGTGGTTCAGAACATTCTGTTGGAGAGAAAGGGAAAGCAACTGGTCAAATTCCTTAGGATCAAATTGCATTGTTTGGAGCTTTCATGAGTAGTTATGATGCTTTAGTGAATGTAAAACTACAACAGGCTGTTCATGATGTTGAGGATCTTGTGCAAATAAATCCTGATGATTTAGAATATATGGATTTGCAATGGCAAATGGCCATGATCACTGTAAAAGCCAAAAAGTATCTTCAGAATGTTGGAAAAGACAAGTTATAGTTTGGGAAGAAAGTTGGATTTGTTAAGGCAAAGCTGAGATGTTATAACTGCCAGCAACTTGGACATTTTGCTTGCGAGTGTCCAAAGGATAAAAAGAAGAAAAATGATGGCGGTGGAGTAAAATTAATCGAAATGATTGAGGAGGATGAAAAATCCAAGAAAGCTCAAAAAAACTGAGCAACTGTGAATGGGAAACAGAAATTGAAGATGCCGAAGGTGAATTTAATGAGGCTCTAATGGCTGAGATTGAAGTTTGTGAAAGGGCAGCTGAAAGTGAAAGTGAATGTGCCTTGAAAACTAACAACAAAGGAAAAGGCAAAGCTGCTGCTGATGATGTTGAAAGTTCATCTGCTAGTGAGGTAACTTCTGAGGATGAGTATTCTATCTGTTCTCCTGATTGTGTTGATAAAATGCAAAATTATCATGCAACAAACACATTCTTGATTGCTGAAAATGATAAACTAAAACGGGTAAATAAGGAATTAAAATAGAATGAGGTCACCTATACCAGAAAAATCAAAGCTTTATTAAAAGACAATGTCACATTTAAAGAATATCATGATAAAAATGATGTTTTAATCAAAGATCTTTCTGATAAACTGATTGCCTCTGAAACTGATTTAATCAAAGAACGAGTAATAATTGCAAAGTGGAAAATGCAAAGAAATGTTTTGGATGAATGCGTGAATAAACAAAGAAAAGCGTACATCAAATATGGTTTAGGTTATAACAAAGTACCTCATCCTGATAATTTTGTGCCATTTCCTGAACCGCGTAATCAAATGATTTGATAAGTGCGATTGATTCTAATTTTCATGATATGTATGTAAGTGCAGATGTGAAAACAGGTTGTGGTGAGTATGAGATTGACATTGATGGTGTTAAGAGTTTTTCAGCTTTCAATAAACAGTGTACTAGAGAATTCATAAGGGATTGCAAGTAGTACTTAGATTTTAAGTGTGATCTTAAAAAATATGTAAATGCTTGTGACAAGCATGATTTAGAAAATTGTTCTGAATTTGACATTTCTAATGTTTCTACATGTTCTACTAATTTTGTGTGTGATGCTTCTGATTATGTGTCGGAGGTTTCTTCCACATCTACTTTCTTTGATAAAGTGGTGCACACAGCTAGAGAATATATTCCAATTCACAAAGACTCATGTCTAGCTGAAGATGTCATGTTAGATAAATTTGGGAATCCATTGATTCAAGACTATGATCTCTCTCACGAAAAGCTTAAGAAAGATGATTTCATAGCTCCTGAGAATCATATACTTATGAGTGATCAAGAGAGTAAAAGTTTTGTCCAAGTTAAAATCAGTGCACCAACAATGATTCAAAGTGGGATTAAAGTGTCAAATAAAGTGAGTGTCAAAGGCAAATCAGTTGATGTCAAAGACAAGTTCATTGATGTCAAAGATAAGCTTGCTCAAAGCACAGGGAAGTTAGTAAAGAATGTGTGTCCGTCAGAGTGTGATAAAGGACAATCTTTGTTTGAAGTTGTAGAGTCTTGTATTTTTTGTAAGCTGATGTCATCAATGTATTTTGAACAATGTTAGTTTAGTTTATTTACTTGTAATTTCTTTTAATGTAATTTCCTATTTTTAGTCTAAGTCTGGGCCATCAAAACTACTTAATTTTGATTAAGTTTTGTTCAATCAAAACTAGTAGTTTCGATAGATAGGGAGTTTCGACAGGCTTGTTCTTTCATTTGTAAATGCTCAACCGAAACTACTAGTTTCGGTAAGCATAGTTTTGATGCCTGTCAACTTACTATAAATAGCCTAGTTTGAGAATGTTTAGGGTGTGGATAGCGGCTGTAACCTTGAAATTCTCTCTTTCACAGTTTTCTGAATCAATACACATTTGGATTTCTTTCATCTGTTGTTCTTACAATCCCATATCATTTTGTGTTGATTCTGAGTGTGGTTAGCCTATTATTATCACCATTTCTGTTTCTCACCTCTGTTTCACCACCATACACACAGACTCCACCTATGTGTGTGTAATCGATCATTTGAGTGATTTTGTTTAAAATCAGGACCTACAATTGGTATCAGAGCTTTATGCTCTTGATTTCTGAGTATTTTCAGGTTGTTTGATCGACTTTAGGTGATTTTTTGTCAGAATTTGAAGGGTTTTTGGTTTCACTGTTTTGGCAATGTCTCATCGATTTCAGCATTGTTTCTTCGAGTTTCTCCGATATGAAGATTGATTCGTGTTCAGAAACTTATTTGGAAGCTTTTCGCAGGATCAGATTGTGATTTTATTATAGTTGATATTTGAAGCTTTTCATCAATGGAGTCTGTTGAAGCTTGAAGAAGGAGGTATCGAAACTACCTGGGGACAGAATCTGTGTTTTTGTTGGTCATCGAAACTTCCTGTCTGTACTTATTGTCTGGTAATAGGTATCATCGAAACTAGCTTTCTGTCTTGTTCTTATCGAAACTAACTTGTGCAGCTTGGTTACCCGAAACTAGTAGTTTCTGCTGTGTCTGCTGGATTTTCTGTCAAGTGTTCTTCATCAAAACTAGGAGTTTTGGGATCTATTTGTCTACCGAAACTAGTAGATTCGGTCAGCTTTTCTCAATCGAAACTAGTTGTTTTGATCAGTTTTTCTCACCCGAAAGTAGCTACTGTTTGGGTTTATTTTCTGAGGTTATGGCATCTTCAAGCAACAATGAATATGCTGGAGGAAACAAACTACATGTCTTGGTGTCCACTAGAGACTTTGATGATTAGACCAAGAAAATGAAGACTTTCTTTCAGTTTCATGACCACACTCTTTTGTAGTCAATCACTGATGGTCCACACAAGCCAATAACTACCACTGCTGATGTTCAGCGTCCCAAGCCTGTGTCTGAATATGATGAGAAGGATATTTCTCTAATTGTCCGTGAAAACAAAGATTATGGATCTATTGCTATGGCTCTTCCTATGGATGTGTTCAACATATTTGCTGAGTATACTACTGCTAAAGATCTTTGGGTTGCTTTATTTACAGGTATGAGGGAAATGCTGATGTTAGAGAAAGCAAGAGGGATTTGATCAAGAAGTAATATGAGATGTTTAGTAGGGTCCCTGGGGAACCCATGTCTGAGTTGATCAACCGGTTCTCAAGAATTGTCTCTAAGTTAAAGGCTTTGGGAACTGAGTATCCCACTGTTGAGTTTAACAAGAAGCTGCTTGATTCACTGCCTGAGGAATGGAATATGTACAGAATTATGATCAAGAAAACTGAGAAGCTAATTGATTTGTCACAACAAGAACTCTACAGCATTCTAGTCTTATGAGTTGGAGATAAAAAAGGGTGCAGTCACTCCAACTAATCAGTCAGGAAACACTGCTCTTCTTGCTGGTCAAGGTTCTTCCACTTCATCCAACAAAACTACAATGACATACTTTCAGACTGATGTCCCACCTTCAATTTCTGGAGTTCAGCCTACTACTTCATCCACCTCTCAGAAGCCAACCACTATGATCCCGGATGAGTATCTGCCTATCATGACTGCCTTCATGTCATGCTATGATGCCCTGATTTCTAGAAACCTGACACCGGTCAGTTTTCAACCTGATGACTTGGAGCAGATCAACCTGGATGATTTGGAAAAGATAGACATTGATTGGTGTATGGCTACGCTGACTCTGAGGGCTAAGAGATTTATTAAGAGGACTGGGATGGATAGATTCAAGCAAGGGAAGACTCTAGGGTTTGACATCAAAAAGGTGAGATGTTACAACTGTGACCAGCTGGGTCATTTTGCAAGGAATTGCAAAGAGCCATCATCAAAGGAGCAGCATGAGAAGAAGAACTCATCTGGAAAGCAAGATGTCGTCTCTCCTAAATCCACTACACCTTCCAGCTCAACAGCTCTGGTCTGTCAAGCTGATGGACACTATCATTGGGGAGAACAAGAAGGGGATGCAGCTGACAAGGCACTGATAGCTGACAAGGCACTGATGGCAGACAATGACGAGACGAAGAAATGTGTCATGATTGAATCAGATGAGGATCTCACCGCCAAACCAGCTGAGGTAATGTCTAGACTTTGCAATGCTAAATCTAATTTAAATGAAATTCAGAAATATAGATTCATCAACCAAGCCTTGGTCGATGAACGAGATCACATAAAGGTGATGCATGATTCTGTGGCTAAAAATGAGAAATTGTACTTAAAGAAAATTCGTGATATTTCTGGCGAAAACCGATCTTTGATTGTACAACTTACTACACAAAAGTATAATAATCATATTTTAACTGAAAGACTTCAAAAGGCTGAAAAGGCAACTTTTCAAGTTGAACACATGGGTATGGATCAGAAAATTTTATCCGGGATCATTGATAACCAAATTCATAAAAACGTCACAGAAGGCATTGTGTATAATTCACACCCACCACCGTATTCCAAATCTGGTAGATTCGCTGATATGCCAGCTCCTCATGTTCCCAAACCTTATGTTTGCAAGTTATCTACTGATGATTATATTAAAACTTCAGATTCTGACAGTTTTGCTTCCTGTGCAGAATCAGATTATGTAGGTTCCGAAGATGATTGTGATGAGAGTTCTAGTGAAGGAAATGTTTTAAATGAACTTGAGTCAGATGAATGTAATAATATGTTTTGTCAAAACCAGATATTTGTGAACATGTTGAAAATTTGTATTTTGGTCCTATGTCTTTTGAGCATGACAGTTTGAGAAATGAAATTTATAAGTTTAAGAATGCTTTCCCTTTTGTTCCTAAATCTGTTAATGCTATGAGTTGTATTGCAAATTTTAAAAGAGCAGGAGTAGTTGTGACTGACATTCCACAAGAAACGATGAGCAATCCGAAATTTTTCAAATTAAAGGAAGATCAATGTCTTCAAGAAAGAAATGTTGAAGAACGAGTTGCCTCTAGTTCTGATGCCTCAACATCACAATCATCTTCATCATCTTGTGATCACAAGAATTAGGCTAAGCCGACATGTGATAAAGTTTGTTTTAGTTGTGGAGAATCCAATCATGTTTTCAAGACATGTAAATTGTCCACATATTGTTTCAAAGAAGAAAATGTACCTTCTGTTATTCAAAATTCAGTTGATTGTGCTTCAAATGTTTTCTCTAAATCACAACATAGTAATAATCTGCGACGTAAAAGAATTAAAAATGCTAAAAATTGGTCGAAAAGGATTTGAAAAATTAAGAATAATGATCTTTTTGATAATACATTATAGCAGGATTATGACTATGATTTCCGAAATGCATCTTGCAAAATTAAGAAGTTCCAAGTTAGCAATGGCTTGGGTACCAATGTCTAAATGATTCATTTTGTGTAGGGGCAGTCGAGGAGGACTGGTGACAGTATATGGCATGTCGACAGTGGTTGCTCAAGACATATGGCTGGTCATTATTCTTTGTTGCAAGATTGTCATCCAATAGACGGAGATTTTGTTGCCTTTGCAGGCAATCCAAGAGGAGGAAAGATTGAAGGACAAAGAACAGTGTCCAACAGTGTAAATAGATTGGAGCATGTCAACTTCATCCCATAGCTGAAGTATAATCTGATGAGGGTGTCCCAGATTTGTGATAAATATTTTTATGCCCTCTTCAACTCTAGAGAATGTTTTAATCTGAAGCCTAGAGTGGTTATTCCCGAAGATCTAATCCTTATGCGTGCCCGTCGAATATTCAATACATACAATCTGGATATGAATAACCCATCAGGAATCGATGTAGGATCGGTGAATACAAGATGGTTCTATTCTAGTTGAGATTGGTGGAAACAATCACAACTAAGCAATGTAAAAAAGTAAACAAGAAGAATACTGATAAATGCAATGTATATTAAGCTTCAAAGATTACAAGATTACAGAGAAAACTCTTAAGCAAAAAGCACACTTATACAATGACTCTAAGTACTACTTATATAGTAACTTAGAATCAAGACAGACCCTTGATTCTAAGGAACAAATCTTACACAAGCCGTTTGTAACATTTCTGATTTTTCCGACCCTATTTTTAATTTATTTTAACTAATAAAATAACAACACGACACTAAAACATATACCTGTTCAAACCTACACCTCATTAATCGTTAGCCGATCGTATTCAATTCAAATATTTAGAACTCATAATCATGTGGTAACACTCCTAGAGTTAATCCAGTTAGTAATCCCGTTAGGTGTTCTGTTAAATCCTAACCAGGCTAATTCTGTCAAAGCTGAAGTTGCAAGGGCTGATTTTGTAAATAACCAGAAACCCTAGTAGGCACGGTCGCGCCACGTTTTGGCACGGTCGTGCCTCGTCTGGCACGGTCGCGCCTATTGTTGGCACGGTCGCGCCTCGACTTGGCATGGTTGCGCCTTGTTTTGGCACGGTCGCGCCTCGCGTCAGTTGAAATGTAAATACAACCTTTAATCGCGGGACCATTCGATTTCGTAACCAATTCTTGCATTAACAAACCCATTATGAGTTTAACCATCTCAATTATATCAAATAAACCCGTTTTTTAGTCGATCCCTCTCCTAATTACCAAAACCCTCCATTGTAACCATCGATTTCATCATTTCGTTGTAAATTCTCTCAAGCAAACAAACTAATACCTTAGTCGATTCCCCCTAAAGCTCCAGAACACATCAACTGGGCAGGAGTTGTAGCAGAAAGCACCGGAGACCACAGCCGTCATAGCCGGAACTCGTCCCCACCGTAGGCCATCAATTCATCGTCTCACAGGGTAATTGAAACTTTCAAAACTATCTATTTATTCTATGGATCAAAAGCCCTAATCCAATTTAGACTCTCAATATTGAAATTTACTCGAACCCGATCCTAAGTTTCAGTTAAAAATGGTTTAATCGAATCCAACTTTAAACATGTTTTAAACACAATTAATCTACACCAACAGACTCGTACTAACCTTGTGAATGAAAGCCCTATACATTCCAGCGCTATCAATACAAGAATCAATCAATTCGTTCCTGTTTTGAAAGAGACACGGTCGCACTAATCATCTAGCGCGGTCGTGCCTCGGGAGACGCGGTCGTGTCGACTTCCAGCGCGGTCGTGCCTCCTGCTCAGACCTAGTCATGCTCGTTGGCTAGATTTGATCGTACCCCAGAAGCATAGACACGGTCGTGCCTATCGAAGGCACGGTCGTGCCTAGTGGTTTGGCTAGTTGTCCTCTTTTGACCAACACGGTCGCGCCCTGTCTAGAACGGTCGCGCCCGCCCTACACGATCGTGCCCTACCCTAGGCACGGTCGTGTGTGTTGGCAGAATGTTTATAATTTTTTTATATTTCTAAACAATTAGTATTTCAGATTAATTTCTAAAATAAAAATAATTGAATTTATAAAAATCTGTATCATTTTTATTTAGAAAAGATCAAATATTTAATCTTAAAATAAATGGAAGTTATTTAAAGTTTAACATTTAATTTATAAACCCTACACTTAAATAATATTTTAATGTCTAAATTACATTACATAAATAAATGAATAAGGTAATAATTATTTATTTGATTTATAATTAAACAAAAACATTTATTTAGTTATACTTAATTACATCTAACACTTACATTATTTTCATAAACAGTAATTATTTAATTTACATATTTAATTATTCCAAACTCAAACCTTATTCAAAAATGTTCTAAAAATATTCATTTCAAATCTTCCATTTTATACAATACTTTCAAGTACCAATCACTAACTTTATCCAATTTAACTTTAGATATAGACTTAGACTATTGTGCATTATTAATTCAATATACATTACACTCTAGGTTAACATTGTGCAATACAAGGATCACATTACTATCTAGTATCTCATGTTAGCTACGCCTTCGAATCAAGTGAGTATACATAGCCCCTTTTACTCTTTTACATTTTTGGGGTGAAACATGAACACTATTCAAATTACATGTTTACATTTACACAAACAACACAGGTACAAATCCTATTTACATTCATGTGTACAAATTTGAGCTTTATGCCCGAGTGCTATGTATGCTAACTTTTGTATGCGATTATGTGCAATCATTAACTATTCAAGCCGACGGTTTTCAATGATAGATCTATTGAGTCTGACAAACCCACCCAGATTGGGGTGATTGATACCGACAACACAATTTTGCATGCTAGTTACAAAGGTTTGATTGTACTTGGTTACACAATAGCTGCTCCCCATAAATGCCTTATTTATCATGTTATGTAAGGATTTGTTTTACAAACTATATGCTATCTATATACAAACCTGTGTTATACTCACCAACTTTTTAGTTGACCTTATTTTATTCATGTTTCAGGTGCTTTCATATGAGGTTGATCAAGACATGCTACACATAGGCTTTGGACCTAGTTAATCTTAATTCAAAAACAAATTGTATTTCATTATGTACTTGGAACTTGATTCATGTTTGTTTGAATGGAAATGGATTTAACATATTACAATTTAGTCAACCTTGAGCTCATGAACAGTCTACATGTCCCGCCCCGATGATTCCGCCATCGGTCGGGGTGTGACAGATTGGTATCAGAGCCTTGGTCATAGGGAACTAGGTTATTAGACACCCTTGACCTAAACTATAACTTTAGGACACCCATACAATGCCATGCTACTACATGTTACATTATTAGTTCTTGTGTAAATGTTTTTACATGCTATCATAAGTATTTACACTACGTGATACAATACATAATGACTTATGTGTCACACTACTTGATAACTTTTGTGCTTACACTCATTACTATTTACATGCTATATGATTATTATTTTTTTGAATATTCTTACATGTTATACTATATAACTACATCATATGATACAATACTTAATAATCTATGTGTCACATTACCTGCCAACTTTTTCTCCTATTCATTGCTACCTATTTAATTTATTTAAAAGTGTTATCCTAAGTTTCCACACACACTCATACACACATAGTTATTCATGCACCCCTAAACTCACATACATAATACCACACCTCTTGTGAACAACAAATTTTTTAAAATATTGGGCCTAATGTCCATAAATAATAAACTAAGAAGCCCATCTATCCTTCAAGAAGCAAAAGCCCACTGAAATGCATAAACCTTACTTTCGGGCCACAAGGCCTAGTTCACAACAATTCTCATCATGACCATGAGCCCAACAATAGTATTATTAATACATGATGGCTGGAAGAGTGTGTAGGCCCATGAGGAATTCTGGCTAAGGAAAGATAGGGTACTTAAGTGTGTCCTAGTGACCCACCCATCTTTCCTGGGAATTCTCCTCAGGGGTACACTACTTATAGGTCAAGTGTACTCCTAAAATACTATTGTGAAGACTCGGCGTTATGACTAGTCAAACTCTAAACCTATGAGAACTCCTATGTTTAACACTCAGTATTTATTTATCACTTACAACCTTTCCATTGTTCTCCTGCTAAGCATGGACTCCTACTCTCCTACCTCCCCGGTATGCCGTCCCGAAGAAGAGTCTGATTGGGAAGAAGACACCGGATCACCCGTACATCGATCACCAACACCCGAAGCTGCTAGACCAAGGTTTGATGTAAGGGTAGATTGGATTAGGAACACCGACCCAAGACTTCGAACACCTGGATCAGCCGCGCCCAGAAACCCGTATCAGACACCTCATCCCCACAATCAACTACCACTCCCACTAAGAGGCCCATATCTAATGCCCGACCCGTATTACTCTAATCTTTAAGTAGGGCATATCATGGCACTCACTAGTACTATAGAATTTCCAATCAATGACATGCACCAATATGTAAGGACCTCAGAATTTGAGAGGCAAAGAATGGAGCAAGGGTTAATGCACGACTTGCAAGGACAAGGAATGAATAGCCTAGCAAACCAATTAGGGTACCAAAAGGAATTAATCTCCATCCTCGAAGCGGTGCTCGCCTTGGGAATTATTCTCCTTCTAGTGGAAAGCTACAGGAGGCGTTAACAAGATTATTTTTCTTATTTATTTCAGTTTGAGAACCATTTCCCTGTGTTTTGAATACATTTCAGCATTTCTAAATTTTATATTTTCCAGTTGTTATTCATAAATTCAATACGTTGAGTGTGAATTACACCCATCATATTTTCATCAAAATTCTCCAAGTATTATCTTTCCCATTCATCACAATTTAGTACACAACGAGCAATCTCCTTCGTAAACAAATCATCCAATTATTTGATTTAAACAAACCTCGTTATTTCGTTCAAACAAAATGTTTATCAAACTTTTAGATAGTAAAAAAAAATTCCATAAAACTTCTCTCCTGATAGAGAAACTTAACACAATCTATTTTATAAAAATATTATTCCGAATTGATAAATAATTATGATTTTCCTCATTAAAGAAAAATATTCCTAAACCCTGGCTAAATTAGTATACGACTACTTGTTTAGCCAATAATTCCGCTTAGAAATATTCTTTTAATAATAACTGAAAATTTAAGTTAAAAGATTTTTCCATAAATTGTCTATTTATTACTTTATATATCTACGACAATGAACAATTTACCACTTTCTATTTTCAAACAAAGATCGGTATTTGTAAACACATTTCCTCGAATGTTTTCAAAACCTCCTCGCTACCTTTCGTTTGTCGCTTCAAGAGACGATCCATATCGCGTAGACTTTAACCCTCCCCATCAACCTCAATGAGATTTAAGAGCTACAACCTAACTACCACATTATACAGGAACGTCAAACAACATGCTTGTCCGCAACACTCGATCACATGCAAAACCCGTTAGTATCATCACACACGAAGTCCAACAACTTACGTATACACGTTCACAATATACCCAACGCAACCACATGGTACATGAAACTCAATTATTCTCAATATACCCAATGCTACACAAATTACATTATACAAGAAACTAGTTTTCCTACAAATCCCAATTTACTGGATTGATCACATAACACACGAAACATGTTCATTTACAATACACATGCTACCGGATTGAGCACATAATACACGAAACTTAGTTGTTTGCGATATACGTGATACATAACAATTGTTTGATTGATACATAATTATAGATTAATCACATTAAACATGAAACTCATTTAGTTACAAAGTACATCATACTAACTGTACACATTATGCAGTACACATGATGCTATGATTATTTACATTAAACGTGAGAGCATATTGATTTACAAAATACATGATGTTAAGTCGTCAACGCCGTACATGAAATTCATTTCCTATAATACATGTGATACTACGTTGTTTACATTACACGCGAGAGCTCATTGATTTACAAAATACATAGTGCTAGCTGTTCATGCTACACAAGACACTTGTGTGTTTACTTTATACATGAAACAAAATTGCTTACAATTATTACAATTGGTTGATTACATTATACACAAGACATGGTCATGCACTTTGTTCACCAAAGTTGAAGACCATAATACATGGAAATGACTCGGGTTTTGACGTATTCTTGTTCAAACACGAGCAAACTAAGAAACTTTAAGTTGTTCTACTTTACTACTCTTTAGTTGTGAACTCACCTGTTTAAGGACATAGTTACTTGTTAGCTTTTTTTATGTGAAAACAATGGACATGGACGGTGTCACACCCCCAATTTCAACTAACGGAGTATTACCGTTTGGGAAGTGACAAACCAGGATCTCAGACATTAGTTACATTGAACGACTCTACATGGGACTCAAATGAAAATATATTTTAAATTAGAGTATCAATGCGGAAGCGTAAAGAAAGTAAATGCGCAAAATACACGCGCCCAAAACCAAAGTCCAAAAGTCCAAACGTCCAACAAAACAAAGTACATTAAAATAATTCAATCAACATAAATAGACACAAAGCAAAGCAGTTGAATCCCATGCATGCCCTAACGTGCACCTGTGTCTTAGCTTAGCGTCCTGAGAAAACATGTAAGAAAAGTGTCAACACGAGGTTGGTGAGTTCACAGGTTTAAAATAAATAAGTAAACATTACCAGATTTATGATCATTCAATATGTATCTATAGGTAGCTAACCTATGTTTATGTTTTAGCTCAAGTGCTCGCAACCGAAACTGACTGTTTGTTTATTGCCTCCTGCCAGGTTCTATCAATACTGGCCATGTGAATAGGCTAACATTTCACCCGTTCGATATCCGATCGAGTTAGCGCGACTAACGCGGGTGGGATTTGTCAAACCCAGTAGTACTACTAAACATTACCTCGCTAAGATCCATATTAACGGTTCGAAATAAGATGAGGAATTTCTGTGATAGCATGTTACACTTAGCTTTAACATTGATAGCATATGAAATACGAAATCTAAAATCAGTTTAAGCATGTTTTCTCCCCCAAGTTAAAAGCAGTAAAAAGGGGCCATGAAACTCACCTGCTTGGCGTTGAAGGTAGTATCACACAAAGGGTAACTGGGAACCACGTGTGTAAGTCTCAAAAGATTTACGAATGCCCTAAAATTATAAACACATAAATTAGGGATGAAAGAAAAATGGGAAATGTGACTGTGACACAGAAGGAACGTCTTAAAGAACCGCTCTAATAAACGAGAGTGGACGAACGTGTCCACGGGTTTAGGAATTACTTTACGCGATGAACGACATAAATAGTAATATACCTATACGAGTGGATAATATAATTAGTTATATTATTATTTAGTCTCAATTGATTCACGGCGTTATAAAATGATTTGAAATAATATAAATATATATTGTTTAATAATGCGGTTCACAATTTGAGAATAATATAAACATATTATTTTACACGAATTTACGGCTTAAGAATAATATAAATATATTATTTTTCCTTATTAATAATAACCATGTACAAATTATAAAAGTGGGTATAATTTATAAAAACAAACTAATATTTCAAACCCAAGCCTACGGGTTGTTTTCCGGGTTAAAACCCATTTATATAATAATACAATATTAAAAAGGTTTGATTTTTATTAATTTAATAATCCAGAAAAATGTTTTAAAAATGTTTTAATAATCCCACACGCACACACTGACTAAACCATCACGCCCGCTAGGGTCATCGCAAACAAACCCGAGACCCATTTCTTTTAACCTCTTGATCAGGCGTGCTTTCCTTCCCCACATGTACCCAGATCGAATCCCGTCCCAAACGCCACGAATTCGATCGCGACTGGTTTCGAAATCATAGGGGTTCTGCTCGCATATGGATTGCGAGTTTGATGCTAGGTTCAATTGCAAAAATCGTTAAGTTTTAGGTAATTAAAATTCAGTTCGAAAAGCCGAAACTTAGACTTAAAAACGTGGGATCGATCTGATCAATTCTTATGATGTTATAGACTGAATTCATGGGGCTATTACAGAGCATTAAGTTCCGATTCTATCCATGTATTTTAATTATATTGAGATTAAGGTTTGACTGGTGTTCGATTAAACCCAATACGTGATGAACCCTAGAATCGGTTCATCACTGATTCGATGTTACATACTCGAATTAGCATAGGGCTTTTCAGAGAATAGATGATGGCGATTCTAACCATATAGTTTAATTTGATTAACATTGTGTCTAGGTTAGAGTTTGATTAAAACGGTTTCGAATGAACTCTAGAATCTGAATTTGTAAAATTGGATGTTGTTTGATTCAATTTACATGGGGCTTTCATTAAACAGAAGATTTCGAAACTAATGGTATGATTTAATTGCATTGAGAACAAGTATAGAATCCAAAGCCCCAAATCCGATTTCATATGAACCCTAGAATCGGATTATCATTAAATCGATAATGTAAGCCCTGATTAGGATAGGGCTTTCATTCTACAGCATAAAACGAATCAAAAGAATGTTTCAATTACCCGCTTGGATGTCGGATTGACAGTGTACGACTAAAACGGGGTTCGACGGCTGTGGGTTGATCTTCGGTGCTCCTGGTTGCTTCTCCGGCGCGGCTGGTGTATGAAATTTCTTCTGAGAGACTCGAACAAGATTCGCAGGTGTATAATTTGTGAGGGGAATACAAGAATTAGACGAATTCGATGATCGCTTGGAATAATGTCGACGGTTATGAATTTAATTACCATTATCTGAGTTCGATTAATGCCCACGATTAAAGTTCAATGATGAACGATTAAGGCATTTAGATGTTAATCAATTACAGAATTCGATTCATTTCCGTTATCAGTCGCGAATTTGAAATCAAAGAGCTTCGATTTTGACTTCTAAAAGTCAACAGAATATAAAATTGTCAATTTTGACTTTGGGGAGTCAAATTATTCAATTTAGCATATTTACACAACTAGTCCCTGTAGTTTTGAGTTGGATTTGTGACCGAATTAGTCCTTGGGGTTAGATTTGACTAACGGGGTTAAGTTTTTAATAAGAAACTTAACGGAATGGTTAACGGAATTAACTGAAAAAGTCGGATTGTCACAGACGGAGTGAAATTGTGCCCCCTTGACCCGCACACAACGAAATGACCTATACGGACCATACGATGATTTGAGTAATTACGGGTGCACACGGAATTATAAAAATCAGCGAATGCAAAACATAGTGAAATTTTGTCGTGTGTTGTGACCTAAAACTTATCGTGATATGTAACAACGAAACTGATGTGATATGACAAGGACATGGTGGATACGCCGATGGTACTTCCTATATATAAGTGTCCTATCATGTTATCAGAAGTAGCGTTGTTCGTGTCACGTGAAGTTTTGACCTAGACCAATGTTTATGAAATCTTTTACCACTGACATTTTTAAACATATTAGACTACATCATGCACAAACCCTAACGATCAAGGTCCCATCAAATTCATTCCAAATAATACATCTCACATTTAGAATTCAGAATTTGTATTCGACAATCTCCTCCTTAAATTCATTCCAAAACAAAATTCATTATCACCCTTCATATTCAACTTTGAGTATCAGGCCTAAGCCATGTCAATGGTTACACTCCCCAGAATCCAACAATCAAAACTCACCGAGAACCCAAAACTCCCACCTTTTTCTTGATTTTTAGTAGCCTCCATTAGTTAAATTTCGGGAAGAAATTCCCTTAACATGGGGAGACTGTAACATTTCTAATTTTTCCGACCCTATTTTAAATTTATTTTAACTAATAAAATAACAACACGACACTAAAACATATACTTGTTCAAACCTACACCTCATTAATCGTTAGCCGATCGTATTCAATTCAAAGATTTAGAACTCATAATCATGTGGTAACACTCCTACAGTTAATCCAGTTAGTAATCCCGTTAGGCATTCTGTTAAATCCTAACCAGGCTAATTCTGTCAAAGCTGAAGTTTCAAGGGCTGATTTTGTAAATAACCAGAAACCCTAGTAGGCACGGTCGCGCCACGTTTTGCCACTGTCGCGCCTCGTCTGGCACGGTCGCGCCTATTGTTGGGACGGTCGCGCCTCGCCTTGGCACGGTCGCGCCTTGTTTTGGCACGGTCACGCCTCGCGTCAGTTGAAACATAAATACAGCCATTAATCGCGAGACCATTCGATTTCGTAACCAATTCTTGCATTAACAAACCCATTATGAGTTTAACCATCTCAATTATATCAAATAAACCCGTTTTTTAGTCGATCCCTCTCCTAATTACCAAAACCCTCCATTGTGACCATCGATTTCATCATTTCGTTGTAAATTCTCTCAACCAAACAAACTAACAGCTTAGTCGATTCCCCCTAAAGCTCCAGAACACATCAACTGGGCCGGAGTTGTAGCAGAAAGCACCGGAGACCACAGCCGTCATAGCCGGAACTCGTCCCCACCGTAGGCCATCAATTCATCGTCTCACAGGGTAATTGAAACTTTCAAAACTATCTATTTATTCTATGGATCAAAAGCCCTAATCCAATTTAGACTCTCAATATCGAAATTTACTCGAACCCGATCCTAAGTTTCATTTAAAAATGGTTTAATCGAATCCAACTTTAAACATGTTTTAAACACAATTAATCTACACCAACAGACTCATACTAACCTTGTGAATGAAAGCCCTATACATTCCAGCGCTATCAATACAAAAATCAATCAATTCGTTCCTGTTTTGAAAGAGACACGGTCGCGCTAATCATCTAGCGCGGTCGTGCATCGGGAGACGCGGTCGTGTCGACTTCCACCGCGGTCGTGCCTCCTGCTCAGACCCAATCATGCTCGTTGGCTAGACATGATCGTACCCCAGAAGCATAGACACGGTCGTGCCTATCGAAGGCACGGTCGTGCCTAGTGGTTTGGCTAGTTGTCCTCTGTTTGACCAACACGGTCGCGCCCTGTCTAGAACGGTCGCGCCCGCCCTACACGATCGTGCCCTACCCTAGGCACGGTCGTGTGTGTTGGCAGAATGTTTATAATTTTTTTATATTTCTAAACAATTAGTATTTCAGATTAATTTCTAAAATAAAAATGATTGAATTTATAAAAATCTGTATTATTTTTATTTGGAAAAGATCAAATATTTAATCTTAAAATAAATGGAAATTATTTAAAGTTCAACATTTAATTTATAAACCCTACACTTAAATAATATTTTAATGTCTAAATTACATTATATAAATAAATGAATAAGGTAATAATTATTTATTTGATTTATAATTAAACAAAAACATTTATTTAGTTATACTTAATTACATCTAACACTTACATTATTTTCATAAACAATAATTATTTAATTTGCATATTTAATTATTCCAAACTCAAACCTTATTAAAAAATGTTCTAAAAATATTCATTTCAAATCTTCCATTTTATACAATACTTTCAAGTACCAATCACTAACTTTATCCAATTTAACTTTAGATATAGACTTAGACTATTGTGCATTATTAATTCAATATACATTACACTCTAGGTTAACATTGTGCAATACAAGGATCACATTACTATCTAGTATCTCATGTTAGCTACGCCTTCGAATCAAGTGAGTATACATAGCCGCTTTTACTCTTTTACATTTTTGGGGTGAAACATGAACACTATTCAAATTACATGTTTACATTTACACAAACAACACAAGTACAAATCCTATTTACATTCATGTATACAAATTTGAGCTTTATGCCCGAGTGCTATGTATGCTAACTTTTGTATGCGATTATGTGCAATCATTAACTATTCAAGCCGACGGTTTTCAATGATAGATCTATTGAGTCTGACAAACCCACCCAGATTGGGGTGATTGATACCGACAACACAATTTTGCATGCTAGTTACAAAGGTTTGATTGTACTTGGTTACACAATAGCTGCTCCCCATAAATGTCTTATTTATCATGTTATGTAAGGATTTGTTTTACAAACTATATGCTATCTATATACAAACCTGTGTTATACTCACCAACTTTTTAGTTGACCTTATTTTATTTATGTTTCAGGTGCTTTCATATGAGTTTGATCAAGACATGCTACACATAGGCTTTGGACCTAGTTAATCTTAATTCAAAAACAAATTGTATTTCATTATGTACTTGGAACTTGATTCATGTTTGTTTGAATGGAAATGGATTTAACATATTACAATTTATTCAACCTTGAGTTCATGAACAGTCTACATGTCCCGCCCCGATGATTCCGCCATCGGTCGGGGTGTGACACCGTTGATCTTGTATTGAAGCTATTCTACATGTAACGACAATAAAAACTGCAAAAGTTATCTTTACTCAAACGTCTTCTTAGGCATCATTGCTTGAGTCCTTGGAAGAAGAGCGTCGTTGTCTTTTATTGTCTTGCACCAGTGACATTCTTTCAGCGTCAAGTATGTCAGTGATGCAGCAGAAAGTTGTAAGTGGTAATGGTTGCTTTATCGAAGCTGGTCAGCTGCAACCTTTGATCTTCAGTGGGAATGGCTATCAGCAGCAATGTTGTTGATCAGCAGCAGGACACAACTGTCCACAGCTGCTGATGATATGCCTATCAGCAGCTACTTTGGTCTTCAGCAGATAAGGCTATCCGCAGCATATTTGTTCTTCAACAGAAGAACAAGTATCCGCTGCAGATAAGCTTATCCGTAGCAGTTTGTACTTAGAGATATTTGTAGCCATTAGTCTTTATTTCTACAATCGAATCTTGCTTTCTATCAAAAGATTCTGAAGATGAGTCCTTTCTTTGGCACAAAAATTAGGACACGTGAATTTCAAGACTATGAACCGCCTTGTTCAAGGAAACCTTGTCACCGGTTTACCTCTAAAAGACTTCTCACCTGTGGAAGATTGTCTCTCTTGTTCAAAGGGCAAACAACACAAATCTTCTATCAAACCAAAAACACTAATTCCATTGACTCTCCCCTTCAATTGCTTCACATGGATTTCTTCGGTCCTTTAAGTGTCATGAGTCATGGAAGGAAATCCTACTACTTGGTGGTAACTGATGACTTCTCTCGATTTACTTGGGTATTCTTCCTGGAAATGAAAGATGAGATGCAAGAGACTCTGAAGATTCATCTGCTACAAATCGAGAATCTGTTCAATCTAAGTGTAAAGACTATTCACAGCGATCATGGCATAGAGTTCAAGAATGCTATTCTAGATTCTTTCTGTGAAAGTAAGGGTATCTCTCGGCAGTTAAGTGCACCTCGTACTCAACAACAAAATGGTGTAGCTGAACGAAGAAATCGTACGTCGATAGAAGCAACAAGGACTATGATCGTTGATTCTAAGCTTCCTGTCACATTTTGAGCCGAGGCAGTTAATGCCGCATGTTTTGTACAAAACTTAGTTCTTATCACCAAAAGCTGCAACAAGACTCCATATGAGATTATCTACAAGCGCAAGCCTGTTATTGATTTCTTCAGAAAGTTTTGATGCGTTTGCACAATGCTAAATACTTCGGATCAACTGAACAAGTTTGAAGCCAAAGCTGATGAATGTTATTTTGTGGGTTACTCTTCAAATCAAAGTGCTTTTCGTGTTTACAACAAGAGACGAAGGATCGTGCTGGAGTCCATTGATATCAACTGGCACGAAAACCATCATACGGACGCTGGGGATAGTTCTGATTGGCTTTTTGATGTCAATTCTTTGTTTAAAACATTTAATCTTCGTGAATTCACTAACATATCTGTCTCAGCTAATCCTCTTATGTCTGTGAATATCTTACGTACCTCAACTGCTTCAAGCTCTTCTTCGTCACGTCAACATATGGATGTTCCTCTTACAATAGCTAATGCTGAATCCACTCAGGACACTTCGAACTCTGTGGCAACAAGTGAAACTATTGAGGAAGAAACTCCTCCAATAGTGGATGTTTCTCCACAAGAAGGACGAAGGGGTAATCGTGGTTCGAAACAAAGCCCGCTTGGTGGTTCGGGGGTTTTATCAAGAAGAAGGGATTGACTTTGAAGAAGTCTTTGCACCAGTGGCTCGCTTAGAAGCCATCAGAATGTTTCTCACCTATGTAGCCTATATGGACTTCATAGTTCATCAAATGGATGTCAAAAACGCATTTCTGTATGGAAAGCTTCAAGAGGAAGTTTATGTCAAGCAGCCACCGGGTTTCATTGATCCAAACTATTCTGACCGAGTTTACAAACTAGACAAGGCATTGTACGGTATCCATCAAGCACCTCGTGCATGGTATGAGACGTTATCTAACCATCTGCTTGATAATGGTTTCATGCGAGGGGAAATTGACCAAACTTTTTTTAAACGAAAGGATGGTGCGGATACCATTTTGGTGTAAATCTACGTTGATGATATCATTTTTGGATCCACAAATCCTCAGTTGTGCAAGGACTTCGAGTAAGTGATGTGTTCTAAGTTTGAAATGAGCTCTATGAGAGAAATGAAGTTCTTTCTTGGTTTTCAAGTAGACCAGTCTGAGTCAGGAATTCTTATCCATCAAGAAAAATATGTCAAAGAAATCCTGACCAAGTTCAAAATGACTGAGTCTCATCCTTACAAGACTCCCGTGGAAGTTCGACACTATTTGTCTCCTGATTTGGATCGTGAAAGCATTGATCAGCACCTCTATCGCTCGATGATAGGATCTCTCATGTATCTCACTGCCAGCAGACCTGACATCATGTTCGCAGTGTGCTTGTGTGCACGCTTTCAGGCTAATCTTAAACTCTTTCATTTAATTGCTGTCAAACGTATTTTAAGATATTTGAAGTACAAGCCAAAACTTGGGCTTTGGTATCCCAAAAATAACTTGTTTGATCTTTTGGCATATTCAGATTCTTACTACGGGGGATGCAACTTAGACCGCAAATCCACCTCTGGGGTTGTCAGTTCCTTGGCAACCGCCTTGTGTCCTGGCAATGTAAGAAACATACCATCGTTTCCCAATCCACAGCCAAAGCCGAATACATTGCCGCTTCCCTTTGTTGTTCCCAAGTGAGGTGGATTCACCATCAAATGCTTGATTACGGGATCACCTTCCATGAAACACCCATCCTTTGTGACAACACACGCCGTTCCCCATATCACCAAAAATCCCGTTCTGCATTCAAAGACCAAACATATTGAGATCAAACATCACTTCATCCGTGACTGTGTTAAAAAGAAACATATAAAAATCGTTGAAGTCAAAACGGACAAGCAAACCACCGACATCTTTACAAAAGCCTTTGATTCTGCCAAATTTGAGAAATTGGTGGAGATGCTCGGCACGATCAACTTTCAGTAACCCTTGTGCATATTGTTTTTTCTATTTAAAATTGTTAATCGGGAAGATTTCCAAAAATATTTTATTCTTTCGTATAGTTGTTTTCTTTATGTTTTTTAAGCAAATCTTTTGAGGGAGAAATTGGAGTTTTAAGATAGAAAGAAAAGAATTGCTTTGTATAGTCAGAAAGAAAAGAAAATATTTTATTTGTTTATTGTTTGCTTAAGAAAAACTCTTATCCTCATACTCACTGTTAGTATCATGCTTTGTTTCAGGAAAATCGGATCCGACCTTGTGAGAAATGATAGAGTCTGATCGCACTTCTTGAACATGGAATGGACCATAAGCGATGGTGCTTACTGAGGTATAGCCGGTAGGCCCGACATACGGTTATAACTTTTTAGTATTGTGAGAATCTAAATCTCAATCGTACACATGTGTTTGAACCCATTTTTGAAACATCTAACCCATTTTAAGCTAAGAAAACTGTTTCAATCAGACATAGGCTAACGTGTTGGATTCTAATTCATGCGCCAGGTGACCGTCAAAGTAACGAAAGTTACCTCCGATGACCCCGTCTGTTTTCCTTACGCAAATATCTCGGGAGTTCATCTTTTTCCCATCCACTTGGATGATTTGGCCCCGTCTGTATTGCTTACACAAAGGTCTCGGTTGTTCAAAATTTTCCTATCCACTTGGATAATTTTACGGCTTCTTCTGTTTTGCTAACGCAAAGATCTAGAATGTTCGTACCTTTTTAATATCCACTTGGATATTTTTTCATTTTACAACTTCTGATATCCAGTTTGATCTTATTTACTTTTCGTGGTGATTTTGACCTACCAAGATGGTACCCTGGTTAATCTGTAAGAGATGATAAAGTGAATGTAGGTATTTCTTGAGGATTGATAGGCTTTCAAAACCATTTTATTTCAAAATGTGGGGTACCTCGTGTTTCGTGCTTAAATGGTACCGCTTAATCACATGAAAACTTTGTACAAACAAATGTTCGGGTTTATCTTGCACAAATATCGGCTATCTTAAGGGATTCACAGTAGCTAAGTGCAAAATGAAATGTTTCAAGGGTTTTGACAAGACTTGATCTCACGTTGGATCTTTTCCAAAGCTAAGTGTTCACATCTTTTATTTGGTTTTTAGTTTTATTTTTCTATATAATTTTCTTAATCTTCCTCATTAGCTTGTTTAAATAGTGTACATATGAGAGTTTTCCTTTGTTATTTTTTATCAAGTATCTCATGTCACCCGAAACAACATCCCCACCAAAACTTCCTCCCACCCGAAACTACTTTGCCCTATCGAAACAAGTAGTTTTGATAGGGGAATTTTGGTCTTTTGTCAAGCTCAAATTAAATGACTTCATAATCAGGCTCCTTCTCATGCTCATTCTCCCTCTCACTCTCTGAAACCCTTCTCACCTTTGTTTTCACACAAAAAAGCTTGAATCTGAGCGGTCTAAGTTTGCTTAATCAGTATTTCATACCTGATCCTCGTCGTCTTCATCATCAGGTAACATTTTCTGTGTTGTTTACCGAGAAATTTCAAATGATCAAACCTAGGGTTTGTTTTTTAAAAGGTTTTTACATTTGACACCACACTTTAAGGATTGTTTAGGGCTTAGATATTGTTTATAAACTCACCATTGCTGATATCTTACATCTTTTTGTATATACTTTGTAGATTACAGTTGATACCTTGGTAAGAAGGAGTTTCGATTCACTCAGGCTGTTTTTACCTTGTTTTTTATCCTTAACATTTGCCTGTTTGTATCTAACCTTGAGTTTGAATATTTGGTCCCAATCTTTTTGTCTATGTCCTTGTATCTAATTAGGGGTTGGGCATCGAAACTAGTTGTTTCGGTAATAGGGTGTTTTGATTTTAAAATGTTTTTGAATTTAAACAGGTTTCTATCAAAACTAGTTGTCTCGATACCCAATCTTGCCCGAAACTAATAGTTTCAATATGGTTTCTTCACCCGAAACTTATTAGTTTCGATCAGGCTTTTTCTGAAATTTTTCTAAGTGTCAAATTTTCTAATATTCTGATATCATGTTTGTGTGCAGATATGGAACTCTTATTTGTTAAGAGGCACAATGTATGTGCTGTCCTGAATATTATTGATCCCAAGAATGCAGATTTCATACATGTTCTCAACTTCTTAGCCAACTCCAACATCATCTTTGCTATTAGCCACAACATGCCTGTATTTGAAACAACTATAAGGCAATTCTGGAATACTGCAACAACAATAGTCATTCACAATGTGGAGCACATCCGGGCTATAGTTCACAATCAAGAAGTACTACTTTCTGAGGTTACTATCAGAGAGGTACTGCACTTTAATGATAATCCTTAAGCACCTGTTGAATTTCTAAGTTTTTATGTCAATGAATGTTTCAGAAGAATGGGTCATCCAGACGAATTTAAAAGCAGACAGATTATCAAGAATGCCCTTCCCCCACACTGTAGATACATTGTACACGTTTTTATTCACTGCTTGTCTATCAGAAAAGGTGGTTTTGATTCAGCTAATACCATGGTGGCATCTACAGTTTTGGCCTTGATTAAAGGAAGGTATTACAACTTCTCTGGACTGGTCTTTGGGCAATTAAAAGAAAACATGACTGGAGGGGTTAAAGAAAAGTTCTTAGTTTATCCAAGGTTTCTCCAGATAATTATCAATCACCTTCATCCTAACCTGCAACAATATGGTTATGTGTTTGTTTTTAATCATATGACAGCCAAAACCCTAAGCTATATGTAAAGCTTAAGCAAAAGAACCAACAGAGTGATTGCCGATATTCCTATGTTTGGTCACATTTTGGGAGAAGAGGAAGTTCCTGATGTGGATCCGCAACTACAAATTGAATCATCATCATCATCGAAAGAGGAAGAAGAAGATATTGAGCAAGATCAAGGTATGAATGAAGAACAACAAGAGGTTGAAGCTGAGATAGATGCTGAAGTTCCTCATGAACCGGAAGTTGAACAACCTATCTTGGAAGCTCCTTTCATTGATCAAATGATAGAGAATCTTGAGCCTATGATTGAAGAGCAACCAGTTGAAAACATAGAAGCTGAAGCACATGTTGAAGTTGAAGCAAGTGGGGAAGGCGAAGAAGAATCTAATGAAACTTTGGAAGAGGGAATCTATGGTACAAAGTATGATCAGTCAGATTATGAGTATGAATCTGAGGAGCAGACTGAACCTCTACATCTTCATCAAAAAGGCAAGCTGATTCTGAGTCCGACTATGAATTAGAAGAAACCCTAGCTAAGAAAATCAAGAGAGGGCTGGAGTCTTTGACCTCTTCATCAGAATCACTTTCTGAAACTCCAGAACACCTAACTCCCATACCCTCACCCATTCATGCTTTCAACACACCACAACCTTCTCCCCAACCATCTCCACAACCTACTCCTCAACCAATACCACCTATATCACATGTACATGAAGCATCACCTTCTGTACCAAGAGTCAAGACCTTAAGCTTGGAGGTAAAGAAGCTACAAAATGAAGTAATAAAAAGAGATGAGGTTATAGAAAGCTTAAAGACTGATCTTAATAAATGCAAGGAAGAAGTGAAGGATCTGAAGCTAGAAGTTAGAGGTTTACAAAACCAACTAGAGGTACAACAAACTCAGCTGGAGACTCAACAGAATGTAATCTCACAACGGCAACAAGACCTAAAATCTGTAATCGACTTGGTAAACCAACTAAAAGCGTCTTTGTTTAAGTCATCACATCAAGAGACTGCTTCCACAGCTCGGGGGAGACCACTTCTGCTGATGGACCTTCTTCCCCTGCTTTTGTTACAAATCCTCAGTCTGCAATGACTATCTTTACTGGCCCTACTACCAAATCAAAGGAAGTCGTGGAAGTAAAAATTGAAGACACACAATTTGATCTCACATCAGCTAGTCAAAGGAGAGCTGCTAGGGAAAGAGGAAAAGGAAAAGAATCAAATGTTGAAGTTGTAATTCTTGATGCAGAAGAGATAAGATCAGAACATGAGTTGAATGAATTGTTGAATCAAATTGACAACTATGGGATCAATGATGATTATCGAGAGATTATGACCACCAGAGACCTGCCTAAAGAAAGGACCAGGTATTTTACAGATCAAGGAGATGAGATCCAAGCACTATCTGATGATGACAAAGAAGAATCTAATGTGCAAGTTGATCTAGTGAAGCCTGTTATCCTCGATGAGAAAACAACAACACCCACTGAACCCACTTCAATAGAACTATCCTCACTAGCCAAGCTTAATCTTGAATATCCTGATCCTAAAAGGCTGTGGATGAGGAAGCTACCTTCTAAGGAGACTCCCAAGCATTACGAATGGTTCGCTGAATAGCAGGAGCTGAAAACACCCCCTGTGGGATGGAAGTATGAAAATGAGAGGGGTTTATATATTGTTAGGAGATACAAAGGAGGAGTAGAACACTTTAAAAATTCACATAAGTTCAACTCCCTTCCAAGATATGATCCGAGGGCTCTTGCCAAATTACCCCTTCAGAATCCTGGTAAAGTCAATGATGCTCATAACTTTGAGCTGTTCCTGAGACAACAAGACCTCAATGAATTTAGGTCAATGAGAACCACACTCCTAAAAAGAATTATCTCCAAAACCAAGATTCATCCCAGAACATAGAAGCCTTGGGTAAGCCTTCGGTACAAGCCCGCAGAAACTTTCAAATCCATTCAACTACCAAGGTCTGTACCAGTCCAACTTCAAAATTTCACTAAATGGTTTTACAACTCAACCATTGGAAGTGCTATAATTGAGTGTGAAGGCAAGGAAGACATTCATATTTTTGAACCTATGGAGCTATTAAAATTTCAACCTGAGGATCTTGAAGTGTTATTCAACAACCCTATCAAGATCTTTCATGGAGATGATGAGGCTGATGCTAAGGCCTATCAAAGAGTGGTGTCATTGAATGCCAAGCCACTTTTTCAGAAACCAAGTCAAGAGCCAACTGCTTAGCGAAGAGTTGAAGACATTGATGCAACAACTTAGGGCGAGATTGTAGAGTCTTGTATTTTTGTAAGCTGATGTCATCAATGTATTTTGAATAATGTTAGTTTAGTTTATTTACTTATAATTCTCTTTTAATGTAATTTTCTGTTTTTAGTCTAAGTCTGGGCCATCGAAACTAATTAGTTTCGATTGAGTTTTGTTCAATCGAAACTAGTAGTTTCGATTGAGTTTTGTTCAATCGAAACTAATAGTTTCGATAGATAGGGAGTTTCGATAGGCTTGTTCTTTCACTTGTAAATGCTCAACCGAAGCATAGTTTCGATGCCTGTCAACTTACTATAAATAGCCTAGTTTGAGAATGTTTAGGGTGTGGATAGCGGCTGTAACCCTGAAATTCTCTCTTTCACAGTTTTCTGAATCAATACACATTTGGATTTCTTTCATCTGTTGTTCTTACAATTACATATCATATTTGTGTTGATTCTGAGTGTGGTTAGCCTGTTATTATCACCATTTCTGTTTCTCACCTCTGTTTCACCATCATACACACAGATTCTGCCTGTGTATGTGTGTAATCGATCGTTTGAGTGATTTTGTTCAGAAGTAGGCGAATGCTCTAAATTATAGTCAAAGTAAAAGTTCAAGTCAAAGTCAAAGACTAAAAGCTACAACTGTTTTACTTGTGGTCAAGTTGGACATTTTGCTAGTTTAAAGTTTACAAAGAAAGATCAAAAAGTCATATCAACAAGAAGGCGTCTGAAAACGACAAAGTGTCAGAGTCCGGAGTGATTCGTTGTTATAGTCGTGATTACATGCTTTCTAGGGATCATAGTGAATTCTATTCAAATGCATGTTGTGATTATATGTTTCCAAAGTTTGTGGACAAAGGGGTCCAAAACAGTTCGAGATATGTGAAGATAACTAACTAACCAAGTTATTTTGCTAAAGAAAAAATTACTAAGAAATATGGGAAAATATTGGTTGTTTTTGGAAAGTTAAAAATGAACTAACTTCACATATCGTTGGGACAAAGAATGTTGTGAATTTGAAGGAACAAGTCGTGTTGACTAAGACTATAATAACTTAAATTCAGCCTGGGTCAAAGATGATCTGGGTACCTGTTTCTCATTAAAATGTACAGAGTCAAACCGAGAGGACTATTAATAATGTTTGGCATATTGATAGCGGTTGCTCAAGGCATATGACGGGACAAAGAGAGATTCTGAATGATTTTCAATCCTTTGATGGTGGTTTCGTTGCTTTTGCTGGAGACAAAAAGGGTGGGAAGATTACTGGTCAGGGATCAGTCTAAAATGATCTAATCACTCTTGAGAAAGTCAACTATGTTTCACAATTTGAGTTTAATCTGCTTACTGTGTCGCAAGTGTGCGATAAGGATATACTGGTTCATTTTACATCAAAGTAGTGTTTTTTCTTAAAGCCAGGACTGGTTATTCCAGAAGATATGATTTTGATGCGTGCTCCAAGAAAATTCAACACTTATGTGGCAGATATGAATGACCACTCAACACAAGTGAGCGCATCCTGTTTGTAATCAAAAGCCACCGGCTCAGAGTCTTATCTGTGGCATAGAAGATTGGGACATGTAAATTTGAAAAACATGAAAAATTTGGTTCATAAGGATCTGGTGCGAGGATTGCCAAGAAAAGAATTCATTATTCAAGAGAGTTGCATGTCTTGTGCAAAAGGAAAACAACACAAGAAATCCCATCCGAAGAATACCGTGACAACATTTACTCGACCTTTATTTCTTATTCATATGGATTTATTTGGTCCTGTTCGAGTCAAGAGTATTGCGAAGAAGTCTTACTGTCTTGTCCTCACAGATAACTTTTCTAGATTTTCTTAGGTGTTTTTCTATGCAACAAAGGATGAGACACGTGAAACAATAATTGAATTTGTCAAACGTATTGAAAACATCTGTGATAGTAAGTGTCAATTATTCGCAGTGACAATGGAACTGAGTTTAAAAAGAATTTGATAAATTTGTTTTGTGTAGAAAAAGGCATAACTCATCAATTCAGTGTAGCCAGGACACCGCAAAAAAATGGAGTGGCTGAAAGAAATAACAAAACTTTAATTGAAGCTGCTCATACAATGCTTGTGGATTCAAAGTTAGCCATTATTTTCTGGGCAGAGGCAGTAAACACGGCGTGTTATGTGTTGAACAGAGTTCTAATGGTGAAGTAGCATACGAAGACTTCATATGAGTTATTTTTCAAAAGGAAGCTTTATATCATGTTTTTCAAAGCTTTTGGATGCACATGTACACTTCTGAACACCCAGGACTCATTGCCAAAGTTTGATGCAGTGGGTGCTGAATGTTATTTCTTTGGATATTCTTCATATCAGAAAGCGTTCAGAGTTTATAACAAGAGAACAAAGATTGTTCAAGAATCTTATTACATGGAATGGCAAGAATCGAATGTTCCTCCATTTCAAAGTTTTCCAGAAAGGTTCTTTGATGCGGATGTAATTTGCAAGACTTTTGATCCACAATCTTTATGTGATTCGGCTGGTGTAACTTCTTCAAATTCAAGTGATGAGTCTTCAACAAGACTTGATCAAACTGTTCATGACTTCATGGTTGGTCCTCAACAAGTGATAGTTCAAAACAAAAGTTATGATGTTGTTACTTCCTCAACTCAGACACAATAAGAATCTATTGAAATTTCAGTTACAAATGCTGATTCTGAGGTACAAGTTCCTGTTACTAATGAAGAACCAGTTGTAACTGAAGATCAGTCGGAGAGTTCTAATGATCCAACTGAGGATGCTAATCTATTAAATTCTTCTAGTGATGATGATTCAAGTGACCAATCCCCTGATGAAAATGTCACTAATATGCCAGAATCAGTTCAGGTTGATGAAATTCCGACTCTTAGAATTCATTCAGCTCATCAAATTGAAGATGGTGTTAAAACAAGAAGCCAATCAGTAAATATAAATTTTTGTTTGTATTTGTGCCTCTTATCACAAGAGGAACCGAAGAACGTTACAATTGCTCTTCAGGATCCAAACTGGATTGAAGCGATGCAAGAGGAGCTTCTTCAGTCTAAAAAGCATAATGTTTGGCACCTTGTACATCTTTCTAATGGTTAATGCCCGATTGGAACTAAGTGGGTTTTCCGTAACAAGAAAGATGATCGTGGTATTGTAGTTCGGAACAAGGCTCGGCTCATTGTTCAAGGTTTTTTCAGGAAGAAGGATTGGATTATGATAATGTTTTTGCTCCTGTTGCTAGGATCGAAGCCATTCGTATATTTTTAGCCTATGCTTCGTACATGAAGTTTAAGGTTTATCAAATGGATGTGAAGACTGCATTTCTTTATGGGGTTGTCATGGAAGAAGTATATGCCAATCAACCACCTGGATTTGAAGATCCTGATCATCCGTTTCAGGTATAAAAACTTGATAAAGCCTTGTATGGGTTGCATCAAGCGCCTCGTGCTTGGTATAAAACCTTGTCGACACATCTTACAACAAATGGTTTTGTTCGTGGCACCATAGACAAGACATTATTCTTAAAGAAGATTGATTCGGATCTGTTGATCATTCATGTTTATGTTGATGATATCATCTACTAATCGACAAATGAGAAACTTTATCGTGAGTTTAAGACGGTCATGGAACTAAAATTTGAAGTGAGCTTGATGGGTCACATGCAATTCTTTCTTGGGTTGCAGCTGGAACAATCGGATGCTTGAATTCTTATTCATCAGGTAAAATATATTAAGGATATTCTGACAAAGTTTAATATGAGTGATTGCAAAGCAGCATCCACCCCCATTGCTCCTCATGAACCGCTCATAGTGGATCCATCTGGTATTGAAGTTAACCAAAAGTTGTATCGCTCCATGATTGGCTCATTGATGTATTTGACTGCAAGTAGGCCTGATATTATGTTTGCTGTTTGCTCTTGTGCTCGATATCAATCTGGTCCCAAAGAATCACATGAATCAGTTGTCAAGAGAATCTTTCTGTATCTTAAGGGTCATGTTAACCTTGGCTTGTGGTATCCTTCTGATTCTGACCTTAACTTTTATGCTTATACTGACAGTGATTATGGTGGTTGCAATCTAGACAGGAAATCCACATATGGCGGATGTCAATTTTTGGGGGAGCGGTTAGTGTCATGGCAATGCAAGAAACAAACAAATGTATCAACCTCAACTGCTGAGGCAGAATACACAGCTTCTTCGAGTTGTTGTTCACAAGTCATTTGGATTCAACATCAACTTATGGATTTTGGAATCAACTTCTTGGAGATCCCGATTTACTGTGACAATGAAGCTATGCTGGGCATAGTAAAGAATCCATTTCATCACTGGAAAACAAAGCACATCACCATCAGGTTACATTTTATTCATGATTGTTTTGATAATGGTCTGATTAAGGTGGTCAACATTGATACCTTATAGCATAAAACCGATATTTTTAAAAAAGCATTTTCAACTGATCGGTTTAACTCTCTGGTAAAAATGTTGGGGATGATATCTTTTTGAGTATCCTAGTTTGTTAATTAAAAAAAGGGGTATAATATTTTTAAAATAAAGTTTGATTTTGATTGAAAAACCAAATTGTTCCTCAAAAAAATTTCTTTTAGTGTATAAAATTGTGTTGATGTGTACGTTTGTTTGTTCTGTCAAAGCTTGAATAATTTGCATGACAATTTTAGGGGAAGAATAAAAGAAAAAGAGACAATATGATGTTAACTACTGTAGTTTGATGTTAACTGTGATAAGCTGAAAATGATGTGACTGATTGACTTGCACATAGGAAATGATAGTATATTTGTAAACTGAGCTTACGCATGAATTGGATATGATGGTGACATCGGTTATGATTATTGATATGTTGGTAGGCTCTGCATGTATAAATTAGGCGATATTTGTGTGATTAACTAAATTGTAATATTTGTGTTTTACCCGTATCGAATAGCGGTACATTCATCATTCGAATGCAAAGTGAATCTAGTCATATCATGAGACCAGGATCTTGATGAGTTCTTAGCACAATTTGTTTTCTCTATTGACTATATCCGTCAAATATATGATTTAGAGTTAAAAACCTTTATACAGCTGATGGTTCTGGTAGAAATCTCGGATGGAAGCCCGTAAGCTAGTTTGTTTAGCCCTTTGAATCATTCATGATTTCAGTTGACATATCCAATATCTTACGGATATCCGTATACTCGAATCATTCATGATTCTTCATATATACTCTCCACATCTCATATGAATCAATTCGATTCCATGCTTACATCTCAGAAACCAAGACAATGAATCAAAATGATTCTGAATCAATATGATTCCAATTATATCCACTTGAATTATTTTTCCTCTGCTAAGAACGCTACCTTCATGCTAGTGATTAGATCATGATCAGGTGAAATTTTGTGTTGATTCTCAGTTCATTCCATCTCGATTTTGGGGTACACATTGTATTGATTAATTTTACCTTAAATGTCAAATAGTATTTGCTGAAACATGATGCATGAGTTTATGTGGATAAATATACTGGCAATCAATGTTGAACTGAGTAGATACTGATTTGATATGAAGTGTGATTAAGATAATATGCATTTATGATCCTATGTTAATTCAGTTTATCAACATGTGAAAAAGCTGGGTTTTCTGAAAATATGGGTATGTTTTTAAGTGTTTTGTATGAAGTATAAAGTGTTTTTTCTTTGTTGTTATTCGTATTTGTAAGCATTAAAATTTTGGAACACGTCTTAATGATATCAGATTTGAACAAAGAAAATAAATATTTTAAATTTCATAAGTACAAAGTTTTTTGTCGAAATCTCTTGTCCGAAATCTTGTTTTGTCCGAAAATTTTTTGATCGAAATAGTTTCCGATCGAAAAGTCTTTGTCCGAAATTGTTTCCAGTCGAAATCTTGTATGCTATATATATTGCATTTTCGATCGAAAACACTTCACCACCTCAATCTCAGTTTTCGATTGGTTTTTAGCGTGATTCTCACGAGTCCAAAGTTTTCGAGTGAAATCCCGTTGTTGTGACGTCATCGAGTTTCTCCTGTGTTTTCGATCATCAAGGTATGTTTTTCGTGACTCATAGAGGTATCTAGGATAGATCCAAAGCCGTAGTTTAACTTTGTATTTGAATTGCCCAAAATATCTGATGAATCGACCGAAAAGTGTTTGAATGGACCGAAATCTCTTTCGGGTGGAAATGAAAGGACACTGATCTGTCCGAAATGTGTTTTTGATCCATGTTTTGATCAAAAAATTTTAAGTTTGAAAATTTTATTAAATCTGAGTTTTCGATCGGAAAATGGTGTGTTCAAGGGTTTTCGGTCGAAAAGTTCAAAGTTGGAAGTTTTTTCAAAATTTCAGAGTTTTCGATCGAAATGTAGTTTTTGATCATTGGAGTTTTCGATCGAAATGTCATGTATTATAGTTTGATTTGTTAAGAGTTTTCGATCGAAAAGTGTTTTTGACTCAGAGTTTTTGATCTAAATGTTTGGAGTCGTAAACTTTCAGGAATTTTCATGTTTTTCTAATACTTGATTTTTGTCACTGCAGATATGAATCAGTTAAAGTTCGAGCCTAGGCATAACATTTGTGCTTGTTTGACTTCATCAACACGAAAGTCAAGAGGATACAAGGAGATTTTCAGATTCTTGAATCGATCCAGGATTCACACAACAATATCTACTCAAGTTCCAGTGTATGAAAATCATGTTCGAGAGTTCTAGAACAATGTTGTTTACCGTCATATCAACAAAGAGATATGGATAGAAAGCACAGTTGGAGGGAAAATGATCAAAATTACTGAGCAAGTGATCAGGGAGGTGCTTAATTTCAGAGATTCACCAAATTTTCCATACAAAATGAGCTATACAAGAGTATCTGGGATTGTTATGACAATGGGGTACGAAGTAGACTTTCAAAGAAGACAGGTTACAAAGACAATGCTTGGTAAGCAATGGAGGTATCTAGTTCATGTTCTTATTCACTACATGAGTCCAAGAACAGTCGCTTTTGATCAAATTGGAGAAGTTTTTAGTCGTGCATTGGTCTGTCTAGCTACTCATCGAAGATTCAACTTTTCAAGAATGATCTTTGAGGCTATGATAAGCAACTTCGTTGGTCCAAGACAAAACTACAAGTTATTGATGTAACCCAAATTTGTACAGATGATCATAAACACCTTATTGCCTGATTTACCTAATGATGGGATTGAGTTACCTTTGGAACAAATGTAAGAAGTCATTTTCAGCAGTATGAACAACGTTAGGAAAAGAAGCAAGTTCAGTGGCACCGTAACACCGTTATTTCCAAATATGATTGTAGAATATCAAGATCCAGACTTCAATATAGATGATGAAGTTGATGATATAATGGATAGTGATGTGGAGAATGTTGAAGGTGAAGATGATGGTGATGATGGTGACGATGGAAATGATAACAATGAAAATGATGCTGGAAATGCTGAACATGCTAATCAAAATTTAGAGGTTAATCAACAAGCTAAACTAGAAGAGCCTGAAAATGTTGAGCAACCAATTGATGAAGTGATTGAAACTGTCAACAAACCTGCTGAACCATAAAATCTAGAGACAGAGGTTCAGAATGAAGATCATTTGATTGATGAAAATGTGCAAACTCCAGAAGTACAAGCAACTAAAACACCACCAACAAAGAAACGGAAAGAAGTAGAAACTGAAAAGACCGTGCCTTCTAGACCTCCTCCGTCTAAGGGTATTGTGTTCAAAACTCCCGAAATCAAAAGATTAAAGACTATGGCTAGAAGAGAAGTGTCAGGCAAAGGCAAAGGTAAAGAGATTCCAGAGAAGCAAAAGTTTAAACCTTCGACACAGTACAACTTGGTAGATGAAGAATTCTTGAATTTTGTAACAAAAGAGACCGCAGATACTGTGAGTCAATTGAAGACCCAGATTACAAACTTACAAATTCGAGAAGCAATGAATTCAAGAGAAATTAGAGAATTGCGTGCAGAAAGTAGTCGTCAGCAAACAACTATTGATCAACAACAATCTCAAATAAGTAAAATGCAAGGCATAGTACAAGAATTACTGAAGCATCTTGGGCTGCAAACTCATTATGAGAATGTCATCCCTCCAACCAACCCTGTGAATCAAAGTAATGTGAATCAGGAAGGACCATATACAGCAGAGCCACACAGTGTTCCATCTCTTGTAATTGAACAAGTTTTTATGGCTCTCAAGATATGTTTGATGTTGATTGTTTGCTTAATAATCAAGGTGAAAGAATGGAGATTACTGATGACACAGAGAAAGATAAAGAGAAAGAGAAAGAGGAAGATGAGGAAGTGGTTATTACTGGTGAAAGAAAATATGATGACAAACCTTCTGATGATGATGATAGCAGTAGTGATGGTACTGGTAATATTGGTGGTGGTTCTAATGAACAAGAGTCAAGTGATGAACGTGAGTCGAATAAAGTCTATGAAAAGAATGAATATGAGCAAAAGCAAACATATGTTGAAGGCGATGGGTCTGTGATTGGAAAGATGGATAAAATAGTAGATGATAGAATACCGTTTGACGTTCCCGATGAAGAAGAAGAACAATCAACTACTACACCGAAACTAAATATTATTGATAAAAGCTTATGGTGGAAAAAGACAGAAAGAATCGATCATGGAGAAAATTACTCAGAAGATCAGAAATCCAAAGAAAGCTTTAACAGGTCAAATACTTGGATGGACGTTTGATCATGAAAAGAAGATGTATGTGACTAAGCGGGTTGAGGGTGATATTCAGTATTTTGAAGGAAGTGCAAAGTTCAACACACTACCTACGTGGGATATTAGAGAGTTAAGTCATCTGGACTTGATTAATCCGTCAAGGAACTCTAATGCTGCAAACTTTGAGACGTATCTAAGAAATCAATGTGCACTAGACAAGTTTGATAGTTTTTAGCCACAATTACCTAAGTGTATTAAACTAAAGAAGAAATATAAAGTTGGCAAGAGGCAGTTCAAGTATATTGTCAAGCCAGCAGATATTGTTTCTACTGTATACATTCTGGTTCAAAAAGAAGTCTTTATTAAAGCTTTTACAAGATGGGAGTATGACAGTAAAGCTCATGAAGCAGTGATCACACAACAAGATTTTCTAGAGGTCAGAGTCTTTGATCCGATGGATCTCTTTAGTTTTTCTGATGAAGTCTTGAAGATTCTGTACCAAAATCCTATCCAATGTGACATGAGTTCGATGATCAAAACTTAAGCAAAGCTGTACATGAGGGTTGTTGCAAGATGTCCGCCAATGCATTATGAAGCCAAGATAATCAAGAAACGACTTGCGGATCTAGAGTCTAAAAGAGTCAAAGTTGAAGCCAAGCCTGATGCAGACAACAACTGAAGCCTTGATGTTCAATGGACTAGGGGGAGATTGTTGGAACCTAGTAGTCCATAGAAATCAAGTGTTGGCTTAAAAGTGTACAAGTTCAAAAGTTTTCGGTCGAAAACGTTTTCGGATGAAGATTTCGATCGAAATCTTTTTACTATATATAGTTTGTTGTTTGAACTTGTAAGTAGTGATTACAATTTTCATGTAATTGTGCTCTTTGATCAGATCAGTTGTAATCACAAGTTTCTCTGTTTTAGCCAAGTGTAATTGCATCTATTATCAATGGATCTATTCGTGTGATGATGTTTATCGTTGATGTGGCGGTTTTCGTTCTTATTCTTCTTTGATTTGATTCTCGATCTTGGATTGATTCCGCCTTTCCAGGAGTGTTACAGAGTGCTAGATACTTGATTATCAGCGGATCAGAGGGTTTCCTAGTTCCAAATCGACTTAGTACCAGATGCCCAGCCCGTGGCCAAGGCTCCATATCGACTAGCACCTGTGAAGATGAAAGAACTAATGGCGCAACTAGACGAATTACTTGAGAAAGGATTTATCAGACCAAGCATCTCACATTTAGGTGCTTCGGTATTGTTTGTGAAGAAGATAGACGGCTCCATGAGAATGTGTATCGACTATAGGGAATTGAACAAACGAACGATGAAGACAAGTACCCTTTATCAAGGATCAATGACCTGTTCGATCAATTACAGGGCGCAAGTTGGTTCTCGAAAATCGACCTTCGATTCGGGTACCATCAGTTGAAGGTGAGAGACGAAGACATACCGAAAACAGTGTTTCGCACGCGTTATGGACATTTCGAGTTCCGTGTAATGTCCTTCGGATTGACGAACGCCCCCACAATGTTTATGGACTTGATGAATAGGGTGTGTCGACTGATGCTGGACCGGTTGGTAATTATGTTCATCGATGATATCCTCATCTACTTCAAGAATGAGGGTGATCACGCATGTCACTTAAAAAAGGCGTTGGAAGCTTTAAAGAAGGAGAAACTGTATGGTAAGTTCTCCAAATGTGCGTTCTAGCTTAGGGAAGTCCAATTCCTAGGTCACATCATTTACCTAAACAACATTAAGGTTGACCCAGCAAAGATAATGACGGTAAGAGATTGGGATATTCCTAAGACGCCAACTGAAATCCGCAGTTTTTTGGAACTGTAAGGCCACTATAGGAGATTCATCTAGGATTTCTCGAAAATAGCATTGCCGTTGACAAAGTTAACACAGAAGGAGGTAAAGTACGAATGAGGTCCGACCCAGGAAGAAGCGTTTGAAGAACTGAAAGAGAAGCTGACCTAAGCTCTAGTCTTGGCCCTTCACGATGGAAATGAAGAATTGGTTTTAGGATCGGTGAATACAAGATGGTTCTATTCTAGTTGAGATTGGCGGAAAAAATCACAACTAAGAAATGTAAACAAGTAAACAAGAAGAATACTGATAAATGCAATTTGTATTAAGCTTTAAAGATTACAAGATTATAGAGAAAACTCTTAAGCAGAAAGCACACTTATAATGACTGGAAGTGCTACTTATATAGTAACTTAGAATCAAGACAAACCCTTCATTCTAAGGATCATATCTAACACAAGTCGTTGATCTTGTATTGAAGCTATTCTACATGTAATGACAATAACTTGTCAGTGGTAATGGTTGCTTTATCGAAGAAGAGCGTTGTGGTTCTTTATTTTCTGCACCAGTGACATTCTTTGTGCGTGGAGTGTGTCAGTGTTGTAGCAGAAAGTTATCAGTGGTAATGGTTGCTTTATCGAAGCCAGTCAGCTGCAACGTTTGATCTTCAGTGGGAATGGCTATCAGTAGCAAAGTTAGAGATCAGCAGCAAGATGCAACCATCCAAAGTTGTTGATGATTTGCCTATCAGCAGCATCAAGTGTTGATGCTGCTGAGAAGCCTATCCGCATCAACTCTGGTCTTTAGCAGATAAGGCTATCCGTAGCAGCTTGTTGGTCAGCAGCAAAACTGTGAGGTACGCAGCATTTGTACTTAGAGAATTTTATAGCTATCAGTCTTTATTTCTACAAACTCCCCCTAGACTGATGTTACCAAAACTCTCTTACTTCTTTTGCTGCTAAAGTTTTTACATGTTGCTGACTATTCTTGCAACCTCATAGCCTCTCTGGTCCTTGCTAGGATTGTTAAGAGGAAGCTCATATAGAGTTTTGATGTCTTTGCTTGGCATTTTGAAGATAGCTTTGCTTGAACACCTCATCTTCTATCCTTTAACATCTGTCAATTTGAACTCATCCTTTTCAGCATTGTAGGACCAACTGATGAATGGAGAGTGGGATTGGAGAGGTTTAGCATCAATAATTTCATCTTTGCTAAGGCTGAAATGATGTTTGATCACCAGAAACAGATGTCTCCCACCTTCATTCTCAGGCTCATTAGCTTCACCCAACTCCATCATTCTTCTTAGATCTGAATCTGGAAGCTGCAATACCTCATCAACAGTTGTATAGATTGATCTTCTTTCTTCTGTTCTTCCCCTTAAGACTTCAAACCGTTGATCTTGAGTGCTGTAGAACCAGTTGACAATTTCTCTTGAGTCTTCTGGTTTGATAGTAGGTTTGCTTTTCTTTTTGGGAGGTTGTTGATGAGTAGGAGGATTTGGACTTTGTGGGTGGAGAGGAGGGAGGTATAGGATGGAGAGAGGAAGGTTTTTGGATAGAGGAAGTGGTGGATAAGGGAGAAGGCTTGGGTTTCTTTGGTTTCCTTTCTTCTTCTTCATTGATTACCCTCTTCTTTGAGCCATTCTTCCCCACTCTTTCTTCCTCTTCCTTCTTAACTTTAACGTATAGGGCTTGCAGGTTCATGAAGCTCATGGGACCCAGCCTTTTTCCACTCTCTCCTCTAGCCTTTAGGAAGTCAATCATGACCTTCCTTTCTTCATGGGTTCTTCTGTTAAAGGAAATGGTCTTCTTGGATTTCTGTTTGGCTTTTTCTTCTTCTTCAGCCCTTTTCTTATTTCCCAATTGACCTTGCTGACCCATGAAGGTTCTGTATATTTCTTTATTTGATAGTTTCTCAAGGTAGTCTGCATCCTCACCTTGAGAAATCAGAGCCTCTATACATTCCTCTCTTATTTCTTTGGTTAGTTCAGAATCAGTTATTCGAAACTTATCCTCTTCCTTTTTCTTCTTCTCTCTTTCTTCTTCTTATTTATTGAATTGTTCCTACAGCTGAAGAGCTAGAGCTTCATCTTCTTCTATTTCGAATATTGACTTTTAGATCATCCAGCTGCTTCGCATACAGCTAGATCTGTTTTTCTCTGGAGAGAATGGCCGCTTTTCTTTCTTGAGCTTTTCTTAATTCAGCCATCTCCTCTTCTTTTTCTTCTCCTTTCCTCCCTTTCTTTCTTCTCTTTCAATAACCTTTCTGCATCTTGTTCTGTCATAGGTCTCTTCCCCTTGTCTTTGCTGGATGCCTCTGCTTTAGCTTCATTGACCTCGACAGCAGATGTAAGAGATGCGGTTGGGATCTCAGCTTCAGCTTCATTGGCATTTTGTGGAATGGACAAGGGAAGGACATTTTCTTCAAAATTTTCCCATTCAAGACCTGTCATTTCTTTCCACCCTTCCTTCACCTTTCCCTTTTCTCTTCTTTTGGATTCATCTTCTGTGGTTAATCTGACTGTTGGTGAGGAAAGGAAGGATAGGTCTGAGTCGGAGTCGGTGGCATCTATTGCAAGTCGTCCTTCCTTTTCAAGCTGAGCTTTGATGGTTTTTTATCTTTGCTTGACTCTCTAAGGAATTTACGTTGCAAATGTGTGTTCTGAGCTCGAAGACCTGGTGAAAGAAGTCTGAATTTAGGAGTAGGATCTCATTGATGTTGATTGAGAGAGTTGATCCATTACTCACGAAGAATGTGAAGCCAGAAGACCCAGTGTTCGACCATCCTAGCACTTCCAAGTCCTTGACCGCTTTGTTATACAAAAATCTTCTCCAGCATACAACTTCTTCTGTTAAAATACTGCTCCAGATTATGTCAAGTCTTCTTGGAGCCAGTATTTGTTTTGCTGATGTTGGTGTTCAGGATAAGCCACCCTTTTTGCTTCTTCTAGTAACTGTTTAAACCCGGGCAGATTATCCTCCATTAAGTCATAGAACCTGCAAACTGCAAGTTCTGCTGAGAGATCTGTAGAAGTGTTGATGCAGCTGGATATGTACAGTTCAAACCCTTGGCGTGGATTTAGTGCATTCCAGTTCACCTCTTCTACTCCGCTGAACTATTTCCCAGTCCAGAATCTCTCAGATAGACCATCATACCCCCATGCTAGAATGTAGTCAAATTCTAACTTATTTGCAGACAGTGTGAATTGGGGGGCAGTGGTTTGACTTATTATGGCTGTGGCTTCAGGAAGTATGCTGATTGATGGAGGTGTGTCTCTTTAACACCTGATCAACAGCTTGGACAACCAACTTCCAATCCTCAGTGATTTCTTCCTCTTCATCTACTGAGTCTGGCAAGTCATGAACTTGAATAAAGGCAGGTTTGAATAGGGAATTTTGAAATGTAGCCTTCTCTTGTATCCATTCATCGAGGCTGTCAGCTTCGTCTTCCACAGCAACTATCTCCTCCTTTTTGGTTGCATCAGTGCACAGAGTCTGGTCAGTTTGAGTGCCCACTGAGACAAGGGAGGGAGTAGTCACTGGAGGGCATTGAAGGGCTTCATGCATAGAGACTTGGTGCCTTAGTTTTGACACTTCGGCCTCTAGCATTTCCACCCTTGCCGTCAATTCCATGTTATGAAGTTTTAGTCTATCCTCATCCACAGTTGTGGAATCCTTGGATCCAGATGGGGCCTTAGGCCTAGCCTCTGCATCCCCATCACCCTGGTTTCTTAGCACCTGGGATTCCTCTTAGTGAAGAGTGTTTAAAAGGAAACATCCTCACTGTGAGTTTCCATGGTTAGGGTCTTAGTGTTGTTGTCACTGTCCTCCTGGTCAGTTGATGTACCAGGAGTAGTGACAGCTCTTTCCACATTCACTCTATCATCACTCCCAGAGTGAACCTTCTTGGGTGATGAAATTGGGTTAGGTGCATTGGCAGCTAAGTCAATCAATACCTTTGAAATAGTGGTAGTTGGAGAAGGTATATCATCTTGACAAGGTGCCTCTACACTTAAGTTCAGAGAAGAAAGATAATGGAATGGCTCAGAGGGTTATTCTATGGATCCGAGATCTGATCCTAATCCTAATAGAGAAACTTCCAAGGAAGTTTCTCTAATGATGTGGCTATCCCTTTTGATATTCTCATCATAATTTTTGGATTCTGAATGAGGGCTTTTAGGTTGGGATTGGGCCTTTAAGACAAGAAGAGAAGGAGTCTTCATGCTCCTCTTTCTAGTATATTTTGCTGCAACTTGGGCCCGTTGTTCCAGTTGAACGGTAACATCAAAAACAAATGTAAGTATTTTCTGTTCCTGTGCATCCTTAGTAGTATGCACAGGGGTTCGAGCAATGGAAGCAGTTTGTTGTTCAAGATTTGAAGTGGAGGGTGTGGAATCAATATCAGCTGGGATTGTTGAATTGTCACCCTGGGTACTTTGTATGTTCATCATTGTAGATAAAAATGGAACATTGACCCCTGATAACTTTTCAGAAACAGTTCTCATACTTTGAAAATGTTGCTTTTATGACTCAGCATAAGATAGATTTTTGCAGGTTTTGAAAGCTCTTTTAATTCATTGTTAAAAACCTCCTGCAAGAACCTTAGGTACATATAAAATTGCTGCTTTGCACCCTCTTGAAGGGTGTATCTTAAACCTTCAAAGATGAGATGTGCAAAGTTGAATCCTTGGCCAGTAACCATACCGTGAACAACAGAGGCAAGTGCAGAGCTCACTTGATGCCATCCACTTCTCTTCTGAGATATGCATTGTAGAAGAGTGTGGCACAGATACTTCCATTGGGGGCCCATCTGTTCCTTCTCTATTGTGTACTCATTCTGATTTCCAGTGTACCCTATGGATACAAAGGTCCTTATATAGACTTATTTTGAGTATGAAATGGTGGCCCCCTCATCTTGAAACTTGAGGTGTTTGCGGAGAGTGGCTTCAGAAATGGTGATGTCCTTGCCATCTACCCTGGCTTTGATTTGGGGTATCCCCTGTTCGGTAGAGTAGACGGCGGTGTTCTAAAAATCCTCCATATAAGGGATGTATATGGTAGGGTTGACGGTGTTGCAGCAGTGATTCTTTATTGTCTGCACCAGTGACATTCTTTCTGCGTGGAGTGTGTCAGTGTTGCAGCAGAAAGTTGTCAGTAGGAATGGTTGCTTTATCGAAGCCAGTCAGAAGCAACGTTTGATCTTCAGTGGGAATGGTTATCAGCAGCAAAGTTAGAGATCAGCAGCAAGATGCAACCATCCAAAGTTGCTGATGATTTACCTATCAACAGCATCAAGTGTTGATGCTGCTGAGAAGCCTATCCGCAACAACTCTGGTCTTTAGCAGATAAGGCTATCCGCAACAGCTTGTTGGTCAGCAGCCAAACTGTGAGGTACGTAACATTTGTACTTAGAGAATTTTATAGCCAACAGTCTTTATTTCAACATTGGTAGTATACTTTGATGCTTCAGGTCAGGGAATGGGGTGTGTACTAATGCAACGTGGGAGAGTGATCGCGTATGTTTCACGGCAACTGCAAATTCACGAAGTCAATTATCCTACTCATGATTTGGAACTTGTTGCTGTCGTATTCACATTGAAAATCTGGAGGCACTACCTTTACGGGGTGAAGTTTACCATTTACTCCGACCACAAAAGTTTGAAGTATGTCTTCGAACAAAAAGAACTGAATATGAGGCAGAGGCGATGGTTGGAACTTTTGAAATATTATGATTGTGAAATCATATACCATCCTGGAAAGGCAAATGTGGTGGCTGATGCTCTAAGCCGATAGGACGTGCCAAGTCCTATTAAAGTGAAAGCTTTCCAGTTAGTGGTAACATCGGATCTGATAAGGGAAATTGAAAAGGCTCAGACGAGGCACTTAAGGAAGAAAATATAAAAAAAGAGAGGATGGTTGGACAACAAGACAAGTTGGAGTATAACACCCTTGGTGTGAGGACACGTTTTGGTCGGGGGTGGATACCTATGGGTGGCGAGCTTAGAACCATCCTGGTATCAACAAGATGTATCAAGATTTTAAGAAAGATACTGGTGGCCTGGGATGAAACATGAGGTGACGAAATACGTAAGAAAGTGCTTGACTTGCTCACAAGTTAAGGACGAAAACCAGAAACCATATGGGAAGATTCAACCACTTGATATACCAGAATGGAAGTGGGAACACCTTACCACAAACTTCATAACCAAGCTATCTCGCACAGCTAAAGGTCATGACACCATTTGGGTAATGGTGGACCGTTTAACAAAGAGTGCTCATTTCCTACCTATTCGCGAGACGTTCTCGTCGGAAAGGTTAGCAGAAGTATTTATTAATGAAGTAGTAGCACGGCATAGGATGCCTTTGATGAGTGTGTCTGACCGGGACATACGATTCACATCAAATTTCTAGAAAAGATTTCACGAAGCGATGGGCATGAGACTCAATATCACCATGGCATGCCACTCGTAAACGGATGGCCAGTCCGAAAGGACCATTCAAACGTTGGGGGATATGTTCCGTGCATGTATTATTGATATCAGTGGTAGTTGGGACAGTCATCTGCCATTTGCCGAGTTCTCCTACAACAACAGTTACCACTCGACGATAGGCATGCCGCCTTACGAGATGTTGTATGGGAGGAGATGTAGGACCCCGGTCTGTTGGGGTGAGATTGGACAAAAGGAATTGGGAAGTTTTGAAGTTGTTAGAGAGACGTCAGAAAGGTTTTACTAGATCAAGGCGCGAATGAAGGCAGCTAAAGATCGTCAGAAATCCTATGTGGATAAACGGCGAAGGCCTATAGAGTTTAATGTTGGGGACCATATAATGTTAAAGGTATCGCTTTGGAAGGGATCATATGATTCAGGAAAAGGGGAAAGTGAAGTCCACGATTTGTCGCACCATTCCAAATATCGACGCGGATTGGGGAAGTCGCTTATCGGTTGACTTTCCTGATGAGTTAAGTGGGATTCATCCTACGTTCCATGTACCACACTTGTGAAAGTGTTTGGCGGATGAATCGGCTCACGTACCACTTACAGACATCGAGGTCGACAACAACCTTAACTACATCGAGGAACCAGTGGCCATCTTAGAAAGGAAGAAGAAACGTTTACGTAATAATATCATTCAATTTGTTAAAGTACATTGGAAGCACCGAAAGGGGTCGGAAGCCACTTGGGAAACGGAGACGGATATGAGGGAGTAGTACGCTCAATTGTTAGAGTTGTGACAAGTTTCGAGGACGAAACCTATTGTAAGGGGGGTAGACTTGTAACATCCCAAAAATAAAGACGAAAGAAATAAACGAGTTTAGATGCGCGAGAATGGAACGAATGTGGCCCGATGGCCCGGGCCGGGGATGGGTCCGGTGAACATGGGGTGGCGAACTTGAGGGAGGGAGTCCCCTCCCTTAAATAGCTAAACACATAAAAATTTCTCTCATTTGCAAAGTTTAGAAAGAGAAACCGAAGAGAGAGAAAGTTGACGGAATCGACCCGAGATCGCAGCAAGTGTTCCTATTCAGCTCGTGGGTAGATTCTCCGACTCAGAACCTCAAAACAGGTAACGACCCGAGCCAAATCTGAGTTTTTCTTCTTCTTGGGGTTTTCGGGTATTTTCATAAAAAAGGATTAGTTTTTATGAAGCAAATGAGAAATGGATTACAGACATGTGATCATGAATGAAAACTACAAGTTTTGAACTTAAATAGTTGCTAACTTGAACGTAATCGGATCGAGCTGCCATTGACATGCAACTTCAGGTTTTTTGGGAGATGACAGCCCTGCAGGTGAACTTGTCAAGTTTGTCTGGGGCAAGAAGTGAGCGAACTTAGGACTGGCGAACTTACCATGTTCGCTAGTAACTTGTTGGTAGCGAACTTAGGGTAGCGAACTTGCTAAGTTCCCTGGGCATAACTTAGGTGAACTTAGTCTATGTTCGCCTGTATGTTCGTTTGGTTGATAAAGGGCGAACTTAGCCACAAGTTTGCCTAAAACAGAATGAGTAAACCGTTATAGTCGGGATATGGTCTGATGTGTGTTTAACTAATCAAAACAGATCATGTGTGACGCTCGTTGGACCTTTGTTAGGACAAACCGTGGCTAGCTTATCAGGTTCGTTCTAGAGCCCTACTTTTAATGTTTTAATACCGTTTTGGGCTGGTGTGCATATTTACGATATGATGTTTATGAAACGGTGTTTCCAAAAGTGGAAGTTGAAATGTGTTAATGAAAAATGATGTTTACGAAAGTTTTACAATGAGATGTTATTTAATAAAACGTACAAATGCTTTAATTGAAATGAGGTAAAGGTTTTGTATGAAAGTCATGAAATGAGCGAATCTGCCACGTTTTCCTACGGGAGCTAAGATATGCATGTGTGCATAGGCCTTACCCTTATGGGGGGCCTTTGTGGCTGGCTAATGGTTGTAGAACTAGTTGAGTAAAGGGTGACGACATTCGCCAATGGGATTACCAGGATCCCTAAGGTGGGTACTACTCCATGGGAGGTTGTAGTGCTCTAAGTGGAAGTATGTGCTATCCTTGTGGTGTCATGCCTAAGGTGATGGTGTCGAAGGCTTTAAGGTGTCGGGCCCTAGGTTTCTCCACCTGCAGGTAATGTACGATGTTGAAGGGCTTATTGGTGGCGCACCTTGGGGTTTCTCCGCCAGTATGCGATGTATGGAATTGACGGTTACTAAAAGGCGCAGATTCGATATGCTTGTTGACTTATGGGTTATCTTACGTTATAGCATGTTTTACATACGCTTTTGTTAAATAAATAAATGTTACATTTTTTTTTTGGCAAATGTTTATGGTTAATGTTTTATGTAAAGCTAGAACTCACTAGCGTACCTGACTTTTAGTATGCACATTCAGGTTAAGGACATGTATGAAGGTTGAATGGTGTTGCTTGGCTAGCGAAAGGAGTTACCCGGCTGATCACGAAGAATGGCATCCCGTTATGATTTAATTATGTTATGCTTATGTGTTAGACAATGTTTACGCTTCCGCATGTTGAACAATGTTGATGTTATGTTTGAATGAATTTTTTTGCTGCGTTATTTGATATTCAAGTTTAAGAACTATTTGTGAATGAGTAAATCCAACGAGTGGGGCCTCCTGTGCTTAGGGCCATAGACTAGCGACTCTAGTCGCTAGGTCGGTTGCCAACCGACTCTCGTTGAGAGTCGGTAATGTGTTTGGTGACTCTTGCTATATTTCTATAAATAGCAGACCAAAAACCTAGTAAATTAGACGTTGGATTATACGTTGTTATTTTAGTCATTTGGATAGCCGGTTAGGAGGTTGTTGTAATCGTTATTTTGTCTAAGAGCTTATTAGTAATCAAATCAGTGGATGTATAGGTGAATCTGGGTTGTTAATGCTAATTGTGTGTTGCAGTTTATCTTTTTTTCTTTTTTTATCAACAATCAGCTTCATAATAGCTGAGTTGTTGATATTATCCTATCTACAAATATTCTAGCACTTGGATCCTTCATTCAGGACCTACAACTTGGTATTAGAGCCTCAGTGCTCTTGATTTTTGTGATATTTGTTGGGTTTTTGGTGTTTTTGAAAAGATCTGAATTTCATCAATATCTGGATTGATCTGTGTCAAGTTCAGAAATTGGCATTGAAATTCATTCAGGAACTTGTTTGTGAAGAGTTTGACAGATCTGATTGGTATTTTGGTTTAGAACTGAGCATTCATGGATTGATTTGTGTTGTTTTGTGAAAAAGAGCATGTTGTTGTTCTTGAGCCCATTGTCTAGGGCCAACTCTCTTGCTTAAGCTGTTTGTAGATATCTCTGGTCGATTGTCCCAGTCGACTGTCTCTTATCCTTGTCGATTCTCTTAGTAAACGCAAGTTTACGACTCACTTGAACTTAAGTTCATAGTGACTGAGTTTTTTCCAGCTGACACTCTCAACCGACTATCTTAAGTGAGTTGCCGACTCTTTTGAGCCGACACTCTGAGTGAGAGTTCCTTGTTTTTCCAAGGAGAGGTGCCGATTCTTTCTTTGTCCAAGCCGACTCTTTTGAGCCTACTCTTCTATGTCTAGCTGACTCTCTCGAGCAGACTGTATGTTTGATCATGCCGGCTCTCTGAGCCGACTCACTGTGTTTTTCAATTTTCTATTTTATTTCGATTCTCTGTCTTTCAAGATGTCTGTAACATCCATTACTCAGCCTGATAAGGAAACCAGATCCATGTCCAGACCTTCCAAGATTTTTTCCACCGATGATTTCCCAAACTGGAAAAACCGAATGAAGGCGTACTTCAAGATGACTGACTTCAGTTAGTGGATCTCGACTACTAGTGGTCCTCACTATCCTATGACCATTAGAGAGAGGACGGAGTCGACACTCAGACTTATCCAGCACGGTACACAGAGAATGGCCAACTTCTAATCATAAGAGATTATAAAGCGTTTAGTGATTTGAACATCGCTCTTCCAGCCAACATAATGAATATGTTTGAAGATTATAAGACATATTAATCTCTGTGGCAAGCTTTATGTGAATTTTATGAAGGAAATTCTGATTTTAAAGAAGGTAAAAAAGGCATGATTCAAAAGGAATATGATGCTTTTGACAGTATCAAAGGAGAAGGGTTATCGAAGCACATTTCAAGGTTTATGGAAATGTCTAGCAAGTTGAAGCAGGCTGGTGTTGTGATCAGGAGCTACGATCAAATCAAGAAGCTGTTAGATTCTTTGCCACAAGAATGGAGTATTCAATGTATGATGATCAAAAGACAGGATCTGAATGAAGCATCAACTCTATCTAACATGATCAATACTTTAAAATCATTTGAAATGGACATCGAGAAGCGTAAAATGATTCAACTGGGTTACAGCAAAACCATGGCACCAACCAATGCCGCTATCATAGCTCCTAACTCTTCAAGCAGTTCTGGTAGTTTTTCTAGAGTTATCCCTTCAATGATTTCCTCTTCGTCTACTAATCAACAGAGCACATCAAGCAATGAATCCAAAGGCAATCAGAATAGTACTGCAGTTGCAAATCCATCAAGTGAACATATGGCTTTGTTTGGATTGTTTGTCAACAGTTATCAAGCACTTATTGCTGGAGAATTGAAGGCCGGTGTTAGTCATATTGAAGATGTGTTTCAAGTGGATCCTGACGATATGGAAGAGGTTGATCTACAGTGGTAGATTGCAATTGTTGACACCGGTAAAAAGCGTCTTGGAGGAAAAGCTGCTGGTTTTGACAAAACTAAGCTGAGATGTTACAACTGCAAGCAACATGGTCACTTCAAAAGGGAATGTCCTTATCCATTTACTGATGCTCTTCCCCTTCCTACCATCGTTGCCATCACTGAAGGAAATGAACAAAACGAGAAGGCAAAAGAACCGGTTAATGCATTGGTCTTCAATGACTTCGATTGGAGTAAGGAGATAGAAGAGGCTCAAATGGATGTTTGCAAGGCTCTTACGGCTAATGATTCCTCAACTCAATTCATGGTCCGTGGTATGGAAGCTAGTCTTGTTGAAAAGGATAAGAAAGAGGTGCTTAGAAAGATCATCATCAACATTGATTCTATCAGACCAGCCCCTTACCTGAAGCAATTTGCTATTCAAGGAACTGAGAGTCAGGTGATTGATACTGAAGGCAGCATGATGCAGAATGCCAATATTAAGATTGAGAAAACGAAGGGTGTTGATGAGATGATGGTCATTGATGAGAAGAAGAACGCTTGCTCAAGTTCCAGCTCAACGGATCTAGTTGTCTATCCAACGAATGCTAGTGATGGAACTCAAACCGAAGGTGATGGAAGCTCAAATCACGGGTGTATATGCTAGAAAACTGCTGCAGAGTTAAATCCACCTAAGGTAAAATCTCGTTTATGTCCCTCCGATTGCGTTGACATGATGGTTCGTTATCGCACTTTGAACAAACTTATAATTCATGAAAAGGATGATGCCCTTGCTCTCCTTAACCAAGTCAAGAAGAGTGAGGTGACTCTCAAAATCAGTTTGAATAAAGCTTAACAAGAAATCCAAACCTAATGGAATTTGTATATAGAATGGAATTTTTAATCGCCGATTTATCTGAAAATTTAACTTCTTCAAGAAGCGAAACCGTTAAATTACAAATCATTATTGATAAATGTAATTTAAGTAAAAAGGTTCATGACACCTTAATTAACTGTCAATGGACACCTGAATTTGTGAAAAAGGGGTTGGATTCTTGGAATAAAATGGTTTTGAAATAAAATTGTTTCACCCTCCCACCGAGGGTCATTACAACCCTATTCCGTCACCTCATCCTAAAAATGATCTTGCCAGTATATTCGTGTCTACTAATAACGTGAAAACTGTACGTTTAAAAGGGCAAAATGATGTTGTTAAGGATAGTTGTGGTGCTGGATTAGGCCACACGGATTGAAATAAGAAGTCCATTGAGTTGCCTTTTTTAAATTCCAAGAATACAGAATCATGTCTGTCAGATTCTGTTGGTAGTAATAGTGAGTCTTGTTCTAGTCTAGTTAATTTGAATTCTGATTGTAATGAACACAATAGCTGTAATGATTTTAATTCTATGAATCATTCTTATTTTAATGATTCGGTTAACATCGATTCTAGAAATCAGTTTAAACGATTCATGATAGAAGAGATTCCAATCTTCACCCCCACATCAACAAGTCAGTGTGATAGTCAAAGCAATTCAGACTATCTGTCCACAAGAGACAGTGAAGAAAGTGAACATGATTCAAATCGATCTACTGAACCATCAACATAATAATGCAATGAATCCGATATTGAAACAAAACCAATAACCGTAGCAGTTGAAGTTACAGAATCTGATCAAGAATCATCAACAACTCATGTTGATTAAAATAAGGAACCTTACACCAAAGGTAAAATCAAAAAGCCATTCAAAGTGCCTGTTCAGCAGCAACCATCCTCATCATCATACCAACCGCCACATAAAAGAAAATCCTTTAAACATGTCAATTGTTTTACTTGTGGGAAGGGTGGTCATACTACTAGGCAATGTAGTCATGCATCTTATCACAATGATTGGGTCAAATTTGAGCGACATAAGATGCAAGTTGTGGGAAACATTAATAGACACCAACATGATCACAATCCGTTTTATCACAAAATTGACAAATTTCATCAAAATGTAAATCATTTCTTAAAAGGGACATGTTGGTGGCAAACCAGACGTGATAAAACTTCTAAATTGATGTTCCACCCAAGTTGAAAAAGACTTGGGTTTCAATTTCTCCGTAAATTGTCTTGTATGTGACAGGGTTTTCCTAGGAGGACTTCAGAATTATCAATGTGGGATACGTTGCTTTTGTTGGTGATGAAAAAGGAGGAAAGATTACCTAACAACGAACTGTGCAATGGAACTCTCACCTTGGAGAAAGTCTATCTCGTTCCAAAACTCTGCTACAATCTGATGAGTGTATCACAAATTTGTGATAAACAGTTGTCTGTGCTGTTCAACAATGTTGAATGTCTCTTCCTCAAACCAGGACTCGTGGTTCCTGATGATCTGATCTTGATGAGGACACCGTGAAAGAACAACACCTACGTGGTGGATATGAATGATCCAGAGACTAAAGCATCTGTGGCTTGCCTGCTATCAAAGGCTTCTGATTCAGAATCACTGTTGTGGCATCGTCTACTTGGCCATGTAAACATTAAAAATGTAAATCGTTTGGTTAAACAACACCTTTTGAGAGCTTTGCCCTCCAAGGACTTTAATTTTTTAGAAAAATGCATGGCCTGTGCTAAAGGCAAACAACACAAGAAGTTGTATAAGTCAAAAGCAGAGAATTCCATTTATGTTCCTCTTCAATTACTTCATATGGACATTTTTGGTCCCGTCAGTGTAAAGAGCATTTCTAAAAGTTCGTATTGTTCGGTTGTGACAGATGATTTCTCAAGGTATTCTTGGGTTAACTTCTTAGCCACCAAAGATGAAACCGCTGAAGTACTGAAGAGTCTTATTCTCAAAATCGAGAAGATCTGCAAACGTTTGGTTATTTCGATCAGAAGCGACAATGGCACCGAGTTTAAAATTCATGTCTTGAATGAATTTTGTGAAAGCAAAGGAATTTGTAGACAATTTAGTGCTACCAGGACTCCACAGCATAATGGAGTTGCTGAAAGAAAGAACCGAACATTGATCAAGGATGCTAGAACAATGATGATAGAATCAAAGTTTCTAATCATCTTCTGGGCCAAAATAGTTAACACTGCTAATTATGTCCTGAATCATGCTCTAGTGGTCAAAGCTCACAACAAGACTGCTTATGAGCTATTTCATGGAAAAAAAGAGCGTTTGGATGTTCATGTACTCTATTGAACACTGCTGAGAATCCTGCAAAGTTCGGAGCAGTAGGTGATGAATGTTACTTCATCGGATATTCATCATCTCAAAAAGAATACCGCGTCTACAACAAGAGAACAAAGATTGTGCAAGAATCCTATTATGTTGATTGGCAAGAATCTAATTCTACAAACACTGTAACTGGTCCCTACTGGTTCTATGATGCATATATAATTTTCAATAACTTTATTCCTCCTACACCAATCGTCCCTGAATCTACTTCGTCCACCGAACCGTTATTCATTCCATCCATCCAAGCAGAGGATGAATTTATGCCTTTCTCAACCAGAATTACACCTATTATTGCTGATCCTTTAGCTGTCTCAAATAACAGTACATCAACCACTTCTCACTTTGAGGCTGCTGAGACTGTTCCTGTTGATACTTCTGGTGATGCCACTTCTGATCAAACAACTCCTGTAAAATCCAATGTTGTTCCATTCTGACAGTGATTCTGAAGGAGATGATTCTATTCCTGATATTCATTTAACGAACCTTCCAGATCAAGTTAATGTTCCTGATGGGCCATCTTTCAAGACTCTGTCAAATCACCCTTTGGAGAGTGTGATTGGACCTATTACCGAGGGTGTTCGTACAAGAAGTTACTCAACTCCTTACAACGTGACCCTATGTGTATGTTTCCTTTCACGGGATGTTCAAAAGAATATTTCTATGGCCCTAAAGGATTCAAGCTGGATTGATGCCATGTAGGAAGAACTGGCTCAGTTTAGGAAATTGAAAGTCTGGGATCTTGTTGACCTTCCGAAGAATAAGTATCCAATTGGTACTCGATGGGTGTTTCAGAACAAGCCCGACGAAAGAAATGTGGCGATAAAGAATAAAGCACGATTGGTTGTGCACGGATTTGCCCTAGAGGAGGTTATTGATTATGAGGAGGTGTTTGCTCCAGTGGCTCGTTTAGAAGCAATAAGGATTTTTCTGGCTTATGCATGTTTCAAGAACTTTAAGGTATATAAAATGGACGTTAAAAGTGAATTCTTATACCGGAAGGTTAAGGAGGAATTCTATCTTTGCCAACCTCTTGGGTTTGAAGATCCAGATTATCCGAGTCCAGACTACAAGTTAGTCCAAGCTCTGTACGGACTTCATCAGGCTCCGAGCGCTTGGTATGATACTCTATCAACTTATCTTCTAGAGAATGGATTCGAACGGGGGAAGATTGATATGAGTTTATTCAAACAGAAAATCGGAAAAGATATCATGCTGCTGCAGATTTATGTGGACGACATAATCTTCGTTTCAACCAATGAGAAGATGTGCAGAGACTTTGAGGACGTAATGAAGGCCAAGTTTGAAATGAGAAAAATAGGTGAGCTCACATTCTTTCTAGGATTAGAAGTTAAACAGTCAAATGACGGAACACTGATTCATCAAGCCAAATCTGTTCAAGATATGCTCAAAAAGTTTTAGATGACTAATTCCAAGGAAGCATCAACTCCATTTGCTGCTCAAACTCCCTTGACCTCTCATCTAGAAGGAAAACCCGTTGAGAAACATAATTACTGTTCAATGATAGGCTCTTTGCTATATCTCACTGCTAGTCATCCGGATATTATGTTCGATGTTTGCTATTGTGCCCGTTATCAAACTAATCCCAAGGAATCCCATGAAATTGCTGTGAAAAGAATCTTTCGCTACCTAAAAGGCACTCTCAAGTTAGGGCTTTGGTATCCAAAATCCAACAGCTTTATTTGGTTGCCTACTCTAATAGCGATCATGGAGGATGTCATCTTGACAGAAAGTCTGTGTCAGGAGGATATCAATACTTGGGACACTGTTTGGTGTCTTGGCAATGCAAGAAACAAACGCCCGTCTCCATTTCTTTTGCTGAAGCTAAGTATAGTGATGTTTCTAGTTGCTTCTCTCAAATCTTGTGGATTCAACATCAAATAATGGATTATGGCATCAACTTGAAGCAGACTCCGTTGTTCATTGATAATGAAGTGTGAATGAAAACCGTCAAGAACCCGATCTATCATTCCAAAACAAAGCACATTAACGTGCGGGTTCATTCCATTCGGGACGCTTATGAAAAGGAATACATTCAAGTCCTTTCGTTGAATACAAATGATCAAAAGGCCGACATCTTCACAAAGGAATTCGATAAGTCCAAGTTTCTTGATCTCATTCAAAAACTTGGACTGTTGAACTTTGAGTAACGACTTCTATCCCTTCTGCACTATGTATATATCTTTGTTTATTTTCATTCAAAAATCCAAAAATATTTTCTTGACCGAAATGATTTGATAATCAAGCCGCAAAAATATTGTCTTCCTATTAGAAAATTCCATTTAAAGAGAGTTGTTTATAAATAAAGTTTTCGGGGGAAAGTTTGTGAATGCAAAAGAAAAGAAAATGAATGAAAAAGATAAATGTTGTTTATGTCTTTGCATTACGGTTTTTTTGGGAAATGATAGTTGAACTGACTTGACTTGATCAATGCATGAGTAGGACCAAAAGGAAGAAGCGGTTATACTGAAGGACACATTGGTGGGCTCAACATTCAAACACACTAGACTGCAACTCAGTGACAAAGATAATGACAGCGGAAAAGTGTACACCCGTCTTGTTTAGGTTGCACATAGCTATAGTCCCGTCACAAAGGGGTTGCGAGTCTTTATAACTATATATATTTATTCAAAACAGACACGTAATGACGTGCAAATGCAAAAGACACCAATGTTGTGCATCTCAGTGCTGAATCGATCTGCAAAGCAGAAACTCTTGAACAAAAGACACGCAATGTTAATGTCGTGCATTAGGAATCAAATCAAAAGATACAAAATGTTAGTGTGTACATACTATATAAGTAAATATTTTTTCTTTTTGGGTTCTTGTGCCTGGTGAATGGTTTTTCTTGACAAAAACATGGCATGTAAGTCCGACGTGCAAGTAAGTCCAACCTTATTTCATAAATCATGGCATGTAAGTCCGTAGTGCTGTGTTCCTAATCAAAAACTTTTAAAAGATTCCCTAAACTGTTCACAAACCCATGGTAGTTATGCTCTTTTGGGTATTTTAGGATTCTCGGTGATCAACTTCTTTGATTATGCGTTGGCATAGACCTCAAGCTCTCATCATCGCACTCAAAAGACCATGAGGATGGGTAGATTATACTTGACAAGCGTGGGGAACACTAATTTCATCTAAATTCTACCAAAACATGATAAACGTTCACTAGTTGTCTGTTGAAAGAATGGTGCATGGGCTTAAGAGGACAAACATACCAACAGTCATTCGTATGCCGTGGACATCATAATGCAATTAGAAAAGGTTGAGTGACAAGTTGTGTTAGTGTGATTCCACATGATCAGGTTTACACGTTCTATATTTCATTTTGAAAAGTTTTGCCTTGTTTTTATCTCATACTTTAACTCTCTGTTTGCTCAAAAGGCATTTTTGGTTAGTAAGTTATCCTCGTATATAGTTTTATGGGTCTTTAAATCAAAAATCTAGCTCGAAAATCGATTCGTTTTGGTTAAAAGTTCCATTTTTCTTTTTTTTGCCCTAGCCGACTAACAGTCGGCCCCGCAAAATCTTTGGGTGTTTAAATTTGTTTAAAAAATGGAATGCGGATTTACGTTTCTAGCCCTAATTTCATTTACTTCTCCGACGATTTTAGCTTCAGTCCTAAATACCTTCGTTTTCTATCGATTTGTGCCTCTTTGCATGATCCTTGCATCATATTGAGGTGATTTTATGATATATTACTCGTTATTGACCTTTGTGTGTGTGATTTTTGCATAAAAACAACAGCAAGAAGAGTTCATTATGGATCTAAAAGTATTTTGGATGCTCTAAATATTCATCTTCCTTACGGTCGACTGTCGCCATGAGGAAGATGACAAGAATCAGATCAAGGGGTCGACTCTCATCTTCGGCCTAGTTTATGAAACCATGTTCATCCAAACAACTCAATGTTGAATGGTGACATTAACGTTTTAAAAAGGTTTGACCAAAGTTGACCAAGTGTGACCAAGTTTGACAAAGTGTGACACGACGACCCGTTGGTGATATGTCAAATATGGTGAATGCATATTCATGAAACACATATGTGAAGACATCATAACATGCCATATAACCGGGACACAATATACTTAAGTTCATATCATACAAATAGTAACACAAACATACTCAAGTTCATGCCATATAACTTCATAGGCTTATGTCACATAATTAGTATACCCGTATTAGGGTTTCATACTATGACATTAAAGTAATTGATACAACTCAAACCATTGTTTGAATCATTTAGTAACATCGTAACAAACACATTAGAGCATGCAAAGTTAATTATAAACTTGTAACCTAGTTTATGAAACACAAAAGTTTCCTTCTTTGGAAAGTTAGGGTTTTGATACCCTTTTAGTAACATTGTTCAAATTTCAAATAACTTATGAAGTTATCCTACAAAAATACTATTAACATGGTTTAGCTCATTAACATTCCATAATAAGCAAGCATGTGTTTTCCAAACTAATAAAGTTTCCTTTATTAGTAGGGTATCCCAAAACGAGTCATAACAAAGTTTCCAACTATTTACAATCATGCTAAACACTTTACCAAGTACTAATAATGCTATTAAACCTATATATGACAATTATAGCATACAAATGCAACTTTTGTTCCAATAAAGTTTCCTTTTATGGGAAGTTTCCATATGACAACACACGAGCATTTAACACCTAACAAACTTATATAACACTTTAATAAACATAACTAAAGTTTTATATGATTTCATATATCATTATAACTCAAGAACACAAAATCCAAATCAATAAAGCTTCTATTTATAGAAATGTCTCAAAATGATGCAACCAAAACATTTCAACAACAAAATTCACATTTCTCATTTATGCTATCATTACTATGATCATACAATCTGTCAAATACATTAAATGAACATTTTTACAAATCTAGATGCAACAAAGTTTCCTTAAATAGAAACGACACTAAACAACATCAATCAAGCACTTTTCTAGCAACAATATGTACCAACTTGTAATAAAAACACTTTATCTTGAAAACCTTTGATTAAAACATGGTTTAAAGACTTAGAACATAACTTTTTTTTGGATGAATGGTCCATAACCATATCTGGCCAAAAATCAAAGAATGGATGGTTAGATGCTTACAAAAACGAAGTATAGTGGATGGATGGTGATAGTTTCTTGTTTGAACACCTTGGAAACACCTTGAAAGCACCTTAGATGACTTGGATGGAAGAACAAAATTTGAAAGCTGGGTTGAGGCTAGCCAAAAGTGGTGCCGAGATTTGTGGAAGAACAAGTGGTATCACAGCTTATGCTCGTGAATTAAGTACGATTCTCGGTGATTAGTGACGGTTTTTGTGTACAATTCGACAAGAAATTCAGCATTTTTGAAGTTTCTGCAACAATAGAGTTTTTCAAGTTCTTGAAGATCGTTTCTCTACCGAATTCGTGTTTTTGGAAATGTTTTTGACGAAATTAATCCGATAGAACTGTTCTATTTGATAAAATTCATAATCCTACGGTTCAATTTCCTTAAATTCCATCAATTCGCTGAGAAATCATGATTTTTGAAGTTTTCAGTTCGTGTTTGGGTGAAGATTCTTTTGAATCTGTTACAGCAGTTTAAGCGAACTTGCTGAGTTCCTGTGCAGGCGAACTTAGCAAGCGAACTTATTAAGTTCGCTTCTCACATTTTCAAGCAAACTTAGCTGTTAAGCGAACTTACCGGATTTCCTCCTTAAGCGAACTTGTCTTGTTCGCCTGATTTCAAGTTCGCGTAGTACTCACTAAAGCGAACTTATTAAGTTCGCCTGAGGGTAAAACTGCTCAATACTTAGAAATTTTTCAGAATATTTTTTTTAACATGGCAAATATGGTTCAAGTCACAAACATGTTCAATTATGACAATGAGATTGGTACATCTCAAAAACCTCTGAAGTTGTTGAATCTAGCTGATTATTCAAATTGGAAAGATCGGTTTGACCAGTTCGTATCTTTTACCGATACTAGTTTATGGATTCCAATTTTGGAAGGATATACGCATCCTACTTATTCATGGATGGGAAAGGATGATGTTCCGAAACCAGTGTCAGCTTTAACTACTGAAGAGAAGCTGTTATTTGATCGAGAAAAGAAAGCAATGGCTAGCATTTCGATGTCTCTACCAAAGGAAATTTATCACAGTTTTAAACAGTTCAAGTCTTCTCAACAACTGCGGGAAGCATTACAGAAAAGGTGTGAAGGGAGTTTAGATGTGAAGAAAAGTATAAAAGAGTTACTAAAGAAGCAGTTCCTAGTCTTTAAACATTTTCAAAATGAATCTTTGGATGATCTTGCTACAAGATTCTATCATCTTCTTAGTGAACTGGCAAGTGCATCTGTGGTATATGAGACTGAGGAAATCAATGATAAAATCTTGGAGGCTTTACCATCAAAGTTTGATGTGTATACGGTTTTGATCAAAGAAAATGTTAAGTACAAAACCATGTCTGTTGAAGAAGTCCTAGGGAAGATTCAGTCACATGACATAAATATGAAGAAGAAAGAGACTAATATGGAGCATATCTAGGATCCCTCGATGTATTTTGCCAAATTTGTTGGTAAATCTGGTACTGGAGTGGCATTCTTTTCTGGTGATGCTCAAGAGTCTTCAAATGATCAGTGTTCTAGAGTTCCAATTTATTCTGGTCATACAAGCCATTCTGGATTTTCTGCTACTACTGCTTCAACATCATCTGGATCTCATGTGAATCAGAAAGTTGCTGATGATTATCTTGCTATGTTTTCTTCATTCATGGCATCATATGAAAATTTCATTGGAGGAAAAATACATGATCCTGAGGTAATAGAAGAAGATTTCAGACAGATTAACCCTGTTGATCAGGAAGAAATGAATATCCAATGGAATATGGCCATGTTAATGCGACAAGCTAAAGATTTCTTGAAGAGAACTGGCAGAAAATATATTGGTACAAATAGTCGATCGCGTATGGGTTTTGATAAGAGCAAAGTTAGGCGTTACAATTGCCAAGAGTATGGACACTTTGCTAAGGAGTCTGTGAAGCCAAAGGTAGAATTTGATTCCCAAAAGAAGCAATCTAACTTTCAGCATAATAGGAATCAGTCATATGGTTCATCTGGTAATCAAAATCATGGTCCTTCTGGTAATACAAATCATGCATCTGCATCATCAGCTTTAGTTGCTCAAAACGATGAAAACTATGATTGGGGCATTCATCTGGAAGATTTGGTTGGTGCTGTGAGTCAGGCTTTTGTTGCAGAAATTCATTCAGAAAAACCAGAAGAATCTACTGATGATGAAAGTTCTAGTGATGATTCGTGTGATGGTGATAGTGTTCCAAGTGTTGATGATGAGGAAGAAAGAGAGAAAAGTATTTATTCTGATGCTGTGTCAGGGGTTGCTGAGGAAGAAATTGTTCTTACAGAAAATGCTTCAGTTGGTGAAGATTCAGAAAATATTCCAATTTCCAAAGTATTCATGGCAGACATGTCTGACCCGACTAAGGTAAAAGACTCTGTTTGTCATATATACTGTTCTAATTGTATTTCTGTTAAAGATAAACTGCAAAAAGTCATGGATGATAACACAAATTTGATTTGTGACATGAAATCAATGCATTCAGTTAATCAGAAACTGAAAGATAATGATAAGCTGTGCATTGATAGAGTTGAGTCTTTGAAAAGAGACTTAAATTCTCTTGGGTTAAAATACAAAGAGCAGGGTTATCATCTAGATATGGCTTATGCTAAAATCGAAAAACGAAATGAAGTAGTTGCCCAAAAGAACAAGGAGATTTCTGAAAAAGAATCTGAGGTGATAAAGTAACATAGAAAGCTGGAACAGTTTGAGAATTCATCTGTAGTTTTGGATTATTTTAAAGCTAATGCTGATCCCACAAAAAGGGTTGCTGGTATTGGGTTTGTTCCTCCTCCGTTTAATGCAAATTATGTGGTTGATCCTGAAATTATTAATGAAGAGGAAATTGATCCCAAGACAATATTAACGGTGAATCTAGTGACGGGTGAAGACATGGTGTATGATTCTGATACAGAAGATGAAGTGTTTGATGATTCAAAGGTTGAAGGAATTCCAAGAGAAGTGAAAATTGAGGAATCAAAGGTTGTGAAGAATGTTACTCGGGATAGGTGCATCTTGACAGAACCTGAAGAGGTGAAAGTGGTTCCAACTAAACTTTCTCCAATCTTACAGTCAAGTGGGTTTGTTGCGGCTGGTTTTCAAAAGGTGAATTCTTCAAAGGTGCCAAAACAGACTTATGTTCCTAAGAAGCCGATAAATTGTTCTGGGCATTCATCCGAAGCTTACTCTTCTGATGGTTCTTCAAAATCAAAGAAAACATCTTATTTCAAAAGTTATCAAGAAAGAAGAGTGTGTTTTCATTGCAATGAGGCTGGTCATATTTTGATTAATTGTCCATACAAGAACAAGGGTAAAATGATGATTGTTCCTTCACAACCGAAAGTGGTGAAGATTCTTAAAAGAAACGATGAGGGAAAGTCGTCTTCTAGTTTGGAGAAAAATATGACTGGTCATTATTTTGTTAAATCCCATGGATTTAAACAACAAAATTTATTGAATGCTAAATCCTTTGTTTGCAAAGAGAAACTTGAGAATCCAAAAGTTGGAATTTCAAAAGATTCTGTTCAGGAGGTTAAATTATCTAGACCTCAAAGAAGAAGAAGAAACAGAAAATTAAAGAAAATTTTGGAAACATCTGAATCTGACAATAGTATATCACATAATGTTTTTCAAAATAATAAAAATGGTTCTTCTTTGAAAAGGTCTGATTGTCAAACTTCTGTTCTAAAAGTGAATGATAAAATTGATTGTAAATTACAAGAAGTTGTTTATTTTAATCAATCCGGACGACCCAAGACCACGATGGCTTGGGTTCCACTTTCTAACTGATTCTCGTTGTTTATGTAGGGACTACCAAGGAGGACTAACAACAATAGATGGTATGTGGATAGTGGTTCCTCTCGACATATGACAGGGAATGTTAGATTACTTGAGGATGTGATTAAAATTGATGGTGGTTATGTCGCTTTTGTGGGTAATAAAGGCGGGTACATAACAGGCCAGGGAACGTTAAAGAATGGCAAAGTAAAATTTGAAAAGGTGAACTATGTTGAGCAGCTGGAACACAATCTTTTAAGCGTATCACAAGTCTGTGACAAGAAGTTAGTTCCATTTCAACAATCATGAATGCTATATTCTGAAACCGGGTTTTGTGATTCCTGATGAATGGATTCTCATGAAGGCTCCAAGGAGAAATGACACGTATGTCCTTGACATGAGTGTCGCCACTACGACGGATTCAATTCCAACATGTTTACTCTCCAAGGCGTCGGAATCTGATTCAATATTGTGGCACAGGAAACTAGCTCACATAAACTACAAGAAGATGAACTACATTGTTAGGAATGATCTTGTGCTTGGTATTCCGAAAATGAAATTCTCAGTTCCTGATGATTGTATACCGTGCAAGAAGGGGAAGCAAAGAAAGAAATCTCACAAATCGATGACGACGAATTCTATTGTAACTCCTTTGGAGTTACTGCATATGGATTTGTTCGGTCCTATAAGTATTAGGAGCATTGGTGGGAAATCGTATTGCTTGGTCGTAACTGATGATTACTCCAGATTTTCATGGGTTAAGTTTCTTTCTTCTAAAGCAGAAACCATTGAGTTGGTGCAATACTTAATCCTGGGTTTGGAAAATTTATTCAATCTGAAAGTTAGAAGAATCAGGAGTGACAATGGCAGCGAATTTAAGAATAGCAAAATGGGCTTATTTTGTCTACAAAAAGGAATTCATCATGAATTCAGTGCGCCATATGTTCCTCAACAAAACGGTGTCGCTGAACGAAAGAAGAGGACGTTGGTCGAAACAGCTCACACGATGCTTGCAGATTCTAAGCTTCTAGTCACCTTTTGGGCTGAAGCTGTGAATACTGCATGTCATGTTTTGAACAGGGTCTTGACCGTAAAGCGACATAACAAGACTTGCTATGAATTGCTAAATAATCGAAAGCCGAATCTGGAATACTTATTACCTTTTGGTAATCCGTGTACCCTACTGAAGGTTCGAGATGTCCCAACAAAATTCAGTGCAAAGGCTATTGAAGGGATTTTTCTGGGGTATGTGGCTAATTCGACAACCAAGAGGGTTTATAACAAAGAGACACGCCAAGTTGAAGAATGGTTCCATATTGACTGTTCAAATCGGTCTTTACCACGAATGGCGATTGGTCCGGATTGGGCATTTGATTATGAAAACTTACTCAAGTCTTTTCATTTACCTTCTGACATTTCTGATGAAGATGCTGCTGTTATCTATGATTCTTGTCAAGATGCACAGCACAATGGATTTCTACCAAATGTAGTTCCCAATTCATCGATTCCATCTACTTCTGCTCCAGATCCAAATGTTGCTTCTTGTTCAGGTCCACAAGATTCAGAGAGTGAGGAGGATAATGCTATTTTTCAAGATTCTTCTGCTGATCCGTTATTGAGTGATGATCCATTACCTTCGACACAGGCTCAGGGGGAGATTCCAACAAATTTAGACTCGGAAATTCCAATTCCTCAAGATTATTCTTATCAATCTGACTCTACTCAAATTGATGTGTTGCCGGTTCCTTAGGTCGTGTAACATCTCTGATTTTTAGTATTCGTATTTCAATTCAATGTAATGCAATTTCGAATTCAATACTCGTGCAACGCCTCATTATTTTCTCGCCGTAAATTAAATGCAATGATTCTATACAAATTTGCAAGTCTTACTCGGTTATATACATTTAGACACTATACAAGAAACTATTTTATTCAAACTTATCAAATCTGAAAAGTCAAGGACTAAAATTGAAAAATGTCAACAAACCCTAGTCTAGCACGGTCGTGCTTCGTCCTAGCACGGTCGCGCCAGGTGCTTTGGCACGGTCGCGCGACCTGCTTTGGAACGATCGCGCCCGGTGCCTAGGCACGGTCGCGCCTATCTTGGAACGGTCGCGCCTGCGTAACAGTTGAATCGTAATTGTGACTTTAATCATCCGATCGTTCAAATTCGTAACATCAACACACTTTATTCACATTAACAAACACAATAAACATTTCCATTACTCGAAATCACTTCGGTTTTTATTCTACCAAATTCCAAACGCTTGGACATTTCAAGGAGAACCCAAATTCTCTCAATTTTCTCAAAGCAATCCAGTCAAGCATTTCCAGACCATCTCTGAATCATCCGAAGCCGCTGAAACATTCGGAACCGCAGCATAGGTCGCCGGAAACTAAGCTTGCCGCCGACAGAATTCCTTCCTACCATTCTCTAACTATTCGCTTCTATTCCGGGTAATTGAATCTTCTATTTTATTCTCTTCTGTATCAGTATCGAAAGCCCCTATTCAATTTGGGCTTCCATTATAGAAATCGATCCGAATCAGAACTCATATTTTATTAAAAATGATTTAATCGAATCCCTACTTAAACACGATGTTCATACAATTAAGTTATATGAAAAGACTCGTAATAACCCATTAATCAAAAGCCCTAACAAATCCAGCGTTTAAAATACAAGAAATTGTCAATTCGTGTCTGATTTGGAAGAGACACGGTCGCACTAATCATCTAGCGCGGCCGTGCCTCATGTAGCGCGATCGTGTCCACCTGTCCAGACCTTGTCATGCCCTCTGGGCTAGTCTCTGTTGTGTCTAAAGATCATAGACACGACCGTGCCGGGCCAAGGCACGGTCGTGCCTGTTGACTGGTCTAGAATATGCTTCTGTTGATCAACCCGGTTGCGCCCGTGGCTTGAGCACGATCGTGCCCTTCCGAGGCACGGTCGTGTGAGACTCAAAATTTTTAGCAGAAATATAATTTTTATATCTTAATCAGTAAAGGTTTCAGATTTTATAAAAATATGTTTTCTGTATTTAAAAATGGATTAAAAGTTTAATCTTGGCATAAATATAATTTATTGAAAAGTTTATAAAAAAAAATTAAATTTATATTTATTATCTTACACTTTAATGGTATTTAAATAATTAAGTTACAAAATTTATAAATAATGATTATTTATTTAATTTACACTTTAAATCAAAATCATTTATTTATTTATACTTAATTACAATTAATATTTACATTATTTCATAAACTATAATTATATGTTTATTTATCCAATTCAAACCTAATCAAATTGTTTCAAAAATATTATTACTTCAAACTCTATATATATTTTATTCAATACTTTTAAATACAAATCAATAGTTTTATACCCAAATTCAACTTTCATTTTAGACTTAAACTTTATGCATCTATTTGATTCAATACACATTTACCCTTTAGGTTAATTTGTGCATCTCGAGGATCATATTTGCTATCTATAATATTTGTTAGCTTCACTTCCATACCAAGTGAGTATTCACTACCCCTTTTTACTCTTTTACACTTTTGGGGTGGAACATAAACTTTATACACATTACACAGTTCACATTTACATTTACTCAAACAACACAAGTGCAAAATCCTACTTACATACATGTGTGCAAAATTTGAGCTTTGTGCCCGAGTGCTAGTTGTGCTAGTCTTTGTGAAAACTATATGCAATCATTAACTATACAAGCCGACGGTTTTCAATGATAGATCTATTGAGTCTGACAAACCCACCCAAGTGGAGGTTATTGATACCGACAACACAATTTGCATACTAGTTACAAAGGTTTGGTTGTACTTGATTACACAATAGCTGCTCCCCATAAATGCCTAATTTTTCATGTCTTGTAAAGGATTTGTTTTCAACTATATGCTATCTATATACAACTGTGTTATACTCACCAACTTTTTAGTTGACTTTATTTTATTCATGTTTCAGGCCCTAATATGTGAGAATGATTCAAGACGTGCTCAATATAGGATTGGGACTTAGCAATATTAAATCAAGAAGTTTATGAGTTGTTTATTGTTTCTTTGTTTGGATTTGGTTTGTACTTGGATTATGTGAAATGGAAATTTGACTTTAATATATTTCAATTTAGTCAACCTTGTGCTATGAACAGTCCACATGTCCCGCCCCGATGATTCCGCCATCGGTCGGGGTGTGACAGATTGGTATCAGAGCCTTGGTTATAGGGATTTAGGTTATTAGACATCTTGACCTAGACTATAACTTTAGGACACCCACTTATACTATGCTTCATGATTTTGTGCTATGTGTTACATGTTATGTGCTACATGCTTACCATGATAAATTGTTATTATATTTGATACCTTACTTGTTAGAAATTCATGACTTATTAGGATCTTCTTAAATAATAATTTATTAAATAATATCCTTTCCTATATTCTAAAACCTCATAATATTTCTATCTTCTTTTCTATCTTTATCCTTCTTAGCATGTGGAAAATTCTTGAAGCAAAAAAAATAAAAATTTGGGAAAATTTTTATTTCTTCGTTAAGGTTTTTAAAATTGTTAAATTATTTGAGGACACATGCAATCTGGAAGGGTGACACCTGTATTTTGGGTTTTCTGTCTAGGAAAGCATTTCGCATAAATCCCAATCAACCGAGGGACCCGTATGCTTTCCTGGGAATTCCCGAGATGAGTGTTTACTTATAGGCTAAAGCATGTCTCCTTGAAAATTATATGAGTTTAAATTAACCTTGATGTGCCTTAGTATTCAAGTGATTTTATCACTTTTGAGTACAATCCAAACTATGAATATCTATCTTTTATTTGGTTTTCTCATTCTATTAAATCCTAGCAATTCTCATAAGTTCTTACAATCTTTCTTGTCTTGTGAAAATCTGTAGAATGCCTCCTCATCGTGCTCCCGCAACCAACGCCAACTTTGACATTGCTGCTATTCTTACCCAATTGGTGACACAACTCACCCAAGCCATTGGTGCCACTAATGGCAGTGGTGGAAATGGAAGCAATAGTGGTAACAATGGTGGTAATGGTGGAAATGGTGGAAACAATCCATCTCAATGCACCTTCAAGCACTTCAATTCATGCAATCCCCTAAAGTTTTATGGAACCGAAGAAGCTACTGGACTCCTTCAATGGTTTGAAAGTATTGAGAATACCTTTCTCAATAGTGACTGTCCCGACAACCTCCGTGTTCGTCATGCTACAAGTGTCCTCCAAAAGCGGGCACTTACATGGTGGAATGGGGAGAAAAGGAATAGGGGTATTGATGTAGCTATGGCTTTACCTTGGGATGAGGTCAAAAGGCTTATGACCGAGGAATTCTGTCCTCGAAATGAAGTGAAGAAGTTAGAGGCCGAATTTTGGGATCTTGCCCAAGATAGTGGGGAAAACTTAGCATATACAACTCGGTTCCATGAGTTGAGTCTTCTCGTGCCCCACATGGTCACTCCGTTATCTCGTTGTATCGAAAAGTACATTGGTGGGCTACCAAGACAAATCCAAGATACTGTCTTAGGTAGAAATCCTGCTACTTTGGAAGATGCCATCCGCCTGTCTGCTACCCTGACTGATAATCATGTGAAAGCTGGGACTCTTACCAAAAAGGGATCTAAGAAAGTTGCTGAAACCGTAACCCCTCCTGCCCACAACAAAGAAGCCACAACTGAACCCTCTCGCAATAACAAAAAGAGGAAGGTTAGAAACTTTGCTGTGGTTACTCCTGCGGTGCCCGTTAATCAAGTTGCACCCGTAGTTCAAGCACCGGCTAAAAAGCCATATGTTGGGATCTACCCTCTTTGTGCCACCTGCAATTTTCATCATCCTCAAAATATCCCATGTCGCCTTTGTACTCATTGTGGGATATATGGTCACACTATCAATGTTTGTAGGGCCAAACCTTTTGAGGGCCAAGTCAACCCACCGAACCAACCTAACCCGCGAGTGGCTAATCAAGGTGTTCCCGCCATTGCTAATAGGCGTGCTTGTTATGAGTGTGGTGACCCGAACCATTTTCGAAATCTATGTCCAAGACTTGCAAATGCTAGACAAGGTGGAGCTCGTGGGCGTGCGTTCAACATAAACGCCAACGAAGCTCAAGCCAACAACGACGTGGTTAATGGTACGTTCCTTGTTAATAGTCAATATGCCTCCATTTTGTTCGATACCGGTGCCGATAAAAGTTTTGTGTCACTTAATTTTGAGCCTTTACTTGCAAAGACACGATCCCAATTAGAGAAAACCTTCACCGTTGAAATAGCAAATGGTGACTCCCTTACAATTGAGTCTATCATCTATGATTGCTCCTTAGAACTTAATGATCATACATTCGCAATCAATCTTATTCCAATGCCACTAGGAAGCTTTGATATTATCATAGGTATGGATTGGCTATCAAATCATCATGCCGAAGTCATTTGCTTTGAAAAGTGTATTCGAATTCCGCTACCATCGGGAGAAACCTTAAGGGTTTTTTGGTGAAAAGCCTTGCAAGGGTCTTAAATTGATGTCTTGTACTACCACTCAAAAGTACTTACGAAAGAAGTACATCGCCTTCCTAGCTCATATTGTTCAAAAGGACGTTAAGGAGAAGAGTATTCAAGACATTCCTCTCATTAGGGATTTTCCCGAAGTGTTTCCTAAAGATTTATCCGGTCTTCCTCCTGTTCGTCAAGTAGAGTTCCGTATTGATCTTATGCCCGGAGCTAACCCCGTTTCTAGAGCTCCTTATCGTCTTGCACCTTCGGAAATGCAAGAACTCGCAAGCCAACTTCAAGAACTCTCCGACAAAGGTTTCATTTGCCCGAGTCATTCACCGTGGGGTGCACCCGTCTTATTTGTTAAGAAGAAGGATGGATCATTTCGCATGTGTATTGACTACCGCGAACTCAACAAGCTTACTATCAAAAATCGTTATCCTTTGCCTAGGATCGATGACCTCTTTGATCAACTTCAAGGTTCTACTTGCTTCTCGAAGATTGATCTTCGATCCGGTTATCATCAGCTCCGTGTTCAAGAAGATGACATTCCTAAGACTGCTTTTTGAACAAGGTATGGTTATTACGAGTTCATGGTTATGCCTTTCGGGTTAACCAATGCACCCGCAGTTTTCATGGATCTCATGAACCGTGTGTGCAAACCGTACCTTGATAAATTCGTGATCGTTTTCATTGACGATATCTTAATCTATTCCAAGACTAAAGCCGACCATGAAGAACACCTTAGATTGGTTTTGGACCTTTTAAAGAAAGAACAACTATATGCCAAGTTCTCCAAATGTGAATTTTGGTTAAAAGAAGTTCAATTTCTTGCTCACATCGTCAACGACAAGGGTATTCATGTTGATCATGCTAAGATTGAAACGGTTAAGAATTGGAATGCCCCGAAGACTCCTACCGAAGTTCGTTCATTTCTTGGTCTTGCGGGTTATTATCGTCGTTTCATCTCAAACTTCTCAAAGATTGCTGTCCGTCTTACCGCCTTGACCCATAAGGGTAAAGCTTATGAATGGGGACCGAAACAAGAAGAAGCTTTCCAAACTCTTAAGCATAAGTTGTGTAATGCTCCCATTTTGACTCTCCCCGATGGAAATGATGATTTAGTTGTCTATTGTGATGCTTCTAACCAAGGTCTTGGTTGTGTCCTCATGCAACGAGGAAAAGTAATCGCTTATGCATCAAGGCAACTCAAAATCCATGAGAAAAATTATACGACGCACGATCTCGAATTGGGTGCGGTCGTATTCGCGTTAAAGATTTGGAGACATTACCTATATGGCACGAAATGTGTGGTGTTCACCGACCACAAAAGTCTTCAACACATCTTCAACCAAAAAGAACTCAATATGAGGCAACGACGTTGGGTCGAACTCCTTAACGACTATGACTGCGAAATTCGTTACCATCCCGGCAAAGCGAATGTAGTAGCCGATGCTTTGAGTCGAAAGGACCATGTTATGCTTCATTGTGCCCGTATTCAAACCGATATTCAAACCCGTATCTCAGAAGCTCAACACGTCTCGGTAACCGAGGGCAACATGTATGAAGAAATGTCGTGTGGTGTTGAACTTCTTCTTGAATCAAAACCCAATGGCTTACTATATTACTTGAACCGTATTTGGGTTCCCGATCGTGATGATCTCCGTGCATTTCTCATGAACGAGGCTCATAAGACTCGTTATTCTATTCATCCTGGTGCGGATAAAATGTACCAAGATCTTCGCCAACTTTATTGGTGGCCCGGTATGAAGAAAGACATTGCTCTTTATGTGGCCAAATGCTTAACTTGCTCCAAAGTCAAAGCCGAACATCAACGTCCTTCTGGTTTACTCGAACAACCAGAAATTCCCGTGTGGAAATGGGAGAATTTAGCTATGGATTTCATTACCAAGCTCCTTCGCACCTCGAGTGGTTATGATAGTATTTGGGTGATCATTGATCGACTCACCAAATCTGCCCACTTCTTGCCTATTCGTGAAGACTTCAAAGTGGAGAAATTAGCCCGAATTTACATTGATGAAATTGTGAGCCGTCATGGCGTTCCCTTGAACATAATATCTGATAGAGACGCTCGGTTCACTTCTCGGTTTTGGCAATCTCTCCAAAAGGCTCTTGATACTCAATTGGATTTGAGCACGGCTTACCATCCGCAAACTGATGGTCAAACCGAGCGAACAATCCAAACTCTTGAAGACATGCTTAGAGCTTGTGTAATCGATTTTGGTGGCAATTGGGATTCACATTTATCTCTTATTGAGTTCTCTTACAACAATAGCTACCACACAAGTATCAACATGGCTCCATTCGAAGCTCTCTATGGTCGCAAGTGTCGTTCTCCTATCTGTGGGAGTGAGATTGGTGAAGCACAAATCACTGGTCCCGAGTTAATTCAAGAAACATCCGACAAGATTATTCAAATCCGTGACAATATTTGAGTAGCGAGGAGTCGGCAAAAGAGTTATGCCGACAAACGTCGAAAACCCTTGGAATTCCAAGTCGGTGACCTTGTTCTTCTAAAGGTGTCTCCATGGAAGGGTGTGGTCCGTTTTGGAAAGAAAGGCAAGTTAGCACCTCGTTATGGTGGTCCATTCAAAATCCTTGAAAGGATTGGGAAAGTGGCTTACAAGCTCGAGTTACCTCCATCTCTTGGCAATGTACATCCTACATTTCATATATCTAATCTAAAGAAGTGTCTCGCCGATGAAAATCTACATATACCGCTCGACGACGTGCGCATTGATGAAACGATGCACTTCGTTGAGAAGCCGGTGGAAATTATGGATCGTGAAGTCAAACAGCTCAAGCGAAGTCGCATTCCTATCGTTAAAGTTCGTTGGGAATCTAAGCGTGGTCCTGAGTTCACTTGGGAACGAGAAGACCAAATGAAGCTCAAGTACCCTCATCTTTTTACTAATAATGTTATTTCCTCTAGCTAAATTTCGGGACGAAATTCTCTCAACATGGGGAGACTGTAACATCTCTGATTTTTAGTATTCGTATTTCAATTCAATGTAATGCAATTTCGAATTCAATACTCGTGCAACGCCTCATTATTTTCTCGCCGTAAATTAAATGCAATGATTCTATACAAATTCGCAAGTCTTACTCGGTTATATACATTTAGACACTATACAAGAAACTATTTTATTCAAACTTATCAAATCTGAAAAGTCAAGGACTAAAATTGAAAAATGTCAACAAATCCTAATCTAGCACGGTCGTGCTTCGTCCTACCACGGTCGCGCCAGGTGCTTTGGCACGGTCGCGTGACCTGCTTTGGAACGATCCCGCCCGGTGCCTAGGCACGGTCGCGCCTATCTTGGCACGGTCGCGCCTGCGTAACAGTTGAATCGTAATTGTGACTTTAATCATCCGATCGTTCAAATTCGTAACATGAACACACTTTATTCACATTAACAAACACAATAAACATTTCCATTAATCGAAATCACTTCGGTTTTTATTCTACCAAATTCCAAACGCTTGGACATTTCAAGGAGAACCCAAATTCTCTCAATTTTCTCAAAGCAATCCAGTCAAGCATTTCCAGACCATCTCTGAATCATCCGAAGCCGCTGAAACATTCGGAACCGCAGCATAGGTCGCCGGAAACCAAGCTTGCCGTCGACAGAATTCCTTCCTACCATTCTCTAACGATTCGCGTCTATTCCGGGTAATTGAATCTTCTATTTCATTCTCTTCTGTATCAGTATCGAAAGCCCCTATTCAATTTGGGCTTCCATTATAGAAATCGATCCGAATCAGAACTCATATTTTATTGAAAATGATTTAATCGAATCCCTACTTAAACACGATGTTCATACAATTAAGTTATATGAAAAGACTCGTAATAACCCATTAATCAAAAGCCCTAACAAATCCGGCGTTTAAAAAACAAGAAATTGTCAATTCGTGTCTGATTTGGAAGAGACACGGTCGCGCTAATCATCTAGCGTGGTCGTGCCTCATTTAGCGCGATCATGCCGAATATCAGCGCGGTCGTGTCCACCTGTCCAGACCTTGTCATGCCCTCTGGGCTAGTCTCTGTTGTGTCTAAAGATCATAGACACGACCGTGCCAGGCCAAGGCACGGTCGTGCCTGTTGACTGGTCTAGAATGTGCTTCTGTTGATCAACCCGGTCGCGCCCGTGGCTTGAGCACGATCGTGCCCTTCCGAGGCACGGTCGTGTGAGACTCAGAATTTTTAGCAGAAATATAATTTTTATATCTTAATCAGTAAAGGTTTCAGATTTTATAAAAATATGTTTTCTGTATTTAAAAATGGATTAAAAGTTTAATCTTGGCATAAATATAATTTATTGAAAAGTTTATAAAAAAAAATTAAATTTATATTTATTATCTTACACTTAAATGGTATTTAAATAATTAAGTTACAAAATTTATAAATAATGATTATTTATTTAATTTACACTTTAAATCAAAATCATTTATTTATTTATACTTAATTACAATTAATATTTACATTATTTCATAAACTATAATTATATGTTTATTTATCCAATTCAAACCTAATCAAATTGTTTCAAAAATATTATTACTTCAAACTCTATATATATTTTATTCAATATTTTTAAATACAAATCAATAGTTTTATACCCAAATTCAACTTTCATTTTAGACTTAAACTTTATGCATCTATTTGATTCAATACACATTTACCCTTTAGGTTAATTTGTGCATCTCGAGGATCATATTTGCTATCTATAATCTTTGTTAGCTTCACTTCCATACCAAGTGAGTATTCACAACCCTTTTTTACTCTTTTACACTTTTGGGGTGGAACATGAACTTTATACACATTACACATTTCACATTTACATTTACTCAAACAACACAAGTGCAAAATCCTACTTACATACATGTGTGCAAAATTTGAGCTTTGTGCCCGAGTGCTAGTTGTGCTAGTCTTTGTGAAAACTATGTGCAATCATTAACTATACAAGCCGACGGTTTTCAATGATAGATCTATTGAGTCTGACAAACCCACCCAAGTGGAGGTGATTGATACCGACAACACAATTTGCATACTAGTTACAAAGGTTTGGTTGTACTTGATTACACAATAGCTGCTCCCCATAAATGCCTTATTTTTCATGTCTTGTAAAGGATTTGTTTTCAACTATATGCTATCTATATACAACTGTGTTATACTCACCAACTTTTTAGTTGACTTTATTTTATTCATGTTTCAGGCCCTAATATGTGAGAATGATTCAAGACGTGCTCAATATAGGATTGGGACTTAGCAATATTAAATCAAGAAGTTTATGAGTTGTTTATTGTTTCTTTGTTTGGATTTGGTTTGTACTTGGATTATGTGAAATGGAAATTTGACTTTAATATATTTCAATTTAGTCAACCTTGTGCTATGAACAGTCCACATGTCCCGCCCCGATGATTCCGCCATCGGTCGGGGTGTGACAGGTCGCATCCATCAAGGAACACAAAGATCATCCAGTAACAAATATAATTGGAAATTTACAGGATGGAGTGAAAACTCGTTCTCTTGTTGACAATACTTGTTTGTATACTTGCATTAAAGACTCTGGTGTTCTTGATGATTGCTCACATTCTTGCTTTATTTCGCAGGTTGAACCCAAGAATGTAGAGATGGCTTTAAATGACAATAACTGGATAGAAGCTATGCAGGAAGAGCTTGCTCAATTTGACAAACTTAAGGTTTGGAATCTGGTTGATCTTCCGAAAGGTGCGTATCCGATAGGAACAAAATGGGTGTTTAAATGTAAAAAAGACGATCGAGGTGTCCTGGTACGCAATAAGGCATGATTAGTTGTCCAGGGCTTCAATCAACAAGAAGGAATTGATTACACCGAAGTTTATGCGTCGGTTGCGCGGCTTGAAGCTATAAGGCTATTTCTAGCTTTTGCTTCCTTTAAAGGTTTTAAGGTGTTTCAATTAGACGTCAAGAGTGCATTTTTATATGGAAAGGTCAAGGAGGAAGTCTATGTGTGTCAGCCGCCGGGGTTTGAAGATCCACTGAATCCGAACATGGTTTTCAAGCTAGATAAGGCCCTCTATGGTCTTCATCAGGCTCCTCGTGCGTGGTATGAGACTTTATCTACACATCTTTTGGCGAATGACTTTATTCGTGGAAAGATAGACTCGACCTTATTCATAAAGAAATCAGGGGAAGATTACCTACTGGTACAGATTTATGTGGATGATATTATTTTTGGCTCGACAAATGAAGGGTTGTGCAAAGACTTTGAGGGTGTTATGAAGTCGAAATTTGAAATGTCTGCTATGGGAGAGTTATCGTTTTTCTTAGGTTTACAAGTAAATCAAAAGGAAGATGGTTTCTTTATTCATCAGTCCAAGTATGTCAAAGACATCTTGAGCCGGTTCAAGATGGAGGACTGTACTTCATACGAAACTCCAATTCCGGTCAATCATAAGTTAAATTCTGACCCGAAAGGAAAAGATGTGGATTGTCGACTTTACAGAGCTATGATTGGATCCCTCATGTACTTAACTGCTTCAAGGCCGGATATAATGTTTGCCGTGTGTATCTGTTCCAGATTTCAGGCAAAGCCAAAAGAATCTCACTTAATTGCTGTGAAAATAATCTTTCGGTATTTAAAAGAAAAACAACATTTTGGGCTTTGGTATCCTCATGGTTCTAACTTTGATTTCAATGCTTATACTGATTCTGATTTTGGTGGTTGTTGTCTGGACAGGAAATCTACAACAGGTGGTTGCCAGTTCTTAGAAAATCGACTTGTATCTTGGCAATGCAAAAAGCAAACCACAGTCTCGATTTCTACATGCGAAGCAGAATACATTGCTGCTGCAAGTTGCTGTTCACAAATCCTGTGGATACAACAACAATTGAGAGATTACGGTTTGAATTTCACAAAAACCCCCATGTTTATTGATAACAATGCTACTATGTCCATAACGAATAATCCTGTTAAACATAGTAAAACTAAGTACATCAAAATTCGATATCATTTTATACGTGATTGTGCAGAGAAAAGGTTGATTGAGCTGGTCAAGGTACACACTGAAGATAATTTTGCTGATTTGTTTACCAAGGCATTTGATCGTCCCAAGTTTGAATTCTTGATAAAAATGATTGGAATGATCAATCCTGAATAAAAGATTTTCAAAATCAGAATTTCATCGAAACTTTATTTTTTGTTTGTTCTTTTATTGTTTTATTACATTTCTGCATTTATATTTTCAGTCAAAAAGTTTAAATTATAAAAAGTCAAAACAAATTGAAAAATATAAAATTTGACTTCATTTGAGGTTTTGAGAAGAAATGATAGTATATCAGTGATTAGTTCATTTCACACGACCTTAATAGACCTTGATATATGAATGATTAAAATAAGTTGATCTGATCTAAATTTCAAAGTCTGCATAAATAAGAAATGATAGTGTTGTGAATGCTCTATTCTTGATAATTTGTTTTATAATTTGTGTATAAAATTTGAAACTTGAATTGTCAATAGGCTAAAAGCGTTTTGAAACTAATAGTAGTGTGAAAATTAAATATAATATGATTACATCTGTGATTTAAATCCATTATATGCATGTGTGTGTGTGTTAAAAGATCACTATCAGATAAAGAATATTAGCTTTTAATAACGATTTTCCTATGAGATCAGTTTCGGGTTATGTCCTTAACACTATTCATTCGATTTGCTTCAGTGCCTATGTCCCGAAAAGCATGCAATTTGAAGTATAATCAAGATATGTACTTGACAACATCTGTCAAACATATACTAGCCCTTGGATCATATTGATAAATCATCTTTACTGATTCAATTAAATTCATAATCCAGATAACAGTTGGATCCACGTACCTGAATCTTATGATTCCTCAGATACAAGCCAAAACATTGAATCATTCGATTCTGAATCCCATTGATTCCTTTACAATCCAATTTGGATTCTGCTATTCATGTGCTAAGTGAGGTCTCCTCATTCTGAATATTCGGATAATCTTTAGTAAAAACTTATATATGTCTTGAAGATAGTGCATTTACTTTCTATTTGGCATATATGTGGGGTACACGATGTTTATCATCTAAATGATACTAAATCACATGAATTTGGAGATTAAACGCTTATAGTTTCAAATAATATAATATTGACAATTTTAAGAATTCAGGCTTTATATTTCAAATTCGGTATAAATAAAAGAGCATTTTATAACCTAATCTTATTTACTTTGAAATTTATCGTGTATCATTTCAAATATTATTCAAAGTAAATGAGTTTCAAAATGAAAAAAGATGCAAAATGCACAAAATTGAGTTGAATGGTCTCTTACTATAGGTTACCCTTTGTTATTGATAATATGTGTGATGAATTAATTGAATACTGATATGATCTTCTTGCTCATGATGTTCAAATCAAAAATATGTGATTTCATTTTATTCAGATAAAAACCAAAAATATGTGATTTCAGTTTGTATAGAGAAAAATCAAAAATATGTGTTTCCGTCTGTATAGATAAAATTCAAAAAGATTTTGATTTTTACTTTCCATGAAAATTCTAAACTTTTATTAAAATTGTTCGGGATTGGTTCAAATATGTTTTGCTGACGGAAGTTCAAGATTTGAAAGGTTGAAGTTGGTAAAATTTGTGTTCAAGGCAAAAAGGTTGTAAAGTAATTAAGTTCGCATGTGTACAGTGAAGCGAACTTAATAAGTTCGCTTAAATCAGTGAAGCGAACTTAATCTACAGTATGGGGTGAAGCGAACTTAAGGGTGAAGCGAACTTATCTTGTTCGCCGAAGGCTTGTTAAGCGAACTTAATCTGAATAAGGGTTGAATCAGGCGAACTTGTCATTCTCTTCGTCTTCCTCAGAACTTAAGCGAACTTGCCCAAAAATTCTCAAAACTTTGAATCTGTGTTGTGAGTGTTATTTTATGGTTGAATCTTGATCAAAATTGAATTGCGAATCAAACAAAGGTATTTTCGTCGATTTTCATCCGCTAAATTGAGTGTATTCGATGGTTTTTAGTCTCGGTTTTTCATCGACTGTTTCAAGGACGTTTTTGACCTAAGTTTTGACCTAAATATAAAATTGATCATCATTTTTGGTTATAATGTGATATTCGATTGATTTTATATGCGTATTTCACGATTTCTATCGATTTGCCGAAGTTTGGAAAATCTGTGTTTGAATTTGAAACGTCTCAAGTTCAGGCGAACTTGTTCCAAGCGAACTTGTTCGAAGAGAACTTGTAAGTTCGCCTCTTGCACTACTAAGCGAACTTATTAAGTTCGCTTAGTGTCAGAAGTGAAAAGGACTTGTGATTTTTTTTTTTTTTGAAATTTTTTTTTTTGTTTGAAATTTTTTTTTTTTTGTTTGTGTGTATTATTAAATGTGTGTTTCATATATGTGTATGTATACTAATGTTTGTTGTGTTGTCCGATATTTTCATAGATGGATCGTCGTGTCGAATATAAGCATAATCAAGTGGCGTTGTTAGATCCTAATATGCCAGAAGCAGTTCATTTTCAAGGCATCATTAATTTTTTGAATCGATCAAGACTGCATGTTGCATTATCTGCGGATCCCTATATTAGCTTGGTGTATATACAACAATTCTGGGATACAGTACATCAAGATAGCGACGTGGAACCACATGTCCTTCGTGCAACAGTAAATAATATCGAGATTGCAATTTCAGAAGAGACGATTCGTGTTGCTCTTGATTTGGGTGGAAATGCTGAAGATCCAATATCTTATCCTAACACTCTTATTATGGGTTGTTTTCAAAGGATGGGTTATCGTGGACGACAAAATGATACACAAGCTCGGAAAGGTGGTTTAGTGGGTGAATGGAGGTATTTTATGCATGTGATTATACAATGCATCTCTCCGCGAAAAGCTGGTACTGATGGATTGAAGATGGCTCTTCAAACAGCAATGGTGGCCTTAACATTGAATAAAAGATTCAATTTTCGTCTTTATTTCTTTCGGGAGATGGTAATGCAGATCAATCCAGCTGAAGGTCAAGGTTTCTTGATGTATCCTCGATTTATTCAAATGATACTCAATCATCTTATTCCGGATCTTCCACAACATGCTATAAGATTGACTTTGACTCCAATGTCAAAACGTATCTTTACCGATTGTACAAAGGTGAAACAGCAGAATGCTGCTTTGATTCCAGTCAATACTCCACTGTTTGGGCACTTAATTAATCCTGATTATGTTGCACCACCTAATGACAACTGGTTTCATCCTAATGAACTTGCTCAAGCTCAAGGCGTTAATGTTCCAGCACAACAACAACAGCAACAACCACAACAACCTGCACAACAACAACAGATACCAGTTCCACAAATACAAGTTCCTGTACAACCTCAAATTCCTATTCCTGAACAAGTTCCTATTCCACAAGCTGCATTTGATATTCCTATTCAGGAACCAGTTCAAGAAGAGGTCGTTCATGACCCTAATCAAGATCTAGGAATAAACATGGATGATTTTGTTGATGATGCTGTGAACTCGCCCATTCATGAACAAGAAGGGAATGTGGTGACAGAAGCTGAGTCTAGTTCAAGCTCAAGTGATACAATATCATTTGATAATGACAGCACTGATTCTGATGAATCTAGGGATTTTATTCCTGGTCATTATGAACGGTTGGCTGCTATTCCTCTGGCTAATGCTGGAAAACGCATTAAATCTCAAGCCAGACGACCACGACGCAAGTCTGTTCGGGATCCTCCTTCCGGATCAGTACTTGGAAAAAGATCTTTGGTCGATGAGAGTTATGACACTGACAGTGACTTTAATCCAGATCCTACACGTCCAAAGTTAATGTCTGCATCGATTGCTGCTGCAAAATCTTCTCAAGGAGTTGAGGATGCAAATTTTGTTGCTTCTCTGATCATTACTCCTCCACGATCTAAGGATCCATCTCCAGTTCATACTCCTGTTCCTCCAGTCATTCCTACTACTTCTAGTCCTTCTATTCCACAATCAACAGCTGGTCCGTCAAAGCCTTTTGATTCTGACAGGATTACTTTCCTTGAATCTCAAGTGCTTTCTCTACAAACACAAGTAAACTCTCTTGTGTCTATTGATTCACAACGGCAGCTGGTGCTTCAGACTCAAGCTCAACAGATTACTGATATGCAAGCAGTAGTGTCCAAACTCGTTCAGCGTCTTGACGCTCAGGGGGAGTTGAGGATACCTGATACTTGTCACACAGAGTCAATTCAAAGACGTGATGATGAAGACAATGATCCTGCTGGAAATATTGAGGGTGATCGTCAATACACTGACGCTAATCCTATATCTAGAGTTCAAGGGGAGTCGACATCACAATCTCTTGAAGGAAACAAAGACAAAGATACTACTGGTACTAATGATGAAGAAATTCTGTTATTAGAATTCTTTCAAGACTCAGAAGAAGAGGAAGCTGAAAAGATTGAATGTCTTGATGACATTGACGATTTATTCAATGACATGGACGAAGATATGTCAGATACTGAGATTGAAGAAGGAGAAATAGTAGAGATTGAAATAGAGAAAGATAAAGACAGTGTTACCTATGAAGGTTGTGACGGTCTTAAGGTGCCGTATAACTTCATCCAAGAGGATGTTGTTCCTGAGTTCTCTTATGACGGAATAACTGACTCTATGGACTCTATTGAAGACGTCACACTACCTGATGATACAGCCGAGTCAAAGATGGATACTGATGATGAGAATCTTCAATTCAATAAGGGTGCTGAAACTGAAACTACTCACACTGAGTCTCCGAAGATTAATGAAGAACCTGTGATGTACAGAGATACAGGGATGACACGAGAACAGTGGAGAGAAGTTGTAAACAGTTGGATGAAGGTGCTACCCAAGTCTCCAGCACAACCTACTCAGAAAGAGAAATATGTGAATAAAGAGCAGTGTGTATGAAGGATCATAAGTTGGTTCTATGATGGTGAATCAAAAATATTTTCAATCAAACGATCTAATGGTGTTCAATACTTAAAGCCAAGGATCAAATATTTCAATACCTTGCCGAGGTGTGAAATTAATGGTCTAGCTTCAAAGCCACTCATAAATAGATCGAAGAATGGTTTGGCTGATGTGATAGCAAACCTGATAAAGAAAGAAGGTAGTTCGGGTAAGTATGAACGGATGAAACCACAGAAGGGAAAGAGAGTGAAGAACACAGATCTTAAGACTGGGAAAGTAACCTGGAGATACAAGTATAGATCAGTGCGTGCTATACACAAGATACCATTAAAGAATATTCCCCAAGACTTTCTTGGGAATATGAAATGGTGGTATGTTGATGTTAATACTGGTGAAGCAAGGGTTGAAGATAAAGATAATAAGGTCATTGTGTGTTTCTATGATGCAATGAATCTTATTAATTTTTCAAAGAAAGATCAGAGGACGCTGCGAAAGAATGAGATCATGTATACTGAGGAATGGAGAGAACAAGGTCTACAGTACAAAAGAGTTTTGGAGATATGCAGAAGATACGGTGTGCATGCTGGCAGCAGACTACCGGATAACTGGAAGAGTTCAAGATAAAGACTGAAGACAGAAGATCAAGCTATTGTCAAGGGAGAGTCTGTTAGGACATAGATTTGTAATGACAAAAGCTTGTAATAGTTAGATTTAATGTCTTTGTGTTTTTGATATGTAATTGTTTAAAGTTGCTAAGTGTTTTTACTAGTGAGCCTAGAGGCGAACTTGTTAAGTTCGCTTGGTCTATCAGAGGCGAACTTAATAAGTTCGCTTAGGTCTAACTGAGGGGAACTTGTTAAGTTCGCTTAGTCTGTTTCAGGCGAACTTAATAAGTTCGCTTACAGCAGGTTAGTTTCTATATATATGTGTTTACAGAGTCATTATACAATAGAACAGAACAGAGAGAATCGAGAGAGAGATTTGTCTGACTGAGTCTGTAAACCATTGTGAATCTGAATATATTTGAGAAGTTTATTTACGCGTGTTGTTTGAATTGTCGGTTAGTATACAAACGTTAACACGAAGGATTCCGCACTTCGTGTTATAGCAACGTCATATCACGAGTTCGATCAGTAGTTGAGTTACCTGGACCTACAGGAGAGGGGAGGGAGACCAAAATTAGGTTTAGGGTTGTAAAATAGGCTTATGGGTTAAGGTGAAATTTATAGTATGGGTTTAGGGCTTTCTCTTGCAAGGCTTGGGCTTTTTATAAAAGTTTTGGGCTTTTAAATATATATTATCTTAAAAAGATGAGATTTTATGTCCATAATATAAAATCTGTTAAATTTGTAGAGTCTCAATTAAATTTGTCGGTACATATCGCGTATCCGCTAGACAACGTTAAAAATGAAAGTTTCTCTAAAAATTCCCGAAAAATTAATCTAAGTATGAAATAATAAATCACAGTATTACATGTAATTTATACACACCAAGTACTAGTTCTATAATTCACCAACGTTCGTGTGACAGGACGCGTGTGTGATATGAAAATCCTCCGGATTACCGATGCATGAATTGAAATGAAATTAAAGGAATGAACTTTGCTATATGTGATATGTACTTAATTGCTCTGTAATTAAGGATGATACATGGGTAACTATGCGTAATCAGGTAATAGTCAGGTATGGATATTGACCTGAATTTGCCGGGTGTCACACATACAGATCCTGGTCCTTGGGCACAAATTCATTGTTCGCATTCAGAACCATGGGAATAGTGGGTCTCTTCTCAATCGACTTCCACACAGATGCATCATTAAACCTGGCAAAATTATCATACCTATACCTCCAGTTATCAAAGTCATCAGCATTGAGTCTGGGAGGTCGATTGATAGTACCAATCTCATTATCCATAGTGGCAGTGAGATTTTGAGCATTCATACTTCAAATTTGAACGAAAACAACACGAGATCACAAAAATCAAAAAGTAATCGCCCAAAAGTACTCGGGCGAGAACTTTGGATTTGCGAGAACTTTTGAACAAATGAGAATTTGAAATAACTGATTACTTTGAGTAGCCGTGAACTTTAAAGCCGATAAGTAATAAAATCCGTGAACTTCAAGAACAGATTAAGAGAAAATCGATTACCTTCCACACGAGTACTTCAGACTGAACACTTCAAAGATCTCAGAGGATCGTCTACCAAGAACTTTATCCGAGTACTAAAATGATTACTCAGCCGATTACTTCTAACTTGTTCCAAAAACACTTCTAACAACCTAGAACAATCTCCCAATTGATCAAACACCAGAAAATATCAAGAACAGTGCCTGGTTCTTCAATAAAATCGACAGAACAATGGTCCAAAAGCGATGAATCTGTCCAGAAACACTTCAAAAACACCTAAGTCAGTTAAACAATTGAAAAACAGTAACTTTGATACCTCACGAGTCAGCGAATTCCATTGTAAGCTTCACCAAAAGAGCGCTATGGCTCTGATAACAATTGTAAGGTCCGGATTCCTAAGGATCTTCAATGATCAGATTAAACGACGTGTTGAAACTGGCGGGAACAGAAACGACACGTGACTAGTAGGTAAACAAAGAGAACGAGCTTACAATAATTGTCAAACGATTGTATATTACTTAATATTACTCCTGATTACAGTACAAAACGTTCAACCACTCGTCTAACCCGAATACTGATACAAAACAACCTATTTATAGCTAAACAAGAAGTATTCGGTTTTACTACGGGCCTGGGCTTACCGAGAACTTCTAGTACTCGGCCCACCAAAGTACTCGGGACGAGAACTTTACAAAATGAAGTTCTCGCAAGCTTCTAACTATCTGTATTCGATCTTCTGAACAATATAGTGATTCTTTGATGCCTCAACCTATTAGGTTTAGTCCTTGCAAAATTTAATAAGGAGTCTTTTTATAATAGGTAGAAGCTATAGCAAAAATATGGGAATTTTTCGAGGTCAATATGTCAAAGTCATATTTTGAGTTGAAAACCCGGTTTTTAAATGCTGTAAGTTTATATTTAAGCTGCATGTGACTATACCAAGCTTATTTAAGTCATCCAACCTTAAAAATATATGTTATATAATAAAATAAAAGTACATCTAAAAAGTTTTTAGGTGTTTGACAAGTTAGTGAAAAAGTTTGTCACACCCCGACCGATGGCGGAATCATCGAGGCGGACAATAGAATGATTGTTCAAAAGCACATGGTAACTAAAATGTTGCATAATTCATTATTTAAATTTAAAGACAACAAGGTCCAAATACAATACATTTCAAGTAACCTAGTCTAGTTCAAAACATTGATTTATTTAACTAGGTTCATAGTTCCTAAGTGGAGAAATCTTCGGCAAGCAGTCACATATCCAAACCTGAAACATTATTTAAATCAAGTGTCAACTAAAAAGTTGGTGAGTACATAGGTTTAGTAATTCCGGTAAATAGTAGTGTAAATCGTTTTGCAACTCATTGTTTATCTTGTTAAACATAGTATATGTTGTATCATTTATTTAATCACAATTCAAACCGAGTTTGACGCGCTTGAACAGAGCACAACAGCTAAGTCCGGTATGTTTGAATATAGTTACCCACTATATCCGATATGTTTGAATATAACACGCGGTTATATCCGAGTATGCAGTAATAAACACCCTAACCGGGTGGGCTGGTCAGGCACAATAGATCTATCAATATTACAGTTGGTTGTCTTGTGTTTAAATGTATGAACATCCAAAGAATAAGCATATAGTCTCATGTATAACACGTATACACAATGTGAGTAGCATGTATAATGTTTCACCCCAAAACGTATGAAAATGTAAAATAGGGGCTATGTAACTCACCTTGCAAGCGGGTATTTTTCCACGCGTGTAGGTGATAAGTATGTGGAAGCCTAAGCACGTTGATACCCTATGTAGACAAATGGGTATTATTGTATGCGTATAGGTGTGTATTTGTATTTAAATGTATATATGCTTTAATATAATTTTCCTTAATATTTATTTGTATAAAGTATGGAAATAGAACGATAATGGTTTTTGTAAAACTTTAATTTATAAGGATATATATATATATATTGTTTTAAACAAGTATTATTATATTTAATGTATTTATATAATAATAACAAATAAAAGAAAAGTCTTTATTTGACTAATTATGTTTTAAAATTTATTTAAACAAGTTTATTAAAAATATTGCTAGGTTCATATAAAAAAATGAGACATTTTATATATTAAATGTATTTTAATAAGTTTATAAAAATGTTACAAGATTTATAAAAACATAGGACATTTTATATATAAAAATGTAATTAAATAAGTGTAAAAAAAATATTACAAGATTTATAAAAGTATGGGATATTTTATATATAAGAAAATGTATTTAAATAATATTACAAGATTTATAAAAGTGGAATAGTTTATAGATAAAAAGATTGTTTAATCGATTTCAAAATAAATAAACGATCAAACCGACTCGTTTTAGTCTTTAGTGTAATAAAATAATATTAAAATAAGTTAAGAAAATAAAATAAAATAAAAAGAATGATAACAGAAACAAAATGGGGTTGGGCCGGAGGCCAGAAGACTCGAACCCGCGACCTCTGCCTCGGACACAAACACGCATAACCAGCCGGGCTACTGCCCATCGCTGGTTATGGGAGAGACGAAGCCAGAGAAGCCTTTATCGGCTGTCGAGGTGTAGAGAAACAGTCTGGTCGGGTGTCGCCGGAAAAGCCTTTACCCGCCGGTCCTTTGGAGGGGGTGACCGGATAAAAGATTCGCGAATTGACAATTTTAGTCCCTGGAGTTTGGTTTAACTCAAAATAACCCTTAGAATAATTACGGATGGGTCCCTGCAGTTTAAATTGACCAGAAATAGCCCCTCAAACGATTTTAGTTTTAAATCCTTTTAGTTGGTTTAATTACAATACAACCCCTGAACTTTTATTTAATAATTTCTTTTAAATCAAATAAATTTAGAAATGTTTTTATAAACTTATTTTATTATTATTTAAATAATAATTTTTATAAAAGTTATTAATCTTATTACAATAGGTTGTATTATGAAATATGCAACTTTTTAAATGTTGATTTTTATATAAAATTTTATATATAAAACTCTAATTAATTTAAATCCATAATATAAAATACCTATTTGTATAGAAAACAAATAAAATTCTTATACTTTTTCTAAATAGAGAATGATTACACGAAAATTTTAATACAAGTACGAGAACGAAAAATCCGAAACGTCACAGTCTCCCCAAGTTAGAGGAATTTCGCCCCGAAATTCAACTAGTGGAGGCTATGAAAAGAGATGTGGATACTTGGTCTTCATTTGGTCTTCACGTTCCCAAGTGAACTCGGGTCCACGTTTAGACTCCCAACGGACCTTGACAATGGGGATGCGGCTACGCTTGAGTTTCTTGACTTCTCGGTCCATGATTTCCACGGGTTTCTCAACAAAGTGCATTTTCTCGTCAATGCGCACTTCGTCAAGAGGGATGTGGAGATTTTCATCGTCTAGACACTTTTTCAAATTTGATACATGAAAGGTCGGATGAACGTTGCTGAGTTCTGAAGGAAGGTCGAGTTTGTAGGCCACTTTTCCTACCCTCTCGAGTATCTTGAATGGGCCCACATATCGAGGTGAAAGTTTTCCTTTCTTTCCAAATCGGACTACGCCTTTCCAAGGTGATACCCTTAGAAGAACCATATCTCCAACTTGAAATTCCAAGGGTTTTCGTCGTCTATCGGCATAGCTCTTTTGTCGACTCCTTGCTACTCGAATGTTGTCACGGATAAGAAAGATTTTATCGGTGGTCTTTTGGATAAGCTCGGGATCGGTGATTTGTGCTTCACCAATTTCGTTCCAACAAATCGGTGAACGACATTTTCGTCCATAAAGAGCTTCAAACGGTGCCATGTTGATTCTTGTGTGGTAGCTGTTGTTGTAGGAAAATTCGATCAGTGGTTGGTGAGAATTCCAATTGCCACCAAAGTCAATGACACAAGCTCTAAGCATATCCTCGAGAGTTTGGATTGTTCGCTCGGTTTGTCCATCGGTTTGAGGATGGTAAGCCGTACTTAGATCCAAGCGAGTACCAAGCGCAGATTGTAATGATTGCCAAAATCGGGAAGTAAAACGCGAATCTCGATCGGAGATGATGTTCACAGGGATTCCGTGACGACTCACAATTTCATCAATGTAGATCCGAGCCAATTTCTCGACTCGATAGTCCTCATGAATAGGCAAGAAATGAGCAGACTTTGTAAGTCGGTCGATAATAACCCAGATGCTATCGTGCCCACTAGAAGTGCGTGGGAGTTTGGTGATGAAGTCCATAGCAAGGTTCTCCCACTTCCACACGGGAATTTCCGGTTGTTCGAGGAGTCCGGAAGGCTTCTGGTGTTCGGCCTTTACTTTAGAACAAGTTAAGCATTTTGCCACAAAGAGGGCGATATCCTTTTTCATGCCGGGCCACCAATATTGCTGACGAAGACCCATGTACATCTTATTAGCTCCGGGATGTACCGAATATCGAGTTTTGTGGGACTCGTTCATCAAAAATATACGAAGGTCGTCGCGATAGGGAACCCAGATACGGTCCAAGTAATACAATAGACCGTTGGCTTTGGTTTCTAGCAAGAGTTCTACGCCACATGCCATCTCTTGATACATGTTTCCCTCGGTAACCGAGGTGTGTTGTGCTTGGAGAATGCGGGCTTGGATATCGTTATGAATACGAACACTATGAAGCATGATACGTTCTTTACGACTCAATGCGTCGGCTACAACATTTGCTTTGCCGGGGTGGTAGCGAATCTCGCAGTTGTAGTCGTTAAGAAGTTCAACCCATCGTCGTTGCCTCATATTAAGCTCTTTTTGATTGAAAATATGTTGGAGACTTTTGTGGTCGGTGAAAACCACGCATTTGGTGCCATAAAGATAGTGTCTCCAAATTTTCAAGGCGAAAACGATAGCACCAAGCTCGAGATCATGGGTCGTATAGTTCTTCTCATGGATTTTGAGCTGACGTGATGCGTATGCAATTACTTGGCCACGTTGCATTAGAACACAACCAAGACCTTGGTTGGATGCATCACAATAAACGACAAAGTCGTCATTACCAATAGGAAGAGTTAAAATAGGAGCATTGCATAGCTTGTGCTTGAGAGTTTGAAAAGCTTCCTCTTGCTTGGGTCCCCACTCGTAAGATTTACCTTTATGAGTCAAGGCAGTGAGCGGGACTGCAATCTTGGAGAAATTTGAGATGAAGCGACGATAGTAACCTGCTAGTCCAAGGAATGAACGAATCTCGGTAGGAGTCTTAGGAGTACTCCAATTCTTTACCGCTTCGATTTTTGCCGGGTCCACATGAATCCCTTTATCGTTGACTATGTGTCCCAAAAACTGAACCTCCTTTAGCCAGAATTCACACTTGGAGAACTTGGCGTATAGTCGTTCTTTCTTCAAGAGCTCCAAAATCAAACGAAGATGTTGTTCATGCTCTGCTTTCGTTTTGGAATAGATGAGAATGTCGTCAATGAAAACGATCACGAACTTGTCCAAATAAGGTTTGCATACACGGTTCATGAGGTCCATGAAGACCGCAGGTGCATTAGTCAAACCGAATGGCATGACCATGAACTCGTAGTGACCGTACCTAGTCCGAAAGGCAGTCTTCGGAATGTATTCATCGAGAACACGAAGTTGATGGTACCCGGAACGAAGGTCAATCTTGGAGAAACATGTTGAACCTTGAAGCTGATCGAAAAGATCGTCGATACGGGGTAAAGGATAACGGTTCCTAATTGTAAGCTTGTTGAGTTCACGATAATCGATGCACATTCGAAACGATCCATCCTTTTTCTTTACGAACAGTACGGGAGCACCCCAAGGTGAATGGCTCGGGCGGATGAATCCTTTGGATTAGAGTTCTTGTAATTGACTTGCAAGCTCTTGCATCTCGGAAGGTGCAAGACGATAGGGGGCTTTTGCCACAGGAGTTGCCTCGGGCACAAGGTCGATACGAAACTCCACTTGTCTAGGGGGAGGAAGACCAGGTAAATCCTCGGGGAATACCTCGGGGAAAATCTCAGATGATTGGAATGTCTTGCAATTTCTTACCCTTGTCTTTCGTGTCAACTATGTAGAAGGCAACGTACTTTTTCCGCAAGTACTTTTGTGCCAATGTGCAAGACATGATTTGAAGACCACGACATGGTTTTTCACCGAACATAACTATCGTGTCGCCCGAAGAGAGAGGTATACGAATACACTTTTCGTAGCAAATAACCTCGGCATGGTGCTTGGATAACCAGTCCATGCCAATTATAATATCAGAGCTTCCCAATTGCATTGGAAGGAGATCAACAGAGAATTTGTGATTATTAAGCTCGAGATTGCAGTCGCGGATAACAGAATTTATAGTAATAGATTTTCCGTTTGCTATCTCCACGGAATAAGAATTGTCAAGTTTCTTTCTTTGTTTAGCAAGTCGGGATTCAAAGGTAAGAGATACAAAACTCCTATCGGCACCGGTATCAAACAAAATGGATGCATAATGATTGTTTACGAGGAACGTACCGTTTACCACGTCGTTGTTTGCTTGAGCCTCATTAGCGTTTATGTTAAACGCTCGTCCTTGAGGACCATCTTGATGATGCAGTTTTGGGCATCGGTCACGAAAATGGTTTGGGTCTCCACATTCGTAACATGCCCGACCATTGAGAGGTGCTGGATAGATGGGACGGTTGGCTGGAGCGGCTTGATGGACGGGAGGACGAGTACGGCAAGTAGTGACCACATGTCCATATTGCCCGCAGCTTGAGCACAATCGGCTTGGTAGATTGGCAGGATGATGGTACTTGTAGGTCTGGCATTGGGGATTCAGGCCCTGATAAGTTTTTGGGTTTTGACCCAAAGGGGCCGCTTGAATAGCAGGTACAGCGGGAGTTACGGCTGCGAAGTTCCAACCCTTTCGTTTCTTGTTGCGGTTAGAAGACTCGGGTTTTACATTTTTGACGGCCGCAAGAGTAGAAACAACCTTCTTGGAACCCTTTCTTGTTAAGGTTCCGGCTTTGACATGGTTGTCGGATAGTGTAGCAGCTAGACGGATAGCAGCTTAAAGTGTAGGAGGGTTGCTTCCTAGCACAACATTTTGAATTTGCATAGGCGGGCCGCCTATGTATTTTTCAATCCCCCGAGCAAGGGGAGTGATCATATGAGGCACCAGCAGACTTAGCTCTTGAAACCGGGTGGTGTAGGCCAGATTATCCCCACTGTCTTGGGCAAGATCCCAAAACTCAGCCTCGAGCTTCCTTATTTCATTCCGAGGACAGAATTCATCAGTTATGGTCTTCTTCAGATCATCCCATGATAAGGATGTAGCAACCTCAGCACCACGGGTACTTTCTCACCGTTCCACCAGGTGAGGGCTCTCTTTTGGAGTACACTTGTGGCATAACGAACCCGAAGATTATCGGGACAGTCGCTGTTTAAGAACGTGCTTTCCATGCTTTCAAACCATTGAAGTAGGCCGGTAGCACCTTCAGTCCCGAAGAATTTTGTAGGATTGCACGAGTTAAAGTGCTTAAACATGCAGTGAGGCGGGTTGGTACCACCGTTTCCTTGGATGTTGTGAGACCCATCACTGTTGTTATTGGCTTGGGTCATTTGCCCCACCAGTTGGGCAAGGAGAGTAGCAAGATCCGGGTTGGAAGTGGTAGAGTTTGCACGTCAAGGAGGCATTCTAACACCAAAAGACAATGATATTTTAGATAGGATGGATATATATGAGTTATAGCGGGAAATAATGTAAGCAGAAAAACGAGATTCATCATGACACGTGCCAGGGCATGTGTATTTATTCAAAGTTGATGGGGGGGGGGGGGGGGAAAGCTAAGCCATCTATTCCGGATAGAACATGATGTTATAGATCATTATTTGCGTAATAGGAATTGCCGGGACTTGCATGCACTACAAATCGTTATTACGTGTGCACCCGTAATAATGATTTGCTTTGCATGTTCGTCTAGTTCTTCCTATCTTGCTATAATGTCCCCAAATTTTGAGTTTAAGTTCGGATCGTATCCTTGCGAATACATTGACTTATCAACTTTAAATAATTCCTCAAAACTTTCAAAGAGACATGCTTTAGCCTATAGGTAAACACTCACTTCAGGAATTCCTAGGAAAGCATACGGGTCCGTTTATTTGGATTTATACGAAATGCTTTCCTAGACAGAAAACCCAATGTACAAGTGTCACCCTTCCAGATTTCACGTGTCCTTTACTGGTTTCAATAAATTAAGTCGTTGACGAGATTTTCAAGATTTTAATAGAATTGAGAGTTTATGTGTATAAAATGTGTAGGAATGTTGCAATTAATATGGATTAGGAAAGAGTATGGATAAGGATGGGTAGTGTATTTCGTTGCAGCAAAGTGGTTTGATTCCCCACATATGATGCAAGTTTGTTGAGGTTTCTGCATCTTCACTCTTTGAGGGGATAGAGATTCTCTGAACTTTGTTGCCTTTGCATTATAGCTTCTCACCTGTTTGTTTCTTTGGTGTTCACGGTAGTGAAAGCAGGTGCTGGCAGTGTGATTGTATTTGCCACACACAAAGCATCATACTGCTATCTTGTCCATGTGAGAGTCCACATAGTTCTTATTTTGAAACAAATCTTTGAAGTTCCAGGGATGAGCTTTGTTATGTTCAAATGTGGCTTCTTCTAGTGTCCTTTGAACATATGGACCTTTTTCTCCAGGAGTATGAGAAACATCAAACGCCTTTGACTTTGACTGAGATTTGGGGTTGGTGAAACCTGATGTCTCTCCCTTTTCAATGATTAGCTTTCTTCCACCTGGAGGATAGCTAATCTTGATTTGTTTGAATGGAATGGTAGAGGTAACAACAGGACAACCGGCTCAAGAGAGAGGAGCAGATGGGACTGTACTAGTTTCACAGTGGTCTGAGCAGGTTGACTCAGATTCTGAAGAGGTGGAGCAGTCTTCCACAAAACATGCATCCATTGAAGGATCAATGTTTCGGTTTGCTATGTCAAGGTTTGCAGTGTTGAAGCTTGGTTGGTAAATGGCAACATAATCAGCAGGTGGAGGAACTGTCTGGTACTCGTCACTATGATATCCAAGTCCAGTTTTTACCCTTTCATGGACTTGAATATCTAACAATCTTTGTAACTTTTTAGATGAAAATTCATATTTTTCAACATGTACTTTCTGTTCAGCCAGTTCAGCTCTGGTAGCTTTAAGTTTTACTAATAGATCATTAATCCGAGTTTCTAGATTGGTTTGTTCATGTTTTAATGAAGAAATCTCTTTCTTAAGGCAGTTAATTTTTTCTTTGTAAGTATCTTCGACCTTTTTGAATTCAGACTTCATTTGATGAAACTCTTCATTTTGATCTATTAGATTTTGGTTATGCTTTCTATACCCTAAAACTTTGTCAATGCAAGCTTGAGAGCAAAGATGTTCAAATACCTGAGGTGGTATCTCTGCATTGTCTACAATAAGTGCTTGGTTAGAGGCAGGAACGTCTTCATATTGAAAACTCCAGTCAAAGTCTGAAGTTCCAACATTTGCACAGGCTGCAGTTTGTGCTGGAGGAGTTCCTTGCTGCTGCTGCTGCATGGGCTGACCTTGGTAAGCTTGTCTTTGATGGCTGGCACCATGATTGGCTTTAGGTGCCTTGCACTCCCTAGCAAAGTGACCCATTTGGTTACAGTTGTAACATCGGATCTTGCTTTTATCAAGCCCAACTCTGGTGTTTGAGTTGTTGCTTGGAACTGACCTCCCGGTTCTAGAATAAAACCTTTTTGCTCTGAGGGAGAGCATGGCATATGAGTGCTGAATATCCATTTCTTCAAGATCATCAGGATGAAAGCATTCCAGATCCTCCTTTATGAAGTACATGCTGCTTGAGTTGTCAGAGACAAAAGCAGTAGAGGTTGGCTGTTGAGGAGGTGCCTCAAGAAGAAATGCTGATGAGTTGGATTGTGAAGCAGTTGGTGTTTGAGGATGAGTAACAATGGGAGGATAGTAGTTGCTTGCACTAGGACCAGAATGATCAGAGTGAAGCGCTGAGGTGGTGGTGGAGGAAGTGGTAGCTGATTGATAACTGGAGCTCCTTTCTTTAGCTTGAATCATTTCTAATTCATAGGTTTTGAGCATGCCAAAGAGCTCAGTCATCTGAAGAGTCTTCAGATTCTCTGTTCTTCTGATGGACACTGTATATAATGTCCAACAACTGGGAAGAGATCTTATGAACTTCTTGAGAATGTCTTCATTCTCCAAATTTACCTTGGAGCACTGCAGTTCTCCAACCAGGTACGTGTACCTGTTATATAAAACTGTTAGTGACTCACCTTATTTCCAGACGAAGTTTTCATACTGTTGCTTGAGAATGTCACGTCTGTTCTCCTTGACCTCCTCAGATCCAGCAAACATCTTTTCCAGGGCTCCCCATAATGCCTTTGCAGTTTTGTGAGCCTTGAAATTGTGAAAAACTTCATTTGGAAGGCACATTTGGATAGCTCCTAATGCCTTGAAGTCCACTTCCATTTTCTTGATGTCTTCTTCAGAATACTTGGAGGGTTCCTTAGGAACTAGTGGTCCTCCGGAGTCAGCAGAGGCCACCATGGGAACATAAGGTCCATCCCTTATGGATTTCCACATTCCGTATTCATGGTAGCAGAAGATGGTTTCCATACGGTTCTTCCACATATCATAGTCCTCCCCAGACACCAATCTCGGTGGTCGGTTGATGCTGCCGATGTCTTCAGATCCGTGACTTTGTGCCATTTTTCTTTTGTGTGACTTGATCAAGAATAGAGTTTTGAATAGAATCAGAAAGTGATTAAACAAATGTTGGTTTGTTTAATCTTGAGCCAAAGCTCTGATACCACTTGTAGGATCGTAAGATTACAAGGTGATTCTATTCTAGTTGATATTGGCGGAAACAATAACAACCAACAAAGTAAACAAGTAAACAGCAAGAATACTGATAAATGCACTGTTGTATTAAAATTCTGAGATTACAAGTTTACAAGTAAAACACTATCAAGAAGCACTATGAAAGCACAGCAAGCAGTTAAAAGACACACTTACTATGAAGTGTTTACACAGTATTTATAGTAACTTAGAATCAAGACAGACCCTTGATTCTAAGGATCAGATCTAACACAAGTCGTTGATCTTGTTTATTAATCTAAATTACACGCAAAGGCTAATCTAGTTAACTTTACTGAAACGTCTTCTTAGGCATCATTGTTTGCATGCTTGGAGAAGCGCGTTATTGTCCTTTATTGGTTGCACCACTGAGGTTCCTTCTGCTTGGAGTGTGGCAGTAGCTTTTACAGAAAGGTGTCAGAGGCGCTTCACATGGATAGTCAGCTGCATCGTTTGGTCTACAGTTAATAAGGCTATCAGCAGCAGAGATGAGAATAATGCTGCTGATAAGCCCATCAGCAGCAACAAGTGTTGAATGCTGCTGATAAGCCTATCAGCAGCAACTTGTGTTGAATGCTGCTGATAAGCCTATCAGCAGCAATAAGTGTTGAATGCTGCTGATAAGCCTATCAACAGCAACTTGTGTTGAATGCTGCTGATAAGCCTATCAGCAGCAACAAGTGTTGAATGCTGCTGATAAGCCTATCAGCAGCCATATGTGATGAATGCTGCTGATAAGCCTATCAGCAGCATTTGTGATTAGAAGAATTTTGGTTGCATCAGTCTAGGGGGAGTTTGTAGAACCAAAGACTGATTGCTACCAAATTATTCTAAGTACAAATGCTGCTGATAGGCTTATCAGCAGCATTCATCACATATGGCTGCTGATAGGCTTATCAGCATCATTCAACACTTGTTGCTGCTGATAGGCTTATCAGCAGCATTCAACACAAGTTGCTGCTGATAGGCTTATCAGCAGCATTCAACATTTGTTGCTGCTGATAGTCTTATCAGCAGCATTTAACACAAGTTGCTGCTGATAGGCTTATCAGCAGCATTCAACACTTGTTGCTGCTGATGGGCTTATCAGCAGCATTATTCTCATCTCTGCTGCTGATAGCCTTACTAACTGAAGACCAAACGATGCAGCTGACTATCCATGTGAAGCGCCTCTGACACCTTTCTGTAAAAGCTACTGCCACACTCCAAGCAGAAGGAACCTCAGTGGTGCAACCAATAAAGGACAATAACGCGCTTCTCCAAGCATGCAAACAATGATGCCTAAGAAGACGTTTCAGTAAAGTTAACTAGATTAGCCCTTGCGTGTAATTTAGATTAATAAACAAGATCAACGGCTTGTGTTAGATCTGATCCTTAGAATCAAGGGTCTGTCTTGATTCTAAGTTACTATAAATACTGTGTAAACACTTCATAGTAAGTGTGTCTTTTAAGTGCTTGCTGTGCTTTCATAGTGCTTCTTGATAGTGTTTTACTTCTAAACTTGTAATCTCAGAAGTTTAATACAACAGTGCATTTATCAGTATTCTTGCTGTTTACTTGTTTACTTTGTTGGCTGTTATTGTTTCCGCCAATATCAACTAGAATAGAATCACCTTGTAATCTTACGATCCTACAAGTTTGTTTATCAAATATGTATGTAAAGTATGTATCATGTATCAAAGTCTTGTATGTATGTGTATAAGTCTCATGTACCAAACTCGGGAAAATTCAAATAATACCTAACTACAAATAATTCACATAGCAATTTATCATTTAGCACATAACACATAAAAGGGAGTCCTAGGGTTATAGTCTAGGTCATTGTGTCTAATAACCTAATTCCCTATAACCATGGCTCTGATACCAATCTGCCACACCCCGACCGATGGCGAAATCATCGAGGCGGACAATAGAATGATTGTTCAAAAGCACATGGTAACTAAAAGGTTGCATAATTCATTAATTAAATTTAAAGACAACAAGGTCCAAATACAATACATTTCAAGTAACCTAGTCTAGTTCAAAACATTGATTTATTTAACTAGGTCCATAGTTCCTAAGTGGAGAAATCTTCGGCAAGCAGTCACATATCCAAACCTGAAACATTATTTAAATCAAGTGTCAACTAAAAAGTTGGTGAGTACATAGGTTTAGTAATTCCGGTAAACAGTAGTGTTAATCGTTTTGCAACTCATTGTTTATCTTGTTAAACATAGTATATGATGTATCATTTATTTAATCACAATTCAAACCGAGTTTGACGCGCTTGAACAGAGCACAACAGCTAAGTCCGGTATGTTTGAATATAGTTACACACTATATCCGATATGTTTGAATATAACACGCGGTTATATCCGAGTATGCAGTAATAAACACCCTAACCGGGTGGGCTGGTCAGGCACAATAGATCTATCAATATTACAGTTGGTTGTCTTGTGTTTAAATGTATGAACATCCAAAGAATAAGCATATAGTCTCATGTATAACACGTATAAACAATGTGAGTAGCATGTATAATGTTTGACCCCAAAACGTATGAAAATGTAAAATAGGGGTTATGTAACTCACCTTGCAAGCGGGTATTTTTCCACGCGTGTAGGTGATAAGTATGTGGAAGCCTAAGCACGTTGATACCCTATGTAGACAAATGGGTATTATTGTATGCGTATAGGTGTGTATTTGTATTTAAATATATATAGGCTTTAATATAATTTTCCTTAATATTTATTTGTATAAAGTATGGAAATAGAATGATAATGGTTTTTGTAAAACTTTAATTTATAAGGATATATATATATATATTGTTTTAAACAAGTATTATTATATTTAATGTATTTATATAATAATAACAAATAAAAGAAAAGTCTTTATTTGACTAATTATGTTGATATTTAAAATTTATTTAAACAAATTTAATAAAAATATTGCTAGGTTCATATAAAAAAATGAGACATTTTATATATTAAATGTATTTTAATAAGTTTATAAAAATGTTACAAGAATTATAAAAATATAAGACATTTTATATATAAAAATGTAATTAAATAAGTTTATAAAAAATATTACAAGATTTATAAAAGTATGGGATATTTTATATATAAGAAAATGTATTTAAATAATATTACAAGATTTATAAAAATGGAATAGTTTATAGATAAAAAGATTGTTTAATCGATTTCAAAATAAACGAACGATCAAACCGACTCGTTTTAGTCTTTAGTGTAATAAAATAATATTAAAATAAGTTAAGAAAATTAAATAAAATAAATAGAATGATAACAGAAACAAAATGGGGTTGGGCCGGAGGCCAGAAGACTCGAACCCGCGACCTCTGCCTCGGACACAAACATGCATAACCAGCCGGGCTACTGCCCATCGCTGGTTATGTGTGTAACGGGTAAATTAAATACACAACAGCAAGACAGGTCGCTGGTTCTCGGTGACCGGAAAACCGTGTCCGAGGACACTGGGTTTGCTGGTTATGGGAGAGACGAAGAGAAGCCTTTATCGGCTGTCGAGGTGCAGAGAAACAGTCTGGTCGGGTGTCGCCGGAAAAGCCTTTACCCGCCGGTCCTTTGGAGGGGGTGACCGGATAAACGATTCACGAATTGACAATTTTAGTCCCTGGAGTTTGGTTTAACTCAAAATAACCCTTAGAATAATTACGGATGGGTCCCTGCAGTTTAAATTGACCAGAAATAGCCCCTCAAACGATTTTAGTTTTAAATCCTTTTAGTTGGTTTAATTACAATACAACCCCTGAACTTTTATTTAATTAAATTAATTTAATTTCTTTTAAATCAAATAAATTTAGAAATGTTTTTATAAACTTATTTTATTATTATTTAAATAATAATTTTTATAAAAGTTATTAATCTTGTTACAATAGGTTGTATTATGAAATATGTAACTTTTTAAATGTAGATTTTTATATAAAATTTTATATATAAAACTCTAATTAATTTAAATCCATAATATAAAATACCTATTTGTATAGAAAACAAATAAAATTCTTATACTTTTTCTAAATAGAGAATGATTACACGAAAATTTTAATACAAGTACGAGAACGAAAAATCCGAAACGTCACAAAGTTACCACATGATGCATGGTTTTAAATTAATTCATGACATCTTGTGGTAATGTCTTGTTATAATAACTTGAAAGACTTGATTTTTGTGTTTATCCAAACTATATTATGTCCGTATAGGTTATTGATGATGTAAGAACAAATAACATGAAAAGTAAAGTGCATATAAGGTAAGTACATGAATTTAAATGGACTAGTTCTTGAATGTTAAAGATATGTTTATGGTTTGGCTCTAGCCATAGATTACCACTTGTTTACAAAAGTATGATGGTATCATAACACCCATAAACCTTTTTTTTTTATCAAGATCAAGATCTAGAGAAGTATAAAGTAAAAATATAAAGTGTATAGACTAGTTCTTTGATTTTGAAGGTATGTTTATGGTTTGGCTTTTAGCCATAGATTACCACTTGTTTACACAAGTAAGATGGTATTATGCAACCCATAAACCTTTTTGTTATCAAAGATCAAGATTTATAATGGAAGAAAAGTGCTTACAAGTTTGCAAGAACTCCAAGGCTTTTTGGTGATTGTTCTTGGCACCATTTGGCCGAGATTATCAAGAGGGGAGAGAAGTGAGAGTGTTTTTGATTTGGTTCAAGAGAAAATGAAGGTTTTGAGCTAGTATTTATAGTGAAAAGTTGGTGTGGTTTGGGCATTATTTTATAGTATTTCTAGATTGCCTTAGGATAAGTTTTATAAAAAATGGAGGTTGTGTGTGTTGGTATCTTTGGCCGTAAAAAGGAGAGTGGGAGGGAGGAGTGTTTAGTGAGATTTGTTAGATGGTGAAATGATGATGTTTGTGTAGGTGGTTTTGTACAAGATTTTATAAAATGGTAGGTTTTTATAAAACTGGGGATATTTTATAAATGTTGTAAGAATTTTAGTCTTGCGTAAGTGTTTATATATATATATATATATATATATGTATATATATATATATATATACATATATTATAAGAAAACTCATTTTAATGAGAGAACTACAGAACTCCTCATTAAAAGCAAAAAAAATAATAAAAAATTATAACTCAAAATATAAATCAAAAACTAAAAAATGGTTAGGAGACCATGTTTCCCACCTCGTCCACGATGTGGGAAACATGGTCCCCGAACAACTTTTTTAGTTTTTGATTTATATTTTGAGTTATTATTATTTTTTTGAATTTTTTTCCCTTTGATGAGGAGTTCTCTAGTTCTCTTATTAAAGTTAGTTCTCACATGAACCCAACCATATATATATAGGGGACGGTTCCACTAAAAAGTGGTTTTTCGCTAAAAAATCCTAAGAAGTGGGTCAAACGAACTCCGATTGAGCTCATTCCATCGGCGTTGGAACCGTCTCATCGAACCCTAACACGGACCCAAAAACCTAAACCCGCCTCCACCCGCACCTACAAAAACCTAAAACCCCCCTCCAACCCCAACCCGAAAAGCCTAAAACCACCACCCCCACCCCCCAAAAACCTAAACCCCCCCACCCCACCCCCCCCACAAAACGTAACCCCCCCACTCATCCCCAAAAAAAAAACTTAAACCATAAAATCTAAACTTTAAAAGCTAAACTCTAAGGATAAAACCCTAAAATTCAAACATAAAATCTAAACCATAAAAGATAAACCCTAAAAGCTAAGATGGTAGAGTTTGACGAGACGGTTCCAACGCAGCCGAAATTATCTCAATCGGAATTCGTTTGATATCGTTTCTTAAGATTTTTGTCATTTCTTAGATTTATTAGCCAAAAACTACTTCTTTGAACCTCTCCCCTATATATATATATATATATATATATATATATATATATATATATATATAGGTGTTGAATAAAATATATGAGAAGTATTTATATATTTATATAGTTATGTAGGAAAGATTTATAAAATGATTTATATAAAAGTCTTTATTTAAATGGAATAGTTAAAATAGGTTTTTTAAAACATGCACTTATGATATTGATTTATATAAATATGGATGGACATAGTTTGGGTAACTGCATCAAGTTTAAAGTAATTAGTGTAGAATACAACATAGTTTAGCTAATTACACATAGTTTAGTGTATAACTAAGTATTAGTATATAAGTAGACATAGTTTACTTAATTACACCTAGTTTAGTGTATAACTAAGTAATTAATATATAATTAGACATAATTTAGTTAATTACACCTAGTTTAGTGTATAACTAAGTAATTAATATATAATCAGACATAGTTTAACCTATTATAGGTGGTTTTATGTAATAGATCATAGTTTAGAGTTTTTAACTCTCATGGTTTCACATAATTAACATAGAATAGTTGTGCGCATGACTTGTTGACCTAGTTTGACATTAATTAAGTCCTAATGTATGCACATAGATTATTAAGGTAAGTAGTTTATGAATGAGTTTTAGACCTAGAAATTTGGCAAATGTTACAGTACGCCGACTTCGCAAACTACATTGCAAGTGGTATCCTTGTGAAAGGGTGGACTCACCAGCAACGAAAGAAATTCTTCTCCGACGTTAAGCACTACTATTGGGAAGATCCGTACCTATTCAAGATATGTTTCGATAAAATCAGAAGAAGGTGTGTGCAAGGAGGCCGAAAGTATTCTTCGTCACTGCCATGAGGGTCCTGTCAGAGGACATTACGGAGCAAGTTACACCGCCAAAAAGGTTTTTGATTCTGGATTCTATTGGCCGACAATCTACAAAGATGCATATGCATTAAATAAAGCATGCGATGCATGCTAGAGATCCGGGAATATCTCAGCCCGTAATGAAATTGTAGGTCCCCGGGTGTCTCGGATCGTTACGTGTGGGTGTGTGACTAGTCGGACTGGGTGCGGAATGCCCATGACTAGGTGGAGAATCAAGCAACACAGAGTAAACCGAAAACGAAATCACTTTCAAAATCCGTCTATTATAAATTTGAAGGTTACAGAGAGAATACTACTGAGTGCAAATGTCTGCGTACATAAATTCTGTCAACCTATTCTATTTGTACTAGACCTGATCTCTACGCACTTAACAAGTGCGCAGGGCAAATTGTTCATGCGTACTTAGCAAGTACGCAGAGTATTCTTGCGTACTTGCTAAGTACGCACGAAGTAATTCCTGCGCACATGCTAAGTGCGCAAAACACTTAGAGAAATTATACAACAATAACATTCATTAGAAATTACAACTCGATAACTAATACATATAGACACTAACATACAAAGACTAATACATACAAGACAAGTATAAAAGCTAAGACACTATCCAGAGTGACTGTCACACAAAAGTGCTTCAACAAACTCCCCCTTGATAACAGCTCTGGATTGTCTTTGGTCTTCACTGCTCCCCAGCTTTAGCTTCCATCTTCTTCTTGTAGTCAAGGCAGAACTTGATCACCTTGTCGTATTTAGAAGCAAGGAACTTTGTCCACTCGTCTGTGTACATGCAGTACTTGTCCGCTAGCGCCTCCAGATCTTTCATAGAGAAGTTTTTGAAGCAGACTTCATCAAACACTCTGATCAGTTCCTTTGGCACTAAGCTTCCACTATCGGACCACACCTTCCTAATCACCACTGCCTCTCCCGATTTACGATCTACGTACCATTACCATATGTTACCGAGGATATCCTGAGATAACTTGCTCAGGGGAATCTTGGTTTCACACAGCTCTGGCTTGTATACCAGTTTCTTTAATCTTCTATTAGTCACAGAATGTCTAGTGTTCTTGTCCTTGACTCGCTTGGGCACTTGAGACTTAAACACTTCGAATTTCCTAGATCTTACCTCTCGCTGTAGAAGCTGCCACAAACCCATCGCTACTGCGTGATTTGAGTGACCTAGTAGCTCTCGGTTCACGAGGTCGTATCTTGGCAAGGAGTTGAAAGCTTCGCTGGTTGGTTTTAAGTATTGAACCCCCCAGCTCGCTTGATTGCAAACAACTTCTTATCCTCGTCGAACTTCACAGCTAAGATCATCCCTGTCGCTCCGTGTTTGTCTATGATTGAAGTCTTTTGCCAGACAGGAGCCGGATCCTTCGATGAACTTTCAGGCATATGTTTGTCTTTCTGTGCCTCTGAATCCACAAGTGTAGGGTCGGCAGGGGAGGCTTCAGTCGACACCTCAACAGTACTAGCAGGCTCGACTGAACTTGTGTCAAGATGAGATTCAAAGTATGGAACTTCGAATATCTCTCCATCTTCAAACTCATACTCTCCTTCCCTGTCGCCCTTGGGAACTTCGATTACCACATCATCATCTTCCTCATCCCAGTCGTCACCAGAGTCGATCTCTCCCTCTTCCAGATTGCAGAGAGCCTCGATCTGTGCTTCTTTGGAATAGTCTGGCTCTAAGAATAAGATCACATCATCTGACATGTCGTCAGATAGATCTTTCACAACTTCAGCCACTAACTTTCCTTTATTGTCACCTGAAGCATCACCTCCACCTTCACTCTGAGTGGACTCCCCCTCAGCCATAGGCACGACAAAAATGGGAACAATCGCCCAAGCCGATGATTGCTGCTCACTTCCGCTCGGTCCGGCTTCAGGATCCTTGTCCTGATCATCACCCTTAGTCAGATCAACTAAGTGACAAGCCTCTTCACTGCTAGGCTTAGGTGGTTGCTTCTCCAACAGCTCCTTCAACTTCTCCCCCTGAGCAGCAGGCGTCTTGGCCATATCACAGACCAATTCCACCATAGTGTCATGCTCTAACCGCTGCTTGTCATCAGCCGCCCGTTGTTTCTTCAACGCGGCTACTTCATCAATCAAAGAGTTGATCTGGCCCTGTTGCTTGTCAGATTCTTCCCTTGATTTCCGTACCATTTCAAGAAGGCTCGCGACTTGAGTTTCTTGAGTAGTGATCCGTGTATCACAAGGATCAGGTCCCCTAGAAGACGATGGTTCGGCTTGATGAGTTGGGAAGGTGAAGATTTCACGGAAATCAAATCCATGAGTAAAATCTAACACATGAAATGGTTCACCGATGTGTTGAAGAGTGGTTGTGGGGATTGAGGTAGGGATTGTGGTTGTTTGAATGGTGGTAGGAGTGATGGTGACAGACTCGGTTAAAATTGAAGTTGTCACCACCACTTGGACAGATGGTACATGGAGGGACACTATCACATGGACCTTCTATGTGACAGTAGTGATAGCCACATCAGGTGTTACACGTGGCCTCCTCCGCTGTCGCCTGTAAAGCTGTTGTGAAGGTGAGGTAGAAGTGGAATCACTACTCGCAACCGTTACATGTGCTTTCCTCTGAGCACTGACTTCTACCTCATGAAGGATAGCTTGTTGCGGCCTATCCCCCGTTTCTTATTTATACTTTCTCTTCTGCGTCTATGTATAGCAGCGTCCGAATCAGAATCGAGCTCGTGTTCAATTCTAGTCTCTTTTCGCTTTCTTTTGGAAGATGACTCGGGAAGGGTCACCTTCATCAGTCTTCTTGGGTGTGCCTGGGATGGTGCATCATCAGAATCAGAGGAATCTGACTCGGTCGATTCAGAGTCAGAATCTTCAGCACCTCCAACTCCCTGTTCTTCATCTCCTTCTTCTTCAGAAATTTCATCTTCAGATTCAACTTCCTCTTCTTCTTGTTGTTCATCACTGTGTTGACTGAGTTCTTGCTCATACTCAGCACTATACCATCTGAAGTCAGCAGGGGCCACATATGCTTCATTGATCAGGTGGCCAAAGAGTGGAGTATGCTCAGGGGTAGGTTCTACACTACCTGGCGTTAAGAACTATGAGAAGACTCTCCTGGCCACCCGTTTGACTTGAAGTCTCTCTCCAATTGTCGGTAGATTAGGTACATCATCGTTAATCAACAGCTGCATGAACCGAGGGTATAATAGAAAGCTAAACCTATCAGCAGCATTGATCTGATCGGTGATAGACTTATAGATATATTTTGAAAAGTTATAACCCTTGTTAAGAGAGAGGGCAACCATTGCAGCTGCCAAGTCATGCCCCATGGCATCCTTTCCCGCCTTTCTAGCAGACAGGCACATGATCATGATGTGCGCAAAGTAACGCCAGTGATCAAGTACCCACATCTTCTTATACGAGGAGTAGTCCATGGTACCGACATACCCCATCCTTTGCCTCCAGCATCCATCCACGAAGTAGTCAGGGTAACTCACTGGATCAGTTGATAAGTCCCTAAATTGTAGCACGCGTCTGATGGTGTCTTCAGAAATAGCAATATCATGACCTGCTACAGTAGCCCTAATGACGTTTGGGGTTACTGTACAGTCTTGATCAGCAGATTCCCAGAATTGCTCCAGATACGGTCTTGAGACAATAGGATCAGCAGAGATGGTATAGCTGATCTACGATCGGTTCAGGAAGTCGATGATCTCCCTATATTGAAGTGCAGCACCCTTCCACTCGGGCTGTGTTAGAGCCAGTAGATTGAATTCGCTGATAAATGCACGAGCCATCACCAAATTTCAAATTTCAAAATTAAATTGATGTTAGGCATTGATGTGGATTAGGGTCACTAAAAAGTCGAGATACAAGATTAGGACCTATGGAACCACTATCAACAGCAAGGAGTTGCTAAACTCGTCAATTTTGACCTAGCATTGGTCCGACGGTAGCCTACAGTCAAACAAGGGGTCAAAAGCAAATTCAAACCCTAATATAGATAATTTAGGAGTCAATAAGCTTCGATTAGTGACTAATAACAAGTTTTAGGTCTAAATTTTCATGTAGAACAACCAAAATCATTTAAAGTTTCACTTTCAAGAACTTAAAGAAATCTGTCAATAACCGGAGATGTAACGGGTGGAATGGACTGAGATGATGAAACAAAGATTGGGATGAAAAAACGATTAGGAACACATGAAAATCTTGAGTGAAAAGAGCAGGAGGTATTCAACAGTGTGAAATGAATGAAATGAGATGAAACCCAAGAAAAAATTCTAACTACTGTATATATACCCAACACAAATTGATCGTGCGTACTTGTTAAGTGCGCAATACTTAACTCCTCCGTACTTACTAAGTACGCATGACATAAGTCTTCCGTACTTGTTAAGTACGCAGGGTTTACCTCATGCGCACTTAATAAGTACACAGAGACCCTTGTGTGCTCAAACTATCAACTAAAATTATGAAGATTTCAAGTCAAATAACGAACAAGATAAACACATTCAATCAAGAGGATTCAAAGTCAATTCAAGAAGGTTAAACACAAATATTTTTGGCTTTTCAGATTAAAATTGAACTGTACACAAACTTAGAATCTTTCTGATCTTTTCTAGATAGAAATATACAAGTATATACACACACACTATTTTTGTTCAAAGACACGAGCAGAGGATCATATCAGGCAAAACTATAGCAAAAACGATACAAGATAAACGTCAAAGAATATGGGATCATGTCATGGATTACAATTTATTCATATGTAATTAGCACATAAACAAGTCATTCAAGTTGGCAATATTATAAGATTTGAAACCATAAGCATCTTTGTATCACTTTCTTGTGTGTTAAGGTATTAATTTTAAGATATACAATGTGTACCCCACTGATATGCTACAAAAATGTAACTTGCACTATCTAAAGGCATCTAAGATTTTCCCAAATATTTTCAAATCTCTAGAATGAAGTTACATCGTTTAGCACAGAAAAAATCAAGCAGAATCCATAAGGATTATCAAGAATCATAAGATTTAGAATCGAGTGATTCAGATGTCTTGGTTTGATTGGATTTTCTTCTATGAATATCATATGATGATTCGGGTTAATAGATATGGAGTCTGAGGATTTAGGTAAGGTGATCCAACTTTTATCTGGATTTGATTTCAATGAATCATGTATGATTCAAGGGTGAATACATGCTCAACGGTTGATGTAAAGACATGTCTTGATTCAATCTCTCATTGCATACTTGTGAGTATGGGCAGTGAGATGAACCGCAGTAATTGTGCTAAAGACATAACCCGAAACTGGTCTCTTAAAAAAATATTTGCTAAAATCTTACATCCTTTATCTGATAATGATCTTTTTGTATTCTTTTACACACGCACACATGCATACATGGGTTCAAATCACAGTTGTAGTCTAGATTTAGTTTCCACACTACTAGTGATTCAAAGACGCCTACAGCCTACTGACAATTCAAATAACATGTAAATAATCAAATTAAAAACACAACAATTTAAACAATCAAGTAAGCATGACGCAATCATTTCCCATATGAGCAGTCTATGGCATTTAGATCATTACTGATGTACTATCATTTTCTCTTTTCTCAAGATAACTTTGAATTTTCTCCATTTTCTATTTTGTTTGGATATTTGTAAAATATTTGAAAAGTAAAATAACTATACAGAAAACTTAAAAGATATAAACTTTAACATTCATGAATTGAATTGATTTAAGAAAAACAAGTTTTCACTCTGGATTGAACATTCCTATCAAGTTGACAAGATGTTCAAAGCGGGTTCGATCAAACGCCTTAGTGAAAAGGTCAGCAAAGTTGTCATCCGTGTGAACCTTTACAAGTTCAATGAGATGCTTTTCAGCACAATCACGGATGAAATGATGGCGAATTTCAATATGTTTAGTTTTGGAATGTTTCACCAGGTTGTTTGTGATGGACATGGTGGCATTGTTGTCAATGAACAGTGGAGTTCGAGTGAAGTTTAAGCCATAGTCTCTCAATTGCTGCTAAATCCACAATATCTGAGAACAACCGCTAGCTGCAGCAATGTACTCTGCTTCACATGTTGAGACAGAAACCGTTGACTGCTTCTTACACTGCCAGGAAACCAGTCTGTCTCCCAAGAATTGACATCCACCAGAAGTTAACTTTCTATCAAGGTTACAACCACCATAGTCTGAATCAGCATAGGCTTTGAAGTCAAATGAGTGCTGTATTGAGTACCAAAGACCCAATCGATCCTCTTGACAGCTATCATATGAGACTCATTCGGTTGTGACTGAAACCTTAAGCACAAGCATACATAAAACATTATGTCGGGCCTTGAAGCTGTGAGATACATAAGAGATCTGATCATCCCACGGTACAATTTGAAATCCACATCCTTTCCATCTTTGTCTGGATGCAGACCATGATTGACGGGGATAGGTGTGCCATAAGTACTACTATCATTCATCTTGTATTTTGATAAGATGTCCTGCACATACTTAGTTTGATGCAGATAAATGTCATCCTCTCTTTGACTGACTTGCAGACCCAAGAAGAACGACAATTCACCCATGTTACTCATCTTAAACTTGGACTTCATCACATGTTCGAATTCCCTACACGTCTCTTCATTTGTGGACCCAAAGATAATGTCGTCGGCATACACTTGTACAAGAAGAATATCACCTCCTGCTTTCCGAATGAAGAGGGTCAAGTCAATCTTTCCACGGTCGAAACCATTTGACAGTAGATGTTTTGATAATGTCTCATACCATGCCCGAGGTGCTTGATGAAGACCATAAAGTGCTTTGTCGAGCTTATACACTTTATTGATATTATGCGGATCTTCAAAGCCAGGAGGTTGAGTGACATAGACTTCTTCATGAACTTTTCCATACAGGAAAGCACTCTTCACATCAAGTTGATAGACCTTGAAGACGACGTAGGAGGCATAAGCCAGAAACTGTCGAATGGCCTCAAGTCTAGCAACTGGGGCATATACTTCTATGTAATCCAAGCCCTCTTGTTGATAAAAATGACGATCATCCGTCTTGAACTTGAACACCCATCTGGTTCCAATTGGTTGTACACCTCTTGGCAAGTCAACCAAATCCCACACATGCAACTTTTGAAATTAAGACAGTTCTTCTTGCATCGCCTCAATCCAGCAGTTGTCAGCGAGAGCCTCCTTCACATTCTTCGGCTCTAACTTGGACATGAATGCAGCATGCAAACATGTTTCCATGACACCAATGTCAAGTATCTCAGAGTACAAACTAGTGTTCTCAGCAATGGTTCTATGACGAGTTTGAACACCGGCATGAAGATCACCAATAATGTTGTCAATTGGATGATTCTTATGCACTCTCATCTATGGTAAATTCAGTTCCTGAAATTCTGAATCGAGCTTCATGCTCAACTCCCCCATATCATGTGTTCCAGAAGAAGAAGATTAATTTTTATTGGATCAGCTGGCGCTTCATTTCCAACACGAGTGTTAGGATTAGCTTGAGCGTCATTTCCGTCAACATGAACACCTTCAATGTTATCACTGTCATGAGTTCCAGATGTAGATGCGGCAATGGAATCAGGAGTTATAATCGGTACAGTTGCACGGGTTGAGAAACTGGAGTCATCACTGCCACCAAATAATTCATACACATTTGCGGCATCATCGGCAGACAAATCAGGGAGGTTGAAAGACTTGAATAGCGCATCATAATCAAAACCCCAAGCTGGACCAGTTGGTTCTGTTGGAATGCTGTGTTTACTGCAATCCACTTCAAACCATTCCACAATATAGTATGAGTTCCTATATTGTACACTCTCTTGCAAGCCGAGTTGGCAACATATACTAAGAAGATGCCTTCCACCGCTTTTGCATTAAACTTAGACTTTCGGTCTTTGTATTATAGCAATAAGGAACAGGGACTACCAAAAGGGTTAAGATTGGGAGGTCGATTGTTGATCAACTCATAGCAAGTCTTGTTGTGCCTCTTCACAACCAGAACTCTGTTCAAGACGTGACAAGCTGTATTAACTGCTTCTGCCCAGAAAGTGACAGGAAGCTTTGCATCTGATAGCATTGTCCTTGCAGTCTCAATCAAGGTTCTGTTCTTCCGTTCTGCAACTCCATTCTGCTGAGGTGTGTACGGGGCACTAAATTCGTGACGGATCCCCTTCTTGAGACAGAAAAGTTCCATTAAATTATTCTTGAATCCAGTTCCGTTATCACTCCTTATTCTTCTAACCTTCAACTTGCAAAGAGATTCCTAGCTCAGGATCAGGTATTGAAGAATGTCAGCAGTTTCATCCTTTATACCTAAAAAATGCACCCATAAAAATGTGAGAAATCATCAGTTACAACCAGACAGTATGACTTACCTCCAATACTCCTGATACTTGTGGGGCTAAACATATCCATATGCAATAGCTCCAAAGGGGTATCGATGGAGTTTTGGAGCTTGGGCTTGTGAGACTTCCGTTGTTGTTTGGCCTTTTCACAAGGCATACAATCATCTGCAATGGTAAATCTCAGCTTAGGAACACCGGTTACCAAACCGTTTCGAACAAGATGAATCATTTTTCGATAATAAATGTGTCCGAGTTTCCTATGCCACAAGATAGAGTCAAGCTCTGTCCCTTTGGTAAGCAAACAAGTAGCAATAGATGATGTGGTTTTCGCCACGCTCATGTCAATCTGATAGGTATCATTTGTCCTTGGCGCTCGCATCAGAATCCAGTCTTCAAGAAACTCAAAACAATGTTTGAGAATCATGCATTCAGTCATGTCAAACATAACCGAGTACTCTTTGTCACACATCTAGGAGACAATCAACATGTTATGCTTTAACTGCTCACAATAGTTGACGTTGAAACCACGCCTTTACGCGTGATACTACCGCCTTTCTCTCCAGCAAAGGCCACATAGCCGCCTCTAAATGGTTTCACATCTTGAAGCAGGGCCATGTTACCTGTCATGTGCCAGGAGCATCCACTATCTACATACCAACGATTAGAGATAGTACCCTTCGGATGTCCCTGCACGAGTCACAAGAAATTAATTAGATTTGGAGACCTAAGCCATAGTGGTCTTGTGTCGTCCGTCTTTTTCAAAATAAACAACCTAAATTAATTCATAGTCGTGACTGTCAAAAATGGATAATCTTTACAAGATTTGGGACCAGGAGATTGAGAACTTTTAGATTTGTTATTCCATGACCTCTTCTTCTTCTTAACTGGAACAATAGGCTTGCATTTAACAGCAACAGGTCACCTGATTGAGTTCCATCCAGTTATTCCAGCTTTCTCAATCTCTTGTTCCTTCTTCTCCTCTATGGCTTAGAGATTTTCACCACAGGTTTCTCACCAGTTGGTGCACTACCAGAGGTAGATGCACAAGGTTTAGCAGGTAGCATTCCCATTTTTGAAACAGATGGTTTAGCCTCAGATATGATCTTTGGCTTTACCATAGGTTTTACTGGTGGTTTCACCACATTTGCTTTTGGACTTTTAGAATGCTTCACTAGTGGTGACTTAGGGATAACAGCCGGTTGTGAAACAATTGGCCATTTCCCTTGGTTCTTAGCAGGACAGTTCACAAGAATGTGACCAACAATACCACAGTGGAAGCAAGTTCTCTTTTCTTTGTAAGTCCTCCTGTAAGGCTCATTATATCTGGCATTAGATAACTTAGCATGATGAGCAGGAGAAATTGTTTGGTGAACAATAGTTTGACCCGATGATGATTGGTTTTTGGGAATATAGTATTTTTGCAAATTTTTTCGATAGCCAAGCACAAATGAGTTTAAAAGGCTTCCCTTTTAACTTGATTAATGTTTTTATATCCCCCATAAAACATCACTTTTTATTTTTCTTTTGATTCAATGATATCGGGTTCAGTCAAAATACAATTATCACTATCAGTGATAATGTTTTTCTTAACTTTCTGTTCACCTAGCAACTCCTCAGAGACTATTCCTTTAGGGCAGGTGTTCTCAGACCCATCATCAGAAGCAGTAAAGAACTCTTCATTAGATGCAGAGTCAGCCTTACTTGAGGAATCATCCTTGTTAGAGGAATCATCCTGACTTGAGGACTCATCAAGGCAAGACAAATCAATGTCAATTAAGCCGTTGACAAATTTCCCACTAACTGGTGGAGGAATGGCATTAGTACCCAACCCTAAGCCATTCTTGCCTCACTACGGATTCGTAGTGTTCCACCACAAATCGAGAATTTTTCAACTTCTCAATTTTAACATTTAACTGTAAGACTACATTCTGCAACTTGGTAATTTCATTACATCTCTTTTCTAACCCCTTGTATGAAACATCTAAATGAAACTGTTGTTCGCTGATTTTAAGTGAAAAATCACGTTTTTCTTTCTTAAAAGTTTCAATTGAATCTTTGTAACGTTTTTTCATTTTCCTTGTAGCTTAACGCTGCAATACGAAGGGGTTCGACTTTGTCCTAAAGCTTAGAATTTTCTTCTTTCAAGCCAAGACATTTGGAATATGAGATAACATCAAAAGAATTAGATTCTACCTCAGTTGACGAACTTGATGCTTCCCCAATAGCCATGAGGGCAAAGGCAGTTGTAGACTCCTCTTGGTCAGCTACAGACGCTTCCTGTTTTTCTGCTTCCATCATCTCAGCCATTAGCCCAACCTGTGTTTGTGAAATAAGGGCATCCCCAAATCAACACCCCAATCAAAGCTTTCGTCCTGTTGAGCCACCAATGCATTGGATGTTCCACTTTGACTTTGATTGCGGTTGTTAGAGTTGTACCCTTGATTGTTTCCTTAGTTATTTCCCTGGCTTGGTCTTGTGAATCCGGAGGCAGGTGCTTTGTCCTTCTGACATTCACGAGCAAAGTATCCAAAGTTCTTACACTTGTATCAGTTGGCCTTGGATTTGTCAAAACCCACCTTGGCATTTGAATGCCCACCAATAAACTTTCGGCCAGTTCTGTTTAAGAAACGCTTGGCCCTTCTCAAGATCATGGCCATATTACACTGAATATCGATGTCCTCCATGTCATCTAGATCCACCTGATTAAAATCTTCTTCAATTATCTCAGGATCTGTAAGCTTGCCACCAATGAAGTTCTCATAGGCAAGCATACACGATGAAAATAATGCTACATGATCTTCAGCTATCTTGGCTATAGCAGTCTGGTTAGCTGAAGATGTAGAGGGAGGATTTCTTGAGGGATGTTGGTGGTGAGAACCAGATCCAGATGTTGTAAAGCATATATGACCACCACAACCATTCGAGTTATCTTCTTCATTAGAGTTCCCTGAGAATAAGGCGATACCAGAACCAGATGATTTAGCTGTGGAAGACGTCCCTTAATACATAGAAGGGTCTTGGATTTGAGGTCTTCCTGAGCTTTCCTTTCTTTTCAGGTTCGTATCATGAGCTTGAACCTTACCGATTGCTTCTTCAATCGTCATATCATAGAACTTCGGGTTCTCTCTCAGCAGAGTGGTATACATGTCAAACTTTGGTGGTAAAGCATCTAGAAAATTTTCAACTAATTCCTCATCAGGATACTTTAGCTCAAAAGCTTTTAACTCAGTTTGAAGATGATAGAATCTAGATATAAGTTCGTCAGTAGATTCATTCTCCAGATATCTGAAGCACTCATTGGCTTTCTCAGAAGATCTCTTTTGCTCTTCTTGATGTCACTGTTCCCTTCAAATCTTTTCTGCAATGCCTTCCTGAGATCTTTCGAATTATCATAACCTCTAAAGTTGTGAAAGAGTTCTCTAGTTAGGGCCATTATGATAGATCCATGTGCTTTATTTTCTCTATCATAGACTTTCTTTTCTTCTTCGTCTAGCTTAGAAATAGGCTTGGGAACAACTTCATCAAGATATGTATAAGTTGGATGCTTATACCCCTCAAGTGTAAGTATCCACAAAGAGGAATTAGTATATGAGATATAATGTTCAAAGCGTGCTTTCCAATTTGAATAATCATTTACATTAAGCAGCTTTGGCGGTTTTTGTGGGGTTCCAATTTCATTGTCATAATTAAGTAGGTTATCGAGGTTTTGAAGATTTGCCATAGTGTGACACTTAGTGAAATTTCAGAAAAGTCAAAACAACTTGCGCACTTAAAAAATCTGGTCTTGCGTATTTAAAATTTGCTCTTGCGTACTTGAAAAGTACGCAAGAGAAAATGATAAGTACGCAGAAGATCACTTAAGTAGGCAGCAAATATGGTCTTGCGTGCTTGGTAAGTACGCAGCAAGACTGTACTTGTTGCCAAATATGGTAAGTACGCATGTCACTTTTTCACCAACCCTCACTAACTTTTTCCGGTCACTGGAATCACACCGGAGATAGAAGAAATTGAAGATATGACCAAACAAAATGAGCCAAAGGGTCAGAAACTCTTTTCTATCCAACCTTTGATGCTCAAAACACTCAAATACACAACAAAAGTCAGTTTTTGAGTGATTTTGGCTTCTAAAATAGTGCTCAAGAGCTACCCCTATTTTATCATAAAAATCAACATAAACACCCACTTTTTCTTGCAAAATCTCTGTAGGATGTGTAGAAGATGCTCCTAACACACTCACAACACTAGAAATCAAGAGCTATGCTCTAATACCACTTGTAGGTCCCCGAGTGTCTCGGATCGTTACGTGTGGGTGTATGACTAGTCGGACGGGGTGCAGAATGCCCGTGACTAGGTGGAGAATCAAGCAACACAGAGTAAACCGACAACAAAATCACTTTCAAAATTAGTCTATTATAAACTTAAAGGTTACAGAGAGAATACTATTGAGTGAAAATGTCTGCGTACATAAATTCTGTCAACCTATTCTATTTATACTAGACCTGATCTCTCCGCACTTAACAAGTGCGCAGGGCAAATTGTTCACGTGTACTTAGCAAGTACGCAGAGTATTCTTGCGTACTTGCTAAGTACGCAGGATGTAATTCCTGCGCACATGCTAAGTGCGCAAAACACTTAGAGAAATTATACAACAATAACATGCATTAGAAATTACAACTCGATAACTAATACATACAGACACTAACATACAAAGACTAATACATACAAGACAAGTACAAAAGCTAAGACACTATCCAGAGTGACTGTCACACAAAAGTGCTTCAACAGAAATGCCGCAGAAAAGCATTCTAGCTGGTGAGATATTTGACATTTGGGGTTTGACTTTTTGGGGCCTTTTCCACCATCTTTAGGAAATGGCCATATCTTGGTGGCAGTCGACTACGTTTCAAAATGGGCAGAAGCAGAAGCCCTTCCATCTAACGATGCTAGAGTAGTCGTCAAGTTCCTGAAAAAGTTATTCTCACGATTTGGGGCTCCTAGAGCTCTCATTAGTGATCGAGGAACTCATTTCTGCAATCACTAATTGGAAAAAGCTCTTACTCAATATGTAGTCAACCTTCGTTTTTCCACATCTATCATCCTCAGACAAATGGTCAAGCAGAAATCACCAACCAAGGGCTCAATAGAATACTCGAAAAGAAAGTTTGTCAGAATTGAAAGGAATGGGTAGATAAGCTTGATGATGCCTTATGGGCATTTCGTACCACATTCAAAACCCTAATTGGTACCACTCCATTCAGGATGGTTTATGGTAAGGCTTGTCATCTCCCTGTAGAATTGGAACATCGAGCATTTTGGGCTGTGAAAACTGTGAATCTTGATCTCGCCGAAGCAAGCAAACGATGGCTCTCTCAAATGAATGAGCTTGAGGATCTTAGAGATCAAGGTTACAAAAATTCAAAGATTTACAAGGAGAGAACCAAAAAGCTGCACGATGAACATCTGAGAAACCATAAAGAATTTTAGATAGGCGATCAAGTCTTGTTGTATAACTCAAGGTTACGACTATTTTCGGGAAAATTGAAGTCTAGGTGGACCAGACCATTTACTGTGACTCAGATTTTTTCCATATGGCACCATTGAAGTCGCACCACCATACGGGGAGCCATTCAAGGTAAACAGTCATCGGTTAAAATTTTGTGAATGAATAATAGATGAAGAAGGGGAGGACGAAACCATCTTCCCAAAAGATGGACGAACATAGGATCGGGTCCCGCCAGAGACCCATAAATAAACTTGGTATTTGTAGATAGCATCTTATCATCTAAGTTAGAGTTTAATTAAGTTAATTTTTTTTTGTTAACCAAGTCAACGCACGCCCCGTGCCCAACCAAAGCACGGGCCGTTCTTTACCCAGTCGACAAAATCCTTTTTACCCTTTTAACCACTTTCACCCTGTTAAGACATAGATGTGTGACAACGAGCCTTGTAATAGTTAGATCTTGTATGTCTTTGTGTTTTCTTGTTTTGTCTTACGTTTTGTAATTGGCAAACTTGATAAGTTCGCCTGTGCCTTGTATTAGGCGAACTTGTTAAGTTCGCCTGTGGCAGATAGTTTGACCATAAATAGTAGTTTACATGTTAGTTTGAATAGCTTTGTCATTTGTATACAAGTTCTGTAAACTCAGTGTTTGGAGCAATCAAAGAGAGATTTTTTACATCTTGTGTGTTCATTGATACTATTGTTGTCTCATATACACGATCATGCATGAAGTTGGATTTCGCACTCCGTGTGTTTGACACGTCACATCTCGAGATAGATCCGTATTAACCCCGAAGGGACCTACATGTGGTATCAGAGCTTATGCTCGTGATTTGTGATTGTTTTGTGACGTTTAGTGTATGATTTGACATCAAAAAGACTGAGTTTTGCATGAATTTCATATCAATGGAGTTTTTGAGTACTTGAGAAGATTTTGGGGCTGAATTCATCAAATTGGAATTTTTTTTGAAGAAATTGATCCATTTAAAGTGGTCTAATTCACATTATACTTAATCATACGGTTCAATTTTATCAAATTCCATCAATTCAACAAGTTATGATGATTTTTAGAAGTTTTGGTTCGTGTATTGGTTAAAGAGATCATCTTCCTGAGAGTTTTTAGCTGATACAGGTGAACTTAGCCTAAATTATTCTGCATGCGAACTTAGTTGAAATTCTGGTTTAGGCGAACTTAACAAGTTCGCTTGGACAAGTTTGCTTAATGGTAGTAAGAAGCGAACTTATCAAGTTCGCCTCTAGGTAAACTTGTTTCAAACCTTACTAGTTTTTACTTGTTATACTTTTCGTATACTTGTAGTTATGGATAACATGGTACAGGTAACAAATATGTTCAACTATGACAACGAGATCGGAACTCCTCAGAAACCACCGAAGCTTTTGAGTCTAGCTGATTATTCAAACTAGAAGGACAGATTTGCTCAGTTTGTTTCATTTACAGATACCAGTTTATGGATTCCAATTCTGGAAGGCTACACTCATCCAATTTAATCATTTCTGGATAATAATAATGCTCCAAAGCCTGTTTCTGCCTTATCTACTGAAGAGAAGCTGGTATTTGATCGTGAAAAGAAGGCGATGGCAAGCATTTCTATGTCATTACCAAAAGAGATCTTCCATAGTTTCAAGCAATTTAAAACATCAAAACAGTTATGGGAAGCTTTATAGAAAATATGTGAAGGTAGTTTGGATGTGAAGAAAAGTTGAAAGGAATTATTAAAGAAGCAATTCTTAGTGTTTAAACATTTTCAGAATGAGACTTTGGTTGAGATGACGACAAGATTTTATCATCTGCTGAGTGGGTTAGCAAGTGCAAAAGTGGTATATGATACTGAGGAAATCAATGACAAGTTTTTGGAAGCTTTACCATCCAAGTTTGATGTTTATTCAGTTCTCATCAAAGAAAATGAAAAATACAGACAATGTCACTTGAAGATGTGCTAGGAAAAATACAATCTCATGATTTGAACTTAAAGAAGAAGGAAACCAATATGGAGCACATTCAAGATCCTTTAAAGTATTTTGCTAAATCATCTGGTAAATCTGGATCTGGAGTTGCGCTGTTTTCTGGTGATGGTCAAGATAATTCTAATGAGAATGTTTCTGGATATTCTTATCAATCGGGATTTTCTGTAAATACATCAAATTCATCATCTGGATCACAAACATCTAATTCACATCATGTGAGTTAGAGGGTAGCTGAATATTATATGGCAACGTTTTCATTTTTTATTGCTTCGTATGAAAATTTTATCGGAGGGAAGATTCATGATCTATAAGCAATTGAAGAAGATTACCGACAGATTGATCGTGTTGATTTAGAAGAGATGAACATCCAGTGGAACATGGCAATGTTAATGAGGAAAGCAAAGGATTTTCTTAAGAAGACTGGAAGAAAGTACATCGGATTAAAAAACAGAACAAAAATGGGTTTTGACAAGACAAAGGTTCCGTGTTACAACTGTCAAGAGTATGGTCACTTTGCTAAAGAGTGTAAGAAGCCAAAGGTTGAATTTGATTCTCAAAAGAAGAACAATTATCAAGGAAACAAACATCAACAACAAGGATCTGGTGGTTCTGGAAGTTCAACAAATGTTTCAACTACAACATCATCTGCTTTGGTTGCTCAAGGAGATGATAATTATGACTGGAGAACTCATTTAGAGTATCTAGTTGGTGTAGTTAGTCAAGTTTTGTGGCTGAGATTCAAACAGAAGATGATGGTTCAAGTAGTTTAAGTGATGAAGAAAGTTCAGGTAGTGAAGTAGATAGTCAGAATGATGAAGCTTCTGAGAATATTACTGAAGAAGATGTTTCTGAAGAAAGTATTGTTTATAGTGAGGTTCATTATGAAGATAAAGATTCTACTACAAGTGTATTAGAAGATGAGATTCTGTTGACTAAAAGAGTACCTAAGATGACTGAAGATATTCCAACGGCTAAAGTTTTCATTGCTGACATGTCTGATCCATTAAAGGTAAAAGATACTATCTGTAATATATATTGTTCAAACTATGTTTTGGTGAAGGACAAAATGATGAGAGTCATGGACGATAATACAAATTTAATTTGTGATATGAAATAGATACACACGGTAAATCAGAAATTAAAAGATAATGATAAACTGTGTATTGAAAGAATTGAATCACTCAAGAGAGACATTAACTCTCTGACCTTGAAGATAAATGAGCAGGCATATCACCTGGATATGGCCTATGCAAATATTGAGAAAAGAAATACCTATCTTGCTGATAAAAATAAGGAGCTTTCTAATAAAGAAGCAGAGGTGATCAAACTGCATAGAAAGTTAGAAGGTTTTGGAAATTCATCATTTTTGCTAGGATATTTCGATGATAATGTTGATCAGGGTAAAAAAATCAGTGGTATTGGCTATGTTCCTCCACCATTTAATGGAAATTATGTAGTGGAACCTGAAATTGTCAATGAAGAGGATTTAGATCCTAAGACGATTTTAAAGGTAAATCCTGTCACAGGGGAGGACATGGTTTACAATTCAGAAAGTGATGATGAAAAGTTTGATGAAAATTAGACTGAAGGTGTTCCTAAGGAAGTGAAAATGGAGGAACCAAAGGTGATTAAACAAGTCACAAGAGATCGATGTATACTGACAGAGCCTGATGAGTGTGTACAACCAAGAATTTCAAAATTTTATCTGATAGTGGTTTTGTGAGTGCTGGTGATATCAAGAAGGAGATCTCTAAGGTTGAAAATAAATCAACAAGTGATTTCATCAAACAGAAAGTGAAGTTGACAAAACCTAAGGTTGTTAAATCTCAAGTTTCAAAGGCTTATGTTGGTGAATCATCAAGACATGTATATGTTCAAAATATATAAGGTGGTGGTGATATTCAATCTACTAGAAGTTATTCATCGGGAAGTTCTTCGAATTCAATAAGAGTTCCTTATATCAGAAAATACAAAGATAAGAGAGTTTGTTTTCATTGTAATGAAGTAGGGCATATTGTGATAAATTATCCTTTAAAGAACAAGGAGAAAAATCCTCTTATTTCAGAAAAAGTTAAACCAGCTGTGGGTTATTCTCAACCTCAAGTAGTGAAGATTCTGAAAAGACCAAATGTGGTAAAGCCTGCATCTGATTATGTGTTGAAGCAAACTGAAAGGCAGAATGTGCCTTAACAATCATTTGCTAAACCTTCTCTAGTAAAGTAAGAGTTAAAACATCGTGTGCATGTTAGAAATGTTGGTTCTAAACCAAAGTTTGTATAATTCGATGTTCGACAGAAAGTTGTAACTCCACGGTTTGCTGAGAATCCTAAAGTTATATTCAATAAGAATTCACAATATGAGGTTAAACTTTCAAGACCTCAATGGAGAAGACGGAACAGACGGTTAAAGAAGCTTTTAGAAATTGATCAATCTAATTCTTTTTCTAGTAATTATAATTTTCAAAAACAATCATTGTCTGGTTTTGAGTCATCATGTCGATCACCAAGGGTGGATGATAATAGAGATTGTGAATTGCTTGAAGTTGTTTGTAGGTCCCTCGGGTGTGGCGGATCGTCACATGCAAGTGGGTCTACTAGTCGGACCGGGTGCGGAATACCCGTGACTAGGTGGAGAGTCTTACAACACAAAGTAAACCGACAAGAAGATCACTTTAATCTTTCATCTATTATAAACGCTTGAAGGTTACAGAGAGAAATACTGAGATTATAAGTTCTACGTATTTGCTACTATGACTGCGTCTAAGATTGCCTGGGCACTTAGCAAGTGCGTCTATTATCTACTGTAAACCATTCTTATTTATACAGACCTGATGCCTGGGCACTTAGCAAGTGCGTAGGGTAATTCGCTCATGCGTACTTGGCAAGTACGCAAAGGTATTCTTGCGTACTTGCTAAGTACGCAGGAACTATTTCCTACGCACATACAAGTGCGCAAAACACTTAGAGAAATCTGCAACAGTCAATATGTAAAAGTAAATACAACTCGATAACTAATACATACAGACACTTACAAACAAAGACAAATACATACATGAAAGTACTAAACTAAGACTCTATCTATCCAGAGTGTTTGTCACAGGAAAGTGCTTCAACAAACTCCCCCTTGACAACAGCTCTGGATCATCTTCGATCTTTAGTCTTCAGTCTTCACAGCTATACATCTTTACCTTCCATCTTCTTCTTATAGTCAAGGCAGAACTTGATCACCTTCTCATATTTAGAAGCAAGGAATTTTGTCCATTCGTCCGTATGCATGCAATACCTGTCTGCTAGTGCCTCCAGATCTTTCACAGAGAAGTTAATGAAGTAGACTTCATCAAATACTCTGATTAGTTCCCTCGGCACTAAGCATCCACTTTCTGACCTCACCTTTCCAATCACCACAGCCTCGCCCGTCTTTGGATCTACGTACCAGTACCATATGTCACCGAGGATATCCTGAGATAACTTGCTCAGGGGAATCTTGGTTTCACATAGCACTGGCTTGTATACCAATTTCTTTAAGAATTTCTTAGTCACAATATGTCTTGCTGTCTTATCCTTGACACTCTTGGGCACTTGAGGCTTGAACACATCAAACTTCCCAGATCTTGCTTCCCGCTGTAGAACCACCCGCAAACCCATCGCCACTGCATGATTAGAATGACTCAGCAGCTCTCGGTTTGCTAGGTTCATAAGGTCGTATTTGGGTAAGGAGTTGAACGCTTCACTGGTTGGTTTCAAGTATTAAACCCGCCCCCCAGATCTTTTGATTGCGAACAACTGCTTATCCTCCTCGAACCTTATAGCCAAGATCATCCTTGTTGCCCCTTGTTTGTCTATGATAGACGTCTTCTGCCAAACAGGAGTTGGACCCTTAGAAGAAGTAGAAGGAATATATTTTTCTTTCGGTGCCTCCGGATCCACAGGTGTAGGGTCAACTGTCGAGGCTTCAGTCGAGGCTTCAACATTACTAGCATGCTCGACTGAACCTGTGTCGAGCTGAGCTTTAAAGGATGGAACTTCAAGGATCTCTCCATCTTCTAACTCATACTCTCCTTCCCCGTCGCCCTTGGGAACTTCTATCACTACATCCTCATCATCTTCATCCCAATCATCACCAGAGTCGATCTCTCCTTCTTCTAGGTTGTAGAGAGCATTGATCTGTGCTTCCTTGGAATAGTCAAGCTCTAAGTATAAGATCTCATCGTCAGATAGATCCTTAAGCACATCAGCCGCAGACTTTCCTTTATCACCACCACCAGAAGTATCACCACCCTCCTGATGAGAAGACTCCCCCTGAGCCATTGGAATAGAAGAGATGGGCACAATTGCTAAAGCTTGGTGCTCACCTCCACTAGGACCGACTTCGGGATCCTTGTCTTTGTCATCATCCTTTGTCAAGTCTACAGGATGACAAGGCTCATCACTAGAGTGTGTCTTTTCTTTCTCTTTCTCCTTCTCCTTATCTTTATCTTTCTCCCCCTGAGCATCAAGCTTCTTGGTCAGATCAGCAATTAGTTTGACCATCAGCTTATGCTCCTTCTTCTGCATATCAAACCTCAGCTCGAGAGACGACCTGTGCCCCAGAATCATGTTGTTTGTCTGGATTAGAAGCTCATTCTGGGCCAATATATTCTTCAGTCTCTCGTCTGTCCCCGTTCTCTGGCTTCGTAGAATTCTAACTTCGTCCACCAACGAATTAATCTGTGCTTGTTGAGCATCAAATTCCTCCTTTGACTTCTGAATAGTTTCCAACAAACCAGCAGCTTGGGTTTCCAGAATTGCTATCCTTTCTTCATTAGGATCAGGATGTCTGGAGGTAGATGCTTCAGTATTGTGAATTGGGGAGGAGAAGATAGTATCAAAGTTAAACCCTTGAGTAAATTCTCCGTAGTTGAAGGGTTGACTTATCGGTTCAATGGTGGTAGTTGGGATTGAGGATATGATGACGGTTGTAGGTGTTATGGAAGGGGTGATGGTGACTGACTCCATGAGAATTGGAGTAATCACCGCCACCTGGATAGAAGTGACAGGGAGGGTCACTATCACAGGAACCTCCTCTGCGATTGAAGTGACTGCCGCCTCAGGTTATACCTGTGGCCTCTCCTCTGTCTTCGGTATAATTGCTATGAAGGTGGGGTAGAGGCTGAGTCAGTACTTGCAGCTGGAACTTGTACTTGTTGCAGAGTAGTAACCTCCACCTCACTGGGAATAGCAAGTTGCTGCCTATCCCCTCTGTTCTTGTGAACACTTTCACGTCTTTGGCTTTGAATAGCAGCGTCAAAGTCAGAGTCTGGCTCATATTCGCTGCTAGAGGACTGTCGCTTTCTCTTTGAGGACTACTCAGGAAGGGTAACCTTCGTCGTTCTCCTTGGGTGAACCTGCGATGGTGCATCATCGGACCTTCTTCCGAGTCAGATCCCTCAGCACCATCATGACCTTCTTCTTCATCTCCACCATCAGACGATCCATCTTCACTTTCAACTTCCTCCTCTTGTTGTTGTTGTTGTTCATCTGAATGTTCACTCAACTCTGGCTCCGAATCATTACTATACCATATCCAGTCATCCGGTGCCACATATACATCGTTTATTAGGTGGCCAAGGAATCCTGTATGCTCAGGGGTAGGTTCTACACTGCCTGGCTTAAGGAATTGTGCGAACACCCTCTTGTCCACCCTCTTCACTTGCAGTCTCTCCCCAATTGTAGGTAGGTTTGGCAACGCATCGTTTAACAGAAGTTGCACAAACCTTGGGTATAATAAGAACCTGAACCTCTCAGCCGTGTTAATCTGATCATTGATGGCTTTTAATATGTATCGTGAGAAATTGTAGCCCTTATTGAGAGACAAGCCAACCATGGCAGCAGCAAGGTCATGACCCATTGCATCCTTTCCCGCTTTTCTTGAGGAGATGCACATGATCATGATGTGGGAAAAGTATCTCCATTGATCGAGCACCCACATTTTCTTATAAGAGGCATAGTCTCTCGCACCGACATACCCCATTCGGTGCCTCCAACAGCCATCCACAAAGTAGTCCGGATAGGCTGTCGGGTCGGTGAAAAGATCTCTAAATTGCAAGACCCGTCTAATAGTGTCTTCAGAGAAGGCGATATCATGACCAGCAACGTTGGCCCTTATAACATTGGGGGTTACCGTGCAATCATGCTCCGCGGTCTCCCAGAATTGCTCGAGATAAGGTCTTGAAACGATAGGGTCAGCCGAAATAGCATAGCTAATTCTTGAACGGTTCAAGAAATCAACTATCTCTCGGTACTAAAGTGCTGCACCCTTCCATTCCGGTTGAGTATGAGCTAGAAGATTGAACTCATTCGTAAACGCACGAGCCGTAATCTGCAAAAACACACAGAAAACATAATCAGAACAACAAGTTTCATTGGAATTGAATAAACATGACTCAGTTTGAACTGAATTTTCAGACTTAGAAATTTTTCCCAAGTGTTGGTCCTGCATACTTAGCAAGTACGCTGTAATTTCCTCTTGCGTACTTAACAAGTACGCAAGAATTACTTCTTGCGTACTTGCTAAGTGCGCAAGAAACATACTCGTTCAAAATTCCAGAAGTTTTAAAAATCAACAGATGTTCAAAAATTGGGTAGATTAGGTCACCACAAGGTCGGAATAAGTGATTATGACCCATGGAACCAACATCAACACCAAATCACTGCTACATTGGTCCAATTTTGACCTAAATGACAACCACTCGAACCGACGGTCAAATCCAAGCTCAAAGTCAAAATCAAAGGATTAAACGGACGATTAAGGGTCGATTAATGATTCTAGGCAAGTTTTAGTTATCATGAAATAACAAAACAACCAATGATTTGTCTAAAATCACGGATTAAACCCTAATTTTTTTTTAAGTTTTTGAATCGGTCCAAAATCACGAATTTGTGGATGGATTGAGTCTAGATTCTCACCAATGGATTGTAGTACAAAGATGATATTAGTAACGGGGTGAAAAATCAGTTCGAACACTCGGAATATTTATTTTATATTTTTTTGAGGAAATTTGCAGAGGGAATTGAACAGGCGCTAGAGTTTGAATGATAAAAGTCTGAACATTTTTCTAAGTGCCATATTTATACCCAACACTGAACGGTCTTGCGTACTTGCTAAGTGCGCAAGCTTTAACTCCTGCGTACTTACAAGTGCGCAAGACTTAACTCTTGGGTACTTGATAAGTACGCAGGGCTTACTTCATGCGCACTTGTCAAGTAAGCAGAAACCCTTAAGTGCGCAAACTTTCAACTGTTTTAGCATGTATGTAATTAATTGTAAAATATATAAAGACAAGTTTTTTTATAAAATATATATACATTTATTTATATACTAGCACATTCAACACTTATTTATAAAAACTTATAAAGTTTTTAAACAAAAATCAATTCATATATACATATATATATATATATATATATATATATTATATTTAATTAAACAAATGGTTTGAAACCCCCCTCCCCTTAATTCTTTGAAATGTCATATTGAACCTTTTAGCATTTTGAACCCTCTAAATTTAACCCTCACCTTTAGAATTTAACCGTTTGTTCGAATTTTGACCCCCACCCAAGAGCAATTGACCAATTTTGACTTCTAAAGTCAAACAACCCAATAATCATGCAATTCAAGGCTGAATTCGATCCAATCCAGTTACTTTGGACTTCTTGTGAGTGTATAATCGACCATATGCCATTCCCATGCCCAAATAACATAACCATTCTATCAATTCAGCGGCGAAATTTCAAATTCAAACGGGTTTGACTCCTCAGAGTCAAACCAAGCTCAAATCCTTTCCAAAACAAGAAATTACACGCATTTAAACAAGACCCAATTCATCCGTAATCGAATGAATTTACACGTGAATGGTGTCAACAGCTGTCATATGCAAGACATAATCAAATCGAGTGTTTAAGACAAAATTGAAGCGCAAAAACTACTCTCTCACCTTTGCTTAGACCAGCACCAACTCCCTAAGCAATCCATCGATCCGCACTTCACCCCAGGACGTCGATCAAACACCAAGAACATCCGACTGAAGGTTCAAATCTACCGAGCTCGATACCTAACCAAATCAGGTAAGTAATACGCCTTTAGCTTCGTATTTCCTTAGTAATCGAAAGCCTTCTGTCAATTTCATATGACAGAGGGAATTGAACCCAATTTCCAAGTGAATCCAAGGGCTTGTTCATACGGTTCTTGGTTTGGGATTTGGATCGAATTCCTTTTAATATTTAGTTAAACGGTTTCCTTATTAGACCAGCGAAACCATCTAGCCCAGCGGTTAAGTCACTTCACCGCTGGACTAGATGGTGTGGGTTCGAAACCCATTCCCCCACAACCTTTTTAGCATGCGCTTTAACCAGACCCGGGTTCCCTTCTGTTACCCGTTAATACAAATCCGGACCAGACCATTATCAAGGATTAGTCCCTGGTCCGGTGGTAAACCTTTACGCTACTCAGAACCCACCCGGGTTCGAACCGGGTAGTATGCGCTTTTCTTTTAAATCGTTTTAAACAGCAGATTAATTCTATAAGAATTATTTTTATAAACTAATTATTATCTAGAACTGATTAATAAAATAATTAGCATTATTAAACGTAAAACAACTATATCTACAATTTAAATACTTTAGGATTTAAAATTTTATTTAACTTTTCTAAATAAATAATAATACATATATATATATATATATTCTCTTTTTCCATGTTCATGTTGGATACACAATATTTTAATAATAAAAAGAAGTTTTATTTAATTATCTTTTACATCAATAATCCATTTAGGGTTTAAAACTATATTTAGTATAATTTCTTATTTAATTATCTTATATATATATATATATATATATATATATATTTAACCTATAAATTTCACACATTTTTCCTAAATAAATAAATAAAATAAATATATTTAAAATTATGTTTCAATTATTATAACTCGCACGACCCTTTCAAAGCAAATAAATAAAAAGAAGCTTGTTTATTTAGTATTCAAAGTTTAACACTAAGTCTTTTATTATTAAGAACATATCCTTTGAAGTTACACTTTCACATTTAAAATTCTTATTCAAATACAAACACGAACACATCTATCATGATATAACACAAACTATTTGTTCAAGTCCCTACACTCACATTCACTGAAACTCTAAGACCCTACTTTATACATTGTACTCAATATTAATTTAAAGTTCATACATTTTCAACCTAGGTTAACTTTGTGGTTTACAAAACTCACTTTTGCTACCTATTGATCGTGCTATCTACATCATTAACACAAGTGACTTTACAAAGCCCCTTTTACATTATTTATAATTTTTGGGGTGGAACATGAGTTTCAATTATTCAACGTTTACAATTACACAATACAATTCCACCCTACAATCATGTGTAAAAATTTGAGCCTTATGTTTGAGTACTAGGTGTGTAAACTATTTTGTGTGAAATTTACATGTGCAATCATTAACTATACACGCCGACAGTTAACAATGATAGATCTATTGAGTCTGACAAACCCACCTAGGTAGGGTGATTGTTACCGATAACACATTTTGGTTTTTGCATGCTAGTTACAAAGGTTTGATTGTACAATTCGGTTTCACAATAGTATCTCTCCATAGTTGCCTTATTAACCATGATTTGTATGGATTGTATGCACACAACACAATACTACCATTTAGAGTCAAAACCTATGTATGCTCACCAACTTTTAGTTGACATTGTTTTAACCATGTTTCAGGTACGAATGTTTGAGATTGATCAAAAGCATGCTTCATATAAGATGTGGACCTAGTTTAATTTTAAATAAAAGAACTTGCTTCATATAAGATGTTGAATCTTGTTTGGTTTGAATTTTGAATTTAAATATGATGTTTAATCTATTACAACATTATTGTTTAAGCACTTTCCTGTGACAAACACTCTGGATAGAGTCTTAGTTTGTATTCTCATGTTTGTAATTGTCTTTGTATGTAAGAGTCTTTATGTATTAGTTTATCGAGTTGTATTTACTTTTACATATTGAATGTTGCATTTTTCTCTAAGTGTTTTGCGCACTTGTATGTGCGTAGGAGAAAGCTCCTGCGTACTTAGCAAGTACGCAAGAATAAATTTGCGTACTTGTTAAGTACGCAAGAGCATTTTGCCCTGCGCACTTGCTATGCGCGCAGGCATCAGGTCTTGTATAAATAGGATAGGTTGACATAAGTTAAGTACGCAGACATAGGCAGTCACTGTAGCAAATACGCAAAGTGTAATCTCAGTACTTCTCTCTATAACATTCAAGTGTTTATAATAGAAAGAACGTTTAAAGTGATTCTCTTGTTGGTTTACTTTGTGTTGTTTGACTCTCCACCTAGTCACGGGTATTCCGCACCTGGTCCGACTAGTAGACACACTTGCATGTGATGATCCGCCACACCCGAGGGACCTACAAGTGGTATCAGAGCTTTGCTCCTGATTTCGAGTGTTGTGAGTGAGTTTGGAGAGTTTCTACCGAGTTTTTACAAGCAAAAAGAGGTATTTTGTTGATTTTTGTGATAAAATAGTGGTAGCTCTTGAGAACTATTTTAGAAGCAAAAATCACTCAAAAACTGATTTTGTTGTGTATTTGAGTGTTTTGAGCATCAAAGGTTGGTTAGAAACAAGTTTCTGACCCTTTGGCTCATTTGCATTGTTCATCAGCCCAATTTTTACCATCTCCGGCGATTTTCCAGTGATCGGAATAGTTTGGTGAGAGTTGCTGAAAAGGTGTTGTGCGTACTTACCATTTCTGGCAAAAAGTACAGTTCTGTGCGTACTTACTAAATACGCAAGACTAATATCCTGCGTACTTACAAGTACGCAAGACTGATCTTGTGCGAACTTAAGTTATATCCTGCGTACTTATCATTTAGAATTGTAATGACAAAAGCTTGTAATAGTTAGATTTTATGTCTTTATGTTTTTGGTATGTAATTGTATAAATTTGCTAAGTGTTTGTACAAGTGTGCCTAGAGGCGAACTTGTTAAGTTCGCCTGGTCTATCAGAGGCGAACTTAAAAAGTTCGCTTAGGTCTAACTGAGGCGAACTTGTTAAGTTCGCTTAGTCTGGTTCAGGCGAACTTAACTAAGTTCGCTTACAGCAGGTGTGTTTCTATATATATGTGTTACAGAGTCATTAGAGTGGACTGATCAAAAAGAGAAAAACTTGTCTGATTGAGTCTGTAACCACAGTGATTTGGAATATAACGAGAAGTTTATTTACGCGTGTTGTTTGAATTGTCGATTAGTATACAAATGTTAATACGAAGGATTCCGCACTTCGTGTTATAGAAACGTCATATCACGAGTTCGATCAGTAGTTGAGTTACCTGGACCTACAAGTGGTATCAGAGCTTATGCTCGTGAATTAAGTACGATTCTCGGTGATTAGTGACGGTTTTTGTGAACAATTCGACAAGAAATTCAACATTTTTGAAGTTTCTGCAACAATGGAATTTTTCAAGTTCTTGAAGATCGTTTCTCTGCTGAATTCGTGATTTTAGAAGTGTTTTTGACGAAATTAGTCCGATAGAATTGTTCTATTTGATAAAATTCATAATCCTACGGTTCAATTTCCTTAAATTCCATCAATTCGCTGAGAAATCATGAATTTTGAAGGTTTCGGTTCGTGTTTGGATGAAGATTCTGTTGAATCTGTTACAACAGTTTAAGCGAACTTGCTGAGTTCCTGTGCAGGCGAACTTAGCAAGCGAACTTATTAAGTTCGCTTCTCACATTTTCAAGCGAACTTACCAGATTTCCTCAAGCGAACTTGTCTTGTTCGCCTAATATCAAGTTCGCTTAGTACTCACTAAAGCGAACTTATTAAGTTCTCCTGAGGGTAAAAACAGCTCAATACTTAGAAATTTTTTTTTAGAAAATTTTTTAACATGGAAAATATGGTTCAAGTCACAAACATGTTCAATTATGACAATGAGATAGGTACATCTCAAAAACCTCCGAAGTTGCTGAATCTAGCTGATTATTCAAATTGGAAAGATCGGTTTGACCAATTCGTATCTTTTACCGATACTAGTTTGTGGATTCTAATTTTGGAAGGATATACACACCCTACTTATTCATGGATGGGAAAAGATGATGTTCCAAAACCAGTGTCAGCTTTAACTACTGAAGAGAAGCTGTTATTTGATCGAGAAAAGAAAGCAATGGCTAGCATTTCGATGTCTCTACCAAAGGAAATTTATCACAGTTTTAAACAGTTCAAGTCTTCTCAACAACTGTGGGAAGCACTACAGAAAAGGTGTGAAGGGAGTTTAGATGTGAAGAAAAGTAGAAAAGAGTTACTAAAGAAGCAGTTCCTAGTTTTTAAACATTTTTAGAATGAATCTTTGGATGATCTTGCTACAAGATTCTATCATCTTCTTAGTGAACTGGCTAGTGCATCTGTGGTATATGAGACTGAGGAAATCAATGATAAATTCTTGGAGGCTTTACCATCAAAGTTTGATGTGTATACGTTTTGATCAAATAAAATGTTAAGTACAAAACCATGTCTCTTGAAGAAGTTCTAGGAAAGATTCGGTCACATAACATGAATATGAAGAAGAAAGAGACTAATATGGAGCATATCCAGGATCCCTCGATGTATTTTGCCAAATCTGTTGGTAAATCTGGTACTGGAGTGGCATTCTTTTCTGGTGATGCTTAAGAGTCTTCAAATGATCAGTGTTCTGGAGTTCCAATCTATTCCGGTCATACAAGCCATTCTGGATTTTCTGGTAATACTGCTTCAACATCATCTGGATCTCATGTGAAACAGAAAGTTGCTGATGATTATCTGGCTATGTTTTCTTCATTCATGGCATCATATGAAAATTTCATTGGAGGAAAAATACATGATCCTGAGATAATAGAAGAAGATTTCAGACAGATTGACCCTGTTGATCTGGAAGAAATGAATATCCAATGGAATATGGCCATGTTAATGCGACAAGCTAAAGATTTCTTGAAGAGAACTGGCAGAAAATATATTGGCTCAAATAGTAGATCGCGTATGGGTTTTGATAAGAGCAAAGTTAGGTGTTACAATTGCCAAGAGTATGGTCACTTTGCTAAGGAGTGTGTTAAGCCAAAGGTAGAATTTGATTCTCAAAAGAAGCAATCTAACTTTCAGTATAATAGGAATCAGCCACATGGTTCATCTGGTAATCAAAATCATGGTCCTTCTGGAAATACAAATCATGCATATGCATCATCAGCTTTAGTTGCTCAAAATGACAAAAACTATGATTGGGGCATTCATCTGGAAGATTTGGTGGGTGCTGTGAGTCAGGCTTTTGTTGTAGAAATTCATTCAGAAAAACCAGAAGAGTCTACTTATGATGAAAGTTCTAGTGATGATTCATGTGATGTGATAGTGTTCCAAGTGTTGATGATGAGGAAGACAGAGAGAAAAGTATTGATTCTGATGTTGTGACAGGGGTTGATGAGGAAGAAATTGTTCTTATAGAAAATGCGTCAGTTGGTGAAGATTCAGAGAACATTCCGATTGCCAAAGTATTCATGGCAGACATGTCTGACCCGACTTAGGTAAAAGACTATGTCTGTCATATATTTTTTTCTAATTGCATTTCTGTTAAAGATAAACTACAAAAAGTCATGGATGAAAACACACATTTGATTTGTGACATGAAATCAATGCATTCAGTTAATCAGAAACTGAAAGATAATGATAAACTATGCATTGTTAGAATTGAGTCTTTGAAAAGAGACTTAAATTCTCTTGGGTTAAAATACAAAGAGCAGGGTTATCAACTAGACATGGCTTATGCTGAAATTGAAAAACGGAATGAAGTAGTTGCCCAAAAGAACAAGGAGATTTCTGAAAAAGAATCTGAGGTGATGAAGTTACATAGAAAGTTAGAACAGTTTGAGAATTCATCTGTAGTTTTGGATTATTTTAATGCTAATGTTGATCCCACAAAAAGGGTTGCTGGTATTGGGTTTATTCCTCCTCCGTACAATGCAAATTATGTGGTTGAGCCTGAAATCATTCATGAAGAGGAGATTGATCCCAAGACAGTTTTAAAAGTGAATCCATTGACGGGTGAAGACATGGTGTATGATTCTGATACAGAGGATGAAGTGTTTGATGATTCAAAGATTGAAGGCATTCCGAGAGAAGTGAAAATTGAGGAACCAAAGGTTGTGAGGAATGTTACTCGGGATAGGTGCATCTTGACAGAACCTGAAGAGGTGAAAGTGGTTCCAACTAAACTTTCTCCAATCTTACAGTCATGTGGGTTTGTTGCGGCTGGTTTTCAAAAGGTGAATTCTTCAAAGGTGCCAAAACAGACTTATGTTCCTAAGAAACAAGTAAATTGTTCTGGGCATTCATCCGAAGCTTATTCTTCTGATGGTTCTTCAAATTCAAAGAAAACATCATATTTCAGAAGTTATCAAGAAAGACGAGTGTGTTTTCATTGCAATGAGCCTGGTCATATTTTGATTAATTGTCCATACAAGAACAAGGGTAAAATGAAGAATGTTCCTTCACAACCGAAAGTGGTGAAGATTCTTAAAAGAAACGATGAGGAAAAGTCGTCTTCTAGTTTGAAGAAAAATGTGATTGGTCATTCTTTTGTTAAATCCCATGGATTTAAACAACAGAATTTATTGCATGCTAAATCCTTTATTTGCAAAGAGAAACTTGAGATTCCAAAAGTTGGAATTTCAAAAGACTATGTTCAGGAGGTTAAATTGTCTAGACCTCAAAGAAGAAGAAGAAACAGAAAATTAAAGAAAATTTTGGAAACATCTGAATCTGACAATAATATATCACATAATGTTTTTCAAAATAATAAAAATGGTTCTTCTGTGAAAAGGTCTGATTGTCAAACTTCTGTTCCTAATGTGAATGATAAAATTGATTGTAAATTACAAGAAGTTGTTTATTTTGATCAATCCGGACGACCCAAGACCACGATGGCTTGGGTTCCACTTTCTAACTAATTCTCATTGTTTATGTAGGGACAACCAAGGAGGACTATCAACAATACATGGTATGTGGATAGTGGTTGCTCTCGACATATGACAGGGAATGTTAGATTGCTTGAGGATGTGATTAAAATTGATGGTGGTTATGTCGCTTTTGCGGGTAATAAAGGCGGGTACATAACAGGCCAGGGAACGTTAAAGAATGACAAAGTCAAATTTGAAAAGGTGAATTATGTTGAGCAGCTGGAGCACAATCTTTTAAGCGTATCACAAGTCTGTGACAAGAAGTTTTCGTTCCATTTCAACGATCATGAATGTTATATTCTGAAACCTGGTTTTATGATTCCTGATGAATGGATTCTCATGAAGGCTCCAGGGAGAAATGACACGTATGTCCTTAACATGAGTGTCGCCACTACAACAGATTCAATTCCAACATGTTTACTCTCCAAGGCGTCGGAATCTGATTCAATATTGTGGCACAGGAAGATAGCTCACATAAACTACAGGAAGATGAATTACATTGTTAGGAATGATCTTGTGCTTGGTATTCCGAAAATGAAATTCTCAGTTCCTGATGATTGTATTTCGTGCAAGAAGGGGAAGCAAAGAAAGAAATCTCACAAATCGAAGTCGACGAATTCTATCGTAACTCTTTTGGAGTTGCTGCATATGGATTTGTTCGGTCCTATCAGTATTAGGAGCATTGGTGGGAAATCGTATTGTTTGGTCGTAACTGATGATTACTCTAGATTTTCATGGGTTAAGATTCTTTCTTCTAAAGCTGAAACCACTGAATTGGTACAATACTTAATCGAGGGTTTGGAGAATTTATTCAATCTGAAAGTCAGAAGAATCAGGAGTGACAATGGCAGCGAATTTAAGAATAGCAAAATGGGCTTATTCTGTCTACAAAAAGGAATTCATCATGAATTCAGTGCGCCATATGTTCCTCAACAAAACGGTGTCGCTGAACGAAAGAACAGGACGTTGGTCAAAACAGCTCGCACGATGCTTGCAGATTCTAAGCTTCCAGTCACCTTTTGGGCTGAAGCTGTGAATACTGCGTGTCATGTTTTGAACAGGGTCTTGACCGTAAAGCGCCATAACAAGACTTGCTATGAATTGCTAAATAATCGAAAGCCAAATCTGGAATACTTATTACCTTTTGGTACTGAAGGTTAGAGATGTCCCAACAAAATTCAGTGCAAAGGCTATTGAAGGGATTTTTCTGGGGTATGTGGCAAATTCAACTACCAAGAGGGTTTATAATAAAGAGACACGCCAAGTTGAAGAATGGTTCCACATTGACTGTTCAAATCGGTCTTTACCACAAATGGCGATAGGTCCGGATTGGGCATTTGATTATGAAAAATTATTCAAGTCTTTTCATTTACCTTCTGACATTTCTGATGAAGATGCTGCTGTTATCTATGATTCTTGTCAAGATGCTCCGCACAATGAATTTCTACCAAATGCAGTTCCCAATTCATCGATTCCATCTACTTCTGCTCCAGATCCAAATGTTGCTTCTTGTTCAGGTCCACAAGATTCAGAGAGTGAGGAGGATAATGCTATTTTTCAAGATTCTTCTGCTGATCCGTTGTTGAGTGATGATCCTTTACCTTCGACACAGGCTCAGGGGGAGATTCCAACAAATTTAGACTCGGAAATTCCAATTCCTTAAGATTATTCTTATCAATCTGATTCTACTCAAGTTGATGTGTTGCCGGTTCCTGAGGTCGCATCCATCAAGGAACACAAAGATCATCCAGTAACAAATATAATAGGAAATTTACAGGATGGAGTGAAAACTCGTTCTCTTGTTGACAATACTTGTTTGTATACTTGCATTAAAGATTCTAGTGTTCTTGATGATTGCTCACATTCTTGCTTTATTTCGCAGGTTGAACCCAAGAATGTAGAAATAGCTTTAAATGACAATAACTGGATAGAAGCTATGCAGGAAGAACTTGCTCAATTTGACAAACTTAAGGTTTGGAATCTGGTTGATCTTCCGAAAGGTGCGTATCCGATAGGAACAAAATGGGTGTTTAAATGTAAAAAGGACGATCGAGGTGTCGTGGTACGCAATAAGGCAAGATTAGTTGTCCAGGGCTTCAATCAACAAGAAGGAATTGATTACACCGAAGTTTATGCACCGGTTGCACGGCTTGAAGCTATAAGGCTGTTTCTAGCTTTTGCTTCTTTCAAAGGTTTTAAGGTGTTTCAATTAGACGTCAAGAGTGCATTTTTATATGGAAAGGTCAAGGAGGAAGTCTATGTGTGTCAGCCGCCGGGGTTTGAAGATCCACTGAATCCGAACATGGTTTTCAAGCTAGATAAGGCTCTCTATGGTCTTCATCAGGCTCCTCGTGCGTGGTATGAGACTTTATCTACACATCTTTTGGCGAATGACTTTGTTCGTGGAAATATAGACTCGACCTTATTCATAAAGAAATCAGGGGGAGATTACCTACTGGTACAGATTTATGTGGATGATATTATATTTGGCTCGATAAATGAAGGGTTGTGCAAAGACTTTGAGGGTTTTATGAAGTCAAAATTTGAAATGTCTGCGATGGGAGAGTTATAGTTTTTCTTAGGTTTACAAGTAAATCAAAAGGAAGACGGTTTCTTTATTCATCAGTCCAAGTATGTCAGAGACATCTTGAGCCGGTTCAAGATGGAGGACTGTACTTCATACGATACTCCAATTTCGGTCAATTGTAAGTTAAATTCTGACCCGGAAGGAAAAGATGTAGATTGTCGACTTACAGAGCTATGATTGGATCCCTCATGTACTTAACCGCTTCAAGGCCGGATATAATGTTCGCCGTGTGTATCTGTTCCAGATTCCAGGCAAAGCCAAAAGAATCTCATTTAATTGCTGTGAAAAGAATCTTTCGGTATTTAAAAGGAAAACAACGTTTAGGGCTATGGTATCCTCATGGTTCTAACTTTAATTTCAATGCTTATACTGATTCTGATTTTGGTGGTTGTTGTCTGGACAGGAAATCTACAACAGGTGGTTGCCAATTCTTAGGAAATCGACTTGTATCTTGGCAATGCAAAAAGCAAACCACAGTCTCCATTTCTACATGCGAAGCAGAATACATTGCTGCTGCAAGTTGCTGTTCACAAATCCTGTGGATACAACAACAATTGAGAGATTACAGTTTGAATTTCACAGAAACCCCCATGTTTATTGATAACAATGCTACTATGTCCATAACGAATAATCCTGTTAAACATAGTAAAACTAAGCACATCGAAATTCGATATCATTTTATACGTGATTGTGCAGAGAAAAGGTTGATTGAGCTGGTCAAGGTACACACTGAAGATAATTTTGCTGATTTGTTTACTAAGGCATTTGATCGTACCAGGTTTGAATTCTTGATAAAAATGATTGGTATGATCAATCCCGAATAAAAGTTTTTTTTCAAAATCAAAATTTCATGGAAAATTTTCTTTTAAGTTTTTTTTATTGCTTTATTACATTTCTGCATTTACTTTTTCAGTCAAAAAGCTTAAATTATAAAAAGTCAAAACAAATTGAAAAATATAAAATTTGACATCATTTGAGGTTTTGAGAAGAAATGATAGTACATCAGTGATTAGTTCATTTCATATGACCTTAGTAGACCTTGATATATGATTGATTAAAATAAGTTGATTTGATCTAAATTTCAAAGTCTGCATAAATAAGAAATGATAGTGTTGTGAATGCTCTATTCTTGATAATTTGTTTTATAATTTGTGTATAAAATTTGAAACTTAAATTGTCAATAGGCTAAAAGCGTTTTGAAATTAATAGTAGTGTGAAAATTAAATATAATATGATTACATCTGTGCTTTAAATCCATTATATGCCTGGGCGTGTGTGTTAAAATATCACTATCAGATAAAGAATATTAGCTTTTAATAAGGATTTTCCTATGAGATCAGTTTCGGGTTATGTCCTTAGCACTATTCATTCGATTTGCTTCAGTGCCCATGTCCCGAAAAGCATGCAATTTGAAGTATAATCAAGATATGTACTTGACAACATCTGTCAAACATATATTAGCCCTTGGATCATATTGATATATCATCTTTACTGATTCCATTGAATTCATAATCCAGATAACAGTTGGATCCACGTACCTGAATCTTATGATTCCACATATATAAGCCAAAACATTAAATCATTCGATTCTGAATCTCATTGATTCCTTTACAATCCAATTTGGATTCTGCTATTCATGTGCTAAGTGATGTCTCCTCATTCTGAATATTCGGATAATTTTTAGTAAAATATTATATATGTCTTGAAGATAGTGCATTTATTTTCTATTTGGCATATATGTGGGGTACACAATGTTTATCATCTGAATGGTACTAAATCACATGAATTTGGAGAATAAACGCTTATAGTTTCAAATAATATAATATTGACAATTTTAAGAATTCAGGCTTTATATTTCAAATTCGGTATAAATATAAGAGCATTTTATAACCTGATCTTATTTACTTTGAAATTTATCGCGTATCGTTTCAAATATTATTCAAATTGAATGAGTTTCAAAATGAAAAAGATGTAAAATGCACAAAATTGATTTGAATGGTCTCTTACTATAGGTTACCCTTTGTTATTGATAATATGTGTGATGAATTAATTGAATACTGATATGATCTTCTTGCTCATGATGTATAAACCAAAAATATGTGATTTCAGTTTATTCAGGTAAAAATAAAAAATATGTGATTCAGTTTGTATAGAGAAAAACAAAAAATATGTGATTTCAGTTTGTACAGAGAAAAATTAAAAATATGTGTTTCCGTCTGTATAGATAAAATTCAAAAAAATTTTGATTTTTATATTTTCCATGAAAATTTTAAACTATTATTAAAATTGTTCGGGATTGAATCAAATATGTGTTGCTGACGGAAGTTTGAGATTTGAAAGGTTGAAGTTGGTAAAAATTGTGTTCAAGGCAAAAAGGTTGAACATTAATTAAGTTCGCATGTGTACAGTGAAGCGAACTTAATAAGTTCGCTTAAATCAGTGAAGCGAACTTAAATTAACAGTCTGGGGTGAAGCGAACTTAAGGGTGAAGCGAACTTATATAGTTCGCCGAAGGCTTGTTAAGCGAACTTAACAAGTTCGCTTAGTCAAGCGAACTTAATCTCAATAAGTGTTGAATCAGGCGAACTTGTCTCTCATCGTCTTCATCAGAAAATAAGCGAACTTGCCCAAATTTTTCAAAAATTTAAATTGGTGTTGTGAGTGTTAATTTCTGGTTGCCTCTTGATCGAAATCACATTGCGAATCTAACAAAGGTAGTGTCGTTGATTTTCATCCACTAAATTGAGTGTATTCGAGGTTTTCTTGTTTCGGATTTCGTCGAACGGTTACAGTAAAATTTTTGACCTAAATCTAAAATTGATCATCATTTTTGCTTATAATGTGTTATTCGATTGCTTGTACATGGTTATTTCATGATAATGATCGATTTGCCGGAGTTTGAAAATCTGTGTGTCGAGTTTGAAACGTCTCAGGTTCAGGCGAACTTGTTCCAAGCCAACTTGTTCGAAGCGAACTTGTCAGGCGAACTTAATAAGTTCGCCTCTTGCACTACTAAGCGAACTTATTAAGTTCGCCTAGGGGTCAGTAGTGAAAAGGACTTGTGATATTTTTTGTTTGTTTAAAAAAAATTTTGTTTTTGTTTTTGTTTGATTTTTTGTTTGTTTGTTGTTTCATATTTGTGTTAGTCTACTAATGTTTGTTGTGTTGTCCGAAATTTTTCACAGATGGCTCGACGTGTTGAATATAAGCATAATCAAGTGGCGTTGTTAGATCCTAATTTGCCAGAAGCACTTCATTTTCAGGGCATTATCAATTTTCTGAATCGATCAAGAAAACATGTTGCATTATCTGCGGATCCTTATATTAGCTTGGTGTACATCCAACAATTCTGGGATACGGTACATCAAGATATCGATGTGGAACCACATGTCCTTCGTGCAACAGTCAATAATACCGAGATTGCAATTTCGGAAGAGACGATTCGTGCTGCTCTTGATTTAGGAGGAAATGCTGAAGATCCAATTTCTTATCCAAACACTCTTATTATGGGTTGTTTTCAACGGATGGGTTATCGTGGACGACAAAATGAGACACAAGCTAGGAAAGGTGGATTAGTAGGTGAATGGCGGTACTTTATGCATGTGATTATACAGTGCTTCTCTCCACGAAAAGCTGGTACAGATGGCTTGAAGATGGCACTTCAAACAGTAATGGTGGCTTTAACTTTGAATAAAAGATTCAATTTTCCGCTTTATTTTTATCGGGAGATGGTAATGCAGATAAATCCGGCTGAAGGTCAAGGTTTCTTGATGTATCCACGATTCATTCAAATGATACTCAATCATCTTATTCCGGATCTTCCACAACATGCCATAAGATTGACTTTGACTCCGATGTCAAAACGTATCTTTACAGATTGTACAAAGGTGAAACAACAAAATGCTGCGTTGATTCCAGTTAATACTCCTCTGTTTGGGCACTTAATCAATCCTGATTATGTTGCACCACCTAATGATAATTGGTTTCATCCTAATGAACTTGCTCAAGCTCAAGGTGTTAACGTTCCTGCACAACAACAACAGCAACAACCACAACAACCTGCCCAACAACAACAGATACCAGTTCCACAACTTTAAGTTCAACAACCACAAATACAAGTTCCTATACAACCTCAAATTCCTATTCCTGAACAAGTTCCTATTCCACAAGCTGCAGTCAATATTCCGATTCAGGAACCAGTTCAAGAAGAGGTCGTTCATGATCCTAATCAAGATCTAGGTATGAACATGGATGATTTTGTTGATGAAGCTGTGAACTCGCCGATTCATGAACAAGAAGGGAATGTGGTGACAGACGCTGAGTCTAGTTCCAGTTCAAGTGATACTTCATCATCTGATGATGACAGCACTGATTCTGATGAGTCTAGGGATTTTTCTCCAGGTCATTATGAACGGTTGGCTGCTATTCCACTGGCTAATGCTGGAAAACGCATTAAATCTCAAGCCAGACGACCACGACGCAAGTCTGTTCGGGATCCTCCTTCCGGATCAGTACTTGGAAAAAGATCGTTGGTAGATGAGAGTTCTGACACTGACAGTGACTTTAATCCAGATCCTTCACGTCAAAAGTTAAAGTCTGCGTCAATTGCTGCTGCAAGATCTTCTCAAGGGGTTGAAGATGCTAATTTTGTTGCTTCTCTGATCATTACTCCTCCACGATCTAAGGATCCATCTCCAGTTCATACTCCTGTTCCTCCAGTCATTCCTACTACTTCAAGTCCTTCTATTCCACAACCCACAGCTGGTCCGTCAAAGCCTTCTGATTCTGACAGGATTACTTTCCTTGAATCTCAAGTGCTGTCACTACAAACACAAGTTAACTCACTTGTTTCTATTGATTCTCAACGGCAGCTGGTGATTCAGACTCAAGCTCAACAGATTGCTGATATGCAAGTCTTAGTGTCCAAACTCGTTCAGCGTCTTGATGCTCAGGGGGAGTTGAGGATACGTGATACTTGTCACACAGAGTCAATTCAAAGACGTGATGATGAAGACAATGATCCTGCTGGAAATATTGAGGGTGATCGTCAATACACTGACGCTAATCCTATATCTAGAGTTCAGGGGGAGTCGACATCACAATCTCTTGAAGGAAACAAAGACAAAGATACTTCTGGTACTAATGAAGAAGAAATTCTGTTATTAGAATTCTTTCAAGATTCAGAAGAAGAGGATGCTGAAAAGATTGAATGTCTTGATGACATTGACGATTTATTCAATGACATGGAAGATGATATGTCAGATACTGAGATAGAAGAAGGAGAAATAGTAGAGATTGAAATAGAGAAAGATAAAGACAGTGTTACCTATGAAGGTTGTGATGGTCTTAAGGTGCCGTATAACTTCATCCAAGAGGATGTTGTTCCTGGGTTCTCTTATGACGGAATAACTGACTCTATGGACTCTATTGAAGACGTCACACTGCCTGATGATACAGCTGAGTCAAAGATGGATACTGATGATGAGAATCTTCAATTCAATAAGGGTGCTGAAACTGAAACTACTCACACTGAGTCTTCGAAGATTAATGAAGAACCTGTGATGTTCAGAGATACAGGAATGACACGAGAACAGTGGAGAGAAGTTGTAAACAGTTGGATGAAGGTGCTACCCAAGTCTCCAGCACAACCTGCTCAGAAAGAGAAATATGTGAATAAAGAGCAGTGTGCAGGAAGGATCATAAGTTGGTTCTATGATGGTGAATCAAAATTGTTTGTAATCAAACGATCTGATGGTGTTCAATACTTAAATCCAAGGATCAAATATTTCAATACCTTGCCGAGGTGTGAAATAAATGGTCTAGCTTCAAAGCCACTCATAAATAGATCGAAGAATGGTTTGGCTGATGTGATAGCAAACCTGATAAAGAAAGAAGGTAGTTCTGGTAAGTATGAATGGCTGAAACCATAGAAGGGAAAGAGAATGAAGAACACAGATCCTAAGACTGGGAAAGTAACCTGGAGATACAAGTATAGACCAGTGCGTGCTATTCACAAGATACCATTAAAGAAGATTCCTCAAGACTTTCTTGGGAATATGAAATGGTGGTATGTTGATGTTAATACTGGTGAAGCAAGGGTTGAAGAAAAAGATAATAAGGTCATTGTGTGTTTCTATGACGCAATGAATCTTATTAATTTTTCAAAGAAAGATCAGAGGACACTGAGAAAGAATGAGATACTGTATACTGATGAATGGAGAAAACAAGGTCTACAATACAAAAGAGTTTTGGAGACATGCAGAAGATACAGTGTGCATGCTGGCAGCAGACTACCAGATAACTGGAAGAGTTCAAGATAAAGACTGAAGACAGAAGATCAAGCTATTGTCAAGGGGGAGTCTGTTAGGACATAGATTTGTAATGACAAAAGCTTGTAATAGTTAGATTTTATGTCTTTATGTTTTTGGTATGTAATTGTATAAAGTTGCTAAGTGTTTGTACAAGTGTGCCTAGAGGCGAACTTGTTAAGTTCGCCTAGTCTATCATAGGCGAACTTAATAAGTTCGCTTAGGTCTAACTGTGGCGAACTTGTTAAGTTCGCTTAGTCTGTTTCAGGCGAACTTAACTAAGAGTTCTTACAGCAGGTGTGTTTCTATATATATGTGTTACAGAGTCATTAGAGTGGACTGATCAAAAAGAGAAAAACTTGTCTGATTGAGTCTGTAACCACAGTGATTTGGAATATAACGAGAAGTTTATTTACGCGTGTCGTTTGAATTGTCGATTAGTATACAAACGTTAATACGAAGGATTCCGCACTTCGTGTTATAGAAATGTCATATCACAGTAGTTGAGTTACGTGGACCTACACTTATCATTTAATCCTGCGTACTTATCAAGTACGCAAGAGTAAATCTAAATACGCAAGACCGTTTCTCAAGTGCGCAAGGCCAAAATCAAGTGCGCAACTGTGTCGAATCTTCAGAATCTTGGAAACCTGTTAAACTATGATAATGAGATCGGTACACCACAGAAACCGCCAAAGTTGCTGAACGTAAACGATTATTCTAATTGGAAAGCACGTTTTGAGCACTACATTTCTTATACCAACTCATCGCTATGGATACCAATCCTTGAGAGATATAAGCATCCCACACACATATATCTTGATGAAGCCATGCCCAAACCTATCTCTAAACGTTCTGACGAAGCAAAGAAAGCTTATGATCGAGAAAAGAAGGCACTTGGTTCAATCACTATGGCATTAACTCGGGAATTGTTCCACAGTTTCCGAGGTTATGAAAATTCTAAGGATCTTTGGAAAGCTTTACAGAAAAGATTCGAAGGAAATAGTGATATCAAGAAGAGTAAGAGTGATCTACTCCAGAAGCAGTATGAATGCTTCAGATTTTTTGAGAACTAATCTTTAGATGACCTCATCTCTATATTCTATCATCTACAGACTGAGTTGAAGGCTTTTGAACTCAGGTATCCAGATGAATGGATGGGGGAAAAGTTTTTGGATGCTTTGCCACCCAAATTTGAGATGTACACAACCCTGATGAGGGAAAATCCAAAATTTTATGAGTTAACAGTAGAGGAGGCTATAGGAAAGGTTCAAGCTCATGACATGAACCTAAAAAGAAAGGAGAGCTCAGGAAGACCTCAGATACAAGACCCTTCTATGTATCATGAGACGACTTCTACATCCAAGTCATCGGGCTCTGGAATTGCCCTTTTCACTGGAAACCCTACTGAAGAAGACCACTCAAATGGTTGTGGTGTTCATGCATGCTATGCATCTGGATCAGGGCTGGGGTCTCATCATCAACATACCTCAAGAAATCCTACTGCTGCGTCTTCTACTAACCAATTAGAGCTTTGGCTCAGATTAAACAAACTAACATTTGTTTAATCATCTCTCGTTCTATTCTAAACTCTCTCTTTGAACAAGTCACCCAAAATCAAAACAAAAATGGCACAGAGTAATGGCTTTGAAGATATTGGCAGCATCAACCGACCACCAAGGTTGGTATCTGGAGAAGACTATGACATGTGGAAAAATCGCATGGAAAGCTTCTTCTGTTACCAGGAATACGGAATGTGGAGATCCATCAAGGAGGGTCCATATATTCCCATGGTGGCCTCTGCTGATGATGGAGGGCTACAAGTCCCGAAGGAAACCTCCAAGTACTCTGAAGAGGACATCAAGAAAATGGAGGTGGACTTCAAGGCACTAGGAGCCATCCAAATGTGCCTTCCAAATGAAGTTTTTCACAACTTCAGAAGTTACAAAACTGCCAAGGAGCTCTGGGAGGCGCTGGAGAAGATGTTTGCTGGCTCTGAAGAAGTCAAAGAGAACAGAAGGGACATACTGAAGCAGCAGTATGAGAACTTCGTCTGGAGGGAAGGTGAGACCTTAACTATTTTATATAACAGATTTACCTATCTTGTAGGTGAACTGCAGTGCTCCAAGGTAAAGCTGGAGAATGAAGACATTCTCAAGAAGTTCATAAGATCTCTTCCTAGTTGCTGGACATTATACACTGTGTCCATCAGAAGAATAGAGAATCTGAAGACTCTTCAGATGACTGAGCTCTTTGGCATGCTCAAAACCTATGAATTAGAAATGATTCAAGCTAAAGAAAGGAGCTCCAGTTATCAATCAGCTACCACTTCCTCCACTACCTCCTCAGCGCTTCACTCTGATCATTCCGGTCCTAGTGCAAGCAGCTACTATCCTCCCATTGTTACTCACCCTCAGACCCCAACCGCTTCACAATCTAGCTCATCACCATTTCTTCTTGAGGCACCTCCTCAACAGCCAACCTCTACTGCTTTTGTCTCTGACAACTCAAGCAGCATGTATTTCATAAAAGAGGATCTGGAATGCTTTCATCCAGATGATCTTGAAGAAATGGATATTCAGCACTCATATGCCATGCTCTCCCTCAGAGCAAAAAGGTTCTATTCTAGAACCGGAAGATCATTTCCAAGAAACAACTCAAACAGCAGAGTTGGGCTTGATAAAAGCAAGATCCGTTGTTACAACTGTAACCAAATGGGTCACTTTGCTAGGGAGTGCAAGGCACCTAGAGCCAATCAGGGTGCCGGCCATCAAAGACAAGCCTACCAAAGTCAGCCCAGACAACAGCAGCAGCAACAAACTCCCCCAGCACAAACTGCAGCCTGTGCAAATGTTGGAACTGCAGAATTCGACTGAAGTTTTCAATATGAAGATGTTCCTGTCTCCAACCAAGCACTTATGGCAGACACTGCAGAGATACCACCTCAGGTATTTGAACATCTATGCTCTCAAGCTTGCATTGATAAAGTTTTAGGTTATAGAAAACATAACCAAAACCTTATAGATCAAAATGAAGAGTTTCTTCAAATGAAATCTAAGTTCAAAAAGGTTGAAATCACTTACAAAGAAAAAATTGAATGCCTTAAGAAAGAGATTTCATCTCTAAAACATGAACAAACCAATCTTGAAACTCAGATTGATGATCTATTAGTAAAACTTAAATCAACCAGAGCTGATCTGGCAGAACAGAAAGTTCATGTTGAAAAATATGAATTTTATTCTAAAAAGCTACAGAGACTTCTAGATATTCAAGTCCATAAAAAGGTAAAGCTTGGAGGACTTGGATATGGCAAGGAACAGTACAATATTGTTCCTCATCCAGCTGACTATGTTGCCATCTATGAACCAAGCTTCGATGTTGCAAAACTCGACACTGCAAACAGAAATCTTGATCCTCCAATGGATGAACCCCTTGTTAAAGACTGCATTACCTCATCAGAATCTGAGTTAACCTTCTCAGACCATGTTGAAACAAGTACAGCCTCATCTGAAGCTGTTCTGAATAGAGTCCCAGTCCCTACTGTTCTCCCAGCTATTCCAGCCCCTGTACCATTCAAACAGATAAGGATCAGCTATCCTCCAGGTGGAAGAAAGCTAAACACTGAAAAGGGACAGACATCAGGACCCACAAACTCCAAGTCTCAGTTCATGCCAAATCAGAAGAATCAGCAACAGGTTAGAAGAGTTACGACCAAGAAAACTCAGTTCAGAAACTCTTCATCTCCACCAAGGAAGCAGCAGCCCAAGGTTCAGCAGTCCTGCATCATATGTGGGGAATCAAACCACTTTGCTGCAAAATGTCAGTTTAACCCCTTCAACCAGATCCTTCTTCAATCAGCGCATAAACAAAAGAAGGATCAGCATACTTCAGTTGATAGGCCATCTGCAGACAGTAGAAGAGTTGAAACTGCAGAAAAACACAAGCAGCAGTAAAAGGCAAAGCCTTCAGCAGCCACCAAATCTGCTGCTGCTCAAACAAAGCAGTCAGCAGCAAAAACTAAATCTGCTGCTGCTCCAAATAAGCCCTCAGCAGCAAAAGCAAAATCTGCTGCTGAAAGGCCAAGGTCATCAGCAGCAACATCTGCAGCTGATAAGCTGAAGCCATCAGCAGCAAAACCTGCCCCTGCTGACAGGATAAAACCTCAAGCAGGAAAATCAGCTGCTGATAGAGCAAATTCATCAGCTGCCAAAGCCAAATCCGCAGCCGATAAAGAAAAGAGAACTGGAAAACCACTACTTAAGCAATGGAAAGCCAAAATCTCTGCTCCTGTCAGCAAAATCATCATCGGTGCTGTTGAATGCACGCATGATGAATCAGAATGTCCAAGAACTCTTTTCTTCAAAAAGGAGAGCTCTTGGACCACTCCCACTAACTAAATCTCTTTCATGTGCAGGGACAGCCAGGTAACAAGAATAACACCTGGGTGGTAGATAGCGGCTGTTCAAGGCACATGACAGGTAACAGGTCCATCCTCTCCAACTTCAGACATTTCAATGGAGGATATGTTGCCTTTGGGAGTGACTCAAAAGGTGGATCTATCACTGGACAAGGCACTGTGTCCGATGAAAGGATGAGTATTGAAAGAGTCAACTATGTTAAAGAACTTGACTTCAATCTCATGAGTGTTTCTCAAGTATGTGATCAAAAGCATTGGATGCCCTTCATTGACAAAGAATGTTTCGTGTTAGCTCCTGGCCTATCTAAACCTCCCCCAGAGAAGATTCTCCTAACTGCTAATAGAAAGGACAACTTATATGTGCTTGACATGAATGAAGTCACTCCATCTGGTAGTGTTTCATGTTTTCTGTCAAAGGCATCAGTTGATGAATCCGCTCTCTGGCACAGGAGGTTAAGCCATGTTAACATCAAAACAATCAATAAATTAGTGAAGGACAATCTTGTCAGAGGGCTTCCTGACAAAGAATTCCAGCTAGACGATCATTGCATTGCCTGCTTGAAGGGAAAACAACACAAAAGTTCCCATAAGCCCAAGACATTGAACACAAATGACACTCCTCTCCAGCTACTGCATATGGATCTCTTTGGTCCTACAAATGTCATGTCAATGGGCAAAAAGTCCTACTATCTGGTGATCACTGATGACTTCTACAGATTCTCTTGGGTATTCTTCCTAAGAACAAAAGATGAAACTGCTGAGATTCTCAAATCATATATTCTCAGGGTAGAGAATCAAAGCAATCTGAAGGTAAAGATCATAAGGTGTGATCAGGGAACAGAGTTCAAAAATCACACTTTGAACAGTTTCTGTGAGAGCAAGGGCATTGAAAGGCAGTACAGTGCTCCAAGAACTCCTCAACAAAATGGGGTTGCTGAAAGAAGAAACAGGACTCTGATTGAATCAGCAAGATCTATGCTGGCTGACTCAAAGCTGCCCCTTACTTTCTGGGCAGAAGCAGTAAGCACAGCTTGTTATGTGCAGAATAGAGTCCTTATTGTTAAGCCTCTCCAGAAAATTCCCTATGAACTCTGGCTCAAAAGAGTTCCCTACATTGGCTTCCTGAAGCCCTTTGGATGTCCATGTACCATCCTTATCACACATGGAGTTCTTCCTAAATTCGGTGCAAAGTCTGATGAAGGTTACTTTGTGGGTTACTCCTCTCAATCGAAGGCCTACCGAGTGTTCAATTCTAGGACTCGGATTATGGAAGAATCTGCTAATGTGAAATGCAGGGAACACATTGTCTGTGAACAAGGCAAAGGTCCCAACTGGCTTTTTGATATAGACTCCTTCACCCAGATATTTGAGCCCCTCATATTCTCAAATATGGAGCCTCCTTCTTCAAACTCAACACCTTCTACCTCAACCTCTTCTTCTGACTACAGACTGGAGTTTCCTAGTCCCTACATCAGGATGAAAAAGCCATCCATTGATCCTCCATCAGTGGCAGAAGCTATTGAAGCCAGTGCAGGTGAAGCCGGTGCATCCAACACCACAAGCAGCAATCTCTCTGACAATGAAATCCTAAATGAAGCCTCCTCAATTCATGCTGAAGAGTCCTCTGATGCTAATGCTGCTGACTATGTGGAACACAATGATCAGATCCTCCAAGCTCCTCTCCACACATCTGAAGACAATACTGATCTAAACCACAGTAATCTTGAAGAGGGAATACGGCTGGATGTGATACCTGCTCAGAGAATAAACAAAGAGCATCCTCTGGAAAACATCATTGGCCAAGTCCACACAGGCATCCAGACAAGAAGTAAGTCTCATGAAGCCAACATTTGCTTGTTCTCTTGCTTTCTATCACAGGTGGAACCCAAAAGGATTGATGAAGCTCTCAAGCACAACAGCTGGATTGAAGCAATGCAGGAAGAATTGTTGCAATTCAAAAGACAAGATGTTTGGAAGCTTGTTGATCTTCCACCTGGTCAAACAACCATTGGAACAAGATGGGTTTTCAGAAACAAGCAAGATGAGAGGGGCATCGTAGTCAAGAACAAAGCCAGAATGGTAGCTCAAAGTTACACTCAAGAAGAAGGCATTGACTATGATGAAGTTTTTGTTCCTGTTGCCCGTCTGGAAGCCATTAGAATTTTTCTGGCTTATGCAGCATCCAAAAACTTTATGGTCTATCAAATGGATGTGAAGAGTGCCTTTCTGTATGGCACGATTGATGAAGAGGTCTATGTCAAATAGCCTCCAGGCTTTGTAGATCCTGCACATCCAAATAAGGTCTTAAAACTGGACAAAGCTCTCTATGGCTTACACCAAGCCCCAAGAGCCTGGTATGAAACTTTATCTGGATATCTACTTAGTAACAACTTCAGAAGGGGGGCCATTGATCAGACACTCTTCATCAAAGATGAAGGGGGCGAAATTTTGTTGGTCCAGATTTATGTTGATGACATTATCTTTGGATCTACAAGAAAGAAGCTCTGCAAAGACTTTGAAGTTCTGATGCATTCCAAATTTGAAATGAGTTCAATGGGTGAACTAAATTTCTTTTTAGGACTTCAAGTCAAACAGGTACCAACTGGAATCTTCATAAGTCAATCCAAGTATGTCAAAAGCATCTTGGAGAGGTTCAAAATGACTGACTGCTCTGCTGCAGGAACTCCTATGCAAGTGCACCATCAATTATCTCCGGATAAAGAAGGACAGGACACTGATCAACATCAGTACCGAGCAATGATAGGGTCTCTCATGTACCTCACTGCCTCAAGACCAGATATCATGTTTGCAGTTTGTCTCTGCGCAAGATTTCAAGCAGCTCCAAAAGTGTCTCATCTTCAAGATGTCAAAAGGATCCTTAGATACCTAAAGGGAGCTCCAAAACTTGGGCTATGGTATCCAAAGAATGAAAATGTCAATCTCTATGCCTACACTGACAGTGACTATGGGGGTTGTAACTTGGACAAAAATTCCACATCTGGGGGATGTCAATTTCTTGGAGGAAGGCTCATCTCATGGCAATGCAAAAAGCAAACATGTGTTTCTACTTCAACAGCTGAAGCAGAATACATTGCAGCTTCAAGCTGCTGTGCACAGGTCATCTGGATCCAAAATCAAATGCTTGACTATGGAATGACCTTCATGCAGACTCCAATTCACATTGACAACATGAGTGCTATCTCTATCACAAACAATCCGGTGCAGCACTCAAAGACAAAGCACATCGACATCAGGTACCATTTCATAAGAGATCAAGCTGAGAAAAGGAGAATTATTTTAACCAAAGTTCATACAAATGAGCAATATGCTGATCTGTTTACAAAACCTTTTGATGAAGCTAGATTCAGATATTTAGTTGAATCAATTGGTATGATGAACTTTGATTAAAATCCATCTCAAGTTTCTCCTTAAAATGTGTCTTTTTGTCCCTTGTTGTAAATAAAAGTTATGGGTCAGCAGCATTTTTGTCCTTCAGCTGCTGACAGGTAAAAGCATCAGCAGCAAAAGTTTTGCCACTGATAGCTTTAAGTTATCAGCAGGTACATGTTTCCTGCGGATAGCTTTAAGGCTTTCAGCAGCAATTTCTTTGCTGCAGATCTTTAAACCTTTCAGCAGCAAAATCTGCTGCTGACAGACTTATCTTTCCGCAGCAACCAAGTTTGCAGCGGATAGGCTTATCCATCGGCTGTAACCAGTTTTGCTGCGGATACTCTTATCTTTCAGCAGCACCCAAGTTTGCTGCTGATGGGTGAACATAAGTCTAAATTAACTTTTACCCGCTGTAAAAGTAAATATCGTCAGTCTTCACCATGACTGCTCGAGTGTTTTACAGCTGTAACAATGAAAAGTGAAACAGGTTGTACTGTACAAGTAGAGTTGCTTTTTCTCCGTCTGCCGTTATATCACCAACTCAAATCATCCCTCTACCTCTTCATATTCAATTTCAAACCTAGCTCCCATCACTTTCTCTCCCGTCCCCACAGCATTCAAAGCCCTCCACAATTAACCACCATTCAAACACCTTTCTCTCTTCCCTCCGAATCCATAACAATGGCAGGCGCAGACATAAACAACCCCAACGATAAGTTCTCCCCATATCACAACCTAACTGCATACCTAATCAAGAGCAAGAAATCAGAAGGTTTTGACGGTATGATCGACTTCCTCTGTCGGTCCAAAATTTACCATGCCCTAACCGTCAACCCAACCATATATACTTCACACATGGAAGATTTTTGGAGCTCAGCCGTGTATTCTACTGAACAGGGCACTCCTCAAATCAGAGGCACAGTAGACGGTAAGGAAATGATCATCACTGAAGCAAAACTCCGCCAACACCTCAAGCTTCAGGATGAAGGGGACGCCCTCTCTTACCCAAGAGACGTATACATGAGGACCTTTGTATCCATAGGGTACACTGGGAATCAAACAGAGTATACGATAGAGAAGGCACTCATGGGTCCTAAATGGAAGTATCTCTGTCACACTCTTCTCCAATGCATATCTCAAAAGAGGAGTGGCTGGAACCAACTCAGCTCCTGACTTGCGTCGGCCGTTCACGGTATGATAACAGGGGCAGGTTTCAATTTTTCCCACCTCATTCTTGAAGGTTTGAGATACAACCTTCAAGAAGGGGTGAAATCTCAGTTCTTCATGTACCCAAGATTCTTGCAAGAAGTGTTCAATATTGAACACCAAGATCTTTCAAAAACTGCAAGAATCTACTCAATTCTGGGACATAAGAACAACATTTTTCAAAGCATGAGAACAGTTTCATCAAAGTTCTCAGGGGCCGATGTTCCATTGTTATCTACAATGTTGAACACACATAGTGCCCAGGGTGACAGTTCAGCAAACCCAGCTGATACTGATCCCACACCCTCCACCTCACTGCCACAAACTCAACCTACTATTTCCCTTGATCGAACCCCTGTGCATTCTACTGAGGATGCACAGGCACATACATTACTCATCCCCAGTTTGATTGCTCAACCGAAACACAGGGCCCCGGTTGCAGCCAAGTATACAAGGAAGAGGGGCAAGAGAACTCCTTCTTCTCTTGCCTCCAAGGCCCAAACCCAAGCCAACATCCCTCACTCAGAATCACAACATTCTAGTGAGAATATCATAAGGGAAAGCCACATTGCTAGGGAGACTCCTTCGGAAGTCTCTCTATTAGGATTAGGATCACTTCCCGGATCCATAGAACAGCCCTTCGAGCCATTCCTCTCTTCTTTGAACTTAAGTGTAGAGGAACCTGACCAAAGTGATGTACCTTCTCCAACTACCACTATCAAGGAGGTACTGATTGGTCTTGTTTCTGAAACACCCAACCCAAGTTCCTCACCCTTGAAGGTCCACTCTGGGAGTATTGAAAGAGTGGATGTGGACAAGGCTGTCACTACTGCTGGTCCATCAACTGACCAGGAGGACAGTGACAACATCTTTAAGACCTCAACCACGGCAACTCACGGTGAGGGTGTTTCCTTGGAAACTCCCTTCACTGAGAGGAATCCCAGGCGCCAAGAAACCGCGGGTGATGGGGATGCTAAGGCTAGGCCTACGGCCCCATCTGGGTCCAAGGATTCCACAACTGTGGATGAGGACAGACTGAAACTTCATAACATGGAATTGACGGCCAGGGTGGCTATGCTAGAGGCTGAAATGTCCAAACTAAGACACCAAGTCGCTATGCATGAAGCCCATCAATGTCCAACTTTAGCCTCTCCCTCTCTTGTATCAGTAGGCACCCAAACTGATGCTTACCTGTCTGCTGATGCAACCAAAAAGGGGGAGATGGTTTCTATGGAAGATGATACAGACAGTCTTGACGACTGGATTCAAGAGCAGTTTGTACTTCAAAGCTCACAATACAAGCCAGCTTTTGTCCAAGTTCATGACTTGCCAGCCCCAGATAACGAAGACGAAGAGATATCTGAAGACTGGCAGTTGGTCGTCAGGGCTGTCGATGAAATGCTGAATGATGCTGAAGACACCGAACAAACAAATGCATCATTCAGCATCCTTCCACAAGCAGCAGCCATCATAGGTCAATCCACTACCCCCAAATCTTCAAATCTTCAAAGAAGCTAGAGTTTGACTCTATTCTAGCTTGGGGGTATGATGGATCAGCTGAGAGGTTTTGGATTGGATGGGAGTTCAGCGGAGTAGAAGAACTGAACTGGAACTCTCTCAATGCCCTCCAAGTCCTAGACATGCATCTAACTGACTGCATCAACACTTCAGCAGATCTCTCAGCTGAACTTGCCATTGGCAGGTTCCATGACTTGATGGAGGATAATCTACCCAGGTTCCAAAGATTCCTACAAGCAGCACATCGGGTAGCTTATCCTGAATCTTCGTCGGCCGCAGAAAGAAGACTGTCTCCCAACAATCTTGCAATAACAAGGAGCAATCTTCTCACTGAAGAAGGAGTTCTGGGCCTTCAAAGATTTCTGTATGCCTTCCTGGTCAAGGACTCGGACGTGCTAGGATGGGTAAGCACTAGGCTCCTTGACCACGCTTTCTTCCTAAGCAACGGTACTGCTCTCATCATCAACACTGGGAACATCCTTCAGCTACCAACAAATTTCCTCCACAAGATCTATCTACTAAAAGCCAACATCTGCAATGTCAACTCCCTTGAAAGCCAGGCGATGATAGCAATTATCAAAGCTCACCTTGAGAAGGAAGGAACGATTGATGAGGAAGAAGATGTGTCATCCTCTGACACTGACTCCAACTCAGATTCCCCTCCAGTTAACATCTGCGCTGCAGCTTATGAAGCAAGATCCTCTGTGAGAGAAAGGCTGCTAGAACTTACAGATCCTGAGTGCCAAACTGAAGACCTTCCCTTATCTACCTCTCAACATGCCAATGAAGCCGAGGCAGAGATCCCAACAGCACAACAATCAGCTGTTTCTGTGATCAGTGAAGCCAGAGCAGAGGCATCCAATGTTAATAAAGGGAAGGGCATCATGAAAAAAGAGGATGAAGAGAGGTTGCAAAAGGAAAGGAAAGAGAAAGAAGAGAGAAGAAGGAAAAGAGAAGAAGAAGAGTTGGCTGAAGAGATGGCTCAAAAACAAAGGCATGAAGATAGAAAGGCAGCCATACTTCTCAGACAACAGACAATCCAGCTGTATGCCAAACAGCTAGATGAAATGAAAGTAAAAGTCCTTGCAGGGTCTCAAGTTGAGGAAGATGAACAACTTGCTAGACAGCTGCAGGAACAGTTTGCAAAAGAAGAAGAAGAAGAAGCTAAAAAGAAAAGGAAGGAAGATGCTAAGTTTAGAATCACTGATTCTAAATTAGCAAAAGAATTAAGGGAGGAGTGGACTGAAGCTCTGATCTCTCAAGGTGAGGATGCAGACTACCTTGAAAAACTGTCAAACAAAGAGATCTATAGAGCCTTCATGGGTCAGCAGGGGGAATTGGCAAGGAAAAAGAAAGATGAAGAGAAAGAAAAAGCTCAACAGAAGTCAAAGAAAGCCATTGCCCTTAATCTAAGGACCCATGAAGAAAGGAAGAAGATGACTGACTTCCTTAAGGCAAGGGGAGAAAGTGGAAAAAGGTTAGGTCCCATGTCCTTCATGAACCTACAAGCCCTGTATACAACAGTGAAAAAGGAAGAGGAAGAAAGACTGGAAAAGAGACCAGTCAAGAAACAAAGAACCTCTACACCAGAAACTACTTCCTCTCTCCAAACACCATCCACAAACATCCCCAAGCCTTCCTCTCCTCCACCCAAAAATTCCAAGTCATCCCACCCAGCTCCCACTCATCCACAGCCTCCCTTGAAGATACCCAAACCCACTCCTAAACAAGAAGACTCATGAAATATAGTTAACTGGTTCTACAATTCACAAGATCAAGTGTTTGAGATCTTCAGGGGGAGAACTGAGAGAAGAAGATCCACTTACAGGTCTGTTGATGAGGTTCTGCAATTACCTGACTCCGATCTTCAAAGAATTTTAGAGCTGGGTGAAGCTCATAAGCCTACAAATGAGAGTGGGAAACATCTTATGCTAGCTATCAAACACTACTTCAACCCTAGCAAAGATGTGATCATAAACATCAAACCACTCAAGTCCCACTCTCCATTTGTATCCTGGACCTACAATGCTGATTTGGATGAGTTCACACTGACTGATGTAAAGAAGCAGCAGATGAGATGTTCAAGCAAAGAAATCTACAAAATGCAACACAAAGACATCAAGACTCTGTCTGAACTTCCACTGAACAATCCCAGCAAGGATCTAAGAGGCTATGAGGTTGAAAGGATAGTCAGCCACATGCAAAAGCTTCAGCAGCAAAGTGATTAGAAGAATTTTTGGTTGCATCAGTCTAGGGGGAGTTTGTAGAACCAAAGACTGATTGCTACCAAATTATTCTAAGTACAAATGCTGCTGATAGGCTTATCAGCAGCATTCAACACTTGTTGCTGCTGATAGGCTTATCAGCAGCATTCAGCACAAGTTGCTGCTGATAGGCTTATCAGCAGCATTCAGCACAAGTTGCTGCTGATAGGCTTACCAGCAGCAACCTTCACTCTTTGTAGCTGATAGCTCTATTCACTGAAAACCAAACGTTGCAGCTGACTATCCAGGCCAAGCGTCTCTGACACCTTTCTGCAAAAGCAACTGACAGACTCAAAGCAGAAGGAACCGCTATGGTCAACCAATGACGGACAACAATACACTTCTTCAAGCATGCAAACAATCATGAATAAAGAAAACGTTTCAGTAAAGTTAACTAGATTAGCCTTTACGTGTAATGTAAATTAATAAACAAGATCAACGGCTTGTGTTCGATCTAATCCTTAGAATCAAGGGTCTGTCTTGATTCTAAGTTACTATGAATACTGAGTTACCACTTCATTGTAAGTGTGCTTGTAGTGCTTGTCATACTTATTCATTGAGTTTCTCACTTGTAATCTTTGCATTCACAAAAGCTTAATACAACAGTGTTTATCAGTATTCTTTGAGTTTACTTGATTATAAATTGTGTAGTTGATTTTGTTTCTGCCAACCTCAACTAAGAATAGAACCATCTTGTATTCTCACGATCCTACAACCCTTTTCACTGGAAACCCTACTGAAGAAGACCACTCAAATGGTTGTGGTGTTCATGCATGCTATGCATCTGGATCAGGGCTGGGGTCTCATCATCAACATACCTCAAGAAATCCTCCTACTGCGTCTTCTACAAACCAATTAGCTATAGCCAGAATAGCTGAAGATCATGTAGCACTATTCTCATCTTGTATGCTTGCGTATGAGAATTTCATAGGTGGCAAGCTTACAGATCCCGAGACGATTGAAGAAGATTTTAATCAAGTGGATCCTGATGACATGGAGGACATGGATATTCAATGGAATATGGCCATGCTATTGAGGAGAGCCAAGCGTTTCCTGAACAGAACAGTAAGGAAGTTTTTTGGGGGGCATCCTAATGCCAAGGTCGGGTTTGACAAATCTAAGGCCAAATGCTATAAGTGTCTAAATTTTGGACACTTTGCTCGTGAGTGTCAGAAAGACAGAGCACCAGCCTCTGGTTTTACCAGACCTAGCCAAGGAAACAACCATGGCCACAACAACCCAAACCACCACAATCAAAGCCAAGGTGGAACGTCCAATGCACTGGTAGCTCAACAGGACGAAAGCTTTGATTGGGGTGTTCATCTGGAGGATGCCATCATTGCACAAACTCAGGTTGGTCTCATGGCTGTGATCATGGAGATGATGGAAGCTGAGAAAAGAGAAGCTCCTATGGCTGATCTAGAAGAGTCTACTACTGCTGCTACAGAGGAGATGAAGGAAGCTAAAGAAAAGGAAGCTTCTGTAGCTGATAGAGAGGAATCGACTACTGCTGTTGCTCTCATGGTCATTGGAGAAGCAACAAGTTCATCGTCTGAGGTAGACTCTAATCCTTTTTCTGTTATTTCATGTTCTAAATGTCTAGGGCTAAAACTTGAAAATTCTAGGCTCCAAGACAAAATCGAAACCCTAAGTATGGCAGCTCTAAACTATAAAGAAAATGAAAAACGTTTTAAAGACTCAATTGAAATGTTGAAAAAGGAAAAATGTGAATATTCTCTAAAAATAAGCGATCAACAGCTTCACTTAGATGTTGCATACAAGGGGTTGGAAAAACGGAACAATGAAATCAACAAACTGCAAAATGAGATCTTGCAGTTAAAATGTTCTAACTCTCGTTTTGTGGTGGAACACTACGAATCTGTAGTGAGACAAATGAATGGGTTAGGGCTGGGTACTAATGCCATTCCTCCACCAGTTAGCGGAAAGTTTGTCAATAGCTTAATAGACGTTGATCTCACTTGTCTAGATGAGTCCTCTGATAAGGATGATTCCCCTAAAAAGGATGAATCCTCAAGTAAGGCTAACTCCACATCTAGTGAGGAGTTCTTTACTGCTTCTGATGATGGGTCAGTTAACACTTGCCCTGAAGGAGTAGTATCTGAGGAGTTGTTAACTGAACAGAAAGTAAAGAAAAACATTATCACTAATGGTGATAATTGCATTTTAACTGAACCCGATATCATTGAAACAAATTATAAACTAAAGGTAATGCTTTATGGGGGTTTTAAAAATCTTAACCAAGTAAAGAAAGAGGCTTTTTCAGCTCACTATGGCTTGGTTACAAAGAAAATTTGCAAAAATACTTTACTCCCAAAAACCAAACTGTAAAGGTTCAGACTCTTGTTCATAAACCAACTCCTCCTGCTCATAATGCTGAGTTATCTAAGGCCAGATCTAATGAGCCTTACAAGAGAACTTATATAGACAAGAGGAATTGTTTTCACTGTGGCTTGGTTGGTCACATTCTTGTGAACTGTCCTTCAAAGAACCAAGGGAAACGGCCTGTTGTTTCACAACTAGCTGTTATACCTAAGTCACCATCAGTGACCCCTCCCAAATGTCCAAAGCAAAATGTGATGAAACCACCAGTCAAACTGATGGTAAAGCCTAAGATTAAATCTGAAGCTAAACCATTTTTTTCAAGAAAGGTAACACAACCTGATGTACCTTGTGTACCTACCTCTGGTAGTACACGTACTGGTGAGAAACCTGTGGCGAGACTCTCTAAACCACAAAGAAGAAGAAGGAACAAGAGGTTGAGAAAGGTAGAACAACTGACTTCAGTTCAACCAGGTGAAGCTTCCACAAGTTCACCTGTTGTAGTTGAATCAAAGTCTCTTGTTCCGGTTAAGAAACAGAAGAGATCCTGGACTGCCAAATCCAAAAATTCTCAATCTCCTAGTTCTAATTCTTTTAAAGATTCATCAATTTTGAACAGTCATCACGACTGTGAGTTAAAAGAGGTAGTTTATTTTGAAAAGGATGGACGACCCAAGACCACAATGGCTTGGGTCTCCAAATCTAACTAATTCTTTGTGACTCATGTAGGGACGTCCGAAGGGTACTATCTCTAACCGCTGGTATGTAGATAGTGAATGCTCCTGGCACATGACAGGAAACATGGCCTTGCTTCAAGACGTGAAACCATTCAGAGGCGGCTATGTGGCCTTTGTTGGAGAAAAAGGCGACAGTATCACGCGTCAAGGCGTGGTTTCAAACGGTTGTGTCAGCTTTGACAATGTCAACTTTTACGAGCAGCTGAAGCATAACCTGTTGAGTGTCTCCCAAATGTGTGACAAGGAGTACTCGGTGATGTTTGACAAGTCAGAATGCCTAATTCTCAAACCTGGTTTTGAAGTTCCCGAAGATTGGATCCTGGTGAGAGCGCCAAGGACAAACGGCACCTATCAGATTGATATGAGCGTGACAACAACCACCTCATCAGTTGCTACTTGCTTGCTTATCAAAGCGACAGAGCTTGACTCTATCTTGTGGCATAGGAAACTCGGACATATTTCGTATCGTAAAATGAACCATCTTGTCCGAAACGGTTTGGTAACCGGGGTTCCTAAGCTGAGATTTACCATTGCAGATGACTGTATGCCTTGTAAAAAGGGCAAACAGCAGCAGAAGTCTCACAAGCCCAAGCCCCAAAACTCTAATTACACATGGATCTGTTTGGCCCGATAAGTAACAGTAGTATTGGAGGTAAGTCGTTCTGTCTGGTTGTAACTGATGATTTCTCACGTTTTTCTTGGGTGCATTTTTTAGGTACTAAGGACGAGACTGCTGATATTCTTCAATACTTGATCCTGAGCTTGGAATCTCTTTGCAAGCTGAAAGTTAGAAGAATAAGGAGTGACAACGGAACTGAGTTCAAGAATAACTTGATGGAACTTTTCTGTCTCAAGAAGGGGATCCGTCATGAATTTAGCGCCCCGTACACACCGCAGCAGAATGGAGTTGCAGAACGGAAGAACAGAACACTGATTGAGACTGCAAGGACTATGCTGTCGGATGCAAAGCTTCCTGTCACTTTCTGGGCAGAAGTAGTTAATACAGCTTGTCACGTCTTAAACAGAGTTCTGGTTGTGAAGAGGCACAACAAGACCTGTTACGAGTTGGTCAACAATCGACTTCCCAATCTTGATTACCTAAGTTTCATGCAAAAGCGGTGGAAGGCATCTTCTTAGGATGCGTTGCCAACTCGCCTTGCAAGAGAGTGTACAACATAGGAACTCGTACTGTCGAGGAATGGTTCAAAGTGGATTGTAGTAAACACAGCATTCCACCCGAACCAACAGGTCCAGCTTGGGGTTTTGATTATGATGCGCTATTCAAGTCATTCAATCTTCCTGATCTATCTGCAGTTGATGCCGCAAATGTTTATGAATTATTGGGTGGCGACAATGACTCCAGTTTCTCTACTCGTGCTATTGTACCAATTATAACTCCTGATTCCAATGCTGCATCTGCATCTGGAACTCATGACAGTGATAACAGTGAAGATGTTCATGTTTATGGAGATGACACTCAAGCTAATCATGAAGCTCCAGCTGATCCAATTACCATTGAATCCTCTTCCTCTGGAACACAGGAAATGGGGGAGTTAAGCACGAATCTTGATTCAGAAATTCAGGAACCGATTGTACCGGAGACGAGAGTGCATAGGAATCATCCAATCGACAACATTATTAGTGATCCTTATGCCGGTGTTCAGACTCGTCATCGAACCATCACTGAGAACACCAATCTTTACACAGAGATACTTGACACTGGTGTCATGGAAACATGTCTGCGTGCTGCATTCGAGTCCTAGTTAGAGCCGAAGAATGTGATAGAGGCTCTCACTGACAACTGCTGGATTGAGGCGATGCAAGATGAATTGTTTCAATTCCAAAAGTTGCACGTGTGGGATTTGGTTGACTTGCCAAAAGGCTTTCAGCCAATTGGAACCAGATGGGTGTTCAAATGCAAGAAGGATGATCGTCATGTTGTTGTGAAGAACAAAGCAAGATTGGTTGTTCAAGGTTTTTATCAGCAAGAGTGTAACATCTCTGAATTTAGTATTCATGTTTCAATTCAATGTAATGCCATTTCAAATTCAATACTCATGCACTGCCTTGTTATTTTGCTTACAGTAAACTAAATGCAATGATTCAATACAAATTTACAAGTTTTGCTCGATTATATACACTTAAACGCTATACAAGAAACTATTTATATCAAACTAATCAAACCTGAAAAGTCAAGGACAAAAGTTGAAAATTTATCAAGAAACCCTAATTAGCACGGTCGTGCTTCGTCCTGGCACGGTCGCGCCAAGTGCCTCGGCACGATCGCGCGACTGGTCCTGGAACGATCGCGCCCGGTGCCTAGGCACGGTCGCGCCTCTCTTGGGCACGGTCGCGCCTGCGTAACAGTTGAAACGTAAATGCAGTTTAATCACCCGATCATTGGAAATCCGTAACAGTCATCCGTTTCTTTTCCCCTTCACGAATGAATCACAATTATCGAATTCCTCAAACGTCTCAGTTTCATATTACCAATTTCGAAAAACTCTCTCAAGCTTTCCAAGAAACTAGAATCCGCTGTTCGATCCGAATCCTCTCAATCCACCAGCAGAGACTCGATACTCAATCATCCCTGAAGTTCCCAGGCTATTTGGATTGGCCGGAGTTGTAGTAAATATCGCCGGAACTCAAGCCGTCGACGCCGAAACTCCTTCTTGCCGATCTCTATCAATCCTCTACTGTTTCGGGTAATTGAAATCAGTTATTTCAGTTAATTAGTCTCTATATCGAAAGCCCCATAACAATTTAGGCTTCCATCATAGAATTTACCCCGAATCTGTCACACCCTGAAATTCCACAGCGGGTTACCCGCGGGTTGTGACTGTCAAGGATCATCAGTCCCGGTCATTTCGAACGACCTCTAAATGGTTTTCGAAAAGACATCCCGTTTGAACATCATACACAAAAATTAAGTAATACAGAGTTTGAAAATGCGGAATGTAAAGTGCGGAAGCAATAATAATGTAGCAAAATACAGAAGCATAACAAATTAGGTTCCCATAAACCTAGCTTCTAATGAAAACATGATATGCGACTCCAGACATGCAGTCCTAGTCCGTGCGTGAATGCTTAGCGACCTGAGATAAACATGCTTAAAGTGTCAACACAAGGTTGGTGAGTTCACAGGTTTAAGTAACAGAAACAGAAATGAAAACAGTGTAACAGTACGCATGTATACTATTGATTCGATTGTTGATCAGACAATAAACATTAACTATATAAGCAACACCGAAACCGAAGCTCAACGAAGGAATGCAGAAACTAGCATTTTGCCTCTTACGTGCCCAGCACGCAATGGATTAGGTCAATTATGCACCCGTTAGACTCCCAGTCAGAGTTAGCGCGACTAACCCGGGTGGGGGTTGTTAAACCCAATAGTACTATTCATGAATCACCTCGCTTGTGTAATAATTAACGGTTCGAATATGAGAGGACTTTATGTGCGGGAAATGCACCCACTTATATAAATTAAAGCGAAATCAAAGTAATTGTCATACGACTAAGTAAGAAAATGGTTTAGCATGTATCTCCCCCAAATGGAAAAGTAAGTAAAATGGGGCCGTGAAAACTCACCTGGAAATGCGGTGAATGAGAAATGAAAGCAACAAGAGAAATCGAGTAACTCCGGGTAACCGACCTAACCGAGCCCTAAGAATTAATAAGGCTATAAGGTCTATGAAAGTAAACATGGTTTATGTAACCACATTCATCCAAACGACTCAACGTTGAATGGTTACATTGATGTTTTGATAAAGGTTTGACCAAAGTTGACCGATGTTGACTAATGTTGACCAATGTTGACTAATGTTGAAGTCATGCATAAACAGCACACAAGTAACATATAAGTTGTAAACATGTAACACATAAGCATCATACAAGTTGTACATGTGTAACACCTAAGTAGCACATAAGTTATACATGTGTGACACATAAGGAACATACAAGTTGTACCTAAGTAATGTAAGTAATACCTTGTGACATAACATGCTTGTTTCAACTAGTTGCATAAGAAATTAACATGTGACAAGTAACATAACATTTGCACATCTTTATGGCACATTTCATGTATGTCAACTATTCCTACACCTAACTCATGTCATCATATATTAATAACCTATTAGTATCATTTCAACACTTTTAAACAAGTAGCATAACATGTCATAGAAATCCCATAACTCTTATCATAACAAAGTTTCCATTTTTGACAATTAGGGTTTTAGTGTACTTTAAGTGTCATGGCTCAACTAAATAAGTTACACATGAAGTTATACTAGTGACATACCATAAACATGATTCTACACACAAACTTTCTATTCTAAGCAAAGTTGAAGTTCACAAATTAATAAAGTTTCCTTATTTAGCAAGGTTCACCAAAACATGTCATAACACAACTCCAAATTACATATTCATGCATAAGTCATCTATTCATATGATAATGAAGCTATATAATCCATTTTAAACATTTATAACCTACACATACAAAATATGAACAAATAAAGTTTCCTTTTTAGGAAAGTGGTCCAAACGACCCTATTGCACATGTGTAACCTCAAATAACTCTTTTTACTACTTTAATATACATTATAGAACAATAATATCAAGTTTTTATCCATGAGAAACTCATAACACAAAATACGAAAAATTAAAGTTTCCTTATATAGTAAGTGGTCCATAACCGAGTGAAAAACGATATTTCAACCAAAAAAATTATATTTCCTATCTATTCTACTATTATGTGTACCATTTAAACTAACAAACATATCATACATCAAGTTTTGCAAAAATGCATCCAACAAAGTTTCTATAAATAGAAACGAGCAAATATCCACATAAACAAGCATTTCTAAACATAAAAAGTGCATATATGCATCAACAACCTTATTTTATGAAAACTCTTTGATAAAAGCATGCATTAAAACACTTGAATCAACAAAACTCATTCGGATGATGGTGGTTCCATATTTGGCCGAAAAATAAAGAAAAGTGTGGATGGATTTGTACCAAATTCAAGTATGATGGAAGGAAGGATGTGTTGATTGCTTTTTCTTCCTTGAATCACCTTGAAAGTACCTTGCAAGCTCTTGAATGGATGAAACAAGAATTGAAGATGGTGGCTAGGTGGTGAGGGGGTTACGGCCGAAGAAAAGAGAGAGGAGGGGAGGAGAGTGTTTTAGGTTTAGGGTAATCAAATGAGGGTTTAAGGGATTAAAGGTGGGTTATGCAATTTGGGTTTGGGCTTTTTGCACTCTTTTAGGGCCTTTAGCACAACTTTGGGCTCCTAAAGGGACTAATTAAATAAATAGCTGAATTTTAATAAGCCCAAGTGTAAGTCCATCATTTTTATAGAATCTATTTTAGTGTTCTTGGCACATATCGCGTATCCGCTTTAAAAGCGTTAAAATAAAAGATGCTCAATAAATTCCGGAAAATTTCACATAAGCATAAAATACTAAATCACAGTATTACATATAATTTTTACACACCAAATATATGTCTAAATATTATTTCTAATATTCGTTAATGTTCGTGTGACAGGACGCGTGTGTGACCCGGTAATCCGCCCGATTACCGATGCATGAAATGAAATGAACCGAATGGACTTGCTATATAAAATATGTACTTAATTACTACATAATTAAGCATGATGCAAGTGTAATCACATGAATTCAGGTAATAGTCGGGTATGGATATTAACCTGAATTTGCCGGGTGTCACATACTCCCCCTGTTAAAAGAATTTCGTCCCGAAATTCAGTTTGCGTCACTGGTAGACGGTGTAGTTTTGAACAAGTGAGGGTATTTACGCTTGAATTGATCCTCGCGCTCCCAAGTGAACTCTGGTCCACGTCTAGAATTCCAACGAACCTTAACTATGGGGATGCGGCTTTGTTTTAACTGTTTGACCTCGCGGTCCATGATCTCGACTGGTTCTTCGACGAAGTGAAGCTGATCGTCTATTTGAATCTCCTCCAATGGTATGACTAGTGTCTCGTCTGACAAGCACTTCTTCAGATTCGACACGTGAAACACGTCATGAACGCCACTGAGGGTTTCCGGTAGGTTGAGTTTGTAGGCAACAGGACCGATCCTTTTCAGAATTTCGAAAGGTCCAATGTATCGAGGGTTAAGCTTTCCACGCTTGCCAAAACGTATCACTCCTTTCCATGGCGAGACTTTCAGTAGTACCTTGTCTCCCACTTGAAATTCTAACGGTTTGCGTCTCACGTCAGCATAACTCTTTTGACGATCACGCGCGGCCTTGATACGTTCGCGTATCTGTACAATCTTTTCCGTAGTTTCATGAATAATTTCTGGACCTGTGAGTTGGCTATCTCCCACTTCTGTCCAGCAAATCGGCGATCTACACTTTCGTCCATAAAGTGCTTCGAATGGTGCAGCCTTAATGCTAGTGTGGTAGCTGTTGTTGTATGAAAATTCGACCAACGGTAGATGGGCATCCCATCCGTTCCCAAAGTCAACCACACAAGCTCTGAGCATGTCTTCCAGGGTCTGGATGGTCCTTTCACTTTGACCGTCCGTATGGGGATGGTATGCAGTACTCATATCTAGTCGAGTACCCAGGGCTTTCTGTAAGGATTGCCAGAATCGGGATGTGAATCGACTATCCCTATCTGAAATGATGGAGATTGGCACTCCATGTCTTGTGACTACTTCCTTCAAGTAAGTTCTGGTTAGTTTCTCCATCTTGTCCGTTTCTTTAATGGGAAGGAAGTGCGCAGATTTGGTTAGTCTGTCGACAATTACCCAGATTGTGTCACAGCCATTAGAGGCTTTGGGCAATTTCGTGATGAAGTCCATTGAAATCTGTTCCCACTTCCACTGTGGGATCTCTGGTTGTTGGAGTAACCCTGATGGCTTCTGATACTCTACCTTGACCTTAGCACAGGTCAAGCATTTACTGACGTAGGTAGCAATTTCGGCTTTCATGTTAGGCCACCAATAATGTTCCTTGAGGTCATGGTACATCTTGTCAGCACCGGGGTGGATCGAGTACCTGGACTTGTGTGCCTCGTCCATCACCAGATCCCTTAGATCCCCAAAACTTGGTACCCAAATCCGATCCATGAAATAACGGATGTCATCGGATTTGACCTCAAATTGCTTGTCCATACCACGTAGGGACTCATGGCATAGGTTTACCTCCTTGATTGCTTCGAGTTGGGCGTCGCGGATTTGCATGGGTAAGTTCGTGTGGATGGTCAACTGTAACGCCCGCACTCGTCGCGGTTTGGGTTGATCCTTCCTGCTCAAGGCATCAGCCACGACGTTTGCCTTTCCAGGATGGTAACGGATAGCGCAGTCGTAGTCGTTTAGCAATTCGACCCATCGACGTTGCCTCATGTTAAGTTCCTTCTGATCGAAGATGTGTTGAAGGCTCTTATGATCGGTGAAAATTGTGCACTTCGTGCCATACAAGTAGTGCCTCCAGATTTTGAGAGCGAATACTACCGCTCCCAGCTCCAAATCATGGGTAGTGTAGTTCTTCTCGTGCACTTTCAGTTGTCGAGAAGCATAAGCTATGACCTTCTCTCTTTGCATTAACACGCATCCGAGCCCTTGATGTGACGCATCGCAGTACACCACGAAATCGTCTGTTCCTTCTGGTAACGATAGGATCGGCGCGCTGCAAAGTTTCTGTTTGAGTAATTGAAAAGCGGTTTCTGCCTTGTCATTCCATTCGTATTTCTTATCCTTGTGTGTCAGTGTGGTAAGAGGTTGGGCTATCTTAGAGAAATTTTCGATGAATCGTCGATAGTAGCCCGCAAGACCTAAGAACTGTCGCACCTCAGTCGGAGTCTTAGGTGCTTCCCAATTCTTAATCGCCTCGATTTTGGAGGGGTTAACATGTATGCCCTTCTCGTTGACCACGTGTCCAAGGAACTGTACTTCGCGAATCCAGAAGTCGCATTTCGAGAACTTGGCGTACAGTTTCTCGGCTTTCAGCAACTCCATAATTAACTTCAAATGCTCGGCATGCTCCTCTTTGTTCTGTGAGTATATCAGGATATCATCTATGAACACAATCACAAACTTGTCCAAGTAGGGCTTGCACACTCGGTTCATGAGGTCCATGAATACCGCTGGTGCATTGGTTAACCCAAATGGCATGACCATGAACTCGTAGTGACCGTAACGAGTTCGGAAGGCGGTCTTTGGAATATCGTCTTCCTGAATCCTTAGCTGGTGGTATCCCGACCGTAGATCGATCTTTGAGTAATAGCTCGACCCTTGCAATTGATCGAACAGGTCATCGATCCTTGGTAGTGGATATCGGTTCTTGATCGTTACCTTGTTCAGTTCTCTGTAATCGATACACATACGGAATGATCCGTCCTTCTTCTTAACGAACAAGACTGGTGCTCCCCAAGGCGAGAAGCTTGGTCTGATGAAGCCTTTGTCTAACAGTTCCTGTAATTGGTTAGACAACTCCTGCATTTCCGATGGCGCCAGTCGGTAAGGTGACCTCGCTATCGGAGCAGCTCCGGGTGTGAGATCAATCCGGAACTCGACTTGTCGCTGCGGTGGAAGTCCGGGCAAGTCGTCAGGAAATACTTCCGGATAGTCTCGGACGATCGGTATGTCTTTAATCTTCCTTTCTCCTTCTTTCTTCTCCGTCACGTGTGCTAGGATCGCGTGATAGCCCTTCCGCAAGTACTTTCGGGCTTTCATGCAGGTAATGATCCTTAACGTAGCACCACTCCGTTCTCCTTGAATGGTCAGTGTTTCTCCGTCCGACAGTGGAATGCGGACTATCTTCTCGTGACAGACGATTTCGGCTCGGTTCTTGGACAACCAGTCCATACCGACTACTATGTCGAAGCTTCCCAATGTTACTGGCAATAGGTCTATAGTGAAAGGGTGATTGGCTAGTGTTAAGACACAATCGGGAATTATTTGTTCTGTTTCTATCAGCTTACCGTCTGCTAGTTCTACCGTGTATAAGTAATCTAAGGCGATGGGAGTAACACCAAGTAATGAGCTAAACTCAGTGGATACAAAACTCTTATCGGCACCCGTGTCAAATAAGATAGAAGCATAGCAGTTGTTTACGAGAAACGTACCAGTAACAATGTTGGGGTCTTGTCTAGCCTCGCCGGCTCCAATCACGAATGCTCTGCCCCGGGCATTTGTATTTCCAGGCTTCCGATTCTTTGGGCAGTCCTTGCGGAAATGTCCGGGATCACCGCACCCGAAACATCCGCGGTTTCCCCCGCCAGCCGGGGTTTGTTCGACTGATCGGCAGCTCTGGGCAGTGTGGCCAAAACGTTTACACTTCTGGCATCGAGAATCTTCACAAGTACCATTGTGGTGAAACTGGCACTTGTTGCACTTAGGTAGGGTTCCAGTGTATGTCCCTCTTGGCCTTTTATCCGGTTGGTTAGCCACAAACACCCTGGCCGGTTCCTGCTTCTTTTGGTTATTAGGCACATAAGGTTTAGCAGGAGCATTTTCCCACTTCCTCTTGTTGTCGAAGGTTTTCACAAAACTTTCTTTCTTGTTGAACAGTCCCTGGCGAACTGCCTGATCCGTGAGATTGTGAGCCAGTCTCACTGTGTTGTGGATAATTGTGGGCTCTGCAGAAGTAACCATGCTTTGTATTTGCGGTGCCAAACCCCAAATGTACCGCTCAATTCGTTTGTATTCCGGTGTAACCATATGCGGTAGTAGTCTTGCTAAGTCGTGGAACCTGGCGGTGTATCCCGCGATGTCAGCACCCTCCATTCTTATGTTCCAAAACTCCTGTTCCAACTTTTGGAGTTCGTTACGAGGACAGTACTCCTCTTTCAACATTTCCTTGAATTCCTCCAAGGAATGGCGTTCGCATTATCCAGGCCCAGAGTCTGGATATAAGAGTTCCACCAGGAGAGGGCTTGGCCCTCGAAAGTTCCAGCTCCGTACATGACCCTGTTCTCCATCGTGCATTGGCTCATGCTGAAGACCGATTCGATCTTCTCTATCCATCGTAGCAGTCCCACTCCTCCTTCCGTCCCGGTAAATGTGTGCGGCTTACAATCCATAAAGGATTTGTAGGTGCAAGCCTTTGTTCCATGCCCAGTTCCTGTGTGTCAATGATAGAGCGTAATTAGGTTAAATTTTCCCGAGGTAAGGCTATGTTACTTGCAGTATATACTATTTTCGGTTTGTACTATACCTCTGCTCTCGCCTTGGCCTCCCGACCCTCCGCTGGATCGATTGGCTTCGTGGTTAGCGAGTGCATCTGCCACGCGTTGGGCGATAAGGGCTTCAATTTGGGCGGTGGTCATGGAACTGGTGCCTTCTCCTGGGTTGCGGGGCGTCCTCCTTGGCGGCATGTTTCTTTATAATCATAATGATAATAAAGGTTAGATATTGCGTAATAAATAACAATCAACACACGTGCATAAGATAACACACAACAATCAACAATAAATCAACCATGCAATATAATCAAAAGACAACCACTTGATAAATAAGTTGTACCAAATACAAAGTATTTTCAGGAGTAAACACTCCTCCAAAACAAGTAATATTTCAAAAATATTGCGTGAGCACAGCCCGCTCACGATAGGCTAATCAATTGGGTGGTGTAACAGTACCACTCTGCAAGAAGGTAAAAAGTAACAAGGCACAGAGAATCATCAGAACCCTGGCGGGTTCCAACTCCTCTCTGACCGTGTTAGCCGTAAGTTCTGCCGCTAAGGCTGTAGAGTCAGCAAGTGAGGCTCGATGCTCGGCTACTGCCGCTCGCTGGTGTGCCATCCCCAACTGCTCCTCAGTCTGCTGGAGGCGGCTGGATAGTGCAGTGATCCTATCCGTCTCTCTCTGGCGATCCTCAAGTAGTCCTGCTACCTGCTCCTGTAATGCCTGTAGTGCAGTCTCAGTAGCTGTGGCCCTCTGTTCTGCCTCCCGAGCCTTTTCTTCCGCGGCCTCGATCCGGTCTCGTACTATCAGTAGTGCCTGGTCTGTCAGTGCCAACTCATCCTGGAGAGATGATATGTCAGCGTCATGTAACCTGCTGCGCGTCGCAAGTATCGGTAGTACCTCCCGGGTAGGCCGGAGCCAATAGGGTGGTGGGTAGGATGGTCCAGTTGACTCTCCCGTAGATGAAGTGTCCGATGATGCAATCCGGGCCCTTTTGGACGATGGTCCAGTAATGTCAGGGGAGTGGGCTGGTTGCTTTCCTCTACGAATGTTCTTCTTCCGAGCTGTGAGTTTGGTCTTCACTCCCACCGGTGCAAGTAATGGTGATGGCGGCGTCGGGTCCGCCAGACGAGGTGGTGAAGGTAGTATGGAGCCGTCGTCGGACGATGAGTCCCCGTGTAGTACGGAGTAGGGCACCGTCTCGCCCGAGTCGCTCCCCTCGCCGGCGTCTCCGTCACCTCCGGGGGCTGGTGCGTCGTCTTCCTCCTCCTCTAGATCCTCCTCAGGATCCTCCTCCGGTTCCTCCTCAGGATCCTCCTCAGGATCCTCTTCAGAATCCAACTCTACAAGATCCACTGAATCATGTGTCTGTTCCTCATCCGTGGATGAGTGGGGTGATGAGGGTGGGGTGAATGGCTCCACTGATGATGATGGGGTAGCCGGTGTGTACTCTTCAGAGTCCGAGATCACAATGGGGTCCGATGAGGTCGACATCCTGTAACAAGTCAATATCCAGTAATCCATTGTATTCATGTATGAAAATGCATGTATGATGTGATGTAACTATGTGAGCCTACAGTTATAGTCTAAGTATACTAAATGCAACTTAGTTCTCTATAACCAGGGCTCTGATACCAATCTGTCACACCCTGAAATTCCACAGCGGGTTACCCGCGGGTTGTGACTGTCAAGGATCATCAGTCCCGGTCATTTCGAACGACCTCTAAATGGTTTTCGAAAAGACATCCCGTTTGAACATCATACACAAAAATTAAGTAATACAGAGTTTGAAAATGCGGAATGTAAAGTGCGGAAGCAATAATAATGTAGCAAAATACAGAAGCATAACAAATTAGGTTCCCATAAACCTAGCTTCTAATGAAAACATGATATGCGACTCCAGACATGCAGTCCTAGTCCGTGCGTGAATGCTTAGCGACCTGAGATAAACATGCTTAAAGTGTCAACACAAGGTTGGTGAGTTCACAGGTTTAAGTAACAGAAACAGAAATGAAAACAGTGTAACAGTACGCATGTATACTATTGATTCGATTGTTGATCAGACAATAAACATTAACTATATAAGCAACACCGAAACCGAAGCTCAACGAAGGAATGCAGAAACTAGCATTTTGCCTCTTACGTGCCCAGCACGCAATGGATTAGGTCAATTATGCACCCGTTAGACTCCCAGTCAGAGTTAGCGCGACTAACCCGGGTGGGGGTTGTTAAACCCAATAGTACTATTCATGAATCACCTCGCTTGTGTAATAATTAACGGTTCGAATATGAGAGGACTTTATGTGCGGGAAATGCACCCACTTATATAAATTAAAGCGAAATCAAAGTAATTGTCATACGACTAAGTAAGAAAATGGTTTAGCATGTATCTCCCCCAAATGGAAAAGTAAGTAAAATGGGGCCGTGAAAACTCACCTGGAAATGCGGTGAATGAGAAATGAAAGCAACAAGAGAAATCGAGTAACTCCGGGTAACCGACCTAACCGAGCCCTAAGAATTAATAAGGCTATAAGGTCTATGAAAGTAAACATGGTTTATGTAACCACATTCATCCAAACGACTCAACGTTGAAAGGTTACATTGATGTTTTGATAAAGGTTTGACCAAAGTTGACCGATGTTGACTAATGTTGACCAATGTTGACTAATGTTGACTAATGTTGAAGTCATGCATAAACAGCACACAAGTAACATATAAGTTGTAAACATGTAACACATAAGCATCATACAAGTTGTACATGTGTAACACCTAAGTAGCACATAAGTTATACATGTGTGACACATAAGGAACATACAAGTTGTACCTAAGTAATGTAAGTAATACCTTGTGACATAACATGCTTGTTTCAACTAGTTGCATAAGAAATTAACATGTGACAAGTAACATAACATTTGCACATCTTTATGGCACATTTCATGTATGTCAACTATTCCTACACCTAACTCATGTCATCATATATTAATAACCTATTAGTATCATTTCAACACTTTTAAACAAGTAGCATAACATGTCATAGAAATCCCATAACTCTTATCATAACAAAGTTTCCATTTTTGACAATTAGGGTTTTAGTGTACTTTAAGTGTCATGGCTCAACTAAATAAGTTACACATGAGGTTATACTAGTGACATACCATAAACATGATTCTACACACAAACTTTCTATTCTAAGCAAAGTTGAAGTTCACAAATTAATAAAGTTTCCTTATTTAGCAAGGTTCACCAAAACATGTCATAACACAACTCCAAATTACATATTCATGCATAAGTCATCTATTCATATGATAATGAAGCTATATAATCCATTTTAAACATTTATAACCTACACATACAAAATATGAACAAATAAAGTTTCCTTTTTAGGAAAGTGGTCCAAACGACCCTATTGCACATGTGTAACCTCAAATAACTCTTTTTACTACTTTAATATACATTATAGAACAATAATATCAAGTTTTTATCCATGAGAAACTCATAACACAAAATACGAAAAATTAAAGTTTCCTTATATAGTAAGTGGTCCATAACCGAGTGAAAAACGATATTTCAACCAAAAAAATTATATTTCCTATCTATTCTACTATTATGTGTACCATTTAAACTAACAAACATATCATACATCAAGTTTTGCAAAAATGCATCCAACAAAGTTTCTATAAATAGAAACGAGCAAATATCCACATAAACAAGCATTTCTAAACATAAAAAGTGCATATATGCATCAACAACCTTATTTTATGAAAACTCTTTGATAAAAGCATGCATTAAAACACTTGAATCAACAAAACTCATTCGGATGATGGTGGTTCCATATTTGGCCGAAAAATAAAGAAAAGTATGGATGGATTTGTACCAAATTCAAGTATGATGGAAGGAAGGATGTGTTGATTGCTTTTTCTTCCTTGAATCACCTTGAAAGTACCTTGCAAGCTCTTGAATGGATGAAACAAGAATTGAAGATGGTGGCTAGGTGGTGAGGGGGTTGCGGCCGAAGAAAAGAGAGAGGAGGGGAGGAGAGTGTTTTAGGTTTAGGGTAATCAAATGAGGGTTTAAGGGATTAAAGGTGGGTTATGCAATTTGGGTTTGGGCTTTTTGCACTCTTTTAGGGCCTTTAGCACAACTTTGGGCTCCTAAAGGGACTAATTAAATAAATAGCTGAATTTTAATAAGCCCAAGTGTAAGTCCATCATTTTTATAGAATCTATTTTAGTGTTCTTGGCACATATCGCGTATCCGCTTTAAAAGCGTTAAAATAAAAGATGCTCAATAAATTCCGGAAAATTTCACATAAGCATAAAATACTAAATCACAGTATTACATATAATTTTTACACACCAAATATATGTCTAAATATTATTTCTAATATTCGTTAATGTTCGTGTGACAGGACGCGTGTGTGACCCGGTAATCCGCCCGATTACCGATGCATGAAATGAAATGAACCGAATGGACTTGCTATATGAAATATGTACTTAATTACTACATAATTAAGCATGATGCAAGTGTAATCACATGAATTCAGGTAATAGTCGGGTATGGATATTAACCTGAATTTGCCGGGTGTCACAGAATCAGAATCGGTGTTTTATTTAAAATAATTTAATCGAATCCACTGTTAAAAATGTTGTTAATACAATTAAAATATCCCAAAAGACTCGTAATAACCCATTAATCAAAAGCCCTAACAATTCCAGCGTTTAAAATACAAGCATTTGTCAATTCGTGTCTGATTTGGAAGAGACACGGTCGCACTAATCATCTAGCGCGGCCGTGCCTCATAGAGCGCGGTCATGCCGACTAGAAGCGCGGTCGTGTCCTCCTGTCCAGACCTTGTCATGCCCTCTGGGCTAGTCTCTGTTGTGTCTAAATATCATAGACACGACCGTGTTGGGCCAAGGCACGGTCGTGCCTGTTTGACTGGTCTAGTTTGTACCTCTGTTGATCAATCCGGTCGTGCCCCGACTAGCGCGGTCGCGCCCCTGGCTTGAGCACGATCGTGCCCTTCCGAGGCACGGTCGTGTGTGACTCAGAAATTGTAACAGAAGTATAATTTTATATTTTTCGATCAATAAATGTTTCGATTTTATAAAAATATGTTTTCTGTATTTAAAAATGGATTAAAAGTTTAATCTTGGCATAAATATAATTTATTTAAAAGTTTATGAAAATTAAATTTATATTTATTATCTTACACTTAAATGATATTTTAAATAATTAAGTTACAAAATTTATAAATAAATAAGATAATGATTATTTATTTAATTTACATTTTAAATCAAAATCATTTATTTATTTATACTTAATTACAATTAATATTTACATTATTTCATAAACTATAATTATATATTTATTCAATTATCCAATTCAAACCTAATCAAATTGTTTCAAAAATATTTTTACTTCAAACTCTATATATTTTATTCAATACTTTTAAATACAAATCAATAGTTTTATACACAAATTCAACTTTCATTTTAGACTTAAATTTTATGCATCTATTTGATTCAATACACATTACTCTTTAGGTTAAATTGTGCATTTCGAGGATCATATTTGCTATCTATAATCTTTGTTAGCTACACTCCCATACCAAGTGAGTATTCACAACCCCTTTTTACTCTTTTACACTTTTGGGGTGGAACATGAACTCTATACACATTACACATTACACATTTACATTTACGCAAATAACACAAGTGCAAAAATCCTATTTACATACATGTGTGCAAAATTTGAGCTTTGTGCCCGAGTGCTAGTTGTGCTAACCTTTGTATGCGATTATGTGCAATCATTAACTATACAAGCCGATGGTTTTCAATGATAGATCTATTGAGTCTAACAAACCCACCCATGGTGCGCGGTGATTGAAACCGACAACACAATTTTTGCATGCTAATTACAAGGTTTGGTTGTACATGGTTACACAATAGCTGCTCCCCATAAATGCCTTATTTTATCATGTTTTGTAAAGGATTTGTTTTCAACTATATGCTATCTACATACAACTGTGTTATACTCACCAACTTTTTAGTTGACTTTATTTTATTCATGTTTCAGGCCCCAATATGTGAGAATGATTCAAGACGTGTTCAACATAGGATTTGGACTTAGCAATTTAAATCAAGAACTTTATGAGTTGTTTTATGTTTCATGTTTGAATTTGGTTTGTACTTGGATTATTTGTAATGGAAATTTAACTTTAATATATTTCAATTTAGTCAACCATGTGCTATGAACAATCTTACATGTCCCGCCCCGATGATTCCGCCATCGGTCGGGGTGTGACAGATTGGTATCAGAGCCTTGGTTATAGGGAATTAGGTTATTAGACACCTTGACCTAGACTATAACTTTAGGACACCCACTTATGCTATATTTCATGATTTTGTGCTATGTGTTACATGTTATGTGCTACATGCTCACCATGATTAATTATTATTATACTTGATACCCTATTTGTTAGAAATTCATGACTCATTAGGATCTTCTTGAATAATAATTAAATAAATAATATCCTTTCCTATATTCTAAAACCTCATAATATTTATATCTTCTTTTCTATCTTTATCTTTTCTAAGCATGTGGAAAATCCTTGAAACAAAAATCTCTAAAATTTTTATTTCTTCGTTAAGGTTTTAAACTTGTTAAATTATTTGAGGACACGTGCAATCTGGAAGGGTGACACCTGTATTTTGGGTTTTCTGTCTAGGAAAGCATTTCGCATAAATCCCAATCAACCGAGGGACCCGTATGCTTTCGTGGGAATTCCCGAGATGAGTGTTTACTTATAGGCTAAAGCATGTCTCCTTGAAAATTATATAAGTTTAATTAACCTTAATGTGCCATGGTATTCAAGTGATTTTGTCACTTTTTAGTACAATCCAAACTAAGAATATCTATTTTTATTTTGTTATCTCATTCTATTAAATCCTATCAAATCTCATAAGTTCTTACAATTTTTCTTGTCTTGTGAAAATCTGTAGAATGCCTCCTCGTCGTGCTCCCTCAACCAACGCCAACACCGACATTGCTGCTATTCTTACCCAATTGGTGACACAACTCACCCAAGCCAATGGTGCCACCAATGGCAACAATGGTGGAAATGGAAGCAATAGTGGTAATAATGGTGGAAATGGTGGAAATGGTGGTAACAATACATCTCAATGCACCTTCAAACACTTCAACTCGTGCAATCCCCTAAAGTTCTATGGTACCGAAGGAGCTACTGGACTCCTTCAATGGTTCGAAAGCATTGAGAATACCTTTCTCAATAGTGACTGTCCCGACAACCTCCGTGTTCGTCATGCTACAAGTGTCCTACAAAAACGAGCACTTACATGGTGGAATGGGGAGAAAAGGAATAGGGGCGTTGACATAGCTATGGCCTTACCTTGGGATGAGGTCAAAAGGCTTATGACCGAGGAGTTCTGTCCTCGAAATGAAGTGAAAAAGTTAGAAGCTGAATTTTGGGATCTTGCCCAAGATAGCGGGGAAAGCTTAGCATATACAACTCGGTTCCATGAGTTGAGTCTTCTAGTGCCCTACATGGTCACTCCTTTGTCCCGTTGTATCGAGAAGTATATTGGTGGGCTACCAAGACAAATCCAAGATACTGTCTTAGGTAGAAATCCTGCTACTCTGGAGGATGCTATTCGTCTATCCGCTACCTTAACTGATAACCATGTGAAAGAGGGAACACTTACTAAGAAGGGTACTAAGAAAGTTTCTGAAACCGTAACCCCTCCTACTCACAACAAAGAAGCCACAACCAAGCCCTCTCGCAATAATAGAAAGAGGAAGGTTAGAAATTTTGCTGTGGTTACTCCTGCTGTTCCCGTCAACCAAGCTGCACCTATGGTTCAAGCGCCGGCTAAAAAGCCATATGTTGGAATCTACCCACTTTGTGCCACCTGCAACTACCATCATCCCCAAAACATCCCATGTCGCCTTTGTACTTATTGTGGGAGATATGGTCATACGGTTAGTGTTTGTAGGACCAAAGCTCTTGCGGGCCAAGTCAACCCTCCAAACCGAACTGTACCTCAAGTGGCTAATCAAGGTGCTCCCGCCATTGCTAATGGGCGTGCTTGCTATGAGTGTGGTGACCCAAACCATTTTCGTGATCAATGTCCAAGACTTGCAAACGCTAGACAAGGTGGAGCTCGTGGGCGTGCGTTCAACATAAACGCCAACGAAGCTCAAGCCAACAATGACGTGGTCAATGGTACGTTTCTTGTTAATAGTCAATACGCCTCCATTTTATTCGATACCGGAGCCGATAAAAGTTTTGTGTCACTTAATTTTGAACCTTTACTTGCAAAGACTCGGTCCCAATTAGAGAAAACATTTACCGTTGAAGTAGCAAATGGTGACTGCATTACAATTGAGTCCATTATCTATGATTGCTCTTTAGAACTTAATGATCACACATTTCCAATCAACCTTGTCTTTATGAGTGTGGTGCTATCGCTTTATCTGAAGATACTATTAGAAGGGTCCTTCAATTCAGAGATCTCTCGACCAGCCCGACAGCCTATCCAGACTACTTTGTGGACGGCTGTTGGAGGCAAAGAATGGGTTATGTCGGTGCGAGAGACTATGCTTCATACAAGAAGATGTGGGTGTTAGACCAATGGCGATACTTCGCCCACGTCATGATCATGTGCATCTCATCAAGGAAAGCTGGAAAAGAGGCCATGGGTCATGACCTTGCAGCAGCCATGGTCGGCCATTCTCTCAATAAGGGCTACAACTTCTCCCGCTACATTTTCAAAGCCATCAATGACCAGATCAACACAGCGGAGAGGTTTAGGTTCTTATTATACCCTAGGTTTGTGCAACTATTGATTAATGACGCGTTGCCAAACCTACCTGCTATAGGGGAGAGACTGCAAGTAAAGAGGGTGGACAAAAGAGTATTCGCACAATTCCTAAAACCAGGCAGTGAAGATCCTACCCCTGTGCATACAGAACTTAATGGCCACCTCATAAATGAAGCATACGTGGCACCAGGTGACTAGAGATGGTACAGTCACGATTCGGAGCCCAAATTGATTGAATACTCCGACGAACAACAGCAACAACAACAGGAGGACGTGGACAGTGATGATGGATCGTCTGATGGTGGAGACGAAGAAGGGGGAAATGATGGTGCTGAGGGATCCGACACAGAAGAGACTGAGTCAGATTCTTCTGATTCCGATGATGCACCATCGCAGGTACACCCAAGTAGAACGGCAAAGGTAACCCTACCTGCGTCGTCCTCCAAGAGAAAGCGACAGTCTTCTAGCAGCGAATACGAGCTAGACTCTGACTCTGACGCTGCTTTACAAAGACAACGACGAGAAAGAATTCACAAGAACAGGGGCGATAGGTAACAGCCTTCTATCCACAATGAGGTGTGGCTCAGCAGCAAGTACAAGTTTCAGCTGCTAGTCCTGATTCAGCCTCCACCCCACCCTCACATCAACTATACCGTAGGAGGAGAAGGCCACAAGTGCAACTTGACGTGGTCGTCACTTCAATCACAGAGGTGATTCCTGTGATAGTGACCCTCCCTACCACAACTGCTCAGGTGGTGGTGACTACTCCAATTCTCACGGAGTCAGTCACCATCACCCCTACCATAACTCCTACAACCCTCATCACATCTTTAATCTCAACCACCACCATTGAGCCTTTAAGTCAACCCTTTAATTATGGAGATTTCACATAAGGGTTTGACTTCGATACCATATTCTCCTCCCCTATTCATAATGCCGAGGCGTCATCATCCAGCCGTCCTGATCCGAATGATGCAAGGATAGATGTTCTGGAAACCCAAGTTGCTGGATTACCGGAGACTATTCGGAAATCGAAGGAGGAGTCTGACGCTCAACAAACACAGATTAATTCTTTGGTAGACGAAGTTAGAATCCTTCGTAGCCAGAGAACGGGGACTGATGAGAGACTAAAGAACGTCATGGCCCAGAACGAGCTCCTTATCATGACAAATGAAAGGATTATGGGTCACGGGTCGTCCTTGGAGCTGAGGTTTGATACTCAAAGAAAAGAGCATGAGCTGATGGTCAAACTGATTGCTGATCTGACCAAGAAGCTTGATGCTCAGGGGGACAAAGAGAAGGAGAAAGAGAAAGAAAAGAGGACTACTAGTGATGAGGCTTGTCATCCTGTCGACTTGACTAAGGATGACGACAAAGACAAGGATCCCGAAGCCGGTCCTAGTGGAGGTGAGCACCAAGCTTTAGCAATCGTGCCCATCTCTGCTGTTCCAATGGCTCAGGGGAGTCTACTCATCAAGAGGGTGGTGATACCTCTAGTGGTGGTGGTGGTGACAAAGGAAAGTCAGTGGCTGAAGTGCTTAAGGACTTATCTGATGATGAGATCCTATACCTAGAGCCTGACTATTCCAAGGAAGCACAGATCGATGCTCTCTTTAATCTAGAAGAAGGAGAGATCGACTGGTGACGAGTGGGATGATGATGATGATGAGGATGTTGTTATAGAAATTCCCAAGGGTGACGAGGAAGGAGAGTACGAGTTAGAAGATGGAGAGATCTTTGAATTTCCATCCTTCGAAGCTCCGCTTGACACAGGTTCAGTCGAGCATGCTAGTATTGTGGAAGCCTCGGCTGAAGCCTCCCTAGTTGACCCTGCACCTGTGGACCCAGAGGCACCGAAAGAAACAGATATGCCTTCTACTTCATCAAAGGGTCCAGCGCCTGTGTGGCAAAAGACGTCTATAATAGACAAACAAGGAGCAACAGGGATGATCTTGGCTGTAAGGTTCGAGGAGGATAAGCAGCTGTTCGCAATCAAAAGATCTGGCGGGGTTCAATACTTGAAACCCACCAGTGAAGCGTTCAGCTCCTTACCCAAATACGACCTTGAGAACCTAGCAAACCGAGAGCTGCTGGGTCATTCTAATCACGCAGTGGTGATGGGTTTGTGGGTGGTTCTGCAGCGGGAAGCAAGATCTGGGAAATTAGAGATGTTCAAGCCTCAAGTGCCCAAGAGAGTCAAGGATAAGCACGCTAGACATCCTGTGACTAAGAAGAACTTAAAGAAATTGGTATACAAGCCAGTGCGATGTGAAACTAAGATTCCCCTGAGCAAGTTATCTCAGGATATTCTTGGTGACATGTGGTACTGGTACGTAGATCCAAAGACGGGCGAGGCTGTGATCATGGGAAGTTACGTTCAGAGAGTGGGAACATAGTGCCAAAGGAAATGATCAGAATATTTGATGAAGTCTGCCTCATCAACTTTTCTGTGAAAGATCTGAAGGTACTATCAGAACGGTATTATGTGTACACTGATGAATGGACAAAGCTCCTTGCTTCTAAATATGACAAGGTGATTAAGTTCTACCTTGAATACAAGAAGAAGATGGAAGCTAAAGATCAAGTGCTGTGAAGGCTGAAGATGTGAAGACTGAAGAATGAAGACCGAAGACGATGATAATCCAGAGCTGTTGTCAAGGGGGAGTTTGTTGAAGCACTTTCTTGTGACAAACACTATGGATAGAGTCTTAGTTTGTATTCTCATTTTTGTAATTGTCTTTGTATGTAAGAGTCTTTATGTATTAGTTTATCGAGTTGTATTTAATTTTACATATTGAATGTTGCTTTTTTCTCTAAGTGTTTTGTGCACTTGTATGTGCACAGGAGAAAGCTCCTGCGTACTTAGCAAGTACGCAAGAATAGTACGCAAGAGCATTTTGCCCTGCGCACTTGCTAAGTGCGCAGGCATCAGGTCTTGTATAAATAGGATAGGTTGACAGAAGTTAAGTATGCAGACATAGGCAGTCACAGTAGCAAATACGCAAAGTGTAATCTCAGTACTTCTCTCTGTAACCTTCAAGTGTTTATAACAGAAATAACGTTTAAAGTGATTCTCTTGTTGGTTTACTTTATGTTGTTTGACTCTCCACCTAGTCACGGGTATTCCGCACCCGGTCCGACTAGTAGACCCACTTGCATGTGTCGATCCGCCACACCCGAGGGACCTACAATTAGACAACCATGTGCTCATGAACAGTCTCCATGTCCCGCCCCGACGTTTCCGCCGTCGGTTAGGGTGTGACTTGCAGAGTCTGAGAAAGCATTGAAAGCTGATAACAAGGGAAAAGCTGTAGTATCTGATTCCGGAGAAAATTCTGAGACTGATAGTGAGGTAAATTCTGATGATACTTCACTTATTTGTTCTTCTGAATGTATTACTCGTATGGAAAATTATCATGCAGCAAATGTGTTTTTGATTGCTGAGAATGATAAATTGAAAAGGGTTAACTAGGAAATTAAACAGAATGAGGTCACCTACACCAGAAAAATTAATGCTTTGTTAAAAGATAACATGACTTTTAGAGAATACTTAGATAAAAAAGATGTGTTAATCAAAGATCTTACAGACAAACTTATTACTGCCCAATCCGATCTTCTGAAAGAAAAGGTGTTGACTTCTAAATGGGGTATGCAAAGAAAGATTTTGGAAGATTGTGTTGATAAGCAAAGAAGTTGTTTTATTAAAGATGGTGTTGGTTACAAAGCAGTACCTCATCCTGATCATTTCGAACCGTTTCCTAAACCTCATGTTTCGAATGAATTCCTTAGAGATGATATGTCACACCCCGAAAATGACGATTCGCAGCGGAAACGAGACGTAAGCATGGTGGTCACATAAGTTGGAGCCCAATGATAATAAGCAAACACATTTATTAAAACACCAGAAAGGTCTAACAAAATAAAGATAAGTTTTACAATTATCCAAACTGAAAGGCATTAAAATTTAAAATGAGAGTTTTCATGATCCAACACATAGGATCCAAAATAAAGTTTAAAATGTCCCAACTGAATTCCGATGCAAGTGTTTTCCCAAAAGCACGTTTTCATAACCGCGCGAGAGCATCTAAGTACCTGAAAAACATGCTTAAAAACATCAACATAAAGTTGAGCGAGTTTCACGGGTTTAAACGAAAACATAAACGAATTTTACGAACTATCAAGTAACTTCGACAAACATATGATATGTCATAAGCTTGCAAGGAATACAACATGATGACAGTACCTAGAGCTTATAATCAAACCGAGACACGAAAACAACTTGTCCCCACGAATCCTTTCAAAATATATTCTCTCGTACGAACGACCGATCAACGCTACTGATCACGAGAGTGGGCAGTTAGTCCTAAATAGATCTATCAACACACCTTCCGGCCTACACGAGGCTAATGATTATAACGGCGGGGCTATTTATGAACGAATACATGAATACGTAACAAAAGCCCTTACTCGAGACCATCAAACGAACACATAACGTAAGTCCAATATGAAAGCATGTTATTCCCCCATAGTTTATAAAACAACAAAATAGTTTAAAAAGGGCCCGTGAAAAACTCACCTTGAAGTAACGAACAACGGAAAAATGAGTGCTAGCAACAATACGCCCACGAACGCTAATGTTGCCCTAAATGCGAGGGATACATTACTAATTGAACCTCATGTATTACAAGAAAGTTGTTCACCCAACCTACTTAGACTTATAATATTTTTAAGAAAATGTTTATTTAAATGTCCCGTTGGTGATTTCGACACGCGGTTATGTTTTTAACGAAAAACGGTGGATCAGACACACATACGAAGACATCAAGTGTTAATACTTTTCAACAACCAAAATGAAAGTATGAAACTAGTAACACACACACACACATATATATATATATATACTCATACATATGCTTATAAGTTCTAAATCACATGTGAAAACACGAAAATCACAATATTTGCACATAAGCACTTTTCAAGCAAAACGACTAACTTTTAAGGAATAAACTTCCAAATTTCTTACACATGAGTTCATATAACATCATATATCATCAAAATATAATTAATAAAATATATTTCATCAAACAAAATAATCTTTAATTATTTTGACATAAAGTACCTAAACATGGCAATTTCTAGCACATACGTGACAACCGAAGCGTCAAACGACAATTACAAACGCATATTTCATAACAAGAACTCATTATATACCTTAAGAGTTGTATTTTAATCATAAAATATACTCAAACTTACTGCTCAAAAATCAAATTTAACAAATACTCATTTTTCATGTCGAAAACTACCGTTTTAATCGACTAGTTTAGCGTAAAACCTAACGAAACGCATCCAAATACCAAGAATCATACATATTACTATAAATCTATATTTTAGACATAAAATATCATCATATTACAGCCCTGATTCCAGATTTACAAATCTATCTATTTTCATACAAAAATCTACCTTTTTAGCGTCTTTTAAGCAACATAAACATGTCATACACTTAGCAAATCATCACAACCTAAATAACGCTTTTAGACCTGATTATTATTATCATAAAACATCACTTTTATCATCATATTTCCAGATTTCAAACAATCTAAATGATCCATGCCAAGACCTTAGTTTAAATCATGCTTTTGGACAACAATCTTTAGCAATAAACACCTAAATCATCAATTCAATGATCCATGCATAAACTAACATGTGTTTATGCAATATTATACCATTATTTTCTGTTCGAAACAACCCGTAACAAAATATTTGATTGCATGTAAAGATCAAGCCCTAATTCATCACTTTTTATAAGTTATGAACATATAAACATACATGCATACACACGACATCCATACATACAAATAAATCCGTGAAAATCTTCAATAAAGACCCATAATTTGCTGATTTTAATAGTTCATAAAAATCCTTTTATTAAAGGTGAACAATACTTGTAAAAATCAAACTTTCTTTAATAAAAGTAAAGAAAGAGATGGAGATTCATACCACTTGACTAAATCAAGGAGAATACTAGAGAAATGCAAGATGATTGATGGTTTTCTTGAGTATTTGGCTCCACAACTCTTGAATCTTCAAGAAAATGCTCCAAGAACACCAAAAACTCAATAATACTTGTAAGAACACTTAGAGAAAAGATGATAGAAATGGCGTGGAGTTGCAAATGAAGATTAAAGGGGTATTTGTAGGGGGTGGTGATGGATTTTGGCCCAAAGAGAGAGAGAGAGGAGAGAGAGAAGATTTGACATCTTCCATTAAAAATCCATGCAAGTTGAATGATCAAATTTGTAGAGTGTAGTTTTGTACAAAGTGTGCAAGGAATCAAATGAGTGTGTTTAATACTTGATTAGGGTGTGGGACCCAATTTTTATGGCTAATTTTTGGAGAGGGAGGTCTTCTAGATCCTCATTTGTTTTATAAAAACTACACCGCTCAAGTGTAGGTGACTTTTTATAAAAACTACAACACTTTTATAAAATTTTAACACTTTAAACATGGTTTTTCATCAAAATAAAAATATATAAAATACCCACTAATTATTTGCTATCATAATCAGTAAAAATAATAATTTTTTTCTAAAAGTTCATTTTAACTCATCCGGTAAGTGATTGTACCAGGTAAAACGCAACGAAAATCACCGAAAGCGATATTTAACAAGTAGCATATAATTTTCACATATAATCCACTAATATAAACCATTTTATCTAATTTTCATCAAAAATGATATTTTTAAGGTTAACCGAGTCGTCACCAACGCTAAATATGGACATTTTACCGATACGCGGTACCAAAATTTCTGAAATTTCATGAAATGAAAACATATGCATACGAAGGGCTTTGCTAGACTTTTCAATGACCTAATTAACTGAAATTAAGTCTAAGATTCACATAATTAAATTATAAACACGTTCTAAGGTTATACGGTAATAACCTGAAAATTGTCGGATGCCACATGATAGATCTAATTTTCATAATTTGTATTTAAGTGTAGCCAATAACACAGGTCATGTAGATGAGAAGGTTTCTGTTGCTGATGTGAGGAGTTTTAATGAATTCAATAAAATTTATGTTAGAGAGATAATCAGGATTGTAGGCAATTTGTTGTTAAACCCTGTATTGCAAACATGTTTGTTAAGTCACGAGTTGACAATGTTTTTGATGTTAATACTTTAAATGTTTCTGCTTTGTCTACTAATTCTGGTTGTGATGATTCTGATTGTGTGTTTGAGGTGTCATCTACATCTACTTTCTTTGATAAAGTGGTGCACACGGCTAGAGATTATGTGCCGATTCATAAAGCTACAGATGTTGTGCTAGATAATCATGGGAATCCTCTAATTAAAGAATACAATCTATCTCATGAACATCCTAAGAAAAATGAATATATTGCTCCAGAAAATCATATTATGATGAGTGATTCAGAGAGAAAAGTCAAAGTCATTATAAAGTCACCAAGTCAGAGTGAAGTCACAAAGTCTAATCAACTAGAAGTCAAAGGCAAATCAATTGATTTCAAAGACAAGTTCATTGATATCAAAGATAAGCCTGTACAATGCAAAGGAAAGTTGGTGAGGAATGAGTGTAAGTCAAAGTGTGATCAAGTAAAGTCTGTGTTTGAAGTAGGTGAAAGTTCAAAGTCCAAGTCAAAGTCAAAGATTAAAAGCTACAATTGCTTCACATATGGCAAAGTCGGGCATTTTTCAAGAAATTGCAAGCACAAGTCATTTGATTCAAAGTCTAAAGTTCACCATGAGAGGTCAAAGATATATATCAACAAGAAAGCGTCCGAGAAAACCAAATTGTTTGAGTCCGGAGTGATTCGTAAATACAACCGTGATTATATGCTTTCTAGGGATTGTTGTGATTTGTGTAAACCATTTATTCGAGCAAATCAAGCAATCGATTGGTAGAAATGAGAATCGATTAGAATAATCAAGATATGAGATTGGATCAAAAACACATAGTTAAAGGTGTAACTCTCTCTATTGTATTGATATATCAAATGAAGTCCCTCTTACAAAAGTCAAACTAAACAAGTATTTATACTAAGAAGACAAAGAATCAGTTCGTTCGAATTACATTTGGGTCGAAATGTATTTCATCCGAAAACTATAAGATTTCGGTCGAAATCTTTTAACTTCAAAGAATTCTTCCGTCTTCAGACTGTTTTATATGCGATAGCCTGAAAATAGTTCCAACAATCTCCCCCTAGGCCATTGCATATCAAAACACAAGAATTCTGCCAAGCTCCCCCATACACTTTGCATTATCAAAGCTAGATCTTGGACTCGAATGTTTAACTCTCCAAACTTGTCATGGTTTAGATTTGTCTTTCCAATCTTGTTTTCGTTTCGACATATTGTATGTCCAAAATGTCTTCAAACTATTAAAGACATTAACAACTTTTTTTTCAAACTTTCTCTGAGGTTGAGAAACGACCTTCTGTTTGAAAGACTTGTGTTTCTTGATACAACAATCTCTTGATAAATGACCATGCTTTCCACAGCAGAAACATTTCTTCAAAGCAGGACATGGTCTTTGATAAGGCCCCTTTCGAGATTCTGACTTGTCTTTAGACTTCTGTTCTACAACTTTTTACATTTCTACTCCTTCTTTAACAAACATGAGCGGAGTAAATTTATTTGAAACGAATGGGATGGCATTCGTATTAAGTGGACTGTCTTTCTTGAACCCTAAGCCACTCTTATTGTCAAAATAATCTACACATTCTTGATTTCCTTCAGATTTGTCACTGACGCAATCATCATCAGAAGTAAGATCAATTGGAATCTTCAATTCAACTTTATTTTCTTTGGAATTTCTCTTTGGCTCTAACGAATGATAAACATTTGGCACAAATGGCTCTGGAATGTATGGTTGAGGCATATATCAATAAAATCCATTTGTAGTAAATGGAGGAGAAACACTCTTGTATCCCATCTCGCTATTCACATTATCATTAACTTTAGCCTTAATACTTTCACCACTTCCTTTATATCCAAGCCCAGAAGTTACTTTGTCATGTATTTGAGCTTCAATGATTTCACTAGCCACTTTCCCAGAAATGTTTATTTTATCAACTTTAATTGTTGTATTTGCTATCTTTTCCATCTTCTCGCTCATCAATTTCTTTTCTATTTCTCTTTCAGCAATCAACAGTTGAATCTCATAATTCTTTCTCTTTAACTGAAGCTTCACATGAGAATTTTCTTTGACATAGTCATCAATCTTCCTTTTATACTCTTTCTCACGATCTTTTAGAATTTTTTTTGTAGTATGTGCATGTTTCAATGCATCCATCAGAAGTTGCTTTCGATTCTTGAAATCAGCAATTTTCTCAAAACACTCCATAGAACACATATTTTCATTGAGCAGTTCAGAATAAGCTATAAGTTTCTGTGACTCTTTCACTGCTTTAGCAACCAAATCTGATTCTATACGTTTACAATTATCTTGAAAATCATAACCGTATCCTCCTTTGATCACTATTCTGTTCTGATCAGCTTTGAGTGCATACAACTGTAGCTTTACACACAAATCCTCTAATGAGTTAAACTATAATCCTTTATTTCTGATATTAAGTTTATAAATCTCTCATTCTTGTGGTTGAGCATTGAGAATTTTATGCATGACTTCTGATTTTTCGTATTCAAGATCAACCTCCTTTAGATCATTGATCAATTTCACATATCTGTGATATTGTTCAGTCAAAGATTCTACTTCTGCGCGTGTGAATACTTGATATCATTTCTTTAATTGGTCTTGTCTGGCTTTTCCTTTCACGTCTTCCTTAGACAGATCTGGATGAACATACCCCAATCCATTTACAAAGACCATATGCACACCTCCTTCGTCAGCCATTGAAAATCCTTTTCTTTATAATTTTTTTTAACTATCTCATTTTTTCAAAATCAGCGCCAAACATAGCTCCTAACATCCTCTAAAAAAATTGAACAAAAAGTTTTTCCCGCCAAAAATCTCTTTTTTTATAATTTTTTTTCTCTCCCACACTTTTCGACCTAAAACTTTGAGAATTCAGGCAGGACTTTTCGACCGAAAAGTAAGATTTCGATCAGGAGGGATTTCGGACAAAATTTAAGATTTCGATCAAAGGATTTTGATCAGATTTTTCGATCGAAAAACTTGTAGAGGAGACTTTTCGACCGAAAACCCTTGAGATGAGACTTTTCGACCGAAAACTTGAGATGAGACTTTTTGACCGAAAACTTGAGATGAGACTTTCCGACCAAAAATTCAAGATTTCAACCCCTTCAACAGAGATTTCGGGCGATTCAACTGAAACTCGAAAAATTTCGACCTGCAACTTCCGAACCTCAAATTAAGCCCCGAAAATCATCCCAAAATTCATCTCCACTGTTTTGCATGCTAAATACTCAAAAATGACACTGAAAACGATCCAATTTGATGACTTTTGAATCTTGAAAAGTTGAAAACTTTAAAAAAACTTTGAAACGTGCTTGAATCTCCCAAAACCGAGCACCGAAAGCTCTAATACCACTTGTGGAAACCGTTTATTCGAGCAAATCAAGCAATCGATTGGTAGAGAACGAAGCCTTATGTAAAGTTTTTCCAAACTTTTGGGCGTTCGTGTACTCTCGTGAATACCTCAGATTCTTTTCGGAAATTCACAGCCGTTGGCGATGAATGTTATATTCTGGGCTACTCATCTTATCAGAAAGCATTTCGGGTTTATAACAAGAGAACGAAGACAGTTCAGGAATGATACTAGGGTGAATGGCAAGAATCTACAACTCCTCACGATCAGGATGGACCAGATTGGTTCTTTGATGCAGATGTTATCTTCAAAACTTTTGATCAGAAGGTTTAAGTAATGTGAGTTCTTCAAGCACAACTGATGAGACTTCAACAAGTCTTAATCAGAATTTTAATGATTTCATGATTCGTCCTCAACCTGTAATGGTTCAAATTGAAAATTCAGAGGTCATTTCTTCATCAACACAGACTCAAGAAGTACAAATTGAAAATTTTGAGAATGACGTAAATTTTGAAGCAGCTCAACCTACTAATGATGATCATGTCATTCCAGATGTTCAGCAAAAAGATTTTGTTTCTTCTGATAATGAAGTTGATCAACAAACTTCTCCAAGTGTTGATGAATCTATTAACAACTCATCTGATGTTAATTTTACAAATTTGCTTGAGACGACTCAAGTAGAAGATGTTCCAACTCACAGAATCAATTATGTGCGTCCTGTTGAAAATATTATTGGATCATTTGAGGATGGAGTGAAAACCAGAAGCCAATCGGGAACTATAAACATTTGTTTGTATTCGTGCGTCTTATCTCAAGAGGAACCCAAAAATGTCACCATCGCTCTTCAGGATGCTAATTGGATTGAAGTGATGCAGGACAAACTTTTACAGTTCAAGAAAATTAATGTCTAGCACTTGGTGGATTTGCCAGAAGGAAAGTATCCAGTTGGTACTAAGTGGGTATTTCAAAACAAAATAGATGATCGCGGGATTGTTGTGCCCAACAAAGCCTGATTGGTTGTGCAAGGTTTTTATCAAGAAGAGGGTTTGGATTATGATGATGTCTTTGCATCTGTGGCCATAATTGAAGCTATCAGAATTTTTCTAGCTTATGCTTCGTATATGAAATTCAAGGTGTATCTAATGGATGTGAAAACCGCATTTTTATACAGGGTGGTTAGAGAGGATGTTTATGTAAATCAACCACCAGGATTTAAAGATCCCGAGAACTCGTTTCAAGTTTACAACCTGGATAAAGCGCTTTATGGTTTGCATCAGGCACCTTGTGCTTGGTACGAAACTCTATCCACGCATCTGGTTACTAATGGTTTTTCATGATGAACAATTGACAAGACCTTATTTCTAAAGAAGTTCTGTTACTAGTTCAAGTTTATGTGGATGACATTATCTATGGTTTGACGAATGAGAATTTGAATAGAGAATTCGAAGATGTCATGAAGCTAAAATTCGAAGTGAGTCTTATGGGTCAGATGTAGTTTTTCCTTGGTCTATAAGTAAAGTAATCAGAGTAGGGTATACTCATTCATCGGGCGAAGTATATCAACGACACGTTGACAAAGTTTAACATGAAAGTCTGTAAAGCTGCTTCTACTCCCATTGCTCCACTTGAACCTTTCTCTCTGGATCCAACCGAATTTGAAGTTAATCAGAAGTATTACCGCTCCATGATCGGATCTCTTATGTACTTAACTGTGAGTTAACCGGACATCATGTTCGTTGTATGCTCGTGTACTAGATATCAAGCGTCACCCCTAGAATCTCATGAGATTGTTGTCAAGCGGATTCTACATTATCTGAAAAGTCGCGTCAATCTTGGTCTTTGGTACCCGTCAGAGTCTGATTTTAATCTGTATGATTTTACTGACAGTGACTATGGAGGTTGTGGTTTAGATCATAAATCTAAATCTGGTGGATGTCAGTTTTTGGGGGAAGGATTGGTGTCATGGCAGTGCAAGAAATAGACGAACGTCTCTACATCAACTGCTGAAGCGGAATACACAGCTGCATCGAGTTATTGTTCTCAAGTAATCTGGATTCAACATCAACTCTTGGACTTCGGGATAAATTTCTTGGAGACACCCATTTTCTGTGATAATGAAGCCGTGCTTGGCATTGTAAAGAATCCAATCCAACATTCCAAAACCAAACACATTGCGATCAGGTTACATTTTATTCATGATTGTTTCGATAATGGCTTGATAAAGGTGGTCCACGTTGATACCTTAGAGCAGAAATTCGATATTTTTACAAAAGCTTTTTCAACTGATCGGTTTAACTCTCTGGTTGAAATATTGGCGATGATTTCTTTTTTAGGACAGTTTTGTGTTAAAATATAAAAAATTATAATAATAAAAAAACAATAATTGTTGAATAACGTCTGATTTTGATTGAAAGACCACGTTTGTTCCACAAAAATATTTTTCTTTTAGTGATAAAATTGTGTTGTGTTACTTCGGTTTCGTATCATGTTATGTTTACTGTTTGTTTTTATCTTGCAATTATTGTGTTTAGTTAAATAAAGTACATCACAATTTTAGGGGGAGAATAAAAAAAATAAAAAATATGAAAAATAAAGTAAGTAATAGTACTTTGTGAGTATTTGTGAGAGTTGATATGATTGTGAAAAATATGTTGATATTGAAAATTGTGCTGATCCTGAAAGTGAAAAATAATAAAAAGAAATATGCAGTATCAAAAGTTGAAAATGTGACTGATTGACGTGCATATAGAAAATGATAGTATATTTATGTGCTGAGCTTATTCATGAATTGGATATGATGGTGACATCGGTTACAATTATTAATATGTCGGTAGGCTCTACATGTAATAAACTAGGCGATATTTGTGTGACTAACTAAATTGCAATATTTTTTGTTTACCCACATCGAATATCGGTTGTTTCATCATTCGAATGCTAGGTGAATCTAGACATGTCATGAGACCAGGATCTTGATGCGTTCTTAGCACAATTTGTTTGCTCTAGTGCCTATATCCGTCAAATATGTAATCTAGATTTAAACACCTCTTACACAGCTGATGGTTCTGGTGAAAATCTCGGATGGAAACCACGAAGTCAGTTTGTTTGCCCTTGATTCAGCTTCTGAATTCATTGTATATCCAGATAACAGTTGGATACCCGCTACCCGAATCATTTGATTCTTTACAAATCTCCAATTCATATGAATCTATCTGATTCTCTGTCCATACACATATACTCATTTGAAGAATTCATGACTCCATATATATCATTCATCTTATTCACTTACAGACTAAGAAAATTGATTCTATACTTCAAATCAATTTGGATTATTTTTTCTATGCTAAGAATACTACCTTCATGTTGGTGATTGGATCATGATCTAGTAAAATCTTACATTGTGTCTTACTTCATTCCATCTCGAGTGTGGGGTACACATTGTATTGATTAAATCTTACCTTAATCATCACACGGTATTTGCTGAAATATGATGCATGAGTTTAAGTGGATAAACATACTGGCAATCGATGTTGAACTGTATAGATCTTGATTTGATATGAAGTGTAATGAGACAGTGTGCATTTATGATCCAATGTCAATTTCAGTTCACCAAAGAGAGAAAAGAAAATGATCAAATAATGAAAGGTGTGAAATTCAATAAGTGTTGTTCATTTGATGTGGTTTATAGTTCAGGATTGCAAATATAGTTGATCTTCTAGTTCTATGTGTTATAGTGTGTTTGTGTCATAAAATTCAAAGTTTGTTCTTATATTTTTGTTCATGTTTGTTAGAAAATACTTCATGATATGTTTCTTGTGTGTTTTTGTGTTATACAGTGTTATAGTTGCTATTTAGTATGCATAAAAGTTCAAAAACATCTTGTAAACATGTCTTAATGAGATCAGATTGTTGATAAAAAGCTAAAAATTTCAATAAGTAAAAAGTTTTCGAACGAATAATGTGTCCGAAATCTACTTCGTCCGAAATAGTTTTCGATCGAAAAGTCGGCTCGAAATGTGTTTTCGTCCGAAATCTCAGAAGGTATATATACAATTTTTCGATCAAAATCTGTTTCACCGCCATTGTTTAGTTTTCGAGCTTGTTATCCGTAATTCTTCCAAGTACATTGTTTTCATGCGAAATCTCCAATTTGTGAGTGATTTTTTACGGCATTGAGCTTTACGACATCGAGATATGTTTTATGGACCCATAGAGTAGGATAAGATAGATCCATGGACCTAGATTTGATAGTTTTTGAACCGTCCAAAATCTTTATTGAATGGTACGAAATCTCGTTTGAATGGATCGAAATTGTTTTCGGATGGAAATGAAGAGTCAGACTCTGATTTGTCCGAAAAAGATTTCGATCGGAATAGTTTTCGATCGAAATGGGTTTTTAATAGTGGTTTTTTTCGTTCGAAATCTCTGGATTTGGGATCTTTCTGAGAAATTGTGTTTTCGTTCAAAAAGGTTTTTGAACATAGAGTTTTCGACCGAAATCTTTTGAGTTGAAATTTTTATCAGTTTGAGTAAAAAGATTTCGAGCAAGGTTTTTTCGTCCAAAATCTTTGGAGTTAGGAAATTTTTCAGAATTTCCGACTTTTGAACTTTGAGTTTGTGTAGTTATTAATCATTTGAAATTTGACGCTCGACACAACATTTGTGCTTGTTTGACTTCAAGTACAAGGAAGTCTAGAGGCTATGAAGAAATTGTTCGATTCTTAAACAAGTCAAGGATTCTAACAGCGATATCAACACAAGTGACAGTCAATGAAACACATATTCAAGAATTTTGGGATAACGTTGAATATCGTCATGTCAACAAGAACATTTGGATTGAAAGTACTGTGGGACGCATGAAGATAAAAGTTGATGAGCAAGTGATTAGGGAAGTGTTAAACTTTAGAGACAATGTTAACTTTCCTTACAGAATCAGTTATACACGAGTTTCACAGATTATCCGAACCATGGGATATGAAGGTGACATTCCAAGGAGGCAGGTTACAAAGACGTTGTTAGGGAAGCGGTGGAGATATCCGGTTCACGTATTCATTCATTGTCTAGGACCAAGGACGGGTGCTTTTGATCAAATTGGTGAAGTATTCAGTTGTGCTTTAGTTTGTTTAGCAACTCATAGACGGTTTAAGTTCTCGAGGATGATATTTGAGGCTATGATCAATAATTTTGTGGGTCCAAGGCAGAATAACAAATTTCTATTATATCTGAGGTTTTTACAGATGATCATCAATACCTTGTTGCCGGATATACCGACTGATGGAGTTGAACTGCCACTTGAACATATGTCGGAAACCATATTCAGCAGCATGAACACAATCAGAAAGAAAAGCAAATTCTCTGGGAAATTGACACCGCTACTTACTAACATGCTTGAAGAAAATCTTGATCCTGAATTTGGAGTTAATGATGAAGTTGATGATATCCTCTGAAACTCTGGAACAATTCCCGAGTTAACGCCATAGTGATAGAACCGTGAGCCTTCTTCTCTCGATCATAAACTTTCTTTTCTTCTTCATCGAGTTTAGAAATAGGCTTAAGCAGTTCATCATCAAGGTAAATGTATGTGGGATGCTTATATCCCTCCAGAATTGGTATCCATAGCGAGGAATCAGTATAAGAAATGTAATGCTCAAAGCGTGCTTTCCAGTTGGAATAATCATTTACATTTAGCAGCTTTGGCGGTTTCTGAGGAGTACCGATCTCATTTTCATAGTTTAAAAGGTTTCCAAGGTTCTGAAGATTCGACATGGTGAACACTTAGTCAAATTTCAGAAAAATCAGATATACTTGCGCACTTGATATTGGCCTTGCGCACTTAGAGGAATGGTCTTGTGTATTTAAGATTTGCTCTTGCGTACTTGAAAAGTACGCAGGAGTAAATGATAAATACGCAGGATATAACTTAAGTACGCACAAGATTAGTCTTGCGTATTTAGTAAGTACGCAAGAGATTAGTCTTACGTATTTAGTAAGTACGCAGCAAGACTGTACTTTTTGCCAGATATGGTAAGTACGCAGAACACCTTTTCACCAACTCTCACCAAACTATTCCGGTCACTGGAAAACACACCGGGGATGGCAAAAATCGAACAGATGAACAATCAAAGTGAGCCAAAGGGTCAGAAACTTGTTTCTAACCAACCTTTGATGCTCAAAACACTCAAAATACACAAAAAAAGTCAGTTTTTTAAGTGATTTTTGCTTCTAAAATAGTGCTCAAGAGCTACCCCTATTTTATCACAAAAATCAACAAAAACACCTCCTTTTGCCTGTAAAAATCTGTAGAAAACTCTCAAAACTCACTCACAACACTCGAAATCAAGAGCAATGCTCTAATACCACTTGTAGGTCCCTCGGGTGTGTCGGATCGTCACATGCAAGTGGGTCTACTAGTCGGACCGGGTGCGGAATACCCATGACTAGGTGGAGAGTCTTACGAAACAAAGTTAACCGACAAGATAATCACTATAAACGTTCGTCTATTATAAACACTTGAAGGTTACAGAGAGAAGTTCTAAGATTACAAAGTTCTGCGTATTTGCTAATCTGAATGCCTATGATTACGTACTTATCTCCTGTCAACCATTCCTATTTATACATGACCTGATGCCTGCGCACTTAGCAAGTGCGCAGGGCAATTTGCTCATGCGTACTTAGCAAGTACGCAAAGGTATTCTTGCGTACTTGCTAAGTACGCAGGAACTATCTCCTGCGCACATACAAGTGCACAAAACACTTAACAAAGACGAATACAACGACATGTACCTGCGAACATGATTACAACTCGATAAACCAAAAACATACTGATGTTGATATACAAATACAAATACATAAGGACAATACAAAAGTAAAAACAATCTTCAGAGTGCTTGTCACAAGATTGCTTCAACAATACCGACTGATTGAGTTGAACTGCCACTTGAACATATGTTGGAAACCATATTCAGCAGCATGAACACAATCAGAAAGAAAAGAAAATTATCTGGGCAATTGACACCGCTATTTACTAACATGCTTGAAGAAAATCCTGATCCTGAATTTGGAGTTAATGATGAAGTTGATGATATCTTGAGTAGTGGCGTAGAAGATAATGAAGTTAATGATGATAATGATGGTGATGAAGGAGGTGATGGTGGTGTAGTTCAAGGAAATGTCAATCAAGAAGGTGAAAAACCAATTAATGCTGGAATTGATCAAGTACCGGAAGTTGAAACAGAGAATGTATTTCCTGTTATTAATGAGTCAGAAGGTGTAAAGGCAAGTGTTCAAGATAATCAAGATGATTCAAGTTTGAATGTGAATGAACCAGTGATTCTTCCAGAAGAAGTTCAAGGTGATACTCATGTTGAAACACCTGAGGTTGAAGCAACTTCAACAACAACTCCACTCAAAAGAAAAGAAGATGAAGCTAAATAGACCGTGCCTTCTAGACCTCCTCCATCTAAAGGTATTGTGATTAAAGAGCCTGAAAAGAAGAGAAAAAAGACAATGGCCCAAACGTATACAGGAAAAGGCAAGGCTAAGGAGGTTCCAGGTCATGTAAAGCAAAACATTTCAAAAGATTGCAACTTAATAGATGAAGGGTTTGCAAATTATGCAACACAAGAAACGGCTAACATAGTGAGTTAGTTGAAAACTCAAATTACAAATCTACAGAGCTGTGAAGCTGCTGCTAGTGCCTAAGAGATAACAGATTTGAGGGTAAGAAATCATAGAAGACAAGAGCAGCTAGATCAGCAACAAATTCAAATCAATCAACTTCAAGGAATTGTACAAGATTTGTTAAATCATCTCGGAATGTCAATTCAAGGCAATGTTGAAATCCCTCAACCCAGTACTGAAGCAAACAAAGATAGTTTGAATTAAGAAGGACCTTCATTTGATCCACAGAAAGACAAAGCTCCAAATGATGATGAAGTTGTGTTTGGATCACAAGATATGTTCGATGTTGATTCTTTAATTAATCAGTAAGGAGAAGGGATGGAAATATATGATGAAGAAAAAAAGAAGGAAGAAGAGAAAGAAAAGGAAGAAGAGGAAGAGGAGGTTGTTATAAATTACATCAAAAAGAATGATAAAGATCCATTAGATGATGATGACAGTAGCAGTGGTAGTTCTGATATTGGTGGTGGTGGATCAAATAACAATGATTCAAGTGATGAAAATGATTCTAAAAAAGTTTATGAGAAGTATGAATACGAATAGAAATAAACATATGCCGAAGGCGATGGAAATATCATAGGAAAGATGGACAAAGTGGTGGATGAAAGAATTCCTTTTAGTGAACCAATTACGAATGAAGCTCAAATAGATTCTACTACAAAGAATGAGGTATTTGATAAAGTTTGTGGTGGAAAACAAGTGAAACTCCATCTATTGTGGAGAAAGTTACTCAAAAGATAAGAAACCCAAGGAAGGCACTTACAGGGAAGATTCTAGGTTGGAAATATGACAGTAAGAAGAAGATGTATGTAATAAAAAGGGTTGATGGGGATATTCACTATTTTGCTACAAGTCACAAGCTGTAGACATTACCGAGATGGGACATCAGAGATTTAAGTCATCTCAAATTGTTTTGAATTGTGTTTAGAACGAGAACTTGGAGAGAACTTTGATCATTGTTTGTAATTATCTTTTGATTGTGCTTAGTGTGATTAGTCTGAGTTTGTAATCAGCAATCTTATCATCAATACAAGTAAAGTATTTGTGATTATCTCGTTCATATGGCGTTTTATTCTTATTCGGAGCTTGATTCGTCAGTTTCGATCTTATTATCTCTCGGATTGTTTCCGCCTTTCCTGGAGATATTCAGTGTTTGGATAGCTTGGAATATAGCAGATCTGGAGGACTAACAGTGTTGTCCCCTTTTTATGTGAAATGAAATGAAATGAGTTTATAAAACTCTTGATCCAAATTTTTCGCTATGATTTATACTCTGATGATATAAAATAAGAAACATATACCAACTGTGGTCGCACACTCGTGCAAGTCAAAACCCGGGGTGTGACACTTAAGATTCAAATGTCTTGGATAATATAGAAATGGAATCAGAAGATTCAGGTATGGAGATCCAACTATTATCTGGATATGAATTTAATGGAATCAAATATGATTCAAGGGGAATGAACAAACTGATGGTTTATTAGATGCTAAGCAGTGTTTAACTCTAATCATATGCTTGATGTACATAGTCAATAAAGTAGACAAAAATGTGCTAAAGATCACATTAAGATACTAGTCTCATGGTTTGTCTAGATCCCCCTATCATTCGAAATGAAACAGTTCTGGATATGGGTTTCCACAAGGTATGAAATGATTTAATTTTCACACTACTGTACTTTTCAAACCATGTTTCAGCCTATTGACAATTCAAATAAAATATGTTTAAACAGTCAGTTCATATGTTGTGATGTGTTCATCCACATCGTAAGTAGTTCATTTTGTTTATATCACATAAGCATGCAGTCATATTGAATGATCTAGCCTTCCAGCACATCATATTGTGAATATGCTAACTTTCAACAAATTTAGTTCAAGTATGCAAGAATATCCACTGATGTACTATCATATTTTCTTTTTCGCAAACATGAAATCTCATTTTTAATTTTTTTCAAATTTGTTTGACCTTTTTGAAATATTTTGAAAGTAAAAATACTAAAAGCATGTAAACATAAATATTTTGGAAAACTAAAAACTTAAAAGAAATTATAAAAAAATAAATCTTTCATGTTGATAATTTTCAAAAAGATTTTACTCGGGGTTTATCATACCAATTACCTTTACCAAGTAATCAAACCTTGTGCGATCGAACGCCTTCGTGAAAAAATCAACATAGTTCTCCAGGGAATCCACTTTCAGCAACTCAATCAGCTTCTTCTCAGCACAATCCCTTACAAAATGATTCCTTATTTCAATGTGCTTTGTCTTTTAATGTTTCACCGAATTGTTCGTTATTGACATGGTTGCATTGTTGTCGATGTAAACCGGTGTGTTAGTGAAGTTCAAGCAATAGTCTCTGAGTTGTTGTTGTTGTTGTATCCATAGAAGTTAGAAACAACAACTTGATGTTGCAACGTATACTGCCTCACAGGTAGAAATTGCTATCGTTGTTTGCTTTCTGCACTGACACGAGACAAGGCGACTTCCCAACAATTGACATCCACCCGAGGTTGATTCTTGTCTAAAGAACAACCACCAAAGTTAGAATCAGTAAAAGTAGTAAGATTCAAATCACATTGATTATGATACCATAAACCAAGTTTCGGTTTCCCTTTCAAGTAACGAAATATCCTCTTAACTGCTTTCATGTGAAACTTTTATGGTTGAGACTGAAATCTGGAACGCATACACACTGCAAACATAATATCCTACCTCAATACTGTGAGATACATCAAAGATGTAATCATAGCTCTATAAAGGTGAGAATCCACATTAACACCACCTGGATCAATACTCAACTTATGATTGACACATATAGTAGTATCATTAGATGAAGAATCATTCATCTTGAACCGAGTCAAGATGTCTTATACATACTTTGACTTGTGAATGAAAAACCCATCCTTCTTCTGATTAACTTATAATCCCAAAAAGAATGACAATTCACCCATTGCACTCATCTCAAACTTTGATTTCATCACAACTTCAAAATATTTGCACAGCTTCTCATTCGTAGAGCCAAATATAATGCCATCAACGTTTATTTGTACCAACAGTAAATCTCCCTCGGATTTTCGTATGAAAAGTGTACTATTGATCTGGCCTCTTTGAAAACCATTATCAAGCATGTGCTTCGACAGCGTCTCATACCATGCCCTTGGAGCTTGATGAACACCATATAAAGTTTTATCCAACTTATAAACCCTCTTTGGAAAAGATGGATCGTCAAATCCAGGCGGCTGGAAGATATACACCTCTTCTTTGACTTTTCCATACAAAAAAGCACTCTATACGTCGAGTTGGTACACCTTGAAACCCTGACAAGACGTGAACGCCAGAAATAACCGAATAGCTTCAAGGCGCGCCACAGATGCATACACTTCGGTATAGTCAACACCTTCTTGTTAATTGAATCCCTAGTCAACAAAACGAGCTTTTCGCACAGTGACGCCACGATCATCTTTTTTACACTTGAATACCCACTTGGTTCCTATGGGATAAGCTCCTTCTGGAAGATCAACTAGATCCCAAACATGCAACTTATCAAACTGAGCCAGTTCCTCCTGCATAGCCTCAATCCAACTATTCTCCCTCAAAGCCATTTCAACATTTTTTGGCTCGACTTGGGATATAAAACAAGTGTATAAACACTCATTCAAAATTCTTGAATCCCAAATTTTTGCATACAGACTTGTATTCTTAGATAACGTCCTCTGTCTAGTTTGAACACCAGTATTTAGATCACCAATAATTGCATTAGTAGGATGATCTTTGTGAATACGTAAAGTTGGAACTTCTTCAGCAACAATTGTTTCATCTAGATTGGTAGAAATCTCCCCCGTTCCCTGACCTAACGAAGATAGATCAGACAGAACATTAATGTCATTTATCGAGTCCTGAAATTCATCTTCATCGTCATCATTGATGTTTGTATTACCCGATTTTGATGCCTCATTTGTTCCAGATTAAACCAAAGACAAAGGAATGCTAGATATCCGTGTAAATTCTGAATCTTGAACACCACTTCCATTTTGATATAAAATCGCAGCCACGTCATCAGAAAATTCAAGAATAGTGTTAAATGACTTAAAGAGTGCATCATAATCAAATCCTCATTCAGTACCCTTGCAAGCTTGAGGAAAGTTGTAACTGCTACAGTCAACATGGAACCACTCCTTAATCTGGCCGGTTGATTTGTTAAAAACTATCTTATTCAGTGAATTTTCCACGAAGCCAAGAAAGAATCCTTTACAAGCTTTTTCTTCAAATTTTAACAACCGTTCCTTTGTTTTCACCAAAGTACAAGGTGTTCTAAATGGTTGCAAATGAGATAAATCAGGCTTTCGATTATTTAGCAACTCATAACATGTCATGTTTTGTCGTTTAATGGTAAGGACTCTTTTGAGTACAGAATAAGTTGTATTCACCACCTCAGCTCAAAATGTAACCGGAAGCTAACCCATTCTATTACGGGACGTGCAGTTTCAATCAGTTAGCATGGTCCGTGCAGTTTCAATCAGTGTCCAATTCTTCCTTTCAGCTACCCCATTCTGTTGCAGGACGCGTGGAGCACTGAATTGTTGATGAATACCCTTCCAAAGATAGAAGATCTCCATCATATGGTTTTAAACTCCGTACCATTATCACTGCCAATATTTTTTATCTTTGCATTACATAAATTCTCCAGTTTTAGGAACAAATAAGTAAGAATCTCCAGAATCTCATCTTTAGTACCTAAGAAGTAGACCCAAGAAAAACGAGAATAATCACCAGTTACTTCTAAACATTATGACTTTCTACCGATACTCCAAACGCTAACCGGACAAAATAGATCCATGTGCAATAGCTCAAGAGGAGAATCTATGGAAAAAAAAAATTTGGGCTTATGTGACTTTCGATGATGTTTTTGTTAGGACATGTTTTGTAACTGTTGATAAAATTATGTGTAAGTTCATAGAGAGGCAAACTCATCTTTAGGAGCGAACTTGTTAAGTTCGCCTAAGGAATATTGTTCAAGTTCATAGAGTAAGAATCTTTAGGAGTGAACTTGTTAAGTTCGCCTAAGGTGCTGTGTGTTCCTATAAATAGGAGTTACAAGTTCATATTCCAGAGAACACTAGAGAAGAAAAAGTTGTAAGTGTGTGTTTTGGAGAGAACTGTTGTAATCAAGGATTATAGTAATACAAAGTGTTTATTTACACCGTGTTGTTGATTGAGTTACACGTTGCACATTGATCATGGATTCCGCACGTTATCACCATGTCGTATCGCGAGTCTAGAGATCCGTCACGCATCGAATCAGGACCAATAGTTTTCCCTTTTTACAAGGAATACAGTCATCCTGCATTGAAAAATTTTGAATTGGAACACCAGAAACAAGACAATTTTAGACTAGAAAATTCATTTTCTAAAGTATATGTGCCCCGTTTTTCAATGCCACAAATTAGACTTAGACTCATAAGCTTTAGAGAGCAAACAAGTTGGAACGGTAGATGTCACAACGCTCATATCGAGAACATAAGTATCGTTTCTTCTTGGGACACGCATCAGAATCCATTCTTCAGGGATCACGAATCCATGTTTTAACACTAAACATTAGGACTTATCGAAATGGATTGAAAAATCTTTATCACAAACTTGTGAAACGCTCATGAGATTGTGTTGCAGATGTTTAACATAGTTGACTTTTTCCAGACTAATCATCCCATTGGATACGGTTCCTTCTCCGGTAATATTTCCTCCCTTATCACCTGAAAATGCCATGTAGCCTCCTTGTATTGATTTGATATTATGAAGGAGTGCTAAGTTCCCTGTCATGTGCCGTGAACAGCCACTATCAACATACCAAAGGTTGTCGATAGTCCTCCTTGACTGCCCCTGCACAATAAATAAACTTGGTTAGTTTGAAAGGGAGACCCAAGCCAATGTGGTCTTGGGCCGGCCATTTTCATCAAAATATACAACCTCTTTCAACTCACAATCACGGTTGTCATCAATTCGAGGCGATTTCAATTCAGAAACTTTAGCCTTTTATTCAGAACCCTTTAATTTCCAAACATGTTTACTTTCTTTATTATTCTGTAAAAAACATTGAGAAACAAATTTTGAAAATTTTTTCTTTGAAACATTCGAGCTTTGTGAAGTACTCGCTCCTTCAGGTTTCAAAACTAGTTGTTTGGTTGAAATCTTAGATTGATCAGATGGTTGTTCTAAAAATTTTAATTTTCTTGTTCAACCTTCTATTCTGAGGTTTAGAAAGCTTCACCTAAGGTATTTGATCAATCTTTTTCTTCACAACCTGTTTGGATGTTTGAACAACTTTTTCTTTCATAAAAACTTTGGGTTACACAAACGGTCTGGCTAAACTCGGATCAATGAGTCTCTTACCGTGAGACTTATAAGGACAGTTAGCCAAAACGTGACCCACTTCGTCACAATGGAAACATTTCCTTCTCTCAACAAATTTCCTAGCTAAAGGAACATTTGGAGATCTCACATGTTGCTTCTTAGAATGAACCTCAGGAACTTTTTCAACAAAACCTCTTGAACCAAACTGTTGTGGCTTTTTCACAAACTTCTTTTTGAAAATTGAATCTTTAGATTCTCTTTCATATATCTCAGCTTCATCAAAAACTTTATTTTGGATAAACTCAGTGTTTGAAATATGTTCTATCTTTTGAACTTCTTGATTCATAGTACCAGCCTTTACAAATTGAATTTTCTTGAAAGTTTTTGGAATTTTTGGTTTAGTCACCACAGTCGATACATTAGGTTTAACAACAACTGGAACATCAATTTCCACAAGAATACAATTATCCCTATGATTATTTGCATTCTTAGTCACAAGCAATTCTTCTGAAAGCTCCTCATCTTCTACAATCACCCAATCAACCCCGTTACCTACTAAACTATTTTTAGTACTTCCTTCTTCAGAAATAGAATCTGCAGATACAAAAGTTGTTGACACATATGTTGTCACCTCATCCTCTTCTGGCATTGGTGTGTAATTGCCATTAAAGGGAGGTGGAACAGTTTTGAAACCCGATCCCGTAGTGGAATTGTCCTGATTTTGAGAATTTATGATGTGATCAAGCATAAAGGATGAACTTTTAAATTTTTTAAGTTTTCTTTGAACCTGGATAACTTCACTTTGGGTTTTGGCCAACTCACTATTCTCTTTATCAAACTCTTCATAAGCCACATCGAGATGTATCTTTTGTTCATTAACTTTTAATATGAAAGCATTAATGTCTTTCTTTAAAGATTCAGTTTTATCTTTAAAAGCTTTTTCATTTTCTTTGAGCTTTTGATTAGCATCTATGAGTTTGTCAATATCACAAACAAAATTGATATTATCCTCTAGCACCCTGTTGAACTTCCCTGCCAATTCAATACACTTAGCACAAATATTACCAAATGCATCAGTATCTACAGCATTCATCTTTTTTGAGGCAAATGCTTGTTCAGATCCACTTTGGTTGCTTTCCTTTTCATCAGATATTTTAGCCATAAATGCTTGAGCCACTATTGCTTCTTCAAGGTGTATGCTCCAGTCAAACGTCTCATCCTTTTGTGAAACCAAAGTTGTTGATGTAGAACCTTCACTTTGAGTCTAGCCTTGATTCCAGTTGTTTGACTTTCCTTGACCTACTTAGTGAAGCCAGAAGCTAGACTTTTAGGCTTCTCACATTCTAGAGCGAGATGTCCATAATTCTGACAGTTGTAACACTTCACTTTTGCTTTATCAAAACATATTATGCTCTTACCTTTTCCTCATATCTGTTTCCGACCAGTTCAGCTTAAGAATCTCTTTGCTCTTCGGGTTAACATGGAAAAATTCCACTGCAGATCCATGTCCTCTAAGTCATCTGGATCAATTTTTTCATAGTCTTATTCAATAAGATCATGTTGAGCAATCCTACCAGAAATAAGGTTCTCATAAGAATCTATGATTCTAGATAATAACGCAAAATTCCCATCTACAATTTTCAAATCCTTAAATTGAGTACTGGGTTAAGAAGCAGCCTTCGGTGTAGATGAACCTCCTTCAGAACAGTTTTGGCAATTTGAAAAACCAACACTTGATTGATGACATTCCTGTGAATTTCCAGATCCTCCAAAGAAAAGTGCAACTTCAGCTCCTTGTTTAGTACCAGAAGATTTAGCGAAATACATCCTCGGATCCTGTACCTGTTGGAAGCTAGTTACTTTCTTTATGATATTCATATCATATGATTGGATTTTACCTATTACATCCTCAAGTGTCATCTCCTCAAAGCCTTCATTTCCTTTATTAAGATGGTAAACATTTCGAACAGGAGAGGGGTCACACCCCCGAATTTATTTACTTAATAAATAAATAAGTTAAGGTCGTAACAATTGATAACATTACACAACAGCTGAAACTAATTGAAGACTTCTAAAATATTTAACACCATTACAAATACTAAATTAAGCTAGTACATTATCCTAGAACCATATAGGTCAAAACCGACTTGATGTTTGACAATCATGATTCTTCAGCTTCTTATCTAATGGGTTAACCTTTTCCAACCTTGCCATAGCTATGAATTACCTGAAAAAAAATACTTAAAAGTGTCAGCAAAGAGGTTGGTGAGTTCACATGTTTAATTATCTCAATGTAAAATAGTTTTTCCTTAGAAACATTAATGATGTATGCGGCCATGATATGAAACAATTTTTCAAGAAAACATTTAAAATGCGTACACGGCCATAACATGAAACTATTTTCCTTGAAAACATTCATAAAACATTTGCACATGAACGAATGTCAAAACCATTTGTATGTAAATGATTGGCAAAACCAATTTGTACGAAAATGATTGGCAGATCCAACAACATGAAAACGATCTCAAATTTCAAGTATTCAAGTTTTCCTATGCACAAAAACGTTTTCAAGTATCAAGTATATGTAGGTTCACGAAAACGATTTCAAGTATACGTTAAATGAAACCAAGTAATCTTATCAAGTTTGACCTATCAAGTTGACCCATCGTAGCTAGCTAGGCATACGAAGTTTATTCTACGTGAGTGTTAACCAAACCAAACACACGTGTTTCGCCCCTCACCCATTCCCCACTGGTTCACGAGTTAAGATAAAGTGCTGCCATTGGGCCATACGGACCCTCGATTAGCGCGACTAACCATGACTGGGAATGTTAATCCTAATAGTACTATTCACAATATCCTAGCTATACGAGTTAATGATTAATAAATTGTTCACGTAGGGGACTTTAAGATCTCTTCCATGATTGTCTCGTGTAAACATAAATGGTCGGTCATGATTCCTTGTTTCTAACGTATAAAGCAAATATGTTTCATGTTTTCTCAAATGTATCAAATAATGTTGTTCCCAAATGTATCAAACGACGATGTTTCCAAATGTATCAAACGATGATGTTTCATATTTTCGAACGTGCTATGCAAGTATGTTTCTCCCTCGATGTTTCTAAAACATTTAAAAGTTAAAAGGGGGCAGTGAACTCACCTGGAAATGCGTTAGGAATGATAATTTCATCTAGCTAGTAATGGAAACCAATGTCCACATAATGTAATAGTCACATATGTATGTCCTACATGAGTCCACCGACACATGTAGGTACTTTAAGAGCTTTATGAACTAACCCTAATAATGTAAAACGACTCAAAACTTGTGTTGAGTTATTACGCGTGCGGTTGGGCTTGACTGATTCATTAAAGTGTAGTGACTATTTGAAAGCCATTCGTGAGTTGTAGTTATACTTTAGGAAGTATTGGTTTATCTTTGTGTATTTTGGGTACGTATAATAGAAATACTTGTACACAATTATTTATGCCAGGCTATAATCGTAGTTTAATTAGTCTTAGGAAAATACATAATATACGTGCCACGCGTGTAGATACGTTTGTATAAAATTAGGTATTGTAAGTTCATACATAGATACGCCTTGCCCCGAACAATGGTATGAAAGGTATTCAGACACATACGAATGTATATATATGTATATATATGTCTTTTCATAAACCAACAATATATTATACAAGTATTTTATTTCACAAATAAATGTTTGGGTTTATGCAAAGTATACATATATCCCTTTGTCGATATTAATATATATATATATATATGTGTGTGTGTGTGTGTGTGTGTGCGCGGCGCGCATGTGTGTATGTGTTTCTAGCTAGACATCATATTCATATAAGTATTCTAATCTAAATACCGAGTCACATAATAAATGTTTGATTTTATATAAAAGTACGAATGGTTATGTACATATGTATTTATGTGCATGTATATGTATGTATATATACACCCTTATGGTACGTATTCATTTTCGTAAATGTAGTAGTGTCTACCCTTTTTTAATTATCAAATCCTCGTTTAGTTACACCGGTTATATATTTAACCCAGCCACATCCGTTGCCCTAAACCCGAATCGCCATCACTGGGCCCTCTTTATCAGTCGTTGATGTGTGTTTTTATATGTAGATAAAATATAAATATATATATCCTTAGCAACGACACGAAAAACTTGATGGCGTAGTTTTAGTAATAAATATATTATATTTGGAGCTACACAAAATCAGGTTTTAAATTTATAAATTAAAATGATAATTACTTCAACTAAATACGCACACAATAGGCAAGTGAACCTATCGCAGCGTAGTAACGTATGGGTAAGATCCAAGTATCAAACCATGGACACGGATCCCGTACTCAATCCTTCCTATTGCCTGACTAGGATAATAAGTTGGAAAATGGGTTTTATTTCACAAGGAAAATAAACAGATAAGAAATGTAATTAGAAAGGTTATCTCGTTTAATGCGTTACTCTAGTTGTTATCCCTTGTTAATTAATGATATATTTAAAATAAGGTTGGTCATAGTTACTAGTACTAACCCTTTCGATAGGGGAGTTATCATTTCTTAACGGAACAGTGGATACGGTCGGCCAACTGTTCCTTAATGAATATAACGGATCCTAAACGGGGTCTCAAGTCCTTCGATATCTCACAATTCATTATTCAGACTAAGATTATCCAATGACTGACGTACGTCAGGTCTTGTAACTTTCTTTGGAAAGTCGGAATGCGCTACTCCCTCCAGAGCTACTTTATGAACGCTCGGACCTAACAAATTATGTTCTTAAATAGTTTTCTTTACTTATAATACTATTTTAAATAAATAAGACTTTCATTCTCAAGATCAAACCCCATGGCTCCCGCTAGAAGTCCTCTACAAGCCGATACGAGAGAAATACAGAAATACTGACACAAACCGCCTGGTCTGGTTAGGGCTTAAACGCCTGCTGAATATCCAAACTTCCAATCAACTCATAATATTAAATCTATACTAACTGGTCATGCTAGCACCAAGATTTGTAAATAGACCGTACAAACATCGAATAATCTTCCCAAACAAGAAGTCTTGCTTAAGTAACTCACAAGATTTAAGATCATTAGATTGGTTTAAAGATCACTTATTCTTGTCTTTTTAAGATAAATCATAGTAAAGACTTTAAAAACATATCGTAATAAAAATAATTCATTAATTAATTAAAGTTCAACCAACTCGAGCAACCCAAGAGAACTAGCCATGAATGACCATACAAGTGACTCCACTAACCCTTAGATAATGCGTGGAAGTGTTCCAACACCAAGGGAGAGTGGGAATAGGTTTCCTCTTGCTTTACTCGAACGAGAAGAATCGTTTCATATTACAAGACTTTAAAAAGGAAATAAACAAAGAAAAGCTAAACGGACCAAAACCGAGAGAGTTCCGGCTCTTAGCAGAGCACTAAGGCCTTCCCAACTCTTGGTAATGGACACCTAAAACATTAGAATGAGCTTGCTATTTATAGGCTAATATTTTGGCAATGCACGACCGTGCATTGGATTGCACGGGAGTGCAAAGTACTGTAGGTCCACATGACTCATCTTAGATCAATCTCGTGACAGGATGTCTCGATAACACGGAGTGCGGAATCCTATCATGTTAACGTTTTGTATACTAATCGACAATAGAAACAGCATGTAAATAAACTTTCTTTTTTATATCACCAAACAGAGTTTACAGAATACTTTATTGTTCAATCTATCTTACGCGTACTGAACAGACTCTGTGAACTCTATATTTATAGACACATGTTCTACAATAGGCGAACTTAACAAGTTCGCTTCAAAGATGCTTAGGCGAACTTAACAAGTTTGCGTCTAATAGACTAGGCGAACTTATCAAGTTCGCCTCTAGCAGAACTTGTATTTATACTTAGACAAAACTAAACAATTACATAAAAACATAAAGACAATAAGACCTAACCTATTACAAAGTTTTGGTCATACAATCTATGTCCTAACAGACTCCCCCTTGACAATAGCTTGGTCTTCTGTCTTCAGTCTTTATGACAAACTCTTCCAGTTGTATGGTAATCTGCTTCCTGCATGCACTCCAAATCTTTGACATATCTCCAACACTCTTTTATACTGCAATCCTTGTTCTCTCCATTCATCAGTGAACATGATCTCATTCTTTCTTAATGTCCTCTGATCTTTCTTTGAGAAGTTAATAAGATTCATTGCATCATAGAAACTAACAATGACCTTATTATCTTTATCATCAATCCTAGCTTCACCAGTATTCACATCTACATACCACAATTTCATATTCGCTAGAAAATCTTGTGGAATTTTCTTCAACGGTATCTTCTGTACAACGCGTACTGGCTTGAACTTATACTTCCAAGTCACATTCTTAGTCTTTTGATCTACGTTCTTCACTCTTTTTCCCTTTTGTGGTTTTAACCTTTCATACTTCCCTGATCCACCTTCTCTTTTTGTCAAATGCGGCTAATCCACACTTTGATCTATTAATCAATGGTTTCGTAGCTAGACCTTTCATTTCACACCTTGGCAAGGTATTGAAATACTTGATCCTAGGCTTTAAATATTGAACACCATCAGATCTTTTAAGAGCAAACATCTTAGTTTCATCAGGTTGTATAGATGACTTTCGTAGTACTTTCATCCAAATGTTAACGACTTCTCTCCACTGTTCTCTAGTCATTCCTGTTTTTCTATACATCACAAGTTCTTCATTCGGCTTAGGAGACACAGCATGAGTAGTATCAACATCAGAATCTGTCTTGGATTGAGCAGTATCATCAGGTGTAGTGATGTCTTCAACAGAGTCCATAGAATCTGTTACTCCATCATAAGAAAACTCAGGACTAACATCATCTTGGATGAAGTTATACGGAACATTCAGACCATCACTTCCTTCATATGTAACCTTAGATTTACTCTTTTCTATTTCTATCTCTACAATCTCTCCTTCTTCAACTTCATTATCCAACACATCTTCTTCATCATCATCAAATAACTCGTCTATATCATCCAGACATTCTAATTTCTCAGCTTCTTCTTCTTCAGAATCTTGAAAGAATTCCAATAATAATATTTCTTCATTCACCCCAGAATCATGCTTGGTTCCTTCAGAAGTTTGTGATGTCGACTCCCCCTGAGCTCTTAATATTGGATTCACGTCAGCGTATTGAGAATCACCCTCAAAATTACCACTAGGATCATTGTCATCATTATCTTTTCATTGAATTGATTCAGCATGACACATATCATGTATCCTTAACTCCCCTGAGCGTCAAGACCCTTAACAAGTTTACACACCAATAACTGCATGTCAGCAATATGTGTAGCTTGAGCTTGAATAACCAACTGTCTTTGGGAATCAGTAGACACAAGAGTATCTTCTTGAGTCTGTAAAGCTAGCACCTGTGATTCAAGGAATGTAATTCTTTCAGAATCAGATGGCTTTGAAGGACCAGCTTCAGATGTGTGTGGAACATGTGGAGAAAGCACTGGAGATGTATGTTTAGACGCATGAGGTATAATCAATAAGGAAGCAACAAAATTAGCATCCTCAACACCTTAAGATGAATGAGCAGCAGCAATAGAAGCAGACATAAGCTTCTGAGATTTAGGAACTGGAATAGCATCACTATCCGAGTCAGAACTTTTATCTATTAAAGTTCTCTTGCCAAGAACTGATCCAGAAGGAGGATTCCGAACAGTCTTACACCTCGGTTTTCTGGCTTTAGATTTAATACATTTCCCCGCATTAGCCAATGGTAACGTAGCCAACCTTGTATAATTATCTGAGCTAAAATCTCTAGATGAATCAGTATCAGTAGCTTCAGAATCAGGAAAGATAGTATCACCGAAACTCGTATCTTCAACATTTCCTTCAGCTTCATGAATAGGTGAGTTCACAGCTTCATGACCCAAATCATCCATATTTATACCCAAATCTTGATCATTATCTTGAGCAATCTCATCTTGAACTGGTTCATTAACAGGAACTTGAACCTGTTCTTGTGGAATAGGAACTTGTTGTTGTTGTTGTTGTTTAGCAGGAACTTGTTGTTGTTGTCTAGGAACTTGTTGTACTTGAGCTTGAACTGGTTCTTGAATTGGAACTTGATTCTGGACTTGGACTTGTACTAACTCCTCAGGATGAAACCAATTATCATTAGGTGGCTCAACATAATCAGGATTGATTATGTGACCAAACAAAGGAGTAGGAACATGAATTAGAGCAGCATTTTGTTGTTTCACCTTAGTACAATCAGTAAAGATCTTTTTTGACATAGGAGTCAAAGTTAAACGGATTGGATGCTGAGGTAAATCTGGAATTAAATGATTCAAAATCATTTGCACGAACCTAGGATAGATAAGGAATCCTTGACCTTCTAGAGGATTTATTTGCGTGACCAACTCACGGTAGATATATAAAGCAAAGTTAAACCGTTTGTTGAGTGTCAAAGCAACCATAGCAGCTTGTAATGCACTCTTCAGCCCATCAGTACCAACCTTTCTTGGAGACAGACATTGTATGATGACGTGCATAAAATATCTCCATTCGCCAACTAAACCTCCTTTTCTTGCTTGTGTATCATTTGGTCTTCCCCTGTAACCCATCCGCTGAAAACACCCCATTATCAGTGTTTCAGGATATGACATAGGATCATCAACAGCACCTCCTAATGCCAATGCAGCACGAATAGTTTCCACTGAAATAGCAACCTCAGTATTATTTACTGTAGCACGAAGTACGTGAGGTTCAACATCCGTATCTTGATAGACGGTATCCCAGAATTGTTGAATATACGGTAAACTGATATACGGATTAGCAGATAAAGCCACATGCAATCTTGAACGATTTAGAAAGTTGATAATTCCTTGAAAATTAATAGCTTCAGACATATTCGGATCCAATAACGCCACTTGATTATGTTTTTACTCAACACGACGAGCCATCTGTAAATGTAAAGGACAAAAACACATTAGTAAGCAAAACAGACAAAAAGAAAAAAAAAATTAAAAAAATCTCAACAAAAAAAAATCACAAGTACAAAACACTCCTGAGCCCTTAGGCGAAGATAATAAGTTCGCTTCAGCCAAACAAGCGAATCTGATATCAAGCGAACTTACCCAAGAAATAAAATAAGTTCGCTTACTGATAAGTTCGCCTAATAAGTTCGCTTAAACTGAGAGAAGCGAACTTATTCGCCTGCAACAACTTTCAGTAAGTTTGCCTACAATAGCTGAAACAAACTCAGCAAGAACTTTAACCCAAACACGAACAAACAGCACCAAAAATCATCATTTCTCACAGATTAGAAGGAATTTGAAGAAATTGAACCGTAGGATTTAGTATTTCATGAATTAAAACACTTCTATCGGATTAATTTCACCTAAATCAACCTCAAATCCACGAATTTAGCAGTAAAATCAGCTTCAAGAACTTGAAAACTCCATGGATACAAAAATGCTCAATTTCTTGTCAAATTGTACACAAAAACGTCTCTAATCACCAAGAATCAAACGCAGATCACGAGAAAATGCTCTGATACCAATTATACGTCCACATGACTCATCTTAGATCAATCTCGTGACAGGACGTCTCGATAACACGGATTACAGAATCCTACTGTGTTAACGTTTTGTATACTAATCGACAATAGAAACAGCAGGTAAATAAACTTTCTCTTTTATATCACCAAACATAGTTTACAGAATACTTGATTTTTCAATCTATCTTACGCGTACCGAACAGACTCTGTATACTCTATATTTATACACACATGTTCTGCAATAGGCGAACTTAACAAGTTCGCTTCAAAGATGCTTAGGCGAACTTAACAAGTTCGCCTCTAATAGACTAGGCGAACTTATCAAGTTCGCCTCTAGTAGAACTTGTATTTTTAATTAGACAAAACTAAACAATTACATAAAAACATAAAGACAATAAGACCTAAACTATTACAAAGTTTTTGTCATACAATCTATGTCCTAACAAGTACCCATTTCTTTCACGTGCGGAATCTGGCAGTACAGGGACCCAGAATTGGGTTTGCACGACCGTGCAAGGCAATCACGGCCATACATTGCCCTTGTCTGGTCCCTGTTGACTTTTTGATCTTCTTGTTTGGCTTCCTGTATCAGGTTTCATTCAATTGGCCCCCGAATGCTGATTTTACCCTGATTTTGAGTGTTTTCTTCATGTTTTTGTAAATCCGGGTCAATTATCCTATCGGAACACAAATGAGTGGATTAGGCATCAATTATTATCATATTATCTCTAATTGTGATGATTTCGGGGATAATTATGCATACAAAACATGTATAATTTACGTCATATCATAATACCCCACACTTAAACTTTGCTTGTCCTCAAACAAACTCATGCATGATTATACCCGTAGAAGTAAGATATTGATTAAATGTTAATTCAAAGTTGTTGTCCCAAATGGCTTAATGGCCCTCTTTAAAAACAATTATTTGGTGGTTATACCTTTCGAGTGTTTCTCCACAATAGGGTTGCAATCCCAACATACTTGATGGAACTATGATTATGCATAAAATTACAGTCTCACAAATGTTCACTCAACACTCGGGTTAAATATACGGATATATTATGCTAAAGAGAACACTCAATACTATAATTAATGCTTGCATAATCATAGGCTTGTATAGAAATCAAATCTCCATCAATTGACATAAAATATGTGCATAAACCAAGAGGGCTTTATAAAGGGTTGTAATGATTGGCTTAGGGTTAGGGTAGGAAGTATTTGGGAATAGTGGCTAAATGTTGAAAATTTGACTTGGCTTTATGATAAAAATGAAAATGATTCCGTTATTCAACTTAGATTAGACATTGTGACTAATCTAAGGACTCTTTTAAGGTCAGATCGTCAAGACCAAATCCCTTCCTTCAAGAATGTCAACGTCTTCTTATTGTTGAAATATCCATTGCTATCAATTCTTCATGAATTGTTCGGATGTTTCTTCCTAATACATCCACTTTGATTAGCTTTGCATACTCCAATTTTTCGAGTAAGTTTGAGTTTCTTTTGATGAGATTTCTTCACTAGGTTGGGCAATTTAATAATTTCTTTTGGTTGCCCCTTTATCTTCACAATAATTCTTCTTTTCATACCAATTCTTCTTTTTATGAGTTTCTTTCTTCGAACATAGGATGGATCTATAATCTTTCGGCGGATGATCATTCTTATAATCATAGCCAAGTCGATTTTCAACTAAAAGGGTTAAAAGATAAAAGGCTAATTTTTTTCAGGTTTAATGGTTTTGAGATGTTTAGAAAAGAAAAGGTTTAGGCTCAAAGGGGCTAACTAGGGGGTAATGTTTAGGGTAGGTAAATGAAAGAGAAAGGCTACGGAAAATTGGTTAATCCTAATCCCTCAATTATTTTTATGCATTATTTTAGTCCATGATCTTGAAATGTATATTTTACACAAGTTCTAATATGCAAAGCGATAATTAGCTAAACACTCTAACAAAAGAAATGAGCATGTGAAATATGACTAATTAACTGCGCCAAAAACTTGATGGCGTTTATGCTCGGTTAGGCTCAAATTCTTACATAGAAACGGAAGGTAAAGGGTAATAACATAAAAATATGCATAAACTTATTTCTTTCTTTCTGTTGTGCTCCGTAATCTTCCCTATTTGTTTCCATGATTCACTTGAACGGTATTTTAAATTGTTGTTTTTATAAGCCCGTTTATGTCAATTGATTTTTAAGACTTTTTTCTTTAAGATTATTTTAGAAAATGTTTTTATTACTTCTATACATAAATTTTGATTTCATGGATTGGGTATTTGTTAATCGTGCAATTGTAATACTTAAGACAAGATCAGGCAGTCAACATATCAACGGGGTTCCACCCCACACTTAGTTTCTGACAATATAAATGTATGCAATATGATATGTGTCATGAATAATAAGAGTGTGGTATACTAATACTCCCCTGATGAGACGTAATTGTCGGGCGTGTAATCGACTCACATCTATGACTAGATCGTATTTCCGGGCATGAACCAAAATCTGTATCATGTCACCTGTAATGCTATGCAATGCTCAACATATAAAGAAAGTACTAAAAGGAAAAATTAAACTAATAAGGTTGGTGACAGTGCCACCATGTCAACGGTTACTCCTCTAACCGGTAAAAATGGTGTCGTGTTTAGTAAAAAAAAACCAACGTCAAAAGTCAAGAACCACAAACTACGTCAGAAAATAACCACTAATATCAAGGATGAAGGGTGAGGAGAGCTGCTACGGAAAAGGAGAACGCTGCCACTGCTAGTGCGGGCCGGAAGACTGTTGGTGCGGGCCAGGAGGCTGCTGATGATATTGCTGATGGGCATACGGACTATGAGTGTGATCAAAGAAGTCCTGTCGCATGCCATCCAGCGTCTGTCCCAGCTGACCCATACAGATCATTAAATCTAAATTTGTGGGGTCAGCGGTAGTGTGGTACATACATGGGCCTTGATGCCCTAGTTGTCCCATGTGTGCTACCTCGTCCTTAGATTCTTCAACTACACCAGTCCAAATATTTCCCCCATGGCCTACTAATTGGTACACGCCATTAAATTTTATCATCATATGCATGTTCATCAATACTTGTGTGTGAACAAGTAGAATGGGTATCTCCATCTCTGTAAGTATACCGAGGTGCACAGGAGACAAGACTCCTAGGTAGGAAGCTAGGTGAGTAATGTATGGTCCACCAAATATGTGGCTGCTGGAACAGTAGCCAGTTGCTTGTAGGTCCACATGACTCATCTCAGATCGATCTCGTGACAGGACGTCTCGTTAACACGGAGTGCGGAATCCTTCGTGTTAACGTATGTATATCAGTTGACAATAGAAACAACAGGTAAATAAACTTTCTCTTTTTATATCATCAAACACATAGAAGTTTACAGATTATCTCTCTGCTCTCACTTGTCCACTCTAAACAGATTCTGTAAACTCTCTATTTATAGACACACGTTCTGCAATAGGCGAACTTAACAAGTTCGCTTCAAAGATGCTAAGGCGAACTAAGTTCGCCTATAATAGACTAGGCGAACTTATCAGGTTCGCCTCTAGCAGAACTTGTTCTAACACTTAGACAAAATCTAAACAATTATATAAAAACATAAAGACAATAAGACCTAAACTATTACAAAGATTTTGTCATACAATCTATGTCCTAACATACTCCCCCTTGACAATAGCTTGATCTTCTATCTTCAGTCTTTATGACGAGATCTTCTAGTTATCTGGTAATTTGCTTCCTGCATGCACTCCATATCTCTGACATATCTCCAACACTCTTTTATACTGCAATCCTTGTTCTCTCCATTCACCAGTGAACATAGTCTCATTCTTTCTTAACATCCTCTGATCTTTCTTTGAGAAGTTAATAAGATTCATTGCATCATAGAAACTAACAATGACCTTATTATCTTTATCATCAATCCTAGCTTCACCAGTATTCACATCTACATACCACCATTTCATATTCCCCATAAAATCTTGTGGTATTTTCTTCAATGGTATCTTCTGTACAGCATGTACTGGCTTGAACTTATACTTCCAAGTCACATTCTTAGTCTTTTGATCTACAATCTTCACTCTTTTTCCCTTCTGTGGTTTTAACCTTTCATACTTCCCTGATCCACCTTCTCTTTTTATCAAATTTGCAATCACATCGGCTAATCCACACTTTGATCTATTAATCAGTGGTTTCGTAGCTAGACCATTAATTTCACACCTTGGGAAGGTATTGAAATACTTGATCCTAGGCTTTAAGTATTGAACACCATCAGATCTTTTAAGAGCACACAACTTAGTGTCATCATCATAAAACCAACTTATGATCTTTCCAATACACCTCTCTTTATTCACATATCTTTCTTTCTAAGCAGGTTGTATCGGTGACTTTGGTAGTACTTTCATCCAACTGTTAACGACTTCTCTCCACTGTTCTCTAGTCATTCCTGTATTTCTATACGTTACATGTTCTTCATTCGGCTTAGGAGACACAGTATGAGTAGTATCAACATCAGAATCTATCATGGATTGAGCAGTATCATCAGGTGTAGTGATATCTTCAATAGAGTCCACAGAATCTGTTACTCCGTCATAAGAAAATTCAGGAATAACATCATCTTGGATGAAGTTATACGGTACATTCAGACCATCACTGCCTTCATATGTAACCTTAGATTTACTCTTTTCTATCTCAATCTCTACAATATCTCCTTCTTCAACTTCATTATCCAACACATCCTCTTCAACATCATCAAATAATTCGTCAATATCATCTAGACACTCTAACTTCTCAACTTCTTCTTCTTCATCTTCAACATCATCAAATAATTCGTCAATATCATCCAGACACTCTAACTTCTCAGTTTCTTCTTCTTCAGAATCTTGAAAGAATTCCAATAATAATATTTCTTCATTTACTTCAGAATCATTCTTGGTTCCTTCAACAGTATGTGATGTCGACTCCCCTGAGCTCTTGATATTGGATTCACGTCAGCGTATTGACGATCACCCTCAACATTACCACTAGGATCATTGTCATCATTAACTTTTCGTTGAATTGATTCAGCATGACAAGTATCATGTATCCTTAACTCCCCCTGAGCGTCAAGACGCACAACAAGTTTGGACACTAATAACTTCATGTCAGCAATCTGTGTAGCTTGAGCTTGAATGACCAACTGTCTCTGAGTATCAGTAGGCACAAGAGTATCTACTTGAGTCTGCAAAGCTAGCACCTGTGATTCAAGGAATGTAATCCTTTCAGAATCAGATGGCTTTGAAGGACCAGCATCAGATGTGTGTGGAACATGTGGAGAAAGCACCGGAGATGGATGTTTAGAAGTAGGAGGTGTAATCAGTAAGGAAGCAACAAAAGTAGCGTCCTCAACACTTGTTGGTCGACATGACTCATCTCAGATCGATCTCGTGACAGGACGTCTTATTAACACGGAGTGCGAAATCCTTCGTGTTAACGTATGTATATCAATTGACAATAGAAGCAGTAGGTAAATAAATTTTCTCTTTTTATATCATCAAAACACATAGAAGTTTACAGATTATCTATGACGTTTCGGATTTTTCGTTCGCACACTTGTATTATATTTATCGTGTAATCATTCTCTATTTAAATAAAATGTAAGAGTTTTTATTTAGTTTTATACAAATAGGTATTTTATTTTACGGATTTAAATTAATTAAAATTTTATAAAGTTTAGAAACTTATATAAAAATCTAAAATTAAAAGTTGCACATTCAATAAAATAACCTATTTAAATAAGATAAATAACTTTTATAAAAATTATTTATAATAATAATAATAAAATAAGTTTATAAAAACATTTAAAATATAATATAAAATTAAATTGATTTAAAAGAAATTAAATTAATTTATTTAAATAAAAAGTTTAGGGGTCGTTTTGTAATTAATCAAACTAGAAGGTTTTAAGCTAAACTCTGTTGAGGTACTGTTTCTGGACAAATTAAACTACAAGGATCCATCCGTAATTATCTCAGGGGGCGAATTAAAACAAAATTTAACTCTAGGGACTAAATCTGCCAAATTGCAAATCGTAAATCCGGTCACCCCCCTACATTGTCCGGCGGTCCAAAGCTTTTTCCGGCGAGCCACCGACAGGGCTGTTCCCTGCACCTCAACAGCCGCTAAAGGCATGTCTGGCCTCGTCTCTCCCACGCGAACAAAAGGCCCCGACCAATTGGTCTCCCCAACATAAGGATCGTCTGATCCTGTTGGTGGCCGAGAAACCCACGTTCGAATTCGCGCCCAACAGACCACCTCCACGCGTGTTGAATGTCTGGTTAGTTTCGTCTCGTCCAGACGAGTGTCGGGACGTGCCCAATTGCACGTTTTGTCATAGGAAACGAGCTCGGCTATAAATAGCCATAGTCGGACCTGCACGAGCTCGCTACCCCCCTTCCACCCACTCTCACTCCAAATTGAGGACACCATCACTTTCGTCGTCCCCGAGTGAAGCTGTGAATAAGGTTCCAGGGGCTAATTCCATCCAGAAGCTGATTCCCATTTATGACATTTTTGAGTTTAAAGTCTTGCCGACCAGACCCGTTGCGACCAAGTTCGAGCCTCCATTTGGTTCCTTTGTCTTCTGTTATCTCCTGGTAAGCAATTCCAGTCGAAAGCTCGACCATCGCCCGAGAGTTACCGGGCAAACCAAGTGTCCTCGGACACGGTTTGCCGGTTGCCGAGGACCAGCGACCTGTTTTGCCCTTGTGTATATTAATTAACCGGTACACACATAACCAGCGATGGGCAGTAGCCCGGCTGGTTATGCGTGTGTGTGTTCGAGTGACAGGTCGCAGGTTCAAATCCGGTTGGCCTTCGGCCCAAATTTTTATTCTGTTTTCATTTTATTTATTTTAATTATTTGTTTTAACTTATTTTAATATTCTTTTTATACAATAAAAAAACTAAAACGAGTCGGTTTACTCGTTCATTTATTTTAAAAAACAATTAAACGAAATTTTTATACATATCCAACCCACCCAAATTTTTATAAAATAATAAACTCTATATTTTTATAAAACTTTCAAAATAGTTTTAACTTACAAAAAATATATGTAATAATGATAATATAATTAAATAAATAGAACTTTTATAAATACATAATAACTACTTATCGAAACTAAGTAGTTTCGATAGAAGGAAGTTTCGACAGTTCTGTGGTCAATCGAAACTAGTAGTTTCGATTGAACATAGTTTCGATACTTGAACATAGTTTTGATAATTGAACATAGTTTCGATACTTGAACATAGTTTCGATACTTGAACCTAGTTTCGATACCTGAAATAGTTTCAATCAAAATCAGTGATTTCAAGTAAATCTGAACCTACATTTTACGCAAATAATTTTAAGAAATATTATTATAAACCTATACACAATTAAATACGAATACACACCTATAAGCATACAATAATACCCATTTATCTACATAGGGTCCCATCGTGCTTAGGTTTCAAACATCCGTATCACCTACTCTCGTGGATTATCATATCCACTAGCCAGGTGAGTTACATAGCCCCTATTTTACATTTTCATACGTTTTGGGGTGAAACATTATACATGCTACTCACATTGTTTGTACGTGTTATACATGAGACTATATGCTTATTCTTTGGATGTACATACATTTAAACACAAGACAACCAACTGTAATATTGATAGATCTGTTGTGCCTGACCAGCCCACCCGGTTAGGGTGTTTATTACTGCATACACGGATATAACCGCGTGTTATATTCAAACATATCGGATATAGTGGGTAAATATATTCAAGCATACCGGACTTAGCTGTTGTGCTCTGTTCAAGCGCGTCAAACTCGGTTTGAATTGTGATTAAATAAATGATACATCATATATACTATGTTAACAAGATAAACAATGAGTTGCAAAACGATTTACAACTACTATTTACCGGAATTACTAAACCTATGTACTCACCAACTTTTTAGTTGACACTTGATTTAAATAATGTTTCAGGTTTGGATATGTGACCACTTGCCGAAGATTTCTCCACATAAGGACTATGGACCTAGTTAAATAAATCAATGTTTTGAACTAGACTAGGTTATTTGGAACGTATCGTATTTGGATCTTGTTGTCTTTAAATTTAATTAATGAATTATGCAACCTTTTAGCTATCATGTGCTTTTGAACAATCATTTCATTGTCCGTCTCGATGATTCCGCCATCGGTCGGGGTGTGACAGATTGGTATCAGAGCCATGGTTATAGGGAATTAGGTTATTAGACACAATGACCTAGACTATAACCCTAGGACTCCCTTTTATGTGTTATGTGCTAAATGATAAATTGCTATGTGAATTATTTGTAGTTAGGTATTATTTGAATTTTCCCGAGTTTGGTACATGAGACTTATACACATACATACAAGGCTTTGATACATGATACATACTTTACATGCACATTTGACAAACAAACTTATGCAAACAAATACACTACCCATCCTTATCTATACTCTTTTCCTAATCCGTATTAATTGCAACAATTCCTACACATTTTATACTCATAGACTCTCAAGTCTATCAAAATCTTGAAAATCTCGTCAATGACTTAATTTCTTGAGACCAGTAAAGGACACGTGCAATCTAGAAGGGCGACACCTGTACATTGGGTTTTCTGTCTAGGAAAGCATTTCGTATAAATCCAAATAAACGGACCCGTATGCTTTCTTGGGAATTCCTGAAGTGAGTGTTTACCTATAGGCTAAAGCATGTCTCTTGGAAAGTTTCGGGGAATTATTTAACGTTGATAAGTCAATGTATTCGTAAGGATACAATCCAAACTTAAACTCAAAATTTGGGGACGTTATACCAAGATAGGAAGAACTAGACAAACATGCAAAGCAAATCATTATTACGGGTGCACACGTAATGACGATTTGTAATGCACGCAAGGCCCGGCAATTCCTATTATGCAAATAATGATCTATAACATCATGTCCTACCCGGAATAGATGACTTAGTTCCCCCATCAACTTAGAATAAATACACATACACTAGCACGCGTCATGATGAATCCCGTTTTTTTGCTTACATTATTTCCCGCTATAACTCATATATATCCATCTTATCTAAATTATCATTGTCTTTTCTTATGGTGTTAGAATGCCTCGTCGACGTGCAAACTCTAGAACTTCCAACCCGGATCTTGCTACTCTTCTTGCCCAGCTAGTAGGGCAAATGACCCAAGCAAATAACAACAGTGATGGGTCTCACAACATCCAAGGGAACGGTGGTACCAACCCGCGTCACTGCACGTTTAAGCACTTTAACTCGTGCAATCCTACAAAATTCTTCGGGACTGAAGGTGCTACCGGCCTACTTCAATGGTTTGAAAGCATGGAAAGCACATTCCTGAACAGCGACTGTCCCGATAATCTTCGGGTTCGTTATGCCACAAGTGTACTCCAAAAGAGAGCCCTCACCTGGTGGAACGGTAAGAAACGCACTCGTGGTGCTGAGGTTGCTACATCCTTATCATGGGATGATCTGAAGAAGGCCATGACTGATGAATTCTGTCCTCGGAATGAAATGAGGAAGCTCGAGGCTGAGTTTTGGGATCTTGCCCAAGACAGCGGGGATAATCTGGCCTACACCACCCGGTTTCAAGAGCTAAGTCTGCTGGTGCCTCATATGATCACTCCCCTTGCTCGGGGGATTGAAAAATACATAGGCGGCCTGCCTATGCAAATTCAAGATGCTGTGCTAGGAAGCAATCCTCCGACACTTGAAGCTGCTATCCGTCTATCTGCTACACTATCCGACAACCATGTCAAAGCCGAAACCTTAACAAGAAAGGGTTCCAAGAAGGTTGTTTCTACTCTTGCGGCCGTCAAAGATGTAAAACCCGAGTCTTCTAACCGTAACAAGAAACGAAAGGGTCGAAACTTCACAGCCGTAACTCCCGTTGTGCCTGCTATTCAAGCGGCCCCTTTGGGTCAAAACCCAAAAACTTATCAGGGCCCGAATCCCCAATGCCAGACCTGCAAGTACCATCATCCTGCCAACCTACCATGCCGATTGTGTCAAGCTGCGGACGATATGGACACGTGGTCACTACTTCTCGTACTCGTCCTCCCGTCCATCAAGCTGCTCCAGCCAACCGCCCAATCTATCCGGCACCTCTCAGTGGTCGGGCATGTTACGAATGTGGAGACCCAACCCATTTCCGTGACCGATGCCCAAAAATTCATCATCAAGGTGGTCCTCAAGGACGAGCGTTTAACATAAAGCTAATGAGGCTCAAGCAAACAACGACGTGATAAACGGTACGTTTCTCGTAAACAATCATTATGCATCCATTTTATTTGATACCGGTGCCGATAGGAGTTTTGTATCTCTTACCTTTGAATCTCGACTTGCTAAACAAAGAACAAAACTTGACAATTCTTATTCCGTGGAGATAGCAAACGGAAAATCTATTACTATAAATTCTGTTATCCGCGACTGCAATCTCGAGCTTAATAATCACAAATTCTCTGTTGATCTCCTTCCAATGCAATTGGGAAGATTTGATATTATAATTGGCATGGACTGGTTATCCAAGCACCATGACGAGGTTATTTTCTATGAAAAGTGTATTCGTATACCTCTCTCTTCAGGCGACACGATAGTTATGTTCGGTGAAAAACCATGTCGTGGTCTTCAAATCATGTCTTGCACATTGGCACAAAAGTACTTGCGGAAAAAGTACGTTGCCTTCTTGGCCCACATAGTTGACACGAAAGACAAGGGTAAGAAATTGCAAGACATTCCAATCATCCGAGATTTTCCCCGAGGTATTTCCCGAGGATTTACCTGGTCTTCCTCCCCCTAGACAAGTGGAGTTTCGTATCGACCTTGTGCCCGAGGCAACTCCCGTGGAAAAAGCCCCCTATCGTCTTGCACCTTCCGAGATGCAAGAGCTTGCAAGTCAATTACAAGAACTCTCATCCAAAGGATTCATCCGCCCGAGCCATTCACCTTGGGGTGCTCCCGTACTGTTCGTAAAGAAAAAGGATGGATCGTTTCGAATGTGCATCGATTATCGTGAACTCAACAAGCTTACAATTAGGAACCGTTATCCTTTACCCCGTATCGACGATCTTTTCGATCAGCTTCAAGGTTCAACATGTTTCTCCAAGATTGACCTTCGTTCCGGGTACCATCAACTTCGTGTTCTCGATGAAGACATTTCGAAGACTGCCTTTCAGACTAGATATGGTCACTACGAGTTCATGGTCATGCCATTCGGTTTGACTAATGCACATGCGGTCTTCATGGACCTCATGAACCGTGTATGCAAACCTTATTTGGACAATTTCATGATCGTCTTCATTGACGACATCCTCATCAATTCTAAAACGAAAGCGGAACATGAACAACATCTTCTTTTGATCTTATAACTCTTAAAGAAAGAACAACTATATGCCAAGCTCTCCAAGTGTGAATTCTGGCTAAAAGAGGTTCAATTTTTGGGACACATAGTCAACGATAAGGGAATTCATGTGGACCCGACAAAGATCGAGGCGGTAAAGAATTGGAGTACTCCTAAGACTCCTACCGAGATTCGTTCATTCCTTGGACTAGCAGGTTACTATCGTCGCTTCATCTCAAATTTCACCAAGATTGCGGTCCCGCTCACTGCCTTGACTCACAAAGGTAAGCATTACGAGTGGGGACCCAAGCAAGAGGAAGCTTTTCAAACTCTCAAGCACAAGCTCTGCAATGCTCCTATCCTAACTCTTCCTAGTGGTAGTGACGACTTTGTCGTTTATTGTGATGCATCCAACCAAGGTCTTGGTTGTGTTCTTATGCTACGTGGCCAAGTAATTGCCTACGCATCACGTCAACTCAAAATCCATGAGAAGAACTATACGACCCATGACCTCGAGCTTGGTGTTGTCGTTTTCGCCTTGAAAATTATGAGACACTACCTTTATGGCACCAAATGCGTGGTTTTCATCGACCACAAAAGTCTCCAGCATATTTTCAATCAAAAAGAGCTTAATATGAGGCAACGGCGATGGGTTGAACTTCTTAACGACTACGACTGCGAGATTCGCTACCACCCCGGCAAAGCATATGTTGTAGCCAACGCCTTGAGTCGTAAAGAACGTATCATGCTTCATAGTATTTGTATTCATAACGATATCCAAGCCCGTATTCTCCAAGCACAACACTCCTCGGCTACTGTCACACCCCGACCGATGGCGGAATCATCGAGGCGGACAATGTGATGATTGTTCAAAAGCACATGATAACTAAAGGTTGCATAATTCATTAATTAAATTTAAAGACAACAAGTTCCAAATACAATACATTTCAAATAACCTAGTCTAGTTCAAAACATTAATTTATTTAACTAGGTCCATAGTTCCTAAGTGGAGAGATCTTCGGCAAGCAGTCACATATCCAACCCTGAAACATTATTTAAATCAAGTGTCAACTAAAAAGTTGGTGAGTACATAGGTTTAGTATTTCCTGTAAATAGTGGTTGTAAATCGTTTTGCAACTCATTGTTTATATTGTTAAACATAGCATATGATGTATCATTTATTTAATCACAATTCAAACCGAGTTTGACGCGCTTGAACAGAGCACAACAACTAAGTCCGGTATGCTTAAATATAGTTACCCACTATATCCGATATGTTTGAATATAACACGCGGTTATATCCGAGTATACAGTAATAAACACCCTAACCGGGTGGGATGGTCAGGCACAATAGATCTATCAATATTACAGTTGGTTGTCTTGTGTTTAAATGTATGTACATCCAAAGAATAAGCATATAGTCTCATGTATAACACGTATAAACAATGTGAGTAGCATGTATAATGTTTCACCCCAAAACGTATAAAAATGTAAAATAGGGGCTATGTAACTCACCTTGCAAGCGGGTATTTTCCACACGTGTAGGTGATAAGTACGTGGAAGCCTAAGCACGTTGATACCCTATGTAGACAAATGGGTATTATTGTATGCGTATTGGTGTGTATTTGTATTTAAATGTATGTGGGCTTTAATATAATTCTTCCTTAATATTTATTTGTATAATGTATGGAAATAAAATGTTAATGGTTTTTGTAAAACTTTAACTTATAAGAATACATATATATATATTGTTTTATACAAGTATTATTATATTTAATGTATTTATAATGATAACAAATAAAGAAAAGTCTTTATTTAAACTTTATTTAAACAAGCTTATTAAAAACATTGCTAGGTTTATATAAAAATGGGATATTTTGGATATTAAATGTATTTTAATAAGTTTATAAAAATGTTATAAGATTTACAAAAATATAGGGCATTTCATATTTATAAAAATGTATTTAAATAATATTACAAGACTTATAAAATATGGGGTGTCTTATATATAAAAATGTAATTAAATAATATTACAAGATTTATAAAAATATGGGATGTTTTATATATAAAAATGTAATTAAATAATATTACAAGATTTATAAAAATAATGAAATAGGTTATAGATAAAAAGAGTGTTTAATAGGTTTCAAAATAAACGAACGAGTTAACCGACTCGCATTGGTTTTTATTGTATAAATATGGTATTAAAATATGGTGGGATAATTAAATAAACTAAATTATATTTTTAAAACAGAAAATAGAAAAAAAATGGGTTGGGCCGTAGGCCACCCGGATCGAACCCGCGACCTGATACACAAACACACACACGCATAACCAGCCGGGCTACTGCCCATCGCTGGTTATGTGTGTATCATTTAATTGATATACACAACCACAAAATTGGTCGCTGGTCCTCCACAACCAGCAAACCGTGTCCGAGGACACTGGGTTTGCCCGGTAACTCTCGGGCGATGGTCGAGTTTTCGATTGGAAAAACTTACCAGGTGATAACAGAAGGTAAAGGAATCGATTCGAGACTCGAACCTAGTCGCGAAGGGTCCGGTCGGCAGAGGTTTGAAGTCCGAAAAAGTCAAAGATGGAAATCGATCTTCCGGATGAAATTAGCCCTTAATATCTTGGTCACAACTTCACTCAGGGACGACGAATGTGATGTCGTCTTCAATTTGAGGTGGGGGTGGGTGGAAGAGGGGTAGCGAGCTCGGGCAGGGCCGACAATGGCCATTTATAGCCGGGCTTGATCCTTATGTTCAAGCGTGCAATTCGACATGTCCCGACACTAGTCTGGACGATGAGAAACTAACCAGACATTTGAAAGGCGTGGAGGTGGCTTGTCGGGCATGAATTCGAACGAGGGTATCTCGGCCACCAACAGGATCAGACGATCCCTATGTTGGGGGAACAAATTGGTCGAGGCCTTTTGTTCGTGTGGGAGAGACGAGGCCAGAGAGACCACTTTCGGCTGTCGAGGTGTAGGGGACAGTCGTGTCGAGCGTTCGCCGGAGAAAGCCTTGTACCGCCGGACTGTTGTTGGGGGTGACCGGATAAACGAATTGTGTTTTGACAGTTTTAGTCCCTGGAGTTTGTTTTAACACGATTTAAACCTTAAAATAATTACTGAATGGGTCCCTGTAGTTTTATTTGACCAGGAACAGCCCTCAAACGATTTTAGTTTTAAATCCTTTCAGTTTCTTTATTTACAAAGTAACCCCTGAACTTTTATTTAAATAAATTAATTTAATTTCTTTTAAATCAAATTAATTAAAATGTTTTTTTTTATAAACTTTGTTTTATTATTATTATTATAAATAATAATTTTTATAAAAGTTATTAATATGTTATTTTATTAAATATGCAACTTTTCGAATGTAGAATTTTTTTTATATAAAATTTTTATATTAGTTTTTTAAAATTACAAAATTCTTATTAAATTAAATCCATAACATAAAATACCTATTTATATAAAAAACTACATAAATTCTTACACTTTATTAAAATAGAGAATGATTACATGATAGTTTTAATACAAGTACGAGAACGAAAATCCGAAACTTCACAGTCTCCCCATGTTAGAGGAATTTCGCCCCGAAATTCAACTAGTGGAGGCTATGAAAAGAGATGCGGATACTTGGTCTTCATTTGGTCTTCACGTTCCCAAGTGAACTCGGGTCCACGTTTAGATTCCTAACGGACCTTGACAATGGGGATGCGGCTACGCTTGAGTTTCTTGACTTCTCGGCCCATGATTTCCACGGGTTTCTCAACAAAGTGCATCCTCTCGTCAATGCGCACTTCATCAAGAGGGATGTGGAGATTCTCGTCAGCTAGACACTTTTTCAAATTAGATACATGGAAAGTCGGATGAACGTTGATGAGTTCTGAAGGAAGATCGAGTTTGTAGGCCACTTTTCCTACCCTTTCGAGTATCTTGAAGGGGCCCACATATCGAGGTGCAAGTTTTCCTTTCTTTCCAAATCGGACTACGCCCTTCCAAGGTGACACCTTTAGGAGAACCATATCCCCAACTTGAAATTCCAAGGGTTTTCGTCTTTTATCGGCATAGCTCTTTTGCCGACTCCTTGCCACTCGAATGTTGTAACGAATAAGAAAAATTTTATCTGTGGTCTCTTGGATAAGTTCGGGACTGGTGATTTGTACTTCACCAATTTCGTTCCAACAAATCGGTGAACGACATTTTCGTCCATAAAGAGCTTCAAACGGTGCCATGTTAATACTTGTGTGGTAGCTGTTGTTGTAGGAAAATTCGATCAAAGGTAGGTGAGAATTCCAATTGCCACCAAAGTCAATGACACAAGCTCTAAGCATATCCTCGAGAGTTTGGATTGTTCGCTCGGTTTGCCCATCAGTTTGAGGATGGTAAGCCGTACTTAAATCCAAACGAGTACCAAGCGCAGATTGCAATGATTGCTAGAATCGGGAAGTAAAACGCGAATCACGATCGGAGATGATGTTCAAAGGGATCCCGTGATGACTTACGATCTCATCAATGTAGATCCGAGCCAATTTCTCGACTCGATAGTCCTCATGAATAGGCAAGAAATGAGCTGACTTTGTAAGTCGGTCGATAATAACCCAGATACTATCGTGCCCACTAGAAGTGCGTGGGAGTTTGGTGATAAAATCCATGGCAAGGTTCTCCCACTTCCACACGGGAATTTCAGGTTGTTCGAGGAGTCCGGAAGGCCTTTGATGTTCGGCCTTCACCTTAGAACAAGTTAGGCATTTTGCCACAAAGAGGGCAATATCCTTTTTCATGCCGGGCCACCAATATTGATGACGGAGACCCATGTACATCTTATCAGCTCCGGGATGTACCGAATAACGAGTTTTGTGGGACTCGTTCATCAAAAATATACGAAGATCATCGCGATCGGGAACCCAGATACGGTCCAAGTAATACAATAGACCGTTGGCTTTAGTTTCTAGCAAGAGTTCTACGCCACATGCCATCTCTTGATACATGTTTCCCTCGGTAACCGAGGTGTGTTGTGCTTTGATAATACGGGCTTGGATATCATTATGAATACGAACACTATGAAGCATGATATGTTCTTTACGACTCAAAGCGTCGGCTACAACATTTGCTTTGCCGGGGTGGTAGCGAATCTCACAGTCGTAGTCGTTAAGAAGTTCGACCCAACGTCGTTGCCTCATATTAAGCTCTTTTTGATTGAAAATATGTTGGAGACTTTTATGGTCGGTGAAAACCACGCATTTGGTGCCATATAAATAGTGTCTCCAAATTTTCAAGGCGAAAACGACAGCACCAAGCTCGAGGTCGTGGGTCGTATAGTTCTTCTCATGAATTTTGAGTTGACGTGATGCATATGCAATTACTTGGCCACGTTGCATAAGGACACAACCAAGACCTTGGTTGGATGCATCACAATAAACGACAAAGTCGTCATTACCACAAGGAAGAGTTAGAATAGGAGCATTGCAGAGCTTACGCTTTAGAGTTTGGAAAGCTTCTTCTTGCTTGGGTCCCCACTCGTAGTGTTTACCCTTGTGAGTCAAGGCAGTGAGCGGAACCGCAATCTTGGAGAAATTTGAAATGAAACGACGGTAGTAACCCGCTAGCCCAAGAAATGAACGAATCTCGGTAGGAGTCTTAGGAGTACTCCAATTCTTTGCCGCCTCGATCTTTGCCGGATCCACATGAATTCCCTTATCGTTGACTATGTGTCCCAAAAATTGAACCTCTTTTAGCAAGAATTCACACTTGGAGAACTTGGCGTATAGTTGTTCTTTCTTTAAGAGCTCTAGAATTAAACGAAGATGTTGTTCATGCTCCGCTTTCGTCTTAGAATAGATAAGAATGTCGTCAATGAAAACGATCACGAACTTGTCCAAATAAGGTTTGCATACACGGTTCATGAGGTCCATGAAGACCGCAGGCGCATTAGTCAAACCGAATGGCATGACCATGAACTCGTAGTGACCATATCTAGTCCGAAAGGGAGTCTTCGGAATGTCTTCAACGTGAACACGAAGTTGATGGTATCCGGAACGAAGGTCAATCTTGGAGAAACATGTTGAACCTTGAAGCTGATCGAAAAGATCGCCGATACGGGGTAAAGGGTATCGGTTCTTAATTGTAAGTTTGTTGAGTTTACGATAATCGATGCACATTCGAAATGATCCATCCTTTTTCTTTACAAACAGCACGGGAGCACCCCAAGGTGAATGGCTCGGGCGGATGAATCCTTTGGATGAGAGTTCTTGTAATTGACTTGCAAGCTCTTGCATCTCGGAAGGTGCAAGACGATAGGGGGCTTTCGCCACGGGAGTTGCCCCGGGCACAAGGTCGATACGAAACTCCACTTGTCTAGTGGGAGGAAGACCAGGTAGATCCTCGGGGAATACCTCGGGAAAATCTCGGATGATCGGAATGTCTTGCAATTTCTTACCCTTGTCTTTCGTGTCAACTATGTGGGCCAAGAACGCAACGTACTTTTTCCGCAAGTACTTTTGTGCCAATGTGCAAGACATGATTTGAAGTCCACGACACGGTTTTTCACCGAAAATAACTAACGTGTCTCCGGAAAGGAGAGGTATACGAATGCACTTTTCGTAGCAAATAACCTCGGCATGGTGCTTGGATAACCAGTCCATGCCAATTATAATATCGAAGCTTCCCAAATGCATTGGAAGGAGATCAACAGAGAATTCATGATTATTAAGCTCGAGATTGCAGTTGCGGATAACAGAATTTATAGCAATAGATTTCCCGTTTGCTATCTCCACGGAATAGGGGTTGTCAAGTTTCGTTCTTTGTTTAGCAAGTCGAGATTCAAAGGTAAGAGACACGAAACTCCTATCAGCACCAGTATCAAATAAAATGGATGCATAATGATTGTTTACGAGAAACGTACCGTTTATCACGTCGTTGTTTGCTTGTGCCTCATTAGCGTTTATATTAAACGCTCGTCCTTGGGGACCACCTTGATGATGAAGTTATGGGCATCGGTCACGGAAGTGATTTGGGTCTCCACATTCGTAACATGCCCGACCATTGAGAGGTGCCGGATAGACGGGACGGTTGTCTTGAGCAGCTTGATGGACGGGAGGACGGGTACGGCAGGTAGTGACCACATGTCCATATCTCCCGCAGCTTGAGCACAATCGGCATGGTAGATTGGCAGGATGATGGTACTTGCAGGTCTGGCATTGGGGATTCGGGCCCTGATAAATTTTCGGGTTTTGACCCAAAGGGGCCGCTTGAATAACAGGTATAGCGGGAGTTATGGCTGCGAAGTTTCGACCCTTACGTTTCTTGTTGCGGTTAGAAGACTCGGGTTTCACATCTTTGACTGCCGCAAGAGTAGACACAACCTTCTTGGAACCCTTTCTTGTTAAGGTTCCGGCTTTGACATGGTTGTCGGATAATGTAGCAGATAGGCGGATAGCAGCTTCAAGAGTAGGAGGATTGCTTCCTAGCACATCATCTTGAATTTGCATAGGCAGGCCGCCTATGTACTTTTCAATTCCCCGAGTAAGGGGAGTGATCATGTGAGGCACCAACAGACTTAGTTCTTGGAACCGGGTGGTGTAAGCCAGATTATCCCCGCTGTCTTGGGCAAGATCCCAAAATTCAGCCTCGAGCTTCCTCATTTCATTCCGAGGACAGAATTCATCAGTCATGGCCTTCTTCAGATCATCCCATGATAAGGATGTAGCAACCTCAGCACCACGAGTGCGTTTCTCACCGTTCCACCAGGTGAGGGCTCTCTTTTGGAGTACACTTGTGGCATAACGAACCCGAAGATTATCGGGACAGTCGCTGTTTAGGAATGTGCTTTCCATGCTTTCAAACCATTGGAGTAGGCCGGTAGCACCTTCAGTCCCGAAGAATTTAGTAGGATTGCACGAGTTAAAGTGCTTAAACGTGCAATGAGGCGGGTTGGTACCACCGTTTCCTTGGATGTTGTGAGACCCGTCACTGTTGTTATTTGCTTGGGTCATTTGCCCTACTAGCTGGGCAAGGAGCGTAGCAAGATCCGGGTTGGAAGTGCTAGAGTTTGCACGTCGAGGAGGCATTCTAACACCATAAGAAAGACAATGATATTTTAGATAAGACGGATAAATATGAGTTATAACGGGAAATAATGTAAGCATAAATACGAGATTTATCATGACGCGTGCCAGTGCATGCGTATTTATTCTAAGTTGATAGGGGAAACTAAGTCATCTTTTCCGGGTAGGACATGATGTTATATATCATTATTTGCATAATAGGAATTGCCGGGACTTGCATGCATTACAAATCGTTATTACGTGTGCACCCGTAATAATGATTTGTTTTGCATGTTTGTCTAGTTCTTCCTATCTTGCTATAATATCTCCAAATTTTAAGTTTAAGTTCGGATTGTATCCTTGCGAATACATTGACTTATCAACGTTAAATAATTCCCCGAAACTTTCAAAGAGACATGCTTTAGCCTATAAGAAAACACTCACTTCAGGAATTCCCAGGAAAGCATACGGGTCCGTTTATTTGGATTTATACGAAATGCTTTCCTAGACAGAAAACCCAATGTACAGGTGTCACCCTTCCAGATTGCACGTGTCCTTTACTAGTCTCAAGAAATTAAGTCGTTGACGAGATTTTCAAGATTTTTGATAGACTTGAGAGTCTATGAGTATAAAATGTGTAGGAATGTTGCAATTAATATGGATTAGAAAAGAGTATGGATAAGGATGAGTAGTGTATTTGTTTGCATGAGTGTGTTTGTCAAATGTGTATGTAAATTATGTATCATGTATTTAAGCGTTGTATGTATGTGTATAAGTCTCATGTATCAAACTTGGGAAAATTCAAATAATACCTAACTACAAGTAATTCACATAGCAATTAATCATTTAGCAGGTAACACATAAAAGGGAGTCCTAAGGTTATAGTCTAGGTCATTGTGTCTAATAACCTAATTCCCTATAACCATGGCTCTGATACCAATCTGTCACACCCCGACCGATGGCGGAATCATCGAGGCGGACAATGTGATGATTGTTCAAAAGCACATGATAACTAAAGGTTGCATAATTCATTAATTAAATTTAAAGAGAACAAGTTCCAAATACAATACATTTCAAATAACCTAGTCTAGTTCAAAACATTAATTTATTTAACTAGGTCCATAGTTCCTAAGTGGAGAGATCTTCGGCAAGCAGTCACATATCTAACCCTGAAACATTATTTAAATCAAGTGTCAACTAAAAAGTTGGTGAGTACATAGGTTTAGTATTTCCTGTAAATAGTGGTTGTAAATCGTTTTGCAACTCATTGTTTATATTGTTAAACATAGCATATGATGTATCATTTATTTAATCACAATTCAAACCGAGTTTGACGCGCTTGAACAGAGCACAACAGCTAAGTCCGGTATGCTTGAATATAGTTACCCACTATATCCGATATGTTTGAATATAACACGCGGTTATATCCGAGTATGCAGTAATAAACACCCTAACCGGGTGGGCTGGTCAGGCACAATAAGCATATAGTCAACCTTACAGTTGGTTGTCTTGTGTTTAAATGTATGTACATCCAAAAAATAAGCATATAGTCTCATGTATAACACGTATAAACAATGTGAGTAGCATGTATAATGTTTCACCCCAAAACGTATAAAAATGTAAAATAGGGGCTATGTAACTCACCTTGCAAGCGGGTATTTTCCACGCGTGTAGGTGATAAGTACGTGGAAGCCTAAGCACGTTGATACCCTATGTAGACAAATGGGTATTATTGTATGCGTATTGGTGTGTATTTGTATTTAAATGTATGTGGGCTTTAATATAATTCATCCTTAATATTTATTTGTATAATGTATGGAAATAAAATGTTAATGGTTTTTGTAAAACTTTAACTTATAAGAATACATATATATATTGTTTTATACAAGTATTATTATATTTAATGTATTTATAATGATAACAAATAAAGAAAAGTCTTTATTTAAACAAGCTTATTAAAAACATTGCTAGGTTTATATAAAAATGGGATATTTTGGATATTAAATGTATTTTAATAAGTTTATAAAAATGTTATAAGATTTATAAAAATATAGGACATTTCATATATATAAAAATGTATTTAAATAATATTACAAGACTTATAAAATATGGGGTGTCTTATATATAAAAATGTAATTAAATAATATTACAAGATTTATAAAAATATGGGATGTTTTATATATAAAAATGTACTTAAATAATATTACAAGATTTATAAAAATAATGAAATAGGTTATAGATAAAAAGAGTGTTTAATCGGTTTCAAAATAAACGAACGAGTTAACCGACTCGTATTGGTTTTTATTGTATAAATATGGCATTAAAATATGGTGGGATAATTAAATAAACTAAATTATATTTTTAAAACAGAAAATAGAAAAAAAAAATGGGTTGGGCCGTAGGCCACCGGGATCGAACCCGCGACCTGATACACAAACACACACACGCATAACCAGCGGGGCTACTGCCTATCGCTGGTTATGTGTGTATCATTTAATTGATATACACAACCACGAAATTGGTCGCTGGTCCTCGGCAACCGGCAAACCGTGTCCGAGGACACTGGGTTTGCCCGGTAACTCTCGGGCGATGGTCGAGTTTTCGATTGGAAAAACTTACCAGGTGATAACTGAAGGTAAAGGAATCGATTTGAGACTCGAACCTAGTCGCGAAGGGTCCGGTCGGCAGAGGTTTGAAGTCCGAAAAAGTCAAAGATGGAAATCGATCTTCCGGATGAAATTAGCCCTTAATATCTTGGTCACAACTTCACTCAGGGACGGCGAATGTGATGTCGTCTTCAATTTGAGGTGGGAGTGGGTGGAAGAGGGGTAGCGAGCTCGGGCAGGGCCGACAATGGCCATTTATAGCCGGGCTTGATCCTTATGTTCAAGCGTGCAATTCGACATGTCCCGACACTAGTCTGGACGATGAGAAACTAACCAGACATTTGAAAGGCGTGGAGGTGGCTTGTCGGGCATGAATTCGAACGAGGGTATCTCGGCCACCAACAGGATCAGACGATCCCTATGTTGGGGGAACAAATTGGTCAAGGCCTTTTGTTCGTGTGGGAGAGACGAGGCCAGAGAGACCACTTTCGGCTGTCGAGGTGTAGGGGACAGTCGTGTCGAGCGTTCGCCGGAGAAAGCCTTGGACCGCCGGACTGTTGTTGGGGGTGACCGGATAAACGAATTGTGTTTTGACAGTTTTAGTCCCTGGAGTTTGTTTTAACACGATTTAAACCTTAAAATAATTACTGAATGGGTCCCTGTAGTTTTATTTGACCAGGAACAGCCCTCAAACGATTTTAGTTTTAAATCCTTTCAGTTTCTTTATTTACAAAGTAACCCCTGAACTTTTATTTAAATAAATTAATTTAATTTCTTTTAAATCAAATTAATTAAAATGTTTTTTATTTTTTTTTATAAACTTTGTTTTATTATTATTATTATAAATAATAATTTTTATAAAAGTTATTAATATGTTATTTTATTAAATATGCAACTTTTCGAATGTAGAATTTTTTTTATATAAAATTTTTATATTAGTTTTTTAAAATTACAAAATTCTTATTAAATTAAATCCATAACATAAAATACCTATTTATATAAAAAACTAAATAAATTCTTACACTTTATTAAAATAGAGAATGATTACATGATAGTTTTAATACAAGTACGAGAACGAAAATCCGAAACGTCACAGCTACCGAGGGAAACATGTATCAAGAGATGGCATGTGGTGTAGAACTCTTGCTAGAAACCAAAGCCAACGGTCTATTGTATTACTTGGACCGTATCTGGGTTCCCGATCGCAACGACCTTCGTATATTTTTGATGAACGAGTCCCACAAAACTCGATATTCGGTACATCCCGGAGCTGATAAGATGTACATGGGTCTTCGTCAGCAATATTGGTGGCCCGACATGAAAAAGGATATTGCCCTCTTTGTGGCAAAATGCTTAACTTGTTCTAAAGTAAAGGCCGAACACCAGAAGCCTTCCGGACTCCTCGAACAACCGGAAATTCCCGTGTGGAAGTGGGAGAACCTTGCCATGGACTTCATCACCAAACTCCCACGCACTTCTAGTGGGCACGATAGTATCTGGGTTATTATCGACCGATTACAAAGTCTGCTCATTTTTTGCCTATTCGTGAGGACTATCAAGTCAAGAAATTGGCTCGGATCTACATTGATGAAATTGTGAGTCGTCACGGAATCCCTTTGAACATCATCTCCAATCGTGATTCGCGTTTTACTTCCCGATTTTAGCAATCATTACAATCTGCGCTTGGTACTCGTTTGGATTTAAGTACGGCTTACCATCCTCAAAATGATGGACAAACCGAGCGAACAATCCAAACTCTCGAGGATATGCTTAGAGCTTGTGTCATTGACTTTGGTGGCAATTGGGATTCTCACCTACCACTGATTGAATTTTCCTACAACAACAGCTACCACACAAGTATTAACATGGCACCGTTTGAGGCTCTTTATGGACGGAAATGTCGTTCACCGATTTGTTGGAACGAAATTGGTGAAGCACAAATCACCGGTCCCGAGCTTATCCAAGAGACCGCCGATAAAGTCTCTCTTATCCGTGACAACATTCGGGTAGCAAGGAGTCGGCAAAAGAGCTATGCCGATAAACGACGAAAACCCTTGGAATTTCAAGTTGGAGACGTGGTTCTTCTAAAGGTATCCCCTTGGAAAGGCGTAGTCCGATTTGAAAAGAAAGGAAAACTTGCACCTCGGTATGTGGGTCCATTCAAGATAATCGAAAGGGTAGGAAAAGTGGCCTACAAACTCGATCTTCCTTCAGAACTTAGCAACGTTCATCCAACCTTTCATGTATCAAATTTGAAAAAGTGTCTAGCCGATGAGAATCTCCACATCCCTCTTGACGAAGTGCGTATTGACGAAAAAATGCACTTTGTTGAAAAACCCATGGAAATCATGGACCGAGAAATTAAGAAACTCAAGCGTAGCCGCATCCCCATTGTCAAGGTCCGTTGGGAATCTAAACGTGGACCCGAGTTCACTTGGGAACGTGAAGACCAAATGAAGACCAAGTATCCGCATCTCTTTTCATAGCCTCCACTAGTTGAATTTCGAGACGAAATTCCTTTAACATGGGGAGACTGTGACGTTTCGGATTTTTCGTTCGCGCACTTGTATTATATTTATCGTGTAATCATTCTCTATTTAAATAAAATGCAAGAGTTTTTATTTAGTTTTATACAAATAGGTATTTTATTTTACGGATTTAAATTAATTAAAATTTTATAAATTTTAGAAACTTATATAAAATATTATATAAAAATCTAAAATTAAAAGTTGCACATTCAATAAAATAACATATTTAAATGAGATAAATAACTTTTATAAAAATTATTTATAATAATAATAATAAAATAAGTTTATAAAAACATTTAAAATATAATATAAAATTAAATTGATTTAAAAGAAATTAAATTAATTTATTTAAATAAAAAGTTTAGGGGTCGTTTTGTAATTAATCAAACTAGAAGGTTTTAAGCTAAAGTCTGTTGAGGGACTGTTTCTGGACAAATTAAACTACAAGGATCCATCCGTAATTATCTCAGGGGGCGAATTAAAACAAAATTTAACTCCAGGGACAAAATCTGCCAAATTGCAAATCGTAAATCCGGTCACCCCCCTACATTGTCCGGCGGTCCAAAGCTTTTTTCGGCGAGCCACCGACAGGGCTGTTACCTGCACCTCAACAGCCGCTAAAGGCATGTCTGGCCTCGTCTCTCCCACGCGAACAAAAGGCCCCGACCAATTGGTCTCCCCAACATAAGGATCGTCTGATCCTGTTGGTGGCCTAGAAACCCACGTTCGAATTCGCGCCCAACAGACCACCTCCACGCGTGTTGAATGTCTGGTTAGTTTCGTCTCGTCCAGACGAGTGTCGGGACGTGCCCAATTGCACGTTTTGTCATAGGAAACGAGCTCGCTATAAATAGCCATAGTCGGACCTGCACGAGCTCGCTACCCCCTTCCACCCACTCTCACTCCAAATTGAGGACACCATCACTTTCGTCATCCCCGAGTAAAGCTATGAACAAGGTTCCAGGGGCTAATTCCATCCAGAAGCTGATTCCCACTTGTGACATTTTCGAGTTTAAAGTCTTGCCGACCAAACCCGTTGCGACCAAGTTCGAGCCTCCATTTGGTTCCTTTGTCTTCTGTTATCTCCTGGTAAGCAATTCCAGTCGAAAGCTCGACCATCGCCCGAGAGTTACCGGGCAAACCAAGTGTCCTCGGACACGGTTTTCCGGTTGCCGAGGACCAGCGACCTGTTTTGCCCTTGTGTATATTAATTAACCGGTACACACATAACCAGCGATGGGTAATAGCCCGGCTGGTTATGCGTGTGTGTGTTCGAGTGACAGGTCGCAGGTTCGAATCCGGTTGGCCTTCGGCCCAAACTTTTTATTCTGTTTTCATTTTATTTATTTTAATTATTTGTTTTAACTTATTTTAATATTATTTTTATACAATAAAAAAACTAAAACGAGTCGGTTTACTCGTTCATTTATTTTAAAAAACAATTAAACGAAATTTTTATACATATCCAACCCACCCAAATTTTTATAAAATAATAAACTCTATATTTTTATAAAACTTTCAAAATAGTTTTAACTTACAAAAAATATATGTAATAATGATAATATAATTAAATAAATAGAACTTTTATAAATACATAATAACTACTTATCGAAACTAAGTAGTTTCGATAGAAGGAAGTTTCGACAGTTCTGTGGTCAATCGAAACTAGTAGTTTCGATTGAACATAGTTTCGATACTTGAACATAGTTTCGATAATTGAACATAGTTTCGATACTTGAACATAGTTTCGATACTTGAACATAGTTTCGATACCTGAAATAGTTTCGATCAAAATCAGTGATTTCAAGTAAATCTGAACCTACACTTTACGCAAATAATTTTAAGAAATATTATTATAAACCTATACACAATTAAATACGAATACACACCTATAAGCATACAATAATACCCATTTATCTACATAGGGTTCCATCGTGCTTAGGTTTCAAACATCCGTATCACCTACTCTCGTGGATTATCAAATCCGCTAGCCAGGTGAGTTACATAGCCCTTATTTTATATTTTCATACGTTTTGGGGTGAAACATTATACATGCTACTCACATTGTTTGTGCGTGTTATACATGAGACTATATGATTATTCTTTGGATGTACATACATTTAAACACAAGACAACCAACTGTAATATTGATAGATCTATTGTGCCTGACCAGCCCACCCGGTTAGGGTGTTTATTACTGCATACTCGGATATAACCGCGTGTTATATTCAAACATATCGGATATAGTGGGTAACTATATTCAAGCATACCGGACTTAGCTGTTGTGCTCTGTTCAGGCGCGTCAAACTCGGTTTGAATTGTGATTAAATAAATGATACATCATATATACTATGTTAACAAGATAAACAATGAGTTGCAAAATGATTTACAACTACTATTTACCGGAATTACTAAACCTATGTACTCACCAACTTTTTAGTTGACACTTGATTTAAATAATGTTTTAGGTTTGGATATGTGACCACTTGCCGAAGATTTCTCCACATAAGGACTATGGACCTAGTTAAATAAATCAATGTTTTGAACTAGACTAGGTTATTTGGAATGTATCGTATTTGGATCTTGTTGTCTTTAAATTTAATTAATGAATTATGCAACCTTTTAGCTATCATGTGCTTTTGAACAATCATTTCATTGTCCGTCTCGATGATTCCGCCATCGGTCGGGGTGTGACATTATATCTCTGCTCTCACTTTTCCATTCTAAACAAATTCTGTAAACTCTCTATTTATAGACACACGTTCTGCAATAGGAGAACTTAACAAGTTCGCTTCAAAGATGCTTAGGCGAACTTAACAAGTTCGCCTCTAATATACTTGGCGAACTTATCAAGTTCGCCTCTAGCAGAACTTGTTCTAATACTTAGACAAAATCTAAACAATTATGTAAAAACATAAAGACAATAAGACCTAAACTATTACAAAGCTTTTTTCATACAATCTATGTCCTAACAGACTCCCCCTTGACAATAGCTTGATCTTCTGTTTTCAGTCTTTATGACGAGCTCTTCTAGTTATCTGGTAATCTGTTTCCTGCATGCACTCCATATCTCTGACATATCTCCAACACTCTTTTATACTGCAATCCTTGTTCTTTCCATTCATTAGTGAACATAATCTCATTGTTTCTTAACGTCCTCTAATCTTTCTTTGAGAAGTTAACAAGACTCATTGCATCATAGAAACTAACAATGACCTTATTTTCTTTATCATCAATCCTAGCTTCACTAGTATTAACATCTACATACCACCATTTCATATTCCCCAGAAAATCTTGTGGTATTTTCTGCAATGGTATCTTCTGTACAGCATGTACTGGCTTGAACTTATACTTTCAAGTCACATTCTTAGTCTTTTGATCTACATGCTTCACTCTTTTTCCCTTATGTGGTTTTAACCTTTTATACTTCTGATCCACCTTCTCTTTTTATCAAATTTGCAATCACATCGGCTAATCCACACTTTGATCTATTAATCAGTGGTTTCGTAGCTAGACCATTCATTTCACACCTTGGCAAGGTATTGCAATACTTAATCCTAGGCTTTAAGTATTGAAGACCATTATATCTTTTAAGAGCAAACAACTTAGTGTCATCATCATAAAACCAACTTATGATCTTTCCAATACACCTCTCTTTATTCACATATCTTTCTTTCTGAGCAGGTTGTATAGGTGACTTTGTTAGTACATTCATCCAACTGTTAAGTACTTCTCTCCACTGTTCTCTAGTCATTCCTGAATTTCTATACATCACAGGTTCTTCATTCGTCTTAGGAGACACAGTATGAGTAGTATCAACATCAGAATCTATCTTGGATTGAGCAGTATCATCAGGTGTAGTGATATCTTCAACAGAGTCCATAGAATCTGTTACTCCATCATAAGAAAATTCAGGAATAACATCATCTTGGATGAAGATATACGGTACGTTCAGACCATCATTGCCTTCATATGTAACCTTAGATTTACTCTTTTCTATCTCAATCTCTACAATCTCTCCTTCTTCAACTTCATTATCCAACACATCCTCTTCAACATCATCAAATAATTCGTCAATATCATCCAGACACTCTCACCTTCTTCTTCATCTTCAACATCATCAAATAATTCGTCAATATCATCCAAACACTCTAACTTCTCAGCTTCTTCTTCTTTAGAATCTTGAAAGAATTCCAATAATAATATTTCTTCATTTACTCCAGAATCATTCTTGGTTCCTTCAATAGTATGTGATGTCGACTCCCCCTGAGCTCTTAATATTGGATTCACGTCAGCGTATTGACAATCACCCTCAAAATTACCACTAGGATCATTGTCATCATTATTTTTTCGTTGAATTGACTCAGCATGACAAGTATCATGTATCCTTAACTCCCCTGAGCGTCAAGACGCTCAACAAGTTTGGACACTAATAACTGCATGTCAGCAATCTGTGTAGCTTGAGCTTGAAGGACCAACTATCTCTGAGTATCAGTAGACACAAGAGTATCTACTTGAGTCTGCAAAGCTAGCACATGTGATTCAAGGAATGTAATTCTTTCAGAATCAGATGGCTTTGAAGGACCAGCTTCAGATGTGTGTGGAACATGTGGAGAAAGCACTTGAGATGTATGTTTAGAAGCAGGAGGTGTAATCAATAAGGAAGCAACAAAATTAGCATCCTCAACACCTTGCGATGAATGAGCAGCAGCAATAGAAGCAGATATAAGCTTCTGAGATTTGGGTACTGGAATAGCATCACTATCCGAGTCAGAACTTTCATCTATTAAAGTTCTCTTGCCAAGAAATGATCCAGAAGGAAGATTCCGAACAGTCTTACGCCTCGATTTTCTGGCTTTAGATTTAATACGTTTCCCCGCATTAGCCAATGGTAACGTAGCCAACCTTGCACAATGATATGAGCTAAAATCTCTAGATGAATCAGTATCAGTAGCTTCAGAATCAAGTAAGATAGTATCACTTGGACTCGTATCTACAACATTTCCTTCAGCGTCATGAATAGGTGAGTTCACAGCTTCATGATCAAAATCATCCATATTCATACCCAAATGTGGTTAATTATCTTGAGCAATCTATTCTTGAACTGGTTCATTTACAGGAATGTGAACCTGTTCTTGTGGAATAGGAACCTGTTGTTGTTGAATAGGAACTTGTTGTTGAACTGGATCTTGTTGTACTTGAATAGGAACTTGTTGTACCTGAGCTTGAACTGGTTGTTGAATTGGAACTTCATTCTAGACTTTTCCTTGTACTAACTCCTCAGGATGAAACCAATGATTATTAGGTGGCTCAACATAATCAGGATTGATTAAGTGACCAAACAAAGGAGTTGGAATAGGAATTAAAGCATCATTTTATTGTTTAACTTTAGTACAATCAGAAAAGATTCTCTTTCACATAGGAGTCAAAGTCAAACGGATTGGATGCTGAGGTAAATTCGGAATTAAATGGTTCAGAATCATTTGCACGAACCTAGGGTACATAAGAAACCCTTGACCTTCTAGAGGATTGATTTGCATGACCAACTCACGATAGATATATAAATCAAAGTTAAATCGTTTGTTGAGGGTCAATGCAACCATTGTAGCTTGTAATGCACTCTTCAAACCATCAGTACCAGCCTTTCTTGGAGACAAACATTGGATGATGACATGCATAAAATACCTCAATTCTCCAACTAAACCTCCTTTTCTTGCTTGAGTATCATTGGGTCTGCCTCTGTAACCCATCCTCTGAAAACACCCCATAATAAGTGTTCCAGGATAAGACATAGGATCCTCAACAGCACCTCCCAATGCCAAAGCAGTACGAATAGTTTCTACTGAAATAGCTACCTCCGTATTATTCACTATAGCACGAAGTACGTGAGGTTCAACATCTGTATCTTGATGTATAGTATCCCAGAATTGTTGAATATACGGTAAACTAATGTACGAATTAGCAGATAAGGCAACATGCAAACATGAATGATTTAGAAAGTTGATAATTCCTTGAAAATGAATAGCTTCAGACATATTTGGATCTAATAATGCCACTTGATTATGTTTGTACTCAACACGACGAGCCATCTGTAAATGTAATGGACAAAAACACACATTAGTTATCAAACAAACAAAAAAAATCAAAAGAAATTAAAAAAAATTTCAACACAAAAAAAAAAACAAGTCCAAAACACTACTGAGCCCTTAGGCGAACTTAATAATTTCGCTTAGTGTTGAAAGAGGCGAAAACAAGTTCGATTGAACAAGTTCGCCTTAACCAGTTTGTCGATACAACTTCTATAGCAGAATCTCAAAACATGTCTAAATCATCAATAAAAGCTCAATTCAAACATAACAACATCATCGATTAACAACCACGACACAAGTTTAAGCATCAATTTCAAGATTTATTCCAGAAAATCTAGGTTGTCTCAGAAAACGTAAAAAATTTATAAATCGACGACCACAGGGTAAAAAGTACAAATTCCCGACGATTTAACGGATAAAAATCTTCGAAAGTACGTTAGAAAGATGCACAATCCAAAACCGATCCAGAAACAAACGAAAAAAATTTCAAATCAGAAACCCTAGATCAGAAAAACACAAGTTCGCTCCCACAGTGAACAAGATAAAATGAATAAGTTCGCCTGAACAAAATATTAAATTACAATTAAGTTCGCTTCATTAAGCGAACTTGTTAAGTTCGCTTAACAAGCCTCAGGCAAACATATTAAGTTCGCTTAATCAGAACCAGGCGAACATATTAAGTTCGCTCCAAACCTTTTCCTTTGAACAAAATTCTTCACTTTCAACCCGACACATTCTTGTGAACTTCCATCTGTAGCATGTATCCGATCCAATCCCGAATCATTTTAATTAAAAATAAAATTCTCATGGAAGATAGAAACAAAATATTTTTGGATTTTATCTATACAAACGGAATCACATATTTTTTGTTTTTATCTGAGCAAACTGAAAACACATATTTTTTGGATTTTATATGAGCAAACTAAAATACATATTTTTGGATGAACATCATGAGCAAGAAGATCATATCCGTATATGCACAATTCATCACATAGTTTATTATCAACTATGGGTAACCTATGATATGAAACAATCAAACTTATACTTATGTAACTCAATACTTTTTCAATTTTATGTAACTTTTGCAATAAATTTGAATAATACTTGAAATGATACGCGATAAATTTCAAAGTAAACAAGATCAGGTTATGAAATGCTCAATTTTTCATTCCGAATTTGCAATACAAAGCGTTAATTTTTAAAGAGTCAATACTATACAATTTGAAACTATAAGCATTTTTCTTCCAAATTCATGTGAGTTAGTACCAGTTAGATGAAAAACATCATGTACCCCACATATATGCCAACAGAAATTAAATTTGCATTATCTTCAAGACATACACAGTTTATTGCAAGATTAGATCAATCTCCAAGATGAAATTATCTCTATTAGCACAAGTATAGAATAGCATATCCCAAAGGATATAAGAATCAGAATGATTCAGAATCGAAAGATTCTAATGAATTGACTTTATAATGAGAATCAATAGATTCAGGTAGGAGTATCCAACTATTATCTAGATAAATTTCAATAAAATCAGAATAGATGATGTATCTAACCGATTCAAGGGCGAATATATGTTCTAATAGATGTTGTCAGAAACATATCTTAGTTCAGCAACACATTGCATGTTTTTCGGGGCATGGGCAGTGAAGTGAACTGAAAGAGATTGTGCTAAAGACATAATTCGATATTGGTCTCATGAAATTCTTAAAACCATATATTATATATCTGATAATGATCTTGTACACACACAGTCATATAATGGATTCAAATCACAGATTTAATCATATCATATTTAATTTTCACACTACTATTGGTTCAAAAACGCTTATAGTCTATTGCCAATTTAAGTTTCAAACTCATATTCAAATTAAAACATATTATCAAGATTAGAGCATTCAAAACACTATCATTTCTCATTTATGCAGACTTTGAAATTTAGATCAAATCAAATTACTTTAAACTATCATATATCAAAGGTTTACTAAGGTCATGTGTAATGAACTATTCACTGATGTACTATCATTTATTCTATAACTTTAAATGATGTCAATTTTATATTTTTTATTTTGTTTTGAATTTTTATAAATAAAAATTTTTGACTGAAATTTAAAATGCAGAAATGTAATAAATCAATAAAAGAAATTTAAAACAAAATCTCCCATGAAAATTGTTTTGAAAAACTTTTATTTGGGTTTGATCATACCGATCATTTTGATCCGAAATTCAAACCTGGTATGATCAAATGCCTTGGTAAAAAAAATCAGCAAAATTATCATCTGTATGCACCTTTACCAGCTCAATCAACTTTTTATCTGCACAATCACGAATAAAATGATATCTAATTTCAATGTGCTTTGTTTTACTGTGCTTAACAGGATTATTTGTAACAGACATTGTAGAATTATTATCAATAAACATGGGGGTTACTGTAAAATTCAAACCATAGTCTCTTAATTGCTGTTGGATCCACAAGATATGTGAACAACAACTTGCAGCAGCAATGTATTCTGCTTCACATGTTGAAATGGAGACCATAGTTTGCTTTTTGCATTGCTAGGAATCTAGACGATTACCCAAGAACTAGCAACCACTTGTAGTAGATTTCCTGTCCAAACAATAACCACCAAAATCAGAATCAGTGCATGCATTCAATTCAAAGTTAGAACCATGTGGAAACCATAGTCCCAATCTTTGTTTTCCTTAAAGATAACGAAAGATTCTCTTTACTTCAATCAAATGAGACTCTTTTGGTTTTGCTTGGAACCTGGAACAAATACACACAGTGAACATTATGTCTGGCCTTGAAGCGGTTAAGTACATGAGAGATCCAATCATTACACGGTAGAATCGGCAATCAACTTCTTTTCCATCCGGGTCAGAATTCAATTTATGATTGACCGAATCGGAGTATCATATGGGGTACAGTCCTCCATCTTGAACCGACTCAAGATGTCCTTTACATACTTGGACTGATGAATAAAGAAACCATCCTCCTTCTGATTAACTTGAAGACCTAGGAAAAATGATAACTCTCCCATAGCCGACATCTCAAACTTTGATTTCATAATACTCTCAAACTCTTTGCACAACCCTTCATTTGTAGAGCCAAAAATAATATCATCTACATATATCTGTACCAGTAGGTATTCTCCCCCTGCTTTCTTATTGAATAAAGTCGAGTCAATATGTCCACGAACAAAATCATTTTCTATAAGATGTGTAGATAATGTTTTATACCACGTTCGAGGAGCTTGATGAAGACCATAGAGAGCTTTATCAAGCTTGAAAACTTTAGACGGATTAAGTGGATCTTCAAACCCCTGTGGCTGACACACATAAACTTCCTCCTTGACTTTACCATTTAAGAAAGCACTTTTTACATCTAACTGAAACTACTTAAACCCTTTGTATGAAGCAAAAGCAAGAAACAACCTTATAGCTTCAAGCCTAGCAACAGACGCATAAACCTCGGTGTAATCAATTACTTCTTGTTGATTGAAACCTTGTACAACTAATCTTGCATTATTTCGCGCCACAACACCTCGATCGTCTTTCTTGCATTTAAACACCCATTTCGTACCAATTGGATACACACCCTTTGGAAGATCAACAAGATTCCAAACTTTGAGTTTGCCAAACTGAGCAAGTTCTTCCTGCATGGCCTCTATCCAATTGTTATCACTTAAAGCCATTTCGACATTCTTTGGTTCGACCTGAGAAATAAAACAAAAATGTGAGCATACATAAAAAACATCAGTATCCTTAAAACCTATATACAAGCACGTGTTGTCAATAATAGAACGCGATTGCACTCCATCACGCAAATCCCCAATGATATATGAAATCAGATGAGCTTTGAGTTCCTTGATTGATGCAACCTCAGGAACCGGCAACACATCAACTTGAGTTGTATCAGATTGATAAGACAGATCTTGATTAACTGGTATCTCCGAGTCCATATGTGTAGGAATCCCCCCTGATCCGGTGACAAATTAGAAGGTTCATCAACTATCAAAGGATCAGCAGAAGAATCTTGGAAAATAACATTTTCATCTTCACTATCAGACTCTTGTGTTCCCGAACAAGAAGCAGCATCAAAATCTGGTGTAGATGTAGAAGGAACAGATGATTGTGGAACCACAGTCGGTAGAAAACACTATTCTGTGCATCTTGACATGAATCATATAAAACAGCAGCTTCCTCAGGAGAAATATCAGAAGGTAAATGAAAAGATTTGAATAAATTCTCATAATCAAAAGCCCAGTCTGGTCCAATCACCATTTGAGGTAAAGATCGATTAGAACAGTCAATATGAAACGATTCTTCAACCTGGCGAGTCTCTTTGTTATAAACCCTCTTGGTAGTAGAATTAGCAACATACCCCAGAAAGATCCCTTCAATAGCCTTAGCACTAAACTTGGTTGGGACATCTCTAACTTTCAAAAGGGTGCATGGATTACCAAAAGGTAGTAAATATTCTAGATTCGGCTAACGATTATTAAGAAACTCATAGCATGTCTTGTTGTGTCGCTTAACAGTCAAAACTCTGTTCAAAACGTGACACGCAGTATTCACAGCCTCAGCCCAAAAAGTTACTGGAAGCTTAGAATCAGCAAGCATCGTACGTGCCGTTTCAACCAAAGTCCTGTTCTTTCGTTCAGCAACTCCATTTTGTTGAGGTATATATGGCGCACTGAATTCATGATGAATTCCCTTTTGAAGACAGAATATACGCTTATCATGTTGCTTAAATCCTGAATATTTAGCAAATGATTGACAAGGCATATTCTTTACAACACTAGACGTAGGCTTTTCCCCATTTTGTCTTTTCAGAATCGTCACTACTTGTTTTTGTGAGGGATCACTCTTTAATTTGCCTTGATTCTTATAAGGACAGTGAATCAGAATATGACCAGCCTCAGTACAATGAAAACAAACTCTTCTATCTTGATGATTTCTGATATAAGAAGTTTTTCTTGAATTTGATGACCCGTCTGATGAACAAGCTTTCAGAAGATTTTACTAAACAGTTAACCGACTTCTTTTGAACAAAAACTTGTTTAGTCACTGTTGATAAATTCTTCTTCTGATAACCAGCAGCAACAAAACCACTTGATTATAACATCTCATCCGGTTCTGTTAAAACGCATCTATCACGGGTAACATTTTTCACGTACTTTGGTTCATCAATTTGCACTTCCTTAGGAATGCCTTCAACCTTTTTATCATCAAAAACTTCATGCTCAGAATCAGAATCATATATCATATCTTCACCAGTTACTGGATTTACTTTCAACACCGTCTTTGGATCAATTTCCTCTTCATGAATAATTTCTGGTTCAACCACATAATTTGCATTGAATGGTGGAGGAACAAATCCAATACCAGCAACCCTCTTAGTAGGATCAGCATTAGCATTAAAGTAATCCAATACCACAGATGAATTTTCAAAATTCTCCAGCTTTCTATGTAATTTGATCACTTCAGATTCTTTATCAGAAATTTCTTTGTTCTTCTGAGCGACAATTTCATCTCGCTTCTCAATCTCATCATAAGCCATATCCAGATGATATGCTTGTTCCTTATATTTCAATCCTAAAGAATTCAAATCTCTTTTCAAAGACTTAATTCTATCTATACACAATTTATCATTATCTTTCAATTTTTGATTAACTGAATGCATTGATATCATCTCACAAATTAAATTTGTGTTATCATCTATTACTTTTTGCATTTTATCTTTTATACTTATGCAATTTGAACAATAAATGTGACAGACAGAATCTTTTACCTTTGAAGGATCTGACATATCTACCATGAAGACTTTTGCAATCGGAATATTTTCAGAATCAGCACCATCAGATGAATTTTGAGTTAAAATAATATCATCTTCAGATACACCAGATGCAATATCAGTCTCACCATTTTGTACTTGATCACGATCTTCATTAACACTTGGCAAACTCTCACCATCACTTGAGCTATCATCATCAGTTGACTCTTCAGATTTTACAGAATGAATTTCAGCTACAAAAGCTTGACTTACCGAACCAACCAAGTCTTCAAGATGAATACCCCATTCATAATTGTCATCATTCTGAGCAACCAAAGCAGATGATGCAGATGCATGATTAGAATTTCTAGAACCAGAGGAGCCATGTGACTGATTATGATTGTTCTGAAAGTTATTAGGCTTCTTCTGAGAATCAAATTCAACTTTTGGTTTCACACATTCTTTGGTAAAATGACCATACTCTTGACAATTATAGCAACGAACTTTGGTTTTATCAAATCCCATACGTGAACGACTGTTAGACCCAATATACTTTCTTCCAGTCTTCTTCAAAAAATCCTTTGCTTGTCGCATCAACATAGCCATGTTCCATTGAATTTTCATCTCTTCCAAATCAACAGGATCAATCTGTCTGAAATCTTCTTCAATAACCTCTGGATCATGAATCTTTCCTCCAATAAAATTTTCATAAGAAGCCATAAAGGAAGAAAACATCGCTAAATAATTATCAGCAACTCTTTGATTCATATTATGTGTTCCAGATGATGAAGAAGCTGTATTTGTAGAGAAACCTGAATGACTTGGAATCCCAGAACAATGATCACGAGAAACATCTTGAGTATCACCAGAAAAGTACGCAACCCCTGCACCAATTTTATCACACCCCCAAATTTATTTACTTAATAAATAAATACAGGTTGCGACGATTGGTTCATTACACGATAGCGGAAGTTGTAATAGCGATTTCTAAGACTTGATTACATACACGATTACTAAAACTAAATAAATACAATGATCTAAGTTCTTCTAGATCAACGATAGACTTGAGGCCGGATAATCTATGTCCTTTGAGTTAGTAGGAATTTATCCAATTATAGCTAGCCTATTCCAACCGTGCCATGGCTATGAAATACCTGAAAAACATACTTAAAAATGTCAACACAAAGGTTGGTGAGTTCGTAGGTTTGATTGTTGCAATGTAAAGTGATTTTCCTTGAAAACGTTGATATTGTGTACATGGCCATGATACGAAACTGTTTTCCTTGAAAACATTGAAAATTTGTACACGGGTTTAATGTAAGGTTGTTTTCCTCGAAAACATGTGATGACCTCATAGTCATAAAACGAGTAGTTTTCCCAATGAAAACATGTGATGACTTCATAGTCATAAAACGAGTAGTTTTCCCAATGAAAACATGTGATGACTTCATATTCATAAAACGAGTAGTTTTCCCAATGAAAACATGTGATGACTTCATAGTCATAAAACGAGTAGTTTTTCCCAATGAAAACATGTGATAACATCATAGTCATAAAATAAGTCATTTTTCCTGAAAACATTGATACTGTGTACATGGCCATAATATGAAACTGTTTTCCTTGAAAACATTGATAAAAACATTTCCACTTAAACGAATGGCAAAACCATCGGTGTATAAGTGATTGGCAGATCCATCTGCATGAAAACGTTTCAATGAATATGATAAACAAAACAAGTAATGCTGACCCATTTGTAGACTAGCTAGGAATACAAATAATATGTACATACATGAGGCATAACCAAACCATGACACAGGTGTTTTGCCCCTCGCTCATACCTCACGAGCAATGTTTGAACACTATGCGGTCATTTGGCCAGAGGGACCCATGGTTAGCGCGACTAACCATGACCGGGGGTGTCAATCCCAATAGTACTATCCATAGAATCCCAGGCTAACCTATAGCTAATGGTTATCAATATGATGGTCAAGGGACTTCCATCGCTCTATATATGTTAACTCATGCAAGCATAAAGGTCGGGTCTTGTTTTCTTGTTATCATACGAAAATGTTTGTAAGTGTTCCATGTTTTCCCAAATATATCAAACATTCATTTTTTTCATGCTTTCAAATATGTAAGCAAATATGTTGTACAAGTATGTTTCTCCCCCGATGTTTATAAAACATTAAAAAGCGAAAGGGGGCCGTGAACTCACCTCAAGTCCGTGTATGCTAGCAAATAATACTTTGTTCTAGAAAGACTTGACTACACGTACCCGAAATACAAAAGGGAATTTTAGTGTTAAGACCGGACGTCTCATATGCAAATTGTTCACCGACTTAGTAAATCTGATTGCTTTTGTTTAAATATCTTTTTAGTTTTTTCAACACTTGTTTCGTTATAAAATAGTTCTAAGTTACTGCCCCATGGGACTGATGAACAGGTATCGAAACTTTCTTAGTTTCGATTGAACAGAACAGATGTCGAAACTTCCTAGTTTCGATTGAGCAAAACAGGTATCGAAACTACCTGGTTTTGATTAAGTAATAGGTATCGAAACTACCTAGTTTCGATTGAGTAATAGGTATCGAAACTTCCTAGTTTCGATTGAGAAAACAGGTATCGAAACTACCTAGTTTCGATTGAGTAAACAGGTATCGAAACTATAGTTTCGATTACTGAAATTTTGATTGACAGAATCAGTTTCAAAACTTTCTTCATACATATACGCATATATTCATGTTTTAATCTTGAATTCGACACACTTTTCTGGTTATTTTTCTTACGTTCGAATAAACTGTATGTTTAGCTACGGTTTTAAAGAAAATAATATGGATGGTATCGAGTTTTTACCTCTGGACAGAGATGATGATTTTTGAGAGAAAAAGAAGATGATCTTGACTTCGCTTGGTTAGAAATCCTTGAGAAAAATCCTTGTAAGCTCCTTAGAACACCTTCAAATGGAGGATTTGAGCCTTCGATTATGGAAGAACACCAACAGAGAGTGAAGATAGCTATTCTTGTTGTTGGCCGTAGAAGAAAATAGAGATAAAAGGGTTTGTGAGTTTTTAGATCTTGATGGATGAATTGATAGACAATTGAGGTGGTATGGTTTTTATCTAAATCTTGAAGGCATGAGGTATGGGTTTTATGATAAACAATTAGAATCAATGGAAATGGAAGTGTGAATGGGGCATTCTCTGGGATTTTGGTCGAGAAGTCAAGGGGGGTGGGTTAATTAATCTAATAATTAGATTTAAGTGTCAATTAATTAATTCATTAAGTGTATCAATATTAATTAGAGTTTTAAATGGTAAGTTAATTCGGTTTATTATTTGTTTTAGTCTAAAAATAAATTATTGTCCAACGTAAAGTTGGTGTAATACATACGTCTTGATATTTTTCTTGGTTATTTAATTTAATCACTAACGTTCGTATTTAGTCGGGTTATGCGGTTACATGAACCGGTAACTCCTAGAATTACCAAAATATGAAATGAGATAATGTACGGCTTTTGATAGACTTTAATGTCCTTATTTATGTATTTAGGTGAATGACGAAAACTAATATAATATAAACTCGTTTATATCGTGTACGGATATTGACCTGAAATGTCGGGTGTCACATTCTCCCCCCGTTAAGGAAGTTTCGTCCTCGAAACTTAGTTTAAGTTAACCTTTAGGACTGATTTACTCTATCCAGATGAGAGTCCCGTATTCTTAGTTCGTTCTTGGATCAGACGGAGAATTTTTCAATGGGTTTCCTTGATAAAGTGTAGCTTGTTATCTATGTGAATCTCATCAGGCGGTATAATTAATATCTCGTCTGATAAACACTTCTTGAGATTTGATACGTGAAACGTATCATGTACATTGCTTAGTTCTTGTGGCAACTTGAGCTTGTATGCTATAGGGCCAACCCTAGCCAAAACTTCAAATAGGGTTAAGCTTGCCACGGTTGCCAAATTTTGCAACTCCTTTCCAAGGTGAGACTTTCAACATGACTTTGTCTCCCAATTGGAATTCTAATGGCTTTCGTCTGTTGCTAGCACAACTCTCTTTCGTCTGTCTTGAGTGGCTTTCGGACAATCTTTGATTGCGAAAATCTTGTCAATGGTTTCCTAGCCAATTTCAGGACCAGTAAAATGCTTTTCGCCAACCTCCGCCCAACATAGCGATGAGCGACACTTACAACTATACAAATCCTCAACGGAGCGGCTTTAATGCTGGTATGGTAGTTGTTATTATATGAAAACTCAGCCAACGGCAATGAGTACCCCTATTTCCTCTGAAATCGATTACACACGCACGGAGCACATCTTTTAATGTTTGGATGGTCCTTTTACCTTGACCGTTCATCTGGGGATGATATGCAGTGCTCATATCAAGGCGTGTGCCCAAGGCTTCTTGTACAGACTGCCAGATTCTTGACATGAATCGTATGTCCCTATTAGAGGAAATGGAAACTGGCATACCATGCCTAGCCTCAATTTCCTTAATATTTAGCCTCGCACGCTTCTTACTTTTGTCTGTCTCCTTTATTGGTAGGGAGTGAGCGGATTTCGTCAAACGACTGACGATTACCCATATAGTATCATAGCCGCTAGGTGTTCTGGGTAGATTTGTAATGAAATCTATGGAATTCTCCTCCCATTTCCATTGAGGAATCTGCGGTTTTTGTTTCATTCAGGTGATTCCTAACATTCTGCTTTTACTGGCGGGTATCTCCCAACATAGATTGCAATTTCTTCTTTCATGTTTCGCCACATAATGGTATTCCTCGGGATCCTTATACATTTTATTCGATTCTGGATGAACGGAGTACTTGGGCTTATGGACTTCATCCATAACCTCCCACATAGGCTATCGATACCTGGTACTCAAATTCTATCTGCATCATCCAACTTAGGCTTCAATTGTTTGATTCCATTTACTGGGTAGTCGGTAATTGAAAGCAAAGCGAATACTTCTCCGACTAACGATATTGAACGTGCAAGGACCCCTTTATTTGATTACCATAAATATGGTAGGGTTATGTGATGCTCATTCCTGGTAATGAAAGGAATGGTGCCTGCGAATCTTGAGCGTATGTTGACACATACCCTTTATTCGTCTACGCACTTTGTCACAAAAGCATATCTCTATAGATCTTAGGAAAGAATTACTCGACGAGGTGTCTAGGTTTTAGTTGAATACTGGGTAGTAATGACACAGTACGGAAATGAAACTTTATGTTTGTCCCTCTTATGTTTTTCGAAAGCATTTTCTCGGACTAAGACTTTATTCTTAATTCATGTTTTGTGTTATCTACGATCTTCCTTTTAAATGGGTCATAATTGATTTAATATTTCAAGATTCCTTGTGTGCTCTCACTAGCAAAGTTCGAGTCTAATCACCACTTTACCCTTTGCTTGTACCACCCTTCTGAGGCAGACCAGCCTTTGGGTTGTAACGTCCTGATATGTAAACTCATGACTTGACGACCATACTCTCAAAGTATGTAAGCCATACAAAGTTCTATGTTTGTTTGGAATATTCACATTTCATCTAGGTGAGGAAATGAACAGTGATACTGTGAATATGGTCTCATAGAATTAGTGCTTCCCCAAAATGGGCTATGGGTTTGTCAACCCATTAAGTTGGCAGAAAGGGTTGATAGCCAACTATTAGTCATACAGTGTGTATGCACTTCCTTAGTGTTTGAATGGTGCTTTGGTGACTTACTGTTACGTATTCCACTCATATAGGTTATAGCCTCAAAATCCTTAGCACAAGGATAAAATTGAGGTAATGAGTGTTAAACATCAAAAACTTTATATTCTTACTGAGCCTGCGTTAAGAGGTCATTTCTTAACAATAGATGATCTAGAGCTTCCTAATTATAGAAAATTAGGAGCAGAAGATGTGATCACGCCTCTCCTCTAGGCTGAAATCTGGGATCCATTCAACAAGATGATCTTTGGGAAAGTGCGGGTACAAAGGGTATCAAACTATCCTTCTCGAATCTTTATGGACAGTGGTCTATAGTGAACAACTCATGCTTACCTCCCTTATGTATATCATGAGCTAATGAGATTAGCAAGAAATTCCGCATTTGGGACTCCTTTAAGAGTTTTGTACGTCGTCCTTCTGTTATTGCATCAATAGTCGTTAGTCCACACCTAGGTTTCTTTGGCATTCGCTTGAGAATAAATCACGGCTTATTTATCACCGAAAGAATAGTCAGACTTAAAGGTGTACTGAATGTCAAAGGTTGTGAGAACAACCCTGTTTGTCCAATATTCTAAAATTTTAGATTACCTACATGTCTCATGTCGAGCTTCCACAATACCCCATCGGTGCTATGTGTGCGGGTCAGAATAAATTTTCTGCCCCATCACCGAAGTTAGTGCATAACACTCTTGGCGTAACTTTCAAGCTATTGTGAGATTGAACTGTATGATGGATCCTAAGATTACTTTATAATCTCCCACAATAATTGTGCAATTATTGTAAGAGTTAGTTGTGGTAATGCTCAATTTGAAGCATTCCTGACAAGTAGAATTTCAAAGAATGAATGTGCGAAATCCTTCGCCGTTCAGGATTCACTAAGGATTGGTTGAATTCAATTTGAATTTCTCTCGTTCCTCCCGAACTAGGAGAATACTTTGTGGACACGTATTTGAGAAGTCTGATTTGTTAAGATCCAATCCTTAATCAAGTGACTGAGAACATGGGTTGATCATTAGCTTAGACAGCAAGACTCACTAAAGTTCCCATGCACTGCAAATTATGATTACGTGTGCACCCGTAATGATAATTTACTTTGCATGATCCCAGTAGTGTTCCCTCTATCCCCAGCTTTTAAATCAATGGGATTTGAAATGTTCATTAGATTGTGTTTACACACTTGTGCAGGAGTGTGTAGTGTTCTATCGGATTACTCTTGATTATGAGTACCAATACCCATGAGTCTGCCAAATCTGGCTCTTACCGGATGAGGTTAACGGTAGAGAGGCACCACCAGTGTCTCTCAAGAATAAAATGTGTATGGAAGTCAGGCACTATGTGCAGGGCAGAGATCCTCAAATTAGTGTCGAGCAACTCATGCTCCAAGTATGTATGTACGTATGGATCCACATGATCCTGATGAATGTCTGGGTCTCCTGACTCTTGGAGTTCTCCCCCGTTTAGTCCTGCTTATCCACCTTGGATTCCCTTCGGTCCGGGCAATCCCGTCTGCCACATCTCATGGAGAAAGTCTATTCGTTTGTTCCGACAACTCATGAATTAGAGTATTCATACCGCAAATACGTTAGAGAGGTAGCTGCCTCCATGGCTGGAGTAGTTGTGGTGCAGGTATAGGTACAGATTCTGGTACGGATTCAGCACATTGTGATACCAAGGTCGGTAACTGACGATTGCCGCCGTCGTTTCCCAAGCTCAGCTCGTAACTCGATCTTCTAAGGTTGCAGTATGCTGAGTACCCGTTATTCATGACTCGTAATTTGAACAGTAACATGTTGTAAGTGTTTATTATTTCCACATTGTTGTATGTGTTTAAGTGTTCATTACATGTGCCATGTAATTGTATTAGTGTAGCTAATGATACCCTAGTGTAACTCCATACACTAATAGTCTACACAAATTGTTCAGCAACGGTTGGAATTCCTATACTCAAGTCTTGGGTGTTCTTAGTGTGATGCAAGTCTTAGAAATCTTGGTCCCTAAATGAGTCCGGTTAGAGCCTAGGTGTCACTAAGGAAACCTAATTCGCTAAAACCATTGCTCTGATACCAATCTATCACACCCCCAAATTTATTTACTTAATAAATAAATACAGGTTGCGACGATTGGTTCATTACACGATAGCGGAAGTTGTAATAGCGATTTCTAAGACTTGATTACATACACGATTACTAAAACTAAATAAATACAATGATTTAAGTTCTTCTAGATCAACGATAGACTTGAGGCCGGATAATCTATGTCCTTCCAGTTAGTAGGAATTTATCCAATTATAGCTAGCCTATTCCAACCGTGCCATGGCTATGAATTACCTGAAAAACATACTTAAAAATGTCAACATAAAGGCTGGTGAGTTCGCAGGTTTGATTGTTGCAATGTAAAGTGATTTTCCTTGAAAACGTTGATATTGTGTACATGGCCATGATACGAAACTGTTTTCCTTGAAAACATTGAAAATATGTACACGGGTTTAATGTAAGGTTGTTTTCCTCGAAAACATGTGATGACTTCATAGTCATAAAACGAGTAGTTTCCCCAATGAAAACATGTGATGACTTCATAGTCATAAAACAAGTAGTTTTCCCAATGAAAACATGTGATGACTTCATATTCATAAAACGAGTAGTTTTCCCAATGAAAACATGTGATGACTTCATATTCATAAAACGAGTAGTTTTCCCAATGAAAACATGTGATGACTTCATAGTCATAAAACGAGTAGTTTTTCCCAATGAAAACATGTGATAACATCATAGTCATAAAATAAGTCATTTTTCCTGAAAACATTGATACTGTGTACATGGCCATAATATGAAACTGTTTTCCTTGAAAACATTGATAAAAACATTTCCACTTAAACGAATGGCAAAACCATCGGTGTATAAGTGATTGGCAGATCCATCTGCATGAAAACGTTTCAATGAATATGATAAACAAAACAAGTAATGCTGACCCATTTGTAGACTAGCTAGGAATACAAATAATATGTACATACATGAGGCATAACCAAACCATGACACAGGTTTTTTGCCCCTCGCTCATACCTCACGAGCAATGTTTGAACACTATGCGGTCATTTGGCCAGAGGGACCCATGGTTAGCGCGACTAACCATGACCGGGGGTGTCAATCCCAATAGTACTATCCATAGAATCCCAGGCTAACCTACAGCTAATGGTTATAAATATGATGGTCAGGGGACTTCCAGCGCTCTATATATGTTAACTCATGTAAACATAAAGGTCGGGTCTTGTTTTCTTGTTATCATACGAAAATGTTTGTAAGTGTTCCATGTTTTCCCAAATATATCAAACATTCATTTTTTTCATGCTTTCAAATATGTAAGCAAATATGTTGTACAAGTATGTTTCTCCCCCGATGTTTATAAAACATTAAAAAGCGAAAGGGGGCAGTGAACTCACCTCAAGTCCATGTATGCTAGCAAATAATACTTTGTTCTTGAAAGACTTGACTACACGTACCCTAAATACAAAAGGGGATTTTAGTGTTAAGACCGGACGTCTCATATGCAAATTGTTCACCGACTTAGTAAATCTGATTGCTTTTGTTTAAATATCTTTTTAGTTTTTTCAACACTTGTTTCATTATAAAATAGTTCTAAGTTACTGCCCCATGGGACTGATGAACAGGTATCGAAACTTTCTTAGTTTCGATTGAACAGAACAGATGTCGAAACTTCCTAGTTTCGATTGAGCAAAACAAGTATCGAAACTACCTGGTTTCGATTAAGTAATAGGTATCGAAACTACCTAGTTTCGATTGAGTAATAGGTATCGAAACTTCCTAGTTTCGATTGAGAAAACAGGTATCGAAACTACCTAGTTTCGATTGAGTAAACAGGTATCGAAACTATAGTTTCGATTACTGAAATTTTGATTGACAGAATCAGTTTCAAAACTTTATTCATACATATACGCATATATTCATGTTTTAATCTTGAATTCGACACACTTTTCTGGTTATTTTTCTTACGTTCGAATAAACTGTATGTTTAGCTACGGTTTTAAAGAAAATAATATGGATGGTATCGAGTTTTTACCTCTGGACAGAGATGATGATTTTTGAGAGAAAAAGAAGATGATCTTGACTTCGCTTGGTTAGAAATCCTTGAGAAAAATCCTTGTAAGCTCCTTAGAACACCTTCAAATGGAGGATTTGAGCCTTCGATTATGGAAGAACACCAACAGAGAGTGAAGATAGCTATTCTTGTTGTTGGCCGTAGAAGAATATAGAGATAAAAGGGTTTGTGAGTTTTTGGATCTTGATGGATGAATAGATAGACAATTGAGGTGGTATGGTTTTTATCTAAATCTTGAAGGCATGAGGTATGCGTTTTATGATAAACAATTAGAATCAATGGAAATGGAAGTGTGAATGGGGCATTCTCTGGGATTTCGGTCGAGAAGTCAAGGGGGGGGGGGTGGGTTAATTAATCTAATAATTAGATTTAAGTGTCAATTAATTAATTCATTAAGTGTATCAATATTAATTAGAGTTTTAAATGGTAAGTTAATTCGGTTTATTATTTGTTTTAGTCTAAAAATAAATTATTGTCCAACATAAAGTTGGTGTAATACATACGTCTGGATATTTTTCTTGGTTATTTAATTTAATCACTAACGTTCGTATTTAGTCGGGTTATGCGGTTACATGAACCGGTAACTCCTAGAATTACCAAAATATGAAATGAGATAATGTACGGCTTTTGATAGACTTTAATGTCCTTATTTATGTATTTAGGTGAATGACGAAAACTAATATAATATAAACTCGTTTATATCATGTACGGATATTGACCTGAAATGTCGGGTGTCACAAGTTTTGCCTGAAGGCTTAGCAAAATACATTGAAGGATCTTGAATATGCTCCATATTGGTTTCCTTCTTCATATTCAAATCATGTGATTGAATCTTGCCAAGAACCTCTTCATGAGACATAGTTTTATACTTGACATTCTCTTTTATCAAAATCGTATACACATCAAATTTAGATGGTAATGCCTCCAAAAACTTATCATTTATCTCTTCAGTCTCATAAACCACTGAAGCACTTGACAACTCACTCAGAAAATGATAGAATCTCGTTGCAAGATCATCTAAAGATTCATTTTGAAAGTGCTTGAATACTAAGAACTGCTTCTTCAGTAATTCTTTTTGGCTTTTCTTAACATCCAAACTACCTTCACACCGCTTTTGTAATAATTTCCACAATTGTTGAGAAGTCCAAAATTGTTTAAAGCTGTGATAAATTTGTTTAGGAAGAGACATTGAGATACTAGCCAATGCCTTCTTTTCCCTATTAAACAATAATTTTTCTTCTGTGGTTGACGCAGATACTGATTTAGGAACATCACCCTTTCCCATCCAAGTATATGTCGGATGCGTATATCCTTCCAATATTGGAATCCATAAACTTGTATGAGTAAAATACACGAACTGATTAAACCGATCTTTCCAGTTAGTATAATCTGCAAGACTTAACAATTTGGGCGGTTTCTGAGATGTACCAATCTCGTTGTCGTAATTTAACATATTAGTCACTTGCACCATATTTGCCATTTTCTGAAAAAGTTTCCAAGTGTTGAACAAAAACTCCCCTTAGGCGAAGATAATAAGTTCGCTTCAAAGCCAACAAGCAAATTTGATATCAAGCGAACTTATCCAAGAAACTCCAGTAAGTTCGCCTACTGATTAAGTTTGCCTATTAAGTTCGCTTAAACTGAGAAAAGCGAACTTAATAAGTTCACTTGCTAAGTTCACGTGCAACAACTTTCAGCAAGTTCGCTTAGTGCAGCTGAAACAAACTCAGCAAGAACTTTAACCCAAACACGAACAAACATCACCAAAAATCATCATTTCTCATATATTAGAAGGAATTTGAAGAAATTGAACCGTAGGATTTAGTATTTTATGAATTAGAACACTTCTATCGGATTAATTTAACCAAAATCAACTTCAAATCCACGAAATCAGCAGTAAAATCAACTTCAAGAACTTGAAAACTCCATGGATACAAAAACTTTAAAAATGATCAATTTCTTGTCAAATTATACACAAAATCGTCTCTGATCACCAAGAATCAAACACAAATCACGAGCAAAAGCTCTGATACCACTTGTAGGTCCACATGACTCATCTCAGATCGATCTCGTGACAGGACGTCTCGTTAACACGGAGTGCGGAATCCTTCGTGTTAACGTATGTATATCAATTAACAATAGAAACAGCAGGTAAATAAACTTTCTCTTTTTATATCATCAAACACATAGAAGTTTACAGATTATCTCTCTACTCTCACTTGTCCATTCTAAACAGATTCTGTAAACTCTCTATTTATAGACACACGTTCTGCAATAGGCAAACTTAACAAGTTCGCTTCAAAGATGCTTAGGCGAACTTAACAAGTTCGCCTCTAATAGACTAGGCGAACTTATCAAGTTTGCCTCTAGCAGAACTTGTTCTAATACTTAGACAAAATCTAAACAATTATATAAAAACATAAAGACAATAAGACCTAAACTATTACAAAGCTTTTGTCATACAATCTATGTCCTAACATAGCTCTAGTAAAGAACTTGGCCAAGCTGTAAGCCAAGTTACAAGGAATCCCATCAATCAAGCAATGTAAGTGAAGGAGATCTCTAACGCTCACAACCCCTATGCTATCCTTTCTTCCCCCGATGGAAAGGACAATGCATCGGTGTAGGTAACTGTGTAGGGGATGTCTGATCTTAGTGCTCTTTTGACTGTGCGGGTCAAAAGGTCCGGATCCGATCTTATGCCAAAATGCTGATGCTTCTCCCTCGGCGAACTCCCCTTTACTGTCAGTAAATATCGGCTCCCTAATATCCCTGTGCCTATATAATCCCATTTTTACCCCAAACTGTGCCAGTGACATTTCATACCAATGCCTAGCCATCCTGAAGCGCACACAATCATGCATTTCCATACTTACCACTGGCCTATCGAATTGGAAGGATGCTAGGAACTCAAGAGTGAGTTCATAATAGGTTGTTTCTCTGATAGCAAAGAATCTCTACCATGGCTTTGTGATCAGGGGAACTGCGTTGTCTAAGAGATTTATATCCTCCAAGGTTGGGTAGAAAATGGTTTTGTGCGACCCGAAAGTTTGCCTCAGTGATGTAGGCAGGAGTTGGTAGGCATGGACCTCGATGGAATCATCGGTGTCAAAGATAAGCCACGGGTGCAAATCCTGTGGCCCTTCTGGCATGGGCTGCGGGTGAAAAGGTGGTGGAGGAGATGGTGGAGTCCGTGGTGAGCCACTCATGTGGGCAGATGAGGATGAGCCCGACCTAGAACCTGATCGGGTGTTTTTTCTCTTTCGCCCCGCTTGTCGGGAAGACTCAGCCATTACACCGTTTAAAGGAGTTAGTACATAAGAATAAGAATAACCCAACATATATATTTTAATAGCGCCAAAAATTTTATATGATGTACATTACGATGCATATTGGTGCCAAAAACCTGATATGAATCATGTTTTTAGAGAAAATATATATGTATATAATTTTTGGACCACACAAGGGAAAAACAAATTCGGGCATGGTTATGGCACGGTTATGTTTCTCGAGTCCTTAAATGGTCAATTATAATCAATCGAGCAAGGCGCAAATTCAAACGGTGTAATTTGACTGTCAAAATAGATGGTCAAAGTGTTGACTTTTGAAAATTCAAACCCGCCAAAATTCTTGACATAATTCAACTAATCAACAATTTCCCACTAATTATGTTAAAACCTAAACACATTCAAACAAGATTCATGCTTCAATTTGTAATTCCAAGTTCAAGAACTCTAAGTCAAAATTCATAAACTCATTCATATAAATCAAACAAATCCTACCCAAACAAGTCTAAAATGAGTTACATTATGATCCTACCTAGTCAAATATGCATCTAGATCAAGCATTAAGTTCATATTCAAGCATATTTAAACCAAAGTTCAAAACGAAACCCTAGCCTCATTTGAACAAGATTAGCCACATTTGAAGCATAATTCACACTAAAATTAACAATGGACAAGTTTACATACCTCGGGGAAGATATTGGAAGCAAAAATCAAGAGAAACCGTGAGAAATCGAGCGTTTTTGGTTGATTTCGGAGAGTTCCGAGCGTTTTTGGAGTTGGGGTTTTGAGAGAAAAGTGATTTTTCTGTAATTTTAACACCAGAAGCGCACGAAGCCCAATGCAAGATTGTGCCGTGCAACCCCTGTTTGACCAATTTGACTTTTTTTTAACTAAAAATAGTAATAATTAAAAATTTATTTTATTTTACTAAAGTTCTAATTTAAAAAAATATATATTAAAATAAATTGGTCAAGGGAGATTGTCACCATTAAAATCCCGATTTCACGTTAGAAAACTTACCTTGTTTCTTGATATCCAATTTCAAAGTATCGAGCTTGTAATCATCGGGAATAAGGAGGAATGTAAAATCTAAACATGTAAAACCGTTCGAAAGTATTACGCCTATTCTTAAAATGCTTTCGAATGGCGGCACTTGTATCCGTTCATTTTTCTTAGCAATAATTCCTGGGTTACGATCCTTGAATATTTCTGCAAAGATAGATTAGCTAGCACAAGTACCAAAACAAAAATAATAAGAAAAATAAAAATAAAAGGAAAAATAAAGTAGAAATAAAATAAAAATAAAATATGATGAAGATAAAATCAAAATGAAAAATAAACTAGAAATAAAACAAAAGTAAAATAAAAATAAATAGTCAGTCCAACGACTTAGATCTTTCGCAGAATTACCGTGTCCCCGGCAACGGCACCAAAAACTTGATGTGTGTTTTTATATGTAGATAAAAATATAAATATATATCCATGGCAACGACACCAAAAACTTGATGGCGTAATTTTAGTAATAAATATATTCTGTTTGGAGCTACACAAAATCAAGTTTTAAATTTATAAATTAAAATGATAATTACTTCAACTAAATACACACACAATAGGCAAGTGAACCTATCGCATCGTAGTAAAGTATGGGTAAGAACCAAGTATCAAACCATGGACACGGATCCCGTACTCAACCCTTGCTATTGTCTGACTAGGATAATAAGTTGGAAAATGGGTTTTGTTTCACAAGGAAAATAAACAGATAAGAAATGTAATTAGAAAGGTTATCTCTTTTAAGACGTTACTCTAGTTGTTATCCCATGTTAATTAATGATATATTTAAAATAAGGTTGGTCATAGTTACTAGTACTAACCCTTTCGATAGGGGAGTTAGCATTTCGTAACGGAACAGTGGATACGGTCGGCCAACTGTTCCTTAATGATATAACGAATCCTAAACGGGGTCTCAAGTCCGTCGGTATCTCATAATTCATTATTCAGACTAAGATTATCCAATGACTGACGTACGTCAGGTCTTGTAACTTCCTTTGGAAAGTCGGAATGCGCAACTCCCTCTAGAGCTACTTTATGAACACTCGGAGCTACCAAATTATGTTCTTAAATAGTTGTCTTTACTTATAATATTATTATAAATAAATAAGACTTTCATTCTCAAGATCAAACCCCATGGCTCCCACTAGAAATCCTCTGCAAGCCGATACGAGAGAAATAAAGAAATACCGACGCAAACTCGAGCAACCCAAGAGAACTAGCCATGAATGACCATACAAGTGACTCCACTAACCCTTAGATAATGCGTGGAAGTGTTCCAACACCAAGGGAGAGTGGGTATTGGTTTCCTCTTTCTTTACTCGAACGAGAAGAATCGCTTCATATTACAAGACTTTAAAAAGGAAATAAACAAAGAAAAGCTAAACGGACCAAAACCGAGAGAGTTCCGGCTCTTAGCAGAGCACTAAGGCCTTCCCAACTCTTGGTAATGGACACCTAAAACACTAGAATGAGCTTTCTATTTATAGGCTAAGATTTTGGTAATGCACGGCCGTGCATTGGATTGCACGGGCGTGCAAAGTACCCATTTCTTTCACGTGCAGAATCCTGCAGTACAGGGGCGTACAGGGACCCAGAATTGGGTTTGCATGACCGTGCAAGGAAATGCACGGCCGTGCATTGCCCATTTCTGGTCTCTGTTGACTTTTTGATCTTCTGGTTTGACTTCCTGTGTCCGGTTTCGTTCAATTGGCCCCCGAATGCTGATTTTACCCTGATTTTGAGTGTTTTCTTCATGTTTTTGTAAATCCGGGTCAATTATCCTATCGGAACACAAATGAGTGGATTAGGAATCAATTATTATCATATTATCTCTAATTGTGATGATTTCGGGGATAATTATGCATGCACAACATGTATAATTTACGTCATATCAGTCGTCGGAGACCCGTTCGTGAAACCCTAGAACCGCCATCGATCCCCCCTCCCTTTTCTCGTTTTATCAACGAAAATGTCGAGATCTGTAGTGTGAGTTCACAGCAGAGAGGAGACGTAACCCTTCTTCGTCACTGCCACCGTTCGCTACCTCTGTTATGCCGGACCTTGGTCGGTGACATAGAAAAGGAGAGAAGGGCTATCGAAAACCACGATCTCCAATCTCGTCGTCGGCCTTTGAGGTGCCAAACCACATGTTGAGCCATCCTCTGTACCGATCTAGAAGAAAATAATATGTGGCTCGAACACTAGCCTCGATGGGGGTTGGTCGGACTCAGCAGTTGCCGCCGTGCACCACCGCTGGCTGCCGGAATCTCGGCTTCTCTATCTTCTAGTTCTCTCTCTTTCTAAAATGAGAGTAAATGTGTAGTGTTAGGGGGTTAAAATGAGGAAAAGAAGAGATAAGGTCTGGGGTTTTGAATGCAAGAGGGAGGGTAGGTGGATACCACGTATAAAACCAGAAATGTTATCGCGTTCTTATTCTCGTTAAATTACTTCTCGTCTACAATAATTATGAATAATAAATATAATATTCTTTTGAATATTGATTTCACTATCGGAGGTTATCCGGGTCGATACGAAATGACTGCGCGTGTCGAAACCTGTATTTTGGATTTAACGTGTCGCGCTCCATTTTATCATTATTATTATTTTAACAATATATAAAAATACATGTACTTTATAATATTTAACATACCAATTTACGTATTGGTGATGTTTATAATATTAACGGTGGTCTACTGTGTGTCCAATACAGCTTAACGTTTACGTACACGTGCTTTGTGTGAAGTTTTCTAAATGGACTTTCCAAATGAATATTAATAATTCATATTAATTAATACTTTGTTATCTTAAATAATCGTCGTGCTGAATATTTCGTAATAACCCGTTGTCCGGTGCGTTAATTGATCTAACTAAACCCCGCGAGACTGTACAAACACTATGTATCAATTTTGTGTTATCTCGAATCATACGATGATCCGTCAATTAAGGATACACATCAAGTTTGCGTATTGGGCCTAAAACTGGGCTGTTAATGGGCCAAGCCCGTTTATGGTGAATTAACTGTCAAGAACAAATGACCATAACCTCAGGGTTGTCACAAGAGGAAGTGCACCCAAAATTTTCTCATTTACCTCCTCATTTGAAAATAACACTTCATATCTTACCAATTCACTGAGAAGATGATAATAACAAGTTATTATCTCATCAACTGTTTCGTTATCAAAGTGTTTGAACAAGATAAACTGTTTGCTTAACAAACTTTTCCTGCTCTTCTTCAAGTCAAAATTTTCGTCACAACATTTCTAAAGAGTTTCATAGAGCTCTCGAGATGTTTTAAACTTCCTAAAACCATTGAAGATCTCTTTCGGTAATGACATTGACATAACTGGCAACGCTTTCTTTTCATGATCATAAGCATTCCTTTCTTCATCACTTAATTGAGTAATTGTCTTCGAGGTATCGGTTCTTCCCATAAAAGTATATGTTGGATGCTTATACCCCTCGCTGAATGGAATCCAAAGACTTGTCTCAGCATAAGAAATGAACGATTCAAACCGATCCTTCTAATTAGGATAATCTGAAAGAGACATAAGCCTCAGTGGCTTATTTGGGATACCTATCACATTGTCATAGTTGAGCATGGTTGATATATTCTGAGCACCTGATATTGTGGAAGTTTGAAAATTTTCTAGGGATGAAAATAAGCTAGTTTCACTTAAAACAACTCAAGCGAAACTGAGAACAGTAATAAGCGAAATTGAGTTAGTATCGCTTAACAGAAAACAACTGAACCTACTAGTTCGCTTTGTGGATAATTTCACTTCTTGGGTTAGTTTCATTTCACGGGCTGTGAAGAAGTTTAAACGTTTTGGGGGCAAAAAGTTCAACTTCTCAACGTCACAAACGACCTGATCATCATCATAACTCCAAATCTAATCAAACTTAAGCAAATTCCTCTGGTAGTGTAATACCTCAAAATTTCCCAAGAAAATAATGACTAAAGTTGTCAATAATTCAAAGTTAAAGGGCTAACAGGGGAATATTCCAAAGTACAGGGACTAAAAGTAAAATATATGAAAAATAGACGATAGCGGACCGCTACCAATGTAACATTTCTGATTTTCCGACCCTATTTTAAATTTATTTTAACTAATAAAATAACAACACGACATTAAAACATATACTTGTTCAAACCTACACCTCATTAATTGTTAGCCGATCGTATTCAATTCAAAGATTTAGAACTCATAATCATGTGGTAACACCTCCTAGAGTTAATCCAGTTAGTAATCCCGTTAGGTGTTCGGTTAAATCCTAACCAGGCTAATTCTGTCAAAGCTGAAGTTGCAAGGGCTGATTTTGTAAATAACCAGGAACCCTAGTAGTCGCGCCACGTTTTGGCACGGTCGCGCCTCGTCTGGCACGGTCGCGCCTAGTTTGGGCACGGTCGCGCCTAGTACCAGTTGAAACGTAAATGCAGTTTTAATCGCTCGATCGTTGAGTTCTATAACAGTTCCTCACTTCATTTCCATTTACGAGAGTAATAACATTTTCAATTACACAGACGACCCAGTTTTATTCCTTCGGACTCGAAAAATCGTTCAAACATTTCAAAGAAAACATAAACCCTTCCTTCGATCCGAATTCTCTCAACCAAACAGAAGATTCACGATATACGATCCTCCCAGAAGCTATTGACCCTTTGAAGTAGCCGGAATTTGTAGCAGAAGACGCCGGAGGCCGTTCGCATCGTCGCCGGAACTCTTTCCTACCAAACTCTATTCATCCATCGTCCTCCCAGGTAAATGAAACATTTTCCTCGTTCGTTTCAGTCCATAGATCAAAAGCCCCATATTAATTTGGGCTTCCATTATAGAAATCATCCTGAATCAGAATCTATGTTTTATTCAAAATGGTTTAATCGATTTCGACCCTGAACATGTTGTTAATACAATTAAGACATCCTATCATACTCGTAATAATACTACAAATAAAAGCCCTATGATTTACATCACTAACAATATAAGAATCAGTCAATTCGTGTCTGATTTGGAAGAGACACAGTCGCGCTAATCATCTAGCGCGGTCGTGCCTCGGGAGACGCGGTCGTGTCGACTTCCAGCGCGGTCGTGCCTCTTGCTCAGACCCAGTCAATGCTCGTTGGCTAGACTTGATCGTACCCAGAAGCAAGACACGGTCGTGCCTATCGAAGGCACGGTCGTGCCTAGTCGTTTGGCTAAGTTGTCCTCTGTTTGACCAACACGGTCGCGCCCTGTCTAGAACGATCGCGCCCGCCCTAGCACGATCGTGCCCTATCCTAGGCACGGTCGTGTGTGTTGGCAGAATGTTATTAATTTTTATATTTCTAAACAATTAGCATTTCATATTAATTTCTAAAATAATAATAATTGAATTTATAAAAATATGTATTATTTTTATTTAGAAAAGATCAAATATTTAATCTTAAAATAAATGGAAATTATTTAAAGTTCAACATTTAATTTATAAACCCTACACTTAAATAATATTTTAAATGTCTAAATTACATTATATAAATAAATGAATAAGGTAATAATTATTTATTTGATTTATAATTAAACAAAAACATTTATTTAGTTACATCTAACACTTACATTATTTTCATAAACAGTAATTATTTAGTTTACATATTTAATTATTCCAAACTCAAACCTCATTCAAAAATGTTCTAAAAATATTCATTTCAAATCTTTTATTTTATACAATACTTTCAAGTACCAAACACTAACTTTATCCAATTTAACTTTAGATATAGACTTAGACTATTGTGCATTATTAATGCAATATACATTACACTCTAGGTTAACATTGTGCAATACAAGGATCACATTACTATCTCGTATCTCGTGTTAGCTACGCTTTCGAATCAAGTGAGTATTTCATAGCCCCTTTTACTCTTTTACACTTTTGGGGTGAAACATGAACATTATTCAAATTACACGTTACATTTACACAAACAACACAAGTACAAATCCTATTTACATTCATGTGTGCAATTTGAGCTTTATGCCCGAGTGCTAGGTGTGCTAACCTTTGTATGCGATTATGTGCAATCATTAACTATACAAGCCGACGGTTTTCAATGATAGATCTATTGAGTCTGACAAACCCACCCAGATTGGGGTGATTGATACCGACAACACAATTTTACATGCTAGTTACAAAGGTTTGATTGTACTTGGTTACACAATAGCTGCTCCCCATAAATGCCTTATTTATCATGTTATGTAAGGATTTGTTTTACAAACTATATGCTATCTATATACAAACCTGTGTTATACTCACCAACTTTTTAGTTGACCTTATTTTATTCATGTTTCAGGTGCTTTCATATGAGTTTGATCAAGACATGATACACATAAGCTTTGGACCTAGTTAATCTTAATTCAAAAAAAAATTGTATTTCATTATGTACTTGGAACTTGATTCATGTTGTTTGAATGGAAATGGATTTAACATATTACAATTTAGTCAACCTTGAGCTCATGAACAGTCAACATGTCCCGCCCCGATGATTTCGCCATCGGTTGGGGTGTAACAGATTGGTATCAGAGCCTTGGTTATAGGGAACTAGGTTATTAGACACCTTTGACCTAGACTATAACTTTAGGACACCCATACAATGCCATGCTACTACATGTTACATTATTAGTTCTTGTGTAATATTTTTACATGCTATCATAAGTATTTACACTACGTGATACTATACATAATGACTTATGTGTCACACTACTTGATAACTTTTGTGCTTACACTCACTCATTACTATTTACATGCTATATGATTATTTTTATGTATATATTCTTACATGTTATAGTATATAACTACATCCTATGATACAATACTTAATAATCTATGTGTCACATTACCTGCCAACTTTTTCTCCTATTCATTGCTACCTATTTAACTTATTTAAAAGTGCTATCCTAAGTTTCCTCACACACTCATACACACTTAGTTATTCATGCACCCTAAACTCACATACATAATACCACACCTCTTGTGAACAACAAATTTTTAAACTATTGGGCCTAATGTCCATCAATAATAAACTAAGAAGTCCATCTATCCTCCAAGAAGCAAAAGCCCACTGAAATACATAAACCTTACTTTCGGGCCACAAGGCCCAGTTCACAACAATTCTCATCATGACCTTGAGCCCAACAATAGTGTTACTAATACATGATGGCTGGAAGAGTGTGTAGGCCCATGAGGGATTATGGCTAAGGAAAGATAGGGTACTTAAGTGTGTCCTAGTGACCCACCCCTCTTTCCTGGGAATTCTCCTCAGGGATACACTACTTATAGGTCAAGTGTACTCCTAAAATACTATTGTGAAGACTCGGCATTATGACTAGTCAAACTCTAAACCTCTGAGAACTCCTATATTTAACACTCAGTATTTTAATATCGCTTACAACCCTTCCATTGTTTTTCCTGCTAAACATGGACTCCTACTCTCCTACCTCCCTGGTATACCGTCCCGAAGAAGAGTCTGATTGGGAAGAAGACATCGGATCACCCGTACATCGATCACCAACACCCGCAGCTGCTAGACCAAGGTTTGATGTAAGGGTAGATTGGATTAGGAACACCGGCCCAAGACTTCGAACACCTGGATCAGCCGCGCCCAGAAACCCGTATCAGACACCCCATCCCCACAATCAACAACCACACCCACTAAGAGACCCATATCTAATGCCCGACCCATATTACTCTAATCCTTGAGTAGGGCATATCATGGCACTCACTAGTACTATCGAATTTCCAATCAATGACATGCAGCAATATGTAAGGACCTCAGAATTTGAGAGGCAAAAAATGGAACAAGGGTTAATGCATGACTTGCAAGGACAAAGAATGAATAGCCTAGCAAACCAATTAGGGTACCAAAAGGAATTAATCTCCATCCTCGAAGCGGTGCTCGCCTTGGGAATTGTTCTCCTTCTAGTGGAAAGCTACAGGAGGCGTTAACATGATTATTTTTCTTATTTATTTCAGTTTGAGAACCATTTCCCTGTGTTTTGAATACATTTCAGCATTACTAAATTTTATATTTTCCAAAGTTATTATTCATAAATTCAATACATATTTTCATCAAAATTCTCCAAGTATTATCTTTCCCATTCACCACAATTTAGTACACTACCAGCAATCTCCTTCGTAAACAAATCATCCAGTTATTTGATTTAAACAAACCTTGTTATTTCGTTCAAACAAAATGATTATCAAACTTTTATATAGTATATAAAAAAAAATTCCATAAAACTTCTCTCCTGATAGAGAAACTTAACACAATCTATTTTATAAAAATATTATTCCGAATTGATAAATAATTATGATTTTCCTCATTAAAGAAAAATATTCCTAAACCCTGGCTAAATTAGTATACGACTACTTGTTTAGCCAATAATTTCGCTTAGAAATATCCTTTTACTAATAGCTGAAAATTTAAATTAAAAGATTTTTCCATAAATTGTCTATTTATTTAAATTATGTGAATCAATGGATTCACTACTTTATATATCTACAACAAGGAACAATTTACCACTTTATATTTTCAAGCAAAGATCAGTATTTGTAAACACATTTCCCCGAACGTTTTCAAAACCTCCTCGCTACTTTTCGTTTGTCGCTTCAAGAGACAATCCATATCGCGTAGACTTTAACCCTCCCCATCAACCTCAATGAGATTTAAGATCTACAACCTAACTACCACATTTTACAGGAACGCCAAACAACACGCTTGTCCGCAACACTCGATCACATGCAAAACCCGTTAGTATACATCACACACGAAGTTCAACAGTTTACGTATACATGTTCACAATATACCTAATGCAACCTCATGATACATGAAACTCAATTATTCTCAATATACCCAACGCTACACAAATTACATAATACATGAAACTAGTTTGCCTACAATCACAATTTACTGGATTGATCACATAACACACGAAACATGCTAAATTGCAATACACATGCTACTAGATTGAGCACATAATACACGAAACTTAGTTATTTGCAATATAAATGACACACAACCGTTGGTTGTTTGATACATAATTCTAGATTGACCACATTAACATGAAACTCATGTGGTTAGAAAGGGCATCATACTAAACTGTGCACATTATGCAATATACATGATACTAAACTGTTTATATTACACATGATACTATATTGTTTACATTCCACATGAGAGATTCCGATCTACAAAATACATGATGCTAAGTTGTCAACACCATACATGAAAGTCATTTCCTATAATACATGTGATACTATGTTGTTTACATTACACGTGAGAGCTCATTGAATTTACAAAATACATAATGCTAGTTGTTCATACTACACAAGAGACTTGTGTGTTTACTTTATACATGAAACGAAATTGCTTACAATTATTACAACTGATTGATTACATTATACACAAGATATGGTCATGCACTTTGTTCACCAAAGTTGAAGACCATAATACATGGAAACGACTCGGGGTTTGACGTATTCTTGTTCAAACACGAGCAAACTAAGAAACTTTAAGTTATGCTACTTTACTGCTCTATAGTTGTGAACTTACCTGCTTAAGGATAATTACTTGTTAGCGACTTTTATGTGAAAACAATGGACATGGACGGAGTGAAATTGTGCCCCCCTTGAACCGCACACAACGGAATGACCTATACGGACCATGCGATGATTTGAGTAATTACGGGTGCACACGGAATTATGAAAATCAGTGTATGGAAAGCATAGTGAAATTTTGTTGTGTATTGTGACCTAAAACTTATCATGATATGTAACAACAAAACTGATGTGTTATGACAAGGACATGGTGGATACGCCGATGGTACTTCCTATACATAAGTGTCCTATCATATTATCATGAGTAGCGTTGCTCGTGTCACGTGAAGTTTTGACCCAGACCAATTTTTATGAAATCTCTTACCCACTAACAATTTTGAGCATATTAGACTATATCTTACACAAACTTTAGATTTCAAAATCTCATTAAACTCATTCCAAATAATACACTTCACATTTAGAATTCAAAAATTTCTATTCGACAATCTCCTCCTTAAATTCATCTTAAAGCAAAATTTATTATCACCATCATATTCAACTTTGAGTATCAGGCCTGAGCCATATCAACGGTTACACTCCCCCAAAAATCAAACAGTCAAAACTCACTGAACCCAAATCCCTCACCTTCTTCTTGATTTTGCATCCTCCATTAGTTAAATTTTGGGACGAAATTCCCTTAACATGGGGAGACTGTAACATTTCTGATTTTTTGACCCTATTTTAAATTTATTTTAACTAATAAAATAACAACACGACATTAAAACATATACTTGTTCAAACCTACACCTCATTAATTGTTAGCCGATCGTATTCAATTCAAAGATTTAGAACTCATAATCATGTGGTAACACCTCCTAGAGTTAATCCAGTTAGTAATCCCGTTAGGTGTTCGGTTAAATCCTAACCAGGCTAATTCTGTCAAAGCTGAAGTTGCAAGGACTGATTTTGTAAATAACCAGGAACCCTAGTAGGCACGGTCGAGCCACGTTTTGGCACGGTCGCGCCTCGTCTGGCACGGTCGCGCCTAGTTTGGGCACGGTCGCGCCTAGTACCTGTTGAAACGTAAATGCAGTTTTAATCGCTCGATCGTTGAGTTCTGTAACCGTTCCTCACTTCATTTCCATTTACGAGAGTAATAACATTTTCAATTACACAGACGACCCAGTTTTATTCCTTCGGACTCGAAAAATCGTTCAAACATTTCAAAGAAAACATAAACCCTTCCTTCGATCCGAATTCTCTCAACCAAACAGAAGATTCACGATATACGATCCTCCCAGAAGCTATTGACCCTTTGAAGTAGCCGAAATTTGCAGCAGAAGACGCCGGAGGCCGTTCGCATCGTCGCCGAACTCTTTCCTACCAAACTATATTCATCCATCGTCCTCCCAGGTAAATGAAACCTTTTGCTCATTCGTTTCAGTCCATAGATCAAAAGCCCCATATTAATTTGGGCTTCCATTATAGAAATCATCCCGAATCAGAATCTATGTTTTATTCAAAATGGTTTAATCGATTTCGACCCTGAACATGTTGTTAATACAATTAAAACATCCCATCATACTCGTAATAATACTACAAATAAAAGCCCTATGATTTACATCACTAACAATATAAGAATCAGTCAATTCGTGTCTGATTTGGAAGTGACACGGTCGCGCTAATCATCTAGCGCGGTCGTGCCTCGGGAGACGCGGTCGTGTCGACTTCCAGTGCGGTCGTGCCTCCTGCTCAGACCCAGTCAATGCTCGTTGGCTAGACTTGATCTTACCCCAGAAGCATAGACACGGTCGTGCCTATCGAAGGCACAGTCGTGCCTAGTCGTTTGGCTAAGTTGTCCTCTGTTTGACCAACACGGTCGCGCCCTGTCTAGAACGGTCGCGCCCGCCCTAGCACGATCGTGCCCTATCCTAGGCACGGTCGTGTGTGTTGGCAGAATGTTATTAATTTTTATATTTCTAAACAATTAGTATTTCATATTAATTTCTAAAATAATAATAATTGAATTTATAAAAATCTGTATTATTTTTATTTATAAAAGATCAAATATTTAATCTTAAAATAAATGGAAATTATTTAAAGTTCAACATTTAATTTATAAACCCTACACTTAAATAATATTTTAAATGTCTAAATTACATTATATAAATAAATGAATAAGGTAATAATTATTTATTTGATTTATAATTAAACAAAAACATTTATTTAGTTACATCTAACACTTACATTATTTTCATAAACAGTAATTATTTAGTTTACATATTTAATTATTCCAAACACAAACCTCATTAAAAAATGTTCTAAAAATATTCATTTCAAATATTCTATTTTATACAATACTTTCAAGTACTAAACACTAACTTTATCCAATTTAACTTTAGATATAGACTTAGACTATTGTGCATTATTAATGCAATATACATTACACTCTAGGTTAACATTATGCAATACAAGGATCACATTACTATCTCGTATCTCGTGTTAGCTACGCTTTCGAATCAAGTGAGTATTTCATAGCCCTTTTTACTCTTTTATACTTTTGGGGTGAAACATGAACATTATTCAAATTACACGTTACATTTACACAAACAACACAAGTACAAATCCTATTTACATTCATGTGTGCAATTTGAGCTTTATGCCCGAGTGCTAGGTGTGCTAACCTTTGTATGCGATTATGTGCAATCATTAACTATACAAGCCGACGGTTTTCAATGATAGATCTATTGAGTCTGACAAACCCACCCAGATTGGGGTGATTGATACCGACAACACAATTTTACATGCTAGTTACAAAGGTTTGATTGTACTTGGTTACACAATAGCTGCTCCCCATAAATGCCTTATTTATCATGTTATGTAAGGATTTGTTTTACAAACTATATGCTATCTATATACAAACCTGTGTTATACTCACCAACTTTTTAGTTGACCTTATTTTATTCATGTTTCAGGTGCTTTCATATGAGTTTTATCATGACATGCTACACATAGTCTTTGGACCTAGTTAATCTTAATTCAAAAACAAATTGTATTTCATTATGTACTTGGAACTTGATTCATGTTGTTTGAATGGAAATGGATTTAACATATTACAATTTAGTCAACCTTGAGCTCATGAACAGTCTACATGTCCGGCCCCGATGATTCCGCCGTCGGTTGGGGTGTGACAACCAATAGGCATAACAGTCCGCTACATAGGGAGGAAGGCAACAATGATGGCATGCCACGTGTCTGCTAACTAGTGGTTGGTTTCTCACACGTGTAAACCCTATGGCGGTCCGCCACTAGAACCCGTTACGTCCGCCAAGCTACAGGTGTCCCTATCGGACCACCAGCCGCTGACTTAACGGTCCATTACGTATGCCCGAATAAAACCTTTTGTGGCTGGAGGCGGTAGCGGACCGCCACCCCCTTAGGTAACGGTCCGCTAAAGGTACAATGCTAGCCAATAAATAGAACTCAATTGCTCGGCTGATTTACTCATCCCACAGACAAACACACTTTCATACACACACACAAACTCTCTGGTCTCCAACCTTTCGAAGTCCGGTCCACCTCCTAAAGTCCGGTTTCACACAAATTTCCTACAAATCGCCGTACATAGTTCTGAGGTAAGGTTTCGACCCACTATTAAGATTAAGATTTGGTTAATTACCATTAAGTTAAAGTTATGTAATAAAGTGATGTCATTATAAAACTAGGGCTTTGTCCAAGGTGATTGTGATATTTCAGATATTTAGCCGAAATGTTGTTGAGGTGAGTTTTTAAACTATGTTGTATAAAATAACCATGGTTGTGTTATAATCCATTTTTGCCTGGCTAATTTACGAAAACGTTTTGGGTATCTTGAAACGATTGTATTCCATGATTGTATGTATATATCGCATTGTAAGCGCTTATTATGTTTCACATAACCCCTGGAAAGGCATGTTGGATAGGACCCATGGAACAGTCTTTCGTGATATATATATATATATATATATATATATATATATATATATATATATATATATATATATATATATATATATATATATATATATATATATACGGATTTGATTCCTTATAGTTGTCTATGAGAGGGGCACTCCGTGACTATGTTCAAGATACCTTAGTGGGTTATTTTATAAAATGATTTTTTTTATGGACTCACCAACTTTTTTTTGACCCGTTTTCTTTAAAATGTTTTTGAGCATATATCAAGTAGTCAATAGAGGAGGCATTCCAGGGGTAGAACATGATGATGAATTGCACCAGATGAAGTGTAAGAGCATGTTTTGATGACAGGCACTCTGGATCATGCTCAAGCTTTTGTTATTTATCTTTCAGTCTTGTATGTATTTGTATGTGTCCTTGTCTTTATCGAGTTGTAATCTTTGAACTTGTAAACCTTGTATGTTTTGATTGTACTAAGAAAATACGCATGGAAGTTTCTCATGCGTATTTGTTAAGTACAAACGGTAATGCGCACTTGATCAAGTACGCATGAAGGATGGTCATACGTACTTGTTAAGTACGCATGGACCAAGTCTATAAATAGCATAGGTTTGCTTCATTATCACGACAGTTGTAACCACACACACAAGTATGCACAGATCAGCGTCTTATCAGTCCAGAATTCTTTCTGTTTGTGTCTGTACTTGTTTGAAACACCATGTTATCAATAGACGTGTATTTATTAGTATATTTGTGTGTTGATTACTTTGCTTTTGTTCACAGGTCGTTCCACCTAGTAATAAGCAAATATGGAAAGGATGTGGATTGCAAGTTGGAAAGGATGTGGATTGAAAGTTGTATCATGGGATGATCGGATCTCTGATGTGCCTTACATCTTCAAGACCTGACATAATGTTTGCTGTCAGCTTATGCTCAAGGTTTCAATCTCAACCAAAGGAATCTCATCTGATTACTATAAAGAGGATTTTTAGATACCTAAAAGGGAAACCCCAATTAGGTCTATGGTACTCTAAGCAACAATCATTTGATCTCAAAGCTTATACAGATTCTGACTATGGTGGATGCAACCTAGATAGAAAATCAACTTCTGGTGGCTGTCAATTCTTAGGAGAAAGATTGTCTCCTAGCAGTGTAAAAAGCAATCAACTGTTTCTTTATCAACATGTGAAGCAGAATACGTTGCTGCTACAAGCTACTGTTCTCAGATCTTATGGATTCAACAACAATTAAGAGACTACGGCTTGAATTACACTGGAACTCCTATGTTCATTGACAACACTGCTACCATGTCCATCACAAACAATCTGGTGAAACATTCCAAAACTAAGCATATTGAAATTCGTCATCATTTCATCCGTGACTGTGCTGAAAAGCATTTAATTGAACTTGTAAAAGTTCACACGGACGGTAATCTTGCCGATTTATTCACCAAAGCTTTTGATCGTACCCATTTTGAACATCTTGTTAACATGATAGGAATGTTCAGTCTAGGATGAAAAAAATTTTCTAAACAAATTTGTATCCTGGAAGTTACTTTTTCTTTTCCAAATTTTTAAATTTCTGTTACAGCTTTTAATAAAAACCAAACAAAATATAAAACTTTCAAAATCTCAATGTCATTTGAAGACAAGAGGATGTGATTGCAAATCAGGAAACGATCTAAATTTCTTAGATTGCACAATTAGGAAATGATTGCACTATGACTACTTAAAAAAAAATTTAGATTTTCAGTAGGCTACAAGCATTCATTAAATCATTAGTAATGTGAAAACCTAAATATATTTCCTAAAATGTGATTTGAACCCATGTTATGTTGTGTGTGTGTGCGTATAAGATCAACAAAAGATCATTATCATATAAAAATGTAAGATTTTGGCTAGTATTATCTTTTGAGACAAGTTTCGGGTTATGTCTTTAGCACAATTTTTCGGTACACTTCACTTCCCATACTCACAAGTATGCAATATGAAGTTGTGCCAAGATATGTTTTGACATACAACCGTCAAGCATATACTACCCCTTCGATCACATCTATTTCATTGAAGACATACAGATAATAGTTGGATCCCATTACCTGAATCTTCGGATTCCATATCTATTAGCTTGAATAATTACAAAATATGAACTAAAGAAAAACCTCACAAACCAAGACAAATGAATCACTTGATTCGGAATCTTATGATTCTTGATAATCCTTATGGATTCTGCTTGATTTTGTTGTGCTAAACGATGTAACTTCAACCTTGAGATCCAGATAATCCTTGAGAAAATCTTAGATGTTTTGAAGATAATGCATTTACCTTCCGTTCACATGACCGTGGGGTACACATTGTAGTACTCTAAATGGTACCGTAACTCACATGAATTTGATCCAAGAATGCTTATAGTTTCAAATAATATAATACTGACAATTTGAATTAACAAAATGTGTATTTTATAATTAGTCATAATATGATCCCAATTTCTTTGAAATTTACTTTGTATCATTTTTGCTACATGTTTTAGCCTGATATGATCCTCTGCTCATGACTTGACCAAATATACGTTCACTGTAAGTATTCTATTATTTAGTATCTTGTTTATTTTCTCAGAAAAAAGACAAAAAGATTTTTGACGTGTTTTAGCTTAAACTTTACAAAAGGCAAAAAGATTTTATGCATAGCTCTTTGAAATATTTCTTAACTGCCAGAAAACATGTTTGTTACAAACAACAATTGAACTATCTATCATGTTCGTCTATATACTTCATAAACAAAGTTTTCAGATGGAGTTAAATCATGCGTACTTAATCAGTGCACATAGCTTAACCCATGCGTACATGCATGTACGCAAGACTAAACTCATGCGCACTTGTTAAGTACGCATGAGAAAATCCATGCGCACTTAGACAAGTATGCATGTGCTGAATGGCGGGGTATATATAACGGCAATTGCATTAACTCCACATTCAAACTCTCTCCCACTACAGTACCGTCGACCTGATCATTTTCTCTTAAAATCGTTGTGTTCATAAACCGTTTTTAAACACAAAATCATTTCTAACATCATTCAAGGATCATCTTGTGAGAATCTCATCGAATTCCAACCTTTAAAACATCCAAATTTCACTGATTTGGTGTTCTTGAGCTTAGGGTTTTTGATGACCAAATTTTTGGAATTTTTAAGTGCTTGCAGGTAAAATTGAGCATCAGGACAAGTTTCTAGTCATCAATCTTACTAGTTTACACTAAATTCATACTTTCAATGTGCAAATTTTGACTCTTGATCTTGGGATTGCGCCAGGGTAGCGCCGGTCGTGTTTGATCAAAAATGGAGTTGGTATTGCTTGATAATGGTGTTAATACACATAACATTGTGGTTCTACCATGTTTTCGACACCATTCAGTCAAATATTACAGACATAAGACCTTAACTTGATAAAATCGAACTTATATAAAAACTGAACTTCACACAACCCATGCATATTTACATGTACACAAGAAGGCTTTTATTCATGCGTATTTGATAAGTACGCATGCCTATACTTGTCTGTGCGTATTTAGCTAAGTACGCATGAGGCAGTAGTCTGAGATATTTTAAGTCCAAGTTTTTCATAACATGTCTTCTAAATCTTAACTTGTGATCATTAATTTTGTTTTTGTTTTGTTTTGCAGATATGGTTGGACGCGCCTTTACTGAGGAATTCAACATGTTAGCACTAACAAATCTAGATTGGAGAGGTGCTGCTCTAAACTACTAAGAGATTGTCATGTTTTTGAACCGGTCCAAGATTGCCTATGCTATCTCTGCCAATCCGGTAGTTTCACGACCATATCTAGAGCAATTCTGGGGTATCGCGGAGTTGGATTGTAGACGAACACCAAATGTGATCAGGGCTATTATAGCCAACCAACGTATAGCTATCTCTGAAGACACAATATGCCAAGTGTTGTAGTTCAATAACTTAGCCACTAACCCAACTCATTATCCTGAATATATGACCGACGGGTGTTGGAGGCAACGAATGGGGTACGTTGGAAGGATAGACTATCCATCCTACAAGAAAATGTGGCTCCTGGATCAATGGCGTTATCTTGCTCATGTGATGATCATGTGTATATAAGCCAAAAAGGCGGGTGAAGATGCTATGGGGAATGATCTAGCCTCAACTATGGTCGGCTTATCTCTAAACAAAGGATACAATTTTTTAAGATATATATTCAAAGGGATCCTTGATCAAATTATTGCCGCACCAAGGTTTAGATTCTTATTATATCCTCGCTTCATTCAGCTGCTAATCAATCACTTTCTGCCAAATTTACCACAAATAGGGCAGCAGCTACAAGTCAAGCGTATGGATAAAAGGGTGTTTATGCAATTCATGAATGTTGGAACTGAGGAACCAATTCCTATGCACACACCTTTATTTGGTCATCTGATCAACGAAGACTATGTTGCACCGGAAGGAGATGGATGGTATAGTGCCGATAGTGAACCCGAGTTAAGTGAGCACTCGAATGAAGAGGAAGGAGGTCATGATGATGATGATAATGGTAATGGTGATAATGATGATAGTGATGGCGGTGAGGGTGATGTACGTGCTGGGTACGGCCAAGGTCCAGACGATAGTCAATCAGAAAGAACAGTAACCGATTCCTCTGATTCAGAACACACACTAGCCCAACGTCACCCCAGGAAAGATATTCGGGGTCTTCTTCCTGAATCTTCGTCAAGACGACGACAAAGACAAAGTTCAGATTCTAATTTTCAACCTGATAGCTCAGATGAGGAACCTTATATGACTGAAAGGAGAAAGAAAACCCGTAGCGATCACCCGTGGCAAGAAGTAATGGATGAAATCAATGCCAGGGTAAAAGCACAAAGAGTTGCTGATGTCCCGACATAGTTCTATAGCCGAAGGAGACAAAGGACAATCACACCAGTGGTTGTTCCAACATGTGAAGCTGTTACTCACTACCACAGTCCAGCTCATAGCTACAACACTACACCCCATAATGACTGAATCCACACTTGTTTCTACCACCACAATCCCTACAGGTATTCCAATAACCACCCAACCAATCACTGTTACAGCTGGTACCTTACCACCAATGACACACTCAATAAAGTTTGGAGATTTAGGACACAACTTCGGCTTTTCTGAGCTTTTTGTAGATGCTGAACATATAACCGGTGAACCCTCTACTGCAAGAGTGGTGGATCCAAGGGATGAAAGAATAGCAGCCCTAGAATCACAGGTGTCCACTCAACAGACTCAAATTAATTCACTTATAGATTTCAATACCAGGTTCACACAACAGTATCAAGCAATGGAAGAACAGATGAGATCGTTCTTTGAACTTCAAAAAATGCAGTATATTCTCAATGACATCCTTTTTGCCACCCGCAAAACTTTGGAAACTCAATTATTAATTCAACGCGGTGAGCATTAGATTATGGTAGATATGGTCTCTAAGCTGACTAGACATCTTGTATCTCAGGGGGAGACAAGCAAACAGGCTGAAGAAGAAGCTTGCCATTATATCGATCTTACCAAAGAGAAGGATCAGGATGAGGATCCCAATGCTGGCCCCTCAGGTGCCGGTGGTGGTGATACACAAGCTGTCTTGCCAACACATGCTACGCATGCAGCTCAGTGGGAGCCTGCACAACATGTTGGTGGTGTTGACAAAGGAAAAACATTGGCTAAGGTGTTAGAAGAATTGTGTGCCAGCCCAAACATAAACGATGATGTAATGATTGGGGCATTGGCAGAACTTGAAGAAGGCAAGATTGACAGTGGAGATGACTAGGATGAGAGTGGTGCGGATGTGATTATTGATTTCCCTAAAGGTGATGGTGAGGGAATATATGAGGTGGAGGATGGGGAAACTTTTGAAGCCCCAACAATCAATGAACAAGCTGAGACTACACCTCCAATAATTGATATAAATGAGACAACAGCTGAAAATCTAACTCGGGAAGCAGGAACCAGTGGTACCTCCTGGAGGAATTTACCTCGGGAGTGGTTAAAGAAAGCTGTAGAGGCCCCGTGGTATAAGCCACAATACACCAACAAATATGGGGCAGCTGGAATGATCCTGTCAGATAGATTTGAGGATGACAAGGGTTTGTTTGCAATAAAATGTTCTGGTGGAGTACAATACTTGAAACCAACTATCGAAGCATTCAATTCCCTACCCAAATATGATCTCATAAACTTAGCAAACCGCAAACTCTGTAATGATACATCACATGCGGTAGCTAAAGGATTGTGGGGAACCTTGCAAAGTGAAGGAAGGTCGGGGAGATTTGAAATCTTTAAGCCTCAGGAACCAAGGCGTGTCAAAGACAGATCAGTGATTCATCCTGTGACATGCAAATTTGTAAAACAACTTGTCTACAATCCAGTTCCTTGTGAAACTAACATATCCTTGAAGAAAATTCCTCAAGTTGTGTTAGGGAATATGTGGTATTGGTTTGTAGATCCTTCGACCGGGGAGGCAGTGATGATTGAAAAGAGGTGTCTACAGGAGATTATTCGAGTATTTGATGAAATCAATTTCATCAATTTTTCTGTAAAAGATTTAGAGGCTCTCGTTAACAAGTATTGCTTACATACTGATGAGTGCACAAAGATGCTGGCTACCAAATACAACAAGCTAGTCAAATTCTGCTTTGATTACAAATCAAAGATCAGCGGTGGAAGTCAAGCGGGAAGCTCATAAAAGACTGAAGACATCCAGAGGTGCTGTCAAGGGGGAGTCTGTAAGAGCATGTATTGATGACAGGCACTCTGGATCATGCTCAAGCTTTTGTTATTTATCTTTCAGTCTTGTATGTATTTGTATTTCTCCTTGTCTTTATCGAGTTGTAATCTCTGAACTTGTAATCCTTGTATGTTTTGATTGTACTATGCAAATACGCTTGGAAGTATATCCTGCGTATTTGTTAAGTAAAAACGGTAATGCGCACTTGATCAAGTACGCATGAAGGATGGTCATGCGTACTTGTTAAGTACGCATGGACCAAGTCTATAAATAGCATAGGTTTGTTTCATTATCACGACAGATGTAACCACACACACAAGTACGCACAGATCAGAGTCTTATCAGTCCAGAATTGTTTCTGTTTGTGTCTGTACTTGTTTGAAACACCATGTTATCAATAGACCATGTATTTATTAGTACATTCGTGTGTTGATTACTTTGCTTTCTGTAGAGATAAAGACTGATTGCTATAAAATTCTCTAAGTAAGATTGCTGCGGACTCCAAAATTTTGCTGCTGACTTACGAGTTGCTGCGGATAAGGCTAAGTGCTGCTGATAATTGTGTTCTCCTGCTGATGAACAAGTTTCCTGCAGATAGCCTTATTTGCTGAAGTCCAAAGTTGTTGTTGATAGGCTTCTCATCAGCATCAAACATTGATGCTGCTGATAGGCAAATCATCAGCAGCTTTGACTTTACCACTGACACCTTTTGCTGCAACACTGACACACCTCTTAGTAGAAGGAATGTTATTGGTGCAGATGACAAAAGACAATGCTCCTATTCTGATCTGTCCTGCAATGATTACTGAAAAGACCTTAGTTTTGCTGTTGTCTTTTCATTGCAGAAGTCTTTTCACTGTAGTTGTCTTTTAGCTACTTGTCTTTTTGTTGTCTACCAATAATAGTGTAACTTTTAACTGTCAAAGATCAACGGCTTGTGTTTGATCTGATCCTTAGAATTAAGGGTCTGTCTTGATTCTGAGTTCCTTTATATGTACTGTATCTTTTCATTTTACAGGCGTGCTTCCTAAGTGTTTTCTCTGTAACTTGTAAACCTTGAAGATTAATACAACTTGCATTTATCTGTATTATCATTGTTTACTTGTATACATTGATTAGTTGCTGTTGTTTCCGCCAATCTCAACTAAGAACAGAATCATCTTGTAAAAACCGATCCTACACTTTTGTTCACAGGTCGTTCCACCTAGTAATAGGCATTCTGCACCTAATTACTAGGCTACATTCTCATACATTTTCGATCCGACACACCCACGCGGAGGGACCTACATGAAGGCATGTCAGAAGGTTATAAGTCCTGAATGTTATGTTCCTAGTTAGGTACGATGATGTAACTTTGGATACCATGTTGTAAACAATGTTTTAAATTATGAAATAAAAGATGAAGTTTTTAGTTTCCGTTAAGTATTCTGTACCATTTTGTCACGACTAACCAGTGCCTGGGATTGGGGTGTGACAAGCTGGTAACAATGCCTCGGTTTAAGGGATTTAGATACTACGGACGAGTGTCTAGACTTAAACTAGGACTCTTAGAATAGTCTGTGTAGAACCAAAGACTGATTGCAACAAAATTCTTCTAAGTACAAATGCTGCTGATAGGCTTATCAGCAACATTCAACACTTGTTGCTGCTGATAGGCTTATCAGCAGCATTCAACACTTGTTGCTGCTGATAGGCTTATTAGCAGCATTCAACAGACCAGTCCTGATGCTGATCCTCATCCTTGCTGCTGACAGCCTTGTGCCTTGAAGATAAATCGTTGCAGCTGACTATCCATGCCAAGCGTCACTGACAACTTTTTTGCAAAAGCTACTGACACACTCAAAGCAGAAGGAACCTCAATGGTGCAACCAATGACGGACAACAATGCTCTTCTCCAAGCATGCAAGTAATGATGCATAAAGAAGACGTTTCAATAAAGTTAGCTAGTTTAGACTAAAGTTGTATTATTAGCTTTGTACAAAAGATCAACGGTCTATGTTAGATCTAATCCTTAGAATCAAGGGTCTGTCTTGATTCTAAGTTAGTATAAATACTGTGTAAACACTTCATTGTAAGTGTGCTTCTCAATAGAGTTTTCATTTGTAATCGTTTATTCACAAAAGCTTAATACAACAGTGTTTTTATTAGTATTCTTTCTGTTTACTCGATTATACTTGTGAAGTTGCAATTGTTTCCGCCAATTTCAACTAAGAACAGAACCATCTTGTACTTTCACGATCCTACAAGTGGTATCAGAGCTTTGGGTCAGATTAAACAAACTCACACTTGTTTAATCACTTCTGGTTCTATTCTAAACATTCTCTTTGATCAAGTCACCCAAAATCACAAACAAAAAGATGGCACAGAGCAATGGATTTGAAGACATCGGCAGCATCAACCGACCACCAAGATTGGTATATGGGGAAGAATACGACATGTGGAAGAATCGCATGGAAAGCTTCTTCTGTTATCAGGAGTACGGAATGTGGAAATCCATCAGGGATGGACCCTACACTCCCATGGTGGCCTCTGCTGATTCTGGAGGACAACTAGTCCCGAAGGAGACCTCCAAGTACTCAGAAGAGGACATAAAGAAGATGGAGGTGGACTTCATGGCACTAGGAGCTATCCAAATGTGCCTTCAAAATAAAGTTTTTCATAACTTCAGAAGTTACAAAACTGCTAAGGAGATCTGGGAGGCTCTTGAAAAGATGTTTGCTGGCTCAGAGGAAGTCAAAGAAAACAGAAGGGACATCCTGAAGCAGCAGTATGAAAACTTCGTCTGGAAGGAAGGTGAGTCACTAACCGTTTTGTATAACAGGTACACGTACCTGGTGGGAGACTGCAGTGCTCCAAAGTAAAGCTGGAGAATGAAGATATTCTCAAAAATTTTATCAGATCTCTCCCAAGCTGCTGGACACTAGATACAATGTCTATAAGAAGAACGGAGAATTTAAAAACTCTCCAGATGACAGAGCTCTTTGGCATGCTGAAAACATATGAATTAGAAATGATTCAAGCCAAGGAAAGGAGCTCCAATCATCAATCAGCCTCTACTTCCTCCACCATCTCATATGCGCTTCACTCTGATCACTCCGGTGCTAGCGCAAGCAATTACTATCCCCTCATCGTCACTCATCCTCAAACACTAACTGCTTCACAATCTAACTCATCATCACTTCTTCTTGAAGCCCTTCCTCAACAGTCAACCTCTACTTCTTTTGTCTCTGACAACTCAAGCAGCATGTACTTCATAAAAGAGGATCTGGAATGCTTTTATCCAGATAATCTTGAAGAAATGGATATTCAGCACTCATATGCCATGCTCTCCCTCAGAGCAAAAAGGTTCTATTCTAGAACCAGGAGATCTGTTCCAAGCAACAACTCAAACACGAGAGTGGGGTTGGATAAAAGCATGATCCGGTGTTACAACTGTAACCAATTGGGTCACTTTGCTAGGGAGTGCAAGGTGCCAAAAGCCAATCCGGGTGTCAGCCATCAAAGACAAGGCTACCAAGGTCAGCCCAGGCAACAGCAGCAGCAACAACAAGGAACTCCAGCAGCTCAAACTGCAGCTTGTGTAAATGTTGGAACTTCAGACTTTGACTGGAGTTTTCAATATGAAGATGTTCCTACCACCAACCAAGCTCTTATGGCAGACACTGCAGAGATACCACCTCAGGTATTTGAACATCTTTGCTCTCAAGCTTGTATTGATAAAGTTTTAGGTTATAGAAAGCATAACCAAAACCTTATAGATCAAAATGAAGAGTTTCATCAAATGAAATATGAGTTCAAAAAGGTTGAAAATACTTATAAAGAAAAGATTAATTGCCTTAAGAAAGAGATTTCACTGTTATCTACTGTTCAAACTAAAAGCTACCAGAGCTGAACTGGCAGAACAGAAAGTTCAGGTTGAAAAATATGAATTTTCCTCCAAAAAGTTACAAAGACTTTTAGACATTCAAGTCCATGAGAAGGTAAAGACTGGACTTGGGTATAACAATGATCAGTACAAATCTGTTCCTCCTCCTGCTGACTATATTACCATTCACGAACCAAGCTTCAATGTTGCAAATCTTGACACTACAAACCGAAATCTTGATCCTTCAACGGATGAACCTTTCGTCGAAGACTGCACTACCTCATCGGAATCTGAGTCAACCTACTCAGACCATGATGAAACCAGTGCAGCCCCATCTGAAGCCGTTCTAAATAGAGCTGAAGTTCCTGCTGTTATTCCAGCTATTCCAGCCCCTGTCCCATTCAAACAGATCAGAATTAGCTATCCTCCAGATGGAAGAAAGCTAAACATTGAAAAGGGAGAGACATCAGGATCCACTAACCCCAAGTCTCAGTCAAAACCGATCACAAAGAGGAAGGTGTTTGATATATGTCATACGCCTGGAGAGGCCACTTTTGAACATAACAAAGCTCATCCATGGAACTTCAAGGATCTTTTCCAAAGAAAGGACAATGTCTACCTTTCAAGAGACAAACTGGCCAGATCATGCTTTGTGTGTGGCAGATATAATCACACTGCCAGCAGTTGCTTTCATTACCTGGAATTCCAAAGAAATTCAAAGCAGCATGGCTATGAAAAGACTAACAGAAACAAGAAGGTAAGAAGCTACGAGGCCAAAGCAATGAAGTTTAGGGATTCTCTATCTCCCCCAAGAATGAAGGTGTTAAGACCTCAACAAACTTGTATCATTTGTGGGAAACCAACCACTTTGCTGCCAAATGCAGATTTAATCCCTTCAACCAGATTGCCAACTGCTCATCTAGATTTACACCATCAGCAGTAAACAAAACAACAGCTGATCTTGAAAAGTCTGGAGAAACAAAAGTTAAGCCTTCCGTAGCAAAAAAGTCCCCTGCTGATAAGGCAAAATACAAGGCAAAGCCTTCAGCAGCCAAATCTGCTGCTGCTCAAGCAAAACCATCAGCAGCAACAACATCTGCTGCTGATAAGCTTAATTCAGCAACAACAAAATCTGCTGCTGAGAAGCCAAGAAAATCAGCAGCAACAAAATCTGCTGCTGATAAGCTAAAGTCCCCAGCAGCAAAATCTGCTGCTGTTAAAGAACATCAATCAGCAATCAAAGCAAAATCAGCTGCTGACAGAGAAAAGAGAACAGGAAGACCATATCCTCAACAATGGAAAGCCAAGATCCCAATTTGTATCATTCCAAGACTCATCATTGGTTCTATTGAATGCACACATGATGAATCTAACATTCCAAGAACCCTTTTCTTCAAGGATGCAAGATCTTGGACTCCTCCCACTAACTAGATCTCTATCATGTGCAGGGACAGCCAGGTCACAAGAATAACACCTAGGTAGTAGACAGTGGTTGTTCCAGGCACATGACAGGCAACCGATCCATCCTTTCCAACTTCAGACACTTCAACGGAGGATATGTTGCCTTTGGAAGTGACTCAAAGGGAGGATCCAATACTGGACAAGGAACTGTGTCCAACGAAAGAATGAGCATTGATAAGGTCAACTATGTCAAAGAATTGGACTTCAATCTCATGAGTGTTTCACAGGTCTGTGACCAAAAGCATTGGATGCTCTTCACGAATAAAGAATGCTTTGTACTGTCTCCAGGCTTAACCATACCTCCTCCAGAAAAGATTTTATTAACTGCTCAGAGAAAAGAAAATCTCTATGTACTGGACATGAATGAAGTCACTCCATCCTGGAGTGTTTCCTGTTTTCTATCAAAAGCCTCAGTTGATGAATCAGCTATCTGGCACAAGAGATTAAGTCATGTTAATATCAAAACAATTAACAAACTGGTGAAGGATAATCTTGTCAGAGGGCTTCTTGACAAAGAATTCAAGCTAGAAGACCACTGCATTGCTTGCTTAAAGGGGAAGCAACACAAGAGTTCTCACAAGCCCAAGACCGTGAATACAAATGACACTCCACTACAACTGCTGCATATGGATCTCTTCGGTCTTACAAATGTCATGTCAATGGGCAAGAAGTCATACTGTCTGGTGATAACTGATGACTACACCAGATTCTCATGGGTATACTTCTTGAGAACTAAAGATGAAACTGCTGAAATTCTCAAATCCTACATTCTTAGGGTAGAGAATCAAAGCAATCAAAAGGTGAAGATCATAAGGTGTGATCAGGGCACAGGGTTCAAGAACCACACTTTAAACTGTTTTTTGTGAAAGCAAGGGGATAGAAAGACAATACAATGCTCCAAGAACTCCTCAACAAAATGGAGTTGCTGAAAGGAGAAACAGAACTCTAATTGAGTCAGCCTATGCTGGCTGACTCAAAGCTGCCCCTTACTTTCTGGGCGGAAGCAGTAAGCACAGCTTGTTATGTGCAGAATAGAGTCCTTATTGTTAAGCCTCTCCAGAAAACACCCTATGAACTATGGCTCAAAAGAGTTCCCTACATTGGCTTCCTGAAGCCCTTTGGATGTCCATGTACCATCCTCATCACACATGGAGTTCTTCCTAAATTCAGTGCAAAGTCTGATGAAGGTTACTTTGTGGGTTACTCCTCTCAATCAAAGGTCGACCGAGTGTTCAATTCTAGGACTCGGATTGTGGAAGAATCTGCTAATGTGGAATGCAGGGAACACGTTGTCTGTGAACAAGGAAAAGGTCCTAACTGGCTCTTTGATATATACTCCTTCACCTAGATATTTGAGCCTCTCATATTCTCAAATATGGAGTTTCCTTCTTCAAAATCAACATCTTCTGCCTCAACCTCCTCTTCTGACTACAGACTGGATTTTCCCAGTCCCTACATCAGGATGAAAAGGCCATCCATTGATCCTCCATCAGTGGCAGAAGCTATTGAAGCCAGTACAGGTGAAGCCGGTACTTCCAACACCACAAGCAGCAATCTCTCTGACCAAGAAATCTTTAATGAAGCCTCCTCAATCCATGCTGAAGAGGCCTCTAATGCTAATACTGCTGACAATGTGGAACACAATGATCAGAACCTCCAAGCTCCTCTCCTCACAACTGAAGACAATCTTGATCTAAACCAAAGTAATCTTGAAGAGGGAATACGGCTGGATGTGATACCAGCACAAAGAATAAACAAAGAGCATCCTCTGGAAAACATCATTGGCCAAATCCACACAGGTATCCAGACAAGAAGTAAGTCTCATGAAGCCAACATTTGTTTGTTCTCTTGCTTTCTATTTCAGGTGGAACCCAAGAAGATTGATGAAGCTCTCAAGCACAACAGCTGGATTGAAGCAATGCAGGAAGAATTGCTGCAATTCAAAAGACAAGATGTTTGGAAGCTTGTTGATCTTCCACCTGGTCAAACAACCATTGGAACAAGATGGGTCTTCAGAAACAAGCAAGATGAAAGGGGCATTGTGGTCAAAAACAAAGCCAGACTGGTAGCTCAAGGTTACACTCAAGAAGAAGGCATTGACTATGATGAAGTCTTTGCTCCTGTTGCCCGTCTGGAAGCCATCAGAATCTTTCTGGCATATGCAGCATCCAAAAACTTTATGGTCTATCAAATGGATGTGAAGAGTGCCTTTTTGTATGGCAAGATTGGTGAAGAGGTCTATGTCAAACAGCCTCCAGGCTTTGTGGATCCTGCACATCCAAATAAGGTCTTAAAACTGGACAAAGCTCTTTATGGCTTACACCAAGCCCCAAGAGCCTGGTATGAAACTTTATCTGGATATCTACTTAGCAACAACTTCAGAAGGGGGGCCATTGATCAGACACCTTTCATCAAAGATGAAGGGGGAGAAATTTTGTTCGTCCAGATTTATGTTGATGACATTATCTTTGGATCTACAAGAAAGAAGCTCTGCAAAGACTTTGAAGTTCTGATGCATTCCAAATTTGAAATGAGTTCAATGGGTGAACTAAATTTCTTTTTAGGACTTCAAGTCAAACAGGTACCAAATGGAATCTTCATAAGTCAATCCAAGTATGTCAAAAGCATCTTGGAGAGGTTCAAAATGGCTGACTGCTCTGCTGCAAGAACTCCTATGCAAGTGCACCATCAATTATCTCCGGATAAAGAAGGACAAGACACTGATCAACATCAGTACCGAGCAATGATAGGGTCTCTCATGTATCTCACTGCCTCAAGACCAGATATCATGTTTGCAGTTTGTCTCTGCGCAAGATTTCAAGCAACTCCAAAAGTGTCTCATCTTCAAGCTGTCAAAAGGATCCTTAGATACCTAAAGGGAGCTTCAAAACTTGGGCTATGGTATCCAAAGAATGGAAATGTCAATCTCTATGCCTACACTGACAGTGACTATGGGGGTTGTAACTTGGACAAAAAGTCCACATCTGGGGGATGTCAATTTCTTGGAGGAAGGCTCATCTCATGGCAATGCAAAAAGCAAACATGTGTCTCTACTTCAACAGCTGAAGCAGAATACATTGCAGCTTCAAGCTGCTGTGCACAGGTCATCTGGATCCAAAATCAAATGCTTGACTATGGAATGACCTTCATGCAGACTCCAATTCACATTGACAACATGAGTGCTATCTCTATCACGAATAATCCAGTGCAACATTCCAAGACTAAGCACATCGACATCAGGTATCACTTTATCAGGGATCAAGCTGAGAAAAAGAGAATTGTCCTATCCAAGGTTCACACAAATGAGCAATATGCTGATTTGTTCACTAAACCTTTTTATGAAGCAAGATTTCGATATCTAGTTGAATCAATTGGCGTGATGAACTTTGAATAAGACATGTCTCTAATTTTTTATCTTTCCTTGTAAATATGTCTATGTTTTTGTTCTTAATAAAAAGTTATAAGTCAGCAACATTTTTGCCTCTCAGCTGCTGTTTAAAGCTTCAGCAGCAAAGCCTTTGCCACTGATCGCTTTAAGTTATCAGCAGGAACAAGTTTCCTGCGGACAGCTTTAAGGCGGTCAGCAGCAACCTTTTTGCTGCGGAATGAATACAACAGTCAGCAGCACCCAAATCTGCTGTTGAAAGACTTCACTATCCGCAGCAACCAAGTTTGCAGCGGATAGCTCACCATCGGCAGCAACCAAGTTTGCTGCTGATGGGTAATACAAGTCTACATTAACTTTTACCCGAGGTAAAAACTACTCTCAGTCTTTACCATGACTGCTCGAGTGTTTTACAACTGTAATAATGAAAAGTGAAACAGGTTGTACTGTACAAGTAAAGTTGCTTTTTCTTCGTCTGCCGTTATATCACAATCTCAAACGTTCCCACAACCTCTTCATATTCAATTTCAAACCCTAATCTCCTATCACTTTCTCTCCCGTCCCCACAGCATTCAAAGCCCTCCATAATTAACCACCATTCAAACACCCTTCTCTCTTCCCTCCAAATCCATAACAATGGCAGGCGTAGACATAAACAACCCCAACGACAAGTTTTCCCCATATCACAACCTCACTGCATACCTAATAAAGGGCAAGAAATCCAAAGGTTTCGATGATATGATCGACTTCCTTTGTCGGTCCAAAATCCACCATGCCTTAACAGTCAACCCAACCATCTATACTTCCCACATGGAAGAGTTTTGGAGCTCATTCGTGTATTCTACTGACCAGGGCACTCCCCAAATCAGAGGCACAGTAAACGGCAAGGAGATGATTATCACTGAAGCAAAGCTCCGCCAACACCTCAAGCTTCAGGATGAAGGGGACGCCATCTCTTACCCAAGAGACGTATACATGAGGACCTTTGTATCCATAGGGTACACTGGGAATCAAACAGAGTATACGATAGAGAAGGCACTCATGGGTCCCAAATGGAAGTATCTCTGCCACACTCTTCTCCAATGCATATCCCAGAAGAGGAGTGGCTGGAACCAACTTAGCTCCGGACTTGCGTCGGCAATTCTCGGTATGATAACTGGGGCGGGTTTCAATTTTTCCCACCTCATTCTTGAAGGTTTGAGATACAACCTTCAAGAAGGGGTGAAATCACAGTTCTTCATGTACCCAAGATTCTTGCAGGAAGTGTTCAACATTGAGCACCAAGATCTTTCAAAAACTGCAAGAATCTACATAATGCTGGGACATAAGAACAACATTTTTCAAAGCATGAGAACAGTTTCATCAAAGTTCTCAGGGGCCGATGTTCCATTGTTGTCTACAATGTTGAACACGCAAAGTGCCCAGGGTGACAGTTCAGCAAACCCAGCTGATACTGATCCCACACCCTCCACCTCACTGCCACAAACTCAAACTGATGCTTCCCTTGATCGAACCCCTGTGCATTCTACTGAGGATGTACAGGCACATACTTTACTCACCCACAGTTTGATTGCTCAACCGGAACACAGGGCCCCGGTTGCAGCCAAATATACAAGGAAGAGGGGCAAGAGAACTCCTTCTTCTCTTGCCTCCAAGGCCCCAACCCAAGCCAACATCCCTCACTCAGAATCACAACATTCTAGTGAGAATACCATAAGGGAAAGCCACACTGTTAGGGAGACTCCTTAGGAAGTCTCTCTATTAGGATTAGGATCACTTCCCGGATCCATAGAATAGCCCTTTGAGCCATTCCTATCTTCTTTGGACTTAAGTGTTGAGGAACCTGACCAAAGTGATGTACCTTCTCCAACTACCACTATTAAGGAGGAACTGATTGGTCTTGCTTCTGAAACACCCAACCCAAGTTCTTCACCCTTGAAGGTCCACTCTAGGAGTAATGAAAGAGTGGATGTGGAAGAGGCTGTCACTACTGCTGGTCCATCAAATGACCAGGAGGACAGTGACAACATCTTTAAGACCTCAACCACGAAAACTCATGGTGAGGGTGTTTCCTTGGAAACTCCCCTCACTGAGAGGAATCGCAGGCGCCAAGAAACCACGGGTGATGGGGATGCTGAGGCTCGGCCTATGGCCCCATCTGGGTCCAAGGATTCCACAACTGTGGATGAGGACAGTCTGAAACTAAACAATTTGGAATTGACGGCCAGGGTGGCTATGCTTGAGGCTGAAGTGTCCAAACTACGACACCAAGCCTTGATGCATGAAGCCCATCAATGCCCCTCCACGGCTTCTCCCTCTCTTGTCTTAGTGGGCACTCAAACATATGCCTATTTGTTCACTGATGCAACCAAAATGGGGGAGAAAGTCCCTATGGAAGAAGACACTGAAAGTCTCGACAACTGGATTCAAGAGCAGGCTGCCTTCCAAAGTACTCTATTCAGACCAGCTTTTGTCCAAGTTCATGACTTGCCAGTCTCAGATGACAATGAAGAAGAATATAATGAAGACTGGAAGCTAGTTGTCAGAGCTATAGATGAGGTGCTGATGGATGAAAACAACCAAGACGAAACATCTAGATCCTTCAGCATCATCCCAGAAGTTGCAGCCATCATAAGTCATGCAGCTGCCCCCCACTTCCCACTGACATCAACACAGCTAGAGTTTGACATTATACTAGCTTGGGGGTACGATGGGAAAACTGAGAGGTTTTGGATAGGTCGGGAGTTTAGCGGAGTAGAAGAGCTAGACTGGGATTTAATTCATCCATTTGAAATCCTTGACCTATATGATCTTATCTGTATCAACAACTCATCAGACCTCTCAGCAGACCTTTTCATTGACATGTTCTATGCTTTGATGGAGGACAACCTACCCCACCCAACTTCATAAGACTAATCAAAGAATTAAAACGGGTAGAGTCTCCTGAGTCATCTCAGGCTGCAGAAAGAAGATTGTCTCCCAACAATCTCTAAATCACAAGGAGCAGTCTTCTCAATGAAGAAGAAGTTCTGAGCCTGAAAAGACTCCTGTACAAACTAATGGTCAAGGACTTAGATGTTCTAGGATGGATAAGCAATAAGTGCCTTGACCATACCTTCCTTCTAAACAACGGCACCTCTCTCACCATCAACACCAGGAACATCCTCCAGCTGCCCTCAGACTTCCTATTCAAGATCTTTCAGCTCAGAGCCAACATCTGCAATATTAACTCATTAGAGAGCCAGGCAATGATGGTCACCATCAAAGCCCATCTTGAAGAGGAAGGACTGATTCCTTAGGAAGAGTCTGTGTCAACTTCTGATACTGACTCCAACTCAGATACTCCACAAGTTGAAGCCACATCTGTAGCATTTGGCACAAGGTCTTCACTTAGGGATCAACTGAGAGAAATAGAAGGTCCTGAGTACCAACTTGATGAAAACAGTGACCGTCCCTTGTCAATTTCTCAACTTGCCAATTAAGCCGAGGCAGAGATCCCAACAGCACAGCAATCAGCTGTTTATTTGATCAGTGAAGCCAAAGCAGAGGCATCCAATGTTAATAAAGGGAAGGGCATTATGACAGAAGAGGATGAAGAAAGGTTGCGAAAAGAAAAGAAGGAGAAAGGAGAAAGAAGAAAGAAGAAGGAAAAGAGAAGAAAGAAGAAGGAAAAGAGAAGAAGAAGAGAAGGCTCATAAACAAAGGCATCAAGAAAGAAAGGCAGCTATACTCCTAAGACAACAGACAATCCAGCTGTATGCCAAACAGCTGGATGAGATGAAAGTTAAAATCCATGCAGGGTCTCAAGTTGAGGAAGATGAACAACTTGCCAGACAGCTGCAGGAACAGTTTGCAAAGGAAGTAGAAGAGGAGAATGAAAAGAAGAGGAAGGAAGATGCTAAGTTTAGAATCACTGATTCTAAATTAGCAAAAGAATTAAGGGAGGAGTGGACTGAAGCTCTGATCTCTCAAGGTGAGGATGCAGACTACCTTGAAAAACTTTCAAACAAAGAGATCTACAGAGCCTTCATGGGTCAGCAGGGGGAATTGGCAAAGAAGAAGAAAGATGAAGAGAAAGAGAAAGCTCGACAAAAGTCAAAGAAAGCCATTGTCCTTAATCAAAGGACCCATGAAGAAAGGAAGGTGATGATTGACTTCCTTAAGGTAAGGGGAGAAAGTGGAAAAAGGTTAGGTCCCATGTCCTTCATGAACCTACAAGCCCTGTATACAAAAGTGAAAAAGGAAGAGGAAGAAAGACTGGGAAAGAGACCAGTCAAGAAACAAAGAACCTCTGCACCAGAAACTACTTCACTTTCCAAACACCATCCACAAGCATCCCCAAGCCTTCCTCTCCTCCACCCAAAAAGTTCAAAACATCCCACCCAGCTCCTTCTCATCAACAGCCACTCCTAAAGAAATCCAAACCCATATCCAAACCTGAAGACTCCATAGAAATAGTCCAATGGTTTTACAGTACCCAAGATCAGTGGTTTGAAGTATTCAAGGGGAGAACTGAACGAAGAAGGTCGATTTACAAGTCTGTTGATGAGGTTCTACAACTTCCAGATTCAGATCTCAAGAGAACCATGGAGCTGGGTGAAGAAATCATACCTGAAAATGATGGCGGGAAACATCTGGTGCTGGTGATCAAACATCACTTCAACCCCAGCAAAGATGTAGTCTTAGATGTTAGACCTCTACAATCCCACTATCCATTTGCACGATGGTCCTACAATGCTGAGAAGAATGAGTTCACCATCACAAATGTCAAGGGTCACCAGATGAGATGTTCAAGCAAGGCAATCTTCAAAATGCCAAGTAAGGACATCAAGACTCTGTCTGAACTTCCTCTTGACAACCCCAGCAAGGATCCTCGAGGGTATGAAGTAGCAAGGATAGTCGACCACATGAAAAAGCTTCAGCAACAGAGGGACTAGAAGAATTTTGGTAGCATCAGTCTAGGGGGAGTTTGTAGAACCAAAGACTGATTGCTACAAAATTGTTCTAAGTGCAACTGCTGCGGACAACACAAGATTGCTGCTGACCAAAACAGCTGCTGATACTTTGTCTGCTGCTGAAGACCAAAGTAGCTGCGGATAGGCTTATCAGCAGCATTCAACACATGTTGCTGCTGATAGGCATATCCTCAGCAGCTGCGGATAGATCAATCTTGCTGCTGGTCCTCATCTCTGCTGCTGATAGCTTTATTATCTGAAGACCAAACGTTGCAGCTGACTATCCATGCGAAGCGCCTCTGACACCCATCTGCAAAAGCAACTGCCACACTCCAAGCAGAAGGAACCTTACTGGTGCAACCAATAAAAGACAATGACGCTCTTCTCCAAGCATGCAAACAATGATGCCTAAGAAGACGTTTCAGTAAAGTTAACTAGATTAGCCTTTACGTGTAATTTAGATTAATAAACAAGATCAACGGCTTGTGTTAGATCTGATCCTTAGAATCAAGGGCCTGTCTTGATTCTAAGTTACTATATATATCTTGTTAACACTTCAAAAAAAGTGTGCCTTCATAGTGCTCTTTGATAGTGTCTTGATAGAGTTTTACTTGTAATCTTGTAATCTCAGAAGTCTAATACAACAGTGTATTTATCAGTATTCTTGCTGTTTACTTGTTTACTTTGTTGGTTGCTATTGTTTCCGCCAATATCAACTAGAATAGAATCACCTTGTAATCTTACGATCCTACACATAGGTTTTAGCACAATAACTGTTATAAAAAGTTTTGTGTATAATTCATATGATACATAGATTAATAAGGCAAATATGGAGAACCACTATTGTTTAAATTGGGCGCCTAATCAAACCTTGTGACTGATAGGCATAACACAATTGTTATCCTTAAGTGTTTTCGGTAACAATCACCCTATCCGGGTGGGTTGGTCAGACTCAACAGATCTATCATTGTATACCGTCGGCTTGTACAGAGTTAATGAATGCACTTACACTATGCATAAAAGTATGTAAATGTTGTTTGCACAAATAGTGTTCAGGCATAAGGCACAAATTGCACACATGATCATAATGTTTGAATTGTAATAATTGCAAATAGTTTGAATGTAATCATGTTTCACCCCAAAGATATAAATATGAAAAAGGGGCTACGTAAACTCACATTGGATATGTAGTTTGATTGCACAAGTACGAGTAGTTGCATAAGTCGTTTAGCTAACCATAAGGTTAACCTATGATTAAATGTTGTATGTGTATCAATGTCATGCTCACAAGACTAATGTATATAGATATTAGACTAGATTGAATGTTGTGTTTAATATGTTCGTTTAGTAAGGGAATTATATGTTTGTTAATAAAGGATTGAATATATATATATATATATATATATATATATATATGAATATTAAATGTGTTTACAAATAAGTGGATAAGTGTTTAACTAAGATTTACTTGAATATGTATATAATTAGGTTAATAAATTTTACGTTTTGATTAATTGAATAGTTGAATAAATTCTTATAAAATTAAATGAATAATAAAGAGAACATAGTATACAAAAAATAGGTAATGGGGTTTTAAATAAAATAATTAATTTGTTTAAAAAAATAGGTAACGGGGTTTTCTATTTAGAGATTATTAGTTTCTAATCCTCTAAAATGAATAAATAATTTGTTTAAAATTGCTAAGTTGATAATTTGGTTCATAAAACCTTCCTGGGTCTTGGGTGTTTTATAAAATAATTGTTATAAAGAAAATTTGAGTTAAAAATGTGTTCTAAAAATAAAAATCGCCCATGGGACTTGAACCCGGGCTTCCTTTGTGAGGGTCAAGGAACTTAACCACTAGACCAAAGGTCCGGTAGTGGTTTTAGGCTGGTTAAATGGTTTTTAACTAACAGGGGCAATGAATCTTGGTCTCATGCGTGTAAAAAGGAATGAAGTGAGGTGTAGGGCTGGACTCGAACCCGTGACCTCCTCCCTAACAGTCAAGCGCTTTAACCGGTGGACATGCGCATGTGCCTACTTTTTATCAGACGCGAATCCTTTTTAACCCATAACCCTGATCGTCTCCTTCCCCAAATCATCCTCGTCCCAAACCCTAGATTCAATTACACTCGATTCGTACCCGATCAAATTCGAAACCATGGGGCTTTCAATCAAAACATCAAAACGAATCTAATGACACCAAACTTACCCGAAGTGATTGAGGATGGGAGGAGAACGGTTGGAACGACTGAAGCGGGAATCCTTGAGCTCGACGAGGTTCTGGAGAGGGGATGCGATGATAGCAGAGGTATAGGAGGTTCGTAGTGGTTGTTATGAAGGTGTGGATCCAGTTTTTATAGCCCAATTTTACACAAATCGTGCGAATTTAATTCGAGTTATGGCTGGAACGGTTTCGGCATTGATTCATGAGTTCTAATCATGAGTTTGTTGCAATTGATTCACTATACACGTTCGATATGGCCGTTATAATGTCTATGCACGATTTGATCGAGTTAATACCCACGAATTTGGTGATTATGACATTCAATTTCGTCTTTGTTGACTTTTTGAGGTCAAAATCGTGGGAAGAGGGTCAAAATCAAGAAATGGTTCAATTTAGAAGTTGAAGAGGGTTCATTAGAGGGTTCAAGCAGATTTGGAGGGTTCAGATTGGGTTAAGGGGTTTAAACTAACTTGTTTTCTTGGTATTCATTTGGTTTTGTTCCTTATAAAATCTATATAACTTTTATGTTTTGAAATGTTTTATAAAATTGTCAAATATATATATTTTTAAAATTTAAACTAATTCTTTATGTGCAACTAATAATATATATAGGTTTATAGAGTGTATTGGTGTATATATATATATATATACATATATATATATATATATATATTTAGAATTGAAATGATTCATATGTGTATATATATTTGTATGTTTAAAGAGTGAGACTTAGAACACATATTATTGATAATTCATTGCCATGTATTTTTATCTAATTATATTTAATCATATGTACCATAATAGAAATTAAATCCGTAATATGTGTACGTATATATATATATATATATAACCATAGGGATGTTGCATAATAAATGCATAATTTTGTAATTAGTACAACAAAATTTAATGATCCCAAACTTGGTATTGAAATAGTGTTATTCCACAAATCAAAGAAATAAGAAAACCCTGAATGTTGTAGTATCCCCTAGTTGAGTGAATTTCGTCCTGAAATTCAACTAGTTGAAGCTACTGAATCAGAAAAAAGGTGACGGTAGTTGAGCTTCATCTGATCCTCACGTTCCCATGTAAACTCTGGGCCACGTTTAGATTCCCAACAAAGTTTGACAATAGGAATGCGGCTTCGCTTGAGTTGTTTAATCTCACGATCCATAATCTCCACGAGTTTTTCAACAAAGTGCATGGTGTCTTCAATGTGCACATCGTCAAGCGGAATGTGAATATTTCGTCAGTTAGGAATTTCTTTAGGTTGGATACGTGAAATGTTCGATGTACATTGCTGAGTTCTTGTGGTAACTCGAGTTTTTAAGCCACTTTCGCAGTCCTTTTAAGGATTTTGAATGGACCCACATAGCGAGGTGCTAGCATACCCTTCTTCCCGAAGCGAACCATGCTACTCAAATGTTGTCACGGATTTGAATGATTTTGTCTGATGTTTCTTATATCAACTCGGGACCGGTGATTTGTGCTTCACCAATATCGTTCCAACAAATGGGTGAACGACATTTGCGACCATAAAGGGCTTTAAAAGGAGCTATGTTGATGCTTGTATGGTAGCTGTTGTTGTAAGAGAATTCAATCAAGTCTAGATGAGAATCCCAATTGCCACCAAAGTCGATGACACTCGCTCTAAGCATATCCTCAAGTGTTTAGATTATTCGTTCGGTTTGACCATCAGTTTGTGGATGGTAAGGCGTACTTAAATCCAATCATGTACCAAGGGCAGTCTGGAGGGATTGCCAGAATTGGAAGGTGAATTGGGCATCTCGATCAGAAATTATGTTCAAAGGAACACAGTGACGACTCATAATTTCGTCAATGTAGATTTGAGCTAATTTCTCAACTCGATAGTCTTCACGAATTGGCAAGAAGTGGGCTGATTTGTTGAGAGGGTCAATGATTACCCATATACTGTCATGACCACCGGAGGTGCGAGGAAGTTTGGTGATGAAGTCCATGGCTAGATTCTCCCATTTCCACACGGGGATTTCTGGTTGTTCAAGTAGTCCGGAAGGACGTTGATGGTCAGCTTTGACCTTTGAACAAGTAAGACACTTTGCTACATACTGTGTAATATCCTTCTTCATACCGGGCCACCAATATTGCTGGTGAAGGTCCTTGTATATTTTATCTGCACCGAGATGCATGGAATAACTAGTTTTGTGTGCCTCGTTCATAAGGAATGTACGGAGATCGTCACGATCGGGAACCCAGACACGATCTAGGAAGTAAAGTAAACCATTGGGTTTGGTTTCTAATTGAAGTTCAACTCCACATGACATTTCCTCGTACATGTTACCCTCAGTGACCGAGACATGTTGAGCTTCAAGAATGCGGATTTGGATGTCGGATTGAATCTTGACACTATGAAGTGTAATGTGCTCTTTACGACTTAGTGCATCGGGTACGACGTTCGCCTTACCAGGATGGTAACGAATCTCGCAATCGTAGTCGTTAAGAAGTTCAACCCAACGTCGCTGTCTCATGTTGAGTTCCTTTTGATTTAAGATATGTTGGAGAATCTTTTGGTCAGTAAACACCACACTTTTTGTGGCATAAAGGTAGTGTCTCCAAATCTTCAATACGAAGACGACCGCACCCAGCTCAAGATCGTGCGTCGTATAATTTTTCTTGTGGATCTTAAGCTGTCTTGATGCATAAGCGATCACCTTTCCTCGTTGCATAAGAACACAACCAAGACCTTTGTTTGATGAATCACAGTAGACAACGAGATCATCATTTCCATCAGGAAGGGTTAAAATAGGGGCATTGCACAACTTCTGTTTGAGAGTTTGAAACTCTTCTTCTTGCTTTGGTTCCCACTCATAAGGTTTACCCTTATGTGTCAAATCAGTGAGAGGGACAACAATCTTGGAAAAGTTAGAGATGAAACGACGGTAATAACCCGCTAAACTAAGGAATGAATGAACCTTGTTAGGGGTTTTAGGTGTACTCCAATTCTTTACAGCTTCGATCTTAGCAGGACCCACATGAATTCCCTTTTCGTTGACAATGTGACCCAAGAATTGAACTTCCATCAACCAAAATTCACATTTGGAGAATTTGGCGTAGAGTTGTTCCTTCTTCAACAGGTCTAGAATCAACCTAAGGTGTTGCTCATGATCTGCTTTAGCCTTGGAGTAGATCAGAATGTCGTCAATGAAGGCGATTATGAATTTTCCTAAGTATGGCTTACACACACGGTTCATGAGGTCCATGAAAACCGAATGTGCATTGGTTAGTCCAAAAGGCATCACCATAAATTTGTAATGACCGTACCTTGTACGAAAGGCAGTCTTTGGGATATCTTCATCATGCACACGAAGTTGGTGATAACCGGATCTAAGATCTATCTTTGAGAAACACGTTAAACCTTGAAGTTGATCAAATAGATCGTCAATCCATGCTAATAGGTAGCGGTTCTTGATGGTAAGTTTATTGAGTTCACGATAGTCAATGCACATCCAGAACGAACCGTCTTTCTTTTTGACGAATAAGACAGGTGCACCCCAGGGTGAATGACTCGGACGGATGAAACCTTTATCAGCAAGTTCTTGAAGTTGGCTTGCAAGTTCTTGCATCTCTGAAGGTTCTAGCCTGTATGGAGCTTTAGCAATGGGATTAGCTCTGGGCACAAGGTCGATGCGAAACTCCACTTGTCGTATGGGTGGTAGACCGGATAGATCTTCAGGGAATACCTCGGGGAAATCTCGAATGATTGGAATGTCTTGAATATGATCTTCAGGGAATACCTCGGGGAAATCTCGAATGATTGGAATGTCTTGAATATCATTCCCTTTTTCCTTCTTTTCCACAACATGTGCCAGGAAGGCTACGTACTTCTTTCGCAAGTACTTTTGGGCCATGGTGCAAGACATGAGTTTGGGTCCACTATTAGGCTTCTCTCCAAGGATTCGCAACGTGTCGCCCAATGGAAGAGGAATTTGAATGAATTTCTCAAAACAAATGACTTCGGCAATTGCAAGACATGAGTTAGATAACCAATCCATACCAATGATGATATTGAAGCTTCCCAATTGCATTGGTATGAGGTTGACAGGGAAGGTGTGTTCGTTAAGCTCAAGAGAACAATCGCGGACAATAGAGTCGATTGTGATGGGATTTCCATCCGCTACTTCAACGGTAAAAGTTTTCTCTAACTCAGTTCATGTTTTTGCATGTAATGGTTCAAATTTGTGTGACACGAAACTCATATCGGCACCGGTATCAAATAAAATAGAAGCATATTGGTTATTGACGAGAAACGTACCATTAACAACATCGTTGTTAGCTCGCGCTTGATTGACATTTATGTTGAAAGCACGCCCATGGGCACCACCCTGATTTGGATTAACCAAACTTGGGCAACGATATCGGAAGTGGTTTGGGTCACCACACTCGTAGCAAGCGCGCCCATTAGCAATAGTTAGTACAGCTTGGTTGGCAGTCGGTGGATTGACTCGTTTTCCTGGATTGGCTTGGGCAACAGGAGCTCTAGCTTGGCAAGTATTAGCCACATGTCCATATTTCCCACAACTTATACATAGACGGCACCGTATGGTCGGGTAATGGTGATACTTGCAGATGTTGCATTGGGGATTGACACCTACATATGGCCTTCTGTCTAGAGTCTGAGCCATAGGTGCAACTTGGGTGATGGGTGCAACAGGGGTAATGACGACAAAGTTCTTAGCCTTGCGCTTCTTATTATGGAAAGAAGGTTCGGCCTTGTCCACTTTGGCTGTTTCAGATGGGGTTGTCTGGTCACTTACCTTCTTCGTACCCTTTCTTGTCAATGTACCTGCCTTCACGTGGTTGTCAGTTAACGTGGCGGCTAGGCGTATTTCGTCCTCAAGAGTGGCGGGGTTTCTTCCAAACACCGTGTCCTGGATAATCGTAGGTAGTCCCCCTATGTACTTCTCAATACCCCGAGACAGAGGTGTGACCGTGTGTGGCACCAGGAGACTTAACTCATGGAAACGAGTTGTGTAGACCAACTTTTCACCATTGTTTTGGGTAAGATCCCAAATCTCAGCTTCCAGTTTCTTCATTTCATTCCGAGGATAAAACTCCTCAGTCACCAGCCTCTCACATCGTCCCATTGAAAGGACATTGCCACATCAACCCCTCTATTCCTTTTCTCACCATTCCACCAAGTGAGCGCCCGTTTCTAGAAGACGCTCATAGCATAACAGACTCGGAGATTGTCAGGGCAGTCACTTTTGAGGAAAGTGTTTTCAATGCCTTCAAACCACTGAAGGAGACCTGTAGCTCCATAAGTACCATAGAGCTTGATTGATTTGCACGAGTTAAAGTGTTTGAAGGTGCATTGGGGCGGGTTGGCACCACCACCATCACCAGTACCACTACCACTATTGTTGTTGTTTGCCTGGGTGAGTTGGTTCACAAGTTGAGTAAGGAGGGTAACAAGATCATTGTTGTTGTTGTTGTTGGTCCCGTTGGAATGACGGGGAGGCATGCTATAGATGAAACAACACAAGGGTAAGAATAATTATATTCGGGTTGTATTTTGTTGGTAATATAACCATTTGAATACAATGACTTATCAAGGTTATTTAAATTCGTGAAATTTTCGGGAAGACATGCTTTAGCATATAAGTTAACACCCTTTCCAGGAATTCCCAGGAAAGCATACGGGTCCTTCGGTTGATTAGGATTTATACGAAATGCTTTCCTAGACAGAAAACCCAGAATACAAGTGTCACCCTTCCAGATTGTGTGTGTTCCTTATTAATTATTAGAGTTTAAAGCCTTGACAAGGTTTAAGGATTTTTATGTTGGCATAGGTGGGGGTAAGAAGGATAATAGTCTTATGATAGAAGTACTAGTAAGTAATCCAATAAGTAAAGCATCAAGTAGTTTAACACATAGCATGTAGTAGGTAGCATGCCATTAAATGGGGCCTTAAGGTTATAGTCTAGGTTATGGGTTTTTAATAACCTAATTCCCTATAACCATGGCTCTGATACCAATCTGTCACACGCCAACCGACGGTGGAATATGCCGGGGCGGACGTGTAGATGGTTCATAAGCACATGATCATACTAAAGTTTCGTATTTCATTAAATCAAATTTCATAACAATTGTTTCACCAAAACAAAGAGAAACAGAGAACACCGTACTTTAAACAAAGTTTAATTTGTTAACTAGGTCTTGTAACTTCCTACATGATGACTCTTGAATATAACTCTCAATTATTGGCACTTGAAACATGACGAAAACAGAGTCAACTAAAAAGTTGGTGAGAATACATAGGTTTTAGCACAACAAGTGTTATCAAAAGTTTTGTTTATAATTCATATGATACATGGATTAATAAGGAAATTAAGGAGAACCACTATTGTTTAAACTAGGCGCCCAATCAAACCTTGTGACTGATAGGCATAACATAACGGTTATCCTTAAGTGTTTTAGGTAACAATCACCCTAACCGGGTGGGTTGGTCAGACTCAACAGATCTATCATTGTATACCGTCGGCTTGTACAGAGTTAATGATTGCACTTGCACTATGCACAAAAGTATGTAAATGTTGTTTGCACAAATAGTGTTCAGGCATAAGGCACAATTTGCACACATGATCATAATGTTTGAATTGTAATAATTGCAAATAGTTTGAATGTAATCATGTTTCACCCTAAAGATATAAATATGAAAAAAGGGCTACGTAAACTCACATTGGATTTGTAGTTTGATTGCACAAGTACGGGTAGTTACACAAGTCATTTGGCTAACCACAAGGTTAACCTATGATTAAATGTTGTATTTGTATCAATGTCATGCTCACAAAACTAATGTATAAAGATATTAGACTAGATTGAATGGTGTGTTTAATATGTTCGTTTAATAAGGGAATAATATGTTTGTTAATAAAGGATTGAATATATATATATATATAAATATATATATATATGTACTTATATATATATATATATATGAATATTGAATTTGTTTACAAATAAGTGGATAAGTGTTTAACTAAGATTTACTTGAATATATATTGTTAGGATATAGTTTTGTGACAATAGGCCTTGTAATTGATTAGATCTTTTATGTCTCAATGTTTTGTATTAGGCGAACTTAACAAGTTCGCCTAGGCCTAGTTTAGGCGAACTTGTGCATGGCTGTGTGAGTCTATAAATAGGAGTTTACATGTTAGTTTCCAAAGATTTGCAATTTGTATTCAAGTTCTGTAAACTCTGAGTTTGGTTGAAATCAAAGAGAATATTATTTACATCTTGTGTTTATTCTAGTCTTGATATTGTCTCATATATAAAATCATGCATACGGTTGGATTCCGCACTCCGTGTGTTTGATACACGTCACGTGTCGAGTTAGATCCATTGAGAACTCGAGGGAACCTACATGTGGTATCAGAGCGTCGTGCTCGTGATTTGTGATTGATTTGTGACGGTTTGTGCATGATTTGACATCAAAAAGACTGAATTTTCGATCATGTTTCATTTCCATGGAGTTTTCAAGTTCTTGAGAAGATTTTGAGGCTGATTTCATCAATTTGGAGTTGTTTTTGAAGAAATTAATCCGTTCAAAGTGTTCTAATTCATATTATATTCAATCACACGGTCTAATTTCATCAAATTCAATCAATTCAGTAAGTTATGATGATTTTTGAGGTTTCAAGTTCGTGTTTTAGTTGAAGAAATCAACTTCCTGAGAGTTTTTAGCTGAAACAGGCGAACTTATCTAAAATTTTGTTACAGGCGAACTTAGTCTATTTTTTTGTTTAGGCGAACTTATCAAGTTCGCTTGGCACAAGTTGGCTTAAGGAAAGTTTTAGGCGAACTTATCAAGTTCGCTTATAGGTAAACTTGTTTCAATTTTGTTTTCTTGTGATATTTTGCATATATTTGTTGTTATGGCTAACATGGTGCAGGTTATGACAATGAAATTGGTACTCCTCAGAAACCGCCAAAGTTGCTAAGTCTTGCTGATTATCCGAACTGGAAGGATCATTTTAATCAACTTGTTTCATTCACGGATACCAGTTTATGGATTCCTATTCTAGAAGGATATACTCATCCGACTTATTCATGGATGGATAATGACAATGTTCCAAAACCTGTATCTGCTTTTACAACTGAAGAAAAGCTGTTATTTGATCGTGAAAAGAAGGCAATGGCTAGCATTTCAATGTCACTACCAAAAGAAATTTATCACAGTTTCAAGCAGTTTAAAACTTCAATGCAGTTATGGGAAGCTTTATAGAAGAGATATGAAGGTAGTTTGGATGTGAAGAAAAGTCGTAAAGAATTACTGAAGATATAATTTTTGGTATTCAAACACTTCAAAATGAGAATTTGGATGATCTGGTTACAAGATTGTATCATTTGTTAAGTGAATTAGCAAGTGCAAAGGTGGTTTATGAACCTGAAGAGATTAATGACAAGTTTCTTGAAGCTTTACCATCAAAATTTGATGTGTATCCTGTCCACATCAAAGAAAATGAAAAATATAAAATAATGTCACTTGAAGTTGTTCTTGGAAAAATTCAATCTCATGATTTGAACTTAAAGAAAAAGGAAACCAATATGGAGCACATGCAAGATCTGTCAATGTATTTTGCAAATACGTCTGGAAAATTTGGATCAGGAGTTGCTTTGTTTCCAGGAGATGGTCAAGATAACTTTAATGATAATAGTTCTGGATGTTCTTATCAATATGGTTTCTCTGCAACTACATACTACATCAAACACTTCTGGATCACAACCATTGAATTCACATCATGTGAATCAAAGGGTAGCTGAAGATTATATGGCAATGTTTTCATCTTTTATTGCTTCGTATGAAAATTTTATTGGTGGAAAGATTCATGATCCAGAAGCAATTGAAGAATATTATCGTCAAATTGATCCGGTTGATCTAGAAGAAATGAATATTTAGTGGAATATGGCAATGTTGATGACACAAGCAAAGGATTTTCTGAAAAAGACTGGAAGGAAGTAAATTGGATCAAACAACAGAACAAGAATGGGTATTGACAAGACTACAGTTCGATGTTACAACTGTCAAGAATATGGTCACTTTGCTAAAGAATGTAATAAGCCAAAAGTTGAGTTTGACTCTCAAAAGAAGAAAAACAATTCTCAAAGTAACAGAAATCAGCAAAGTTCAAGTGGTTCTCGAAATTCAGCAAATGCTTCAACATCATCTGCTTTGGTTGCCCAAAGAGATGATAACTATGAATGGGGAATTCATCTAGAAGATCTAGTTGGTGTTGTGAGTCAAGCTTTTGTGGCTGAAATTTACACTGATGAGACATCTAAGGATGATAGTGAAAGTTCAGGAAGTGAAGTAGAGAGTCAGAATGATGAATCTTCTGACAATGTCATTGCAGGAGAAATTTCTAAAGAAATTGATACTGAAAGTGCTGATGAAGTGTATATGAAGATGATATTTTGTTTACTAAAAGAGTACCTTAGATGACTGAGAGATTCCAACTGCTAAAGTCTTCATAGCAGACATGTCTGATCCATCAAAGGTAAAAGATGTTATCTGTAATATATATTGTCCTAACTGTGTTTTGGTGAAGGACAAAATGATGAAAGTCATGGATGATAACACATATTTGATCTGTGATATGAAATCGATGCACTAAGTGAATCAGAAATTAAAGGACAATGATAAGTTGTGTATTGACAGAATTGAATCACTCAAGAGAGACATTAATTCTCTAACTTTGAAGATTAAGGAACAAGCATATCGTTTGGATATGGCTTATGCTGAGATTGAAAAGAGGAATGAAATTGTTGCAGAGAAAAACAAAGTAATTTCAGAAAAAGAAGCAGAGGTGATCAGATTACATAGAAAACTGGAAAGTTTTGAAAATTCATCACTATTGTTGGGTTATTTCAATGACAATGCTGATCCGGTTAAGAGAACAACTGGAATTGGATTTGCTCCTCCACCATTTTAATGGAAATTATGTTGTGGAACCAGAGATCATTACTAAAGAGGATATTGATCCAAAGATAGTTTAAAAGATTAATCCAGTCACAGGGGAAGAAATGGTATATGATTCTGATAGTGATGATGAGACATTTGATGATCAGAAAATTGATGGTGTTCCTAAAGATGTGAAGATTGATGAACCTGTTGCAGCATATTCTGGTGACAACGAGCTTGAAGATATTTTGTCTTAGTCTTAGAGTCTTTGACTTGTAATTGATAGAATTGTTAGCAACAGTTAAAGGGGAGTCTGTTAGGACATGTTGATAAAATTCTGTGTAAATTCATAGAGAGGCGAACTTAACAAGTTTGCCAGGTTTATCAGGGGCGAAATTGTTAAGTTCGCTTAGCCTATTAGAGGCGAACTTAATAAGTTCGCCTAAGCATCTTTTAGGCGAACTTGTTAAGTTCGCCAGGTGCAGAACTGGTGCTTATAAATAGACAGTTTACAGAGTCTGTTAGATAAGATATCTCTGTTAGGACATGTTTTGTAACTGTTAATAAAATTCTGTGTAAGTTCATAGAGAGGCGAACTTAAAAAGTTCGCCTAGTTTATCAGAGGCGAACTTGTTAAGTTCGTTTAGTCTATCTGAGGCGAACTTGTTAAGTTCGTTTAGCCTATCAGAGGCGAACTTAATAAGTTCGCCTAAGCATCTTTTAGGCGAACTTGTTAAGTTCGCCTGGTGCAGAACTGGTGCTTATAAATAGACAGTTTAGAGAGTCTGTTAGATAAGATATCAGAGTTGACTAGAAGAGACCAGAGAGAATTCTGTGAATCTTGTAAACTGATATTGTGGTGGAAATACAAAGAGTTTATTTACACCGTTGTTGTTGATTGAGTTATACGAGCACGTTGACCATGGATTCCTCACGTTATCACCGTGTCGTACCGCGAGTCTAGAGATCCGTCACGCACCGAATTAGGGACCTACAAGTGGTATCAGAGTTTTTGCTCTTGATTAGCAGAAGATTCGTGGTGTTTTCGTGTCCAATCAACATCAAATTTCAGAGATTTTGAAGATTTTTCATCTTTTTTTGTGTTCTTGATAAAAATGGAAGATTTTTGATCATTTTGAATTGATTTTGGATTCTTTTGATGAAATTGATCCGATAGAAGTGTTCCTAATCAGTTCCTACACATTCCTACGGTTCAATTTAATCAAATTCCATCAATTCAGCAAGATATGATGATTTTCAGAATTTTTGGTTCGTGTTTGGTTGAACAGCTGATGCAGCCGAACTTAGCAATTCTGTTGCAGGCGAACTTAGAGAGGCGAACTTAATAAGTTCGCTTGGTGCAGATTAGGCGAACTTAATCAGGCGAACATAACAAGTTCGCTCGGGTCAAGTTCGCTTGAGGTCAAGTTCGCTCGGGTCAGTTTCAGTTGAATTTTGTCAGGCGAACTTGATATTAAAAAAAAATAAAAAATAAAAATAAAAATAAAAAATAAACCTCCATGAGAATTATTTTGAGTAGAAAAATTATTCGGGATTGATCATACCAATGATCTTTATCATAAATTCAAACCTTGTACGATCAAATGCTTTGGTAAACCAATCATTGCTCTATACAATCGCAATCAATATCCTTTCCTTCCAGATCTGGATTCATCTTGTGATTTACAGGAATCAGAGTGTCATATGGGGTACAATATTCTATTTTGAACCGGCTCAAAATGTCTTTCACGTATTTAGACTGATGTATAAATAAACCATCCTCTTTTTGATTAACTTGTAATCCTAAAAAGAACGACAACTCTCCCATAGCTGACATTTCGAATTTTGATTTCATGACGTTCTCAAACACTTTGCATAACTCTTCTTTTGTTGAGCCAAAAATAATATCGTCCGCGTATATCTGAACCATCAGGTAATCTCCCCCTGCTTTCTTGACGAACAAGGTGGAATCAATTTGACCACGATCGAAACCATTGTACAAAAGATGTTGCTACAATGTTTCATACCACCCACGGGGTGCTTGATGAAGACCGTAAAGAGCCTTATCTAGCTTGAACACTTTTGAAGGATACAATGGATCCTCAAACCCTGGGGTTGACACACAAAAACTTCCTCTTTCACCTTACCATACAAGAAAGCACTTTTGACATCCAGTTGATAAACCTTGAAACCTTTGAATGATGCAAAAGCTAAAAACAAATGAATTGCTTCCAACCTTGCTACAGGTGCGTACACCTCAGTATAATCAATTCCTTCTTGTTGATTAAAGCCCTGTACTACCAATCTTTCTTTGTTCCTTATCACGACACCACGATCATCCTTTTTACATTTGTAAACCCACTTGGTGCCAATCAGATACATTCCCTTTGGTAGATCAACTAAATTTCACACCTTTAGCTTATCAAATTGAGCAAGCTCTTCCTGCATTGCTTCTATCCAGTTATTGTCTTGTAAAGTGTAGGCCCCTAATTCGGTGCGTGACGGATCTCTAGACTCGCGGTACGACACGGTGATAACGTGCGGAATCCATGATCAACGTGCTCGTATAACTCAATCAACAACAACGGTGTAAATAAACTGTTTGTATTTCCACCACGATATCAGGTTACAAGATTCACATAATTCTCTCTCAAGTCTACTCTGATATCTCATCTAACAGACTCTGTAAACTGTCTATTTATAGCCACATACCTGCTATAGGCGAACTTAACAAGTTCGCCTAAAAGATGCTTAGGCGAACTTATTAAGTTCGCCTCTAATAGGCTAAGTGAACTTAACAAGTTCGCCTCAGATAGACTAAGCGAACTTAACAAGTTCGCCTCTGATAAACCAGGCGAACTTGTTAAGTTCGCCTCTCTATGAACTTACATAGAATTTTATCAACAGTTACAAAACATGTCCTAACAGACTCCCCTTTAACTGTTGCTAACAATTCTATCAATTACAAGTCAAAGATTCTAAGGCTAAGACATAATATCTTCAAGCTCGTTGTCACCAGAATATGCTCCAACATAAAGCCATATCCACATTTTTAGGTTCTATCTGAGAAACAAAACTAGAATGTAAGCAAACATCAATTACTCCAGTATCTCTAATGTATGAATATAAACAAGTATGTTCAGTTAAAGAACGAGTTTAAACTCCATCTTGCAAATTCGCAATGATATTCGTCATCGGATTATCTTTGAGTTCTTTTATGGAAGCCACCTCCGGAACAGGTAAAATATCAACTTGAGAAATATCTGTTTGGGAAGATTGATTAACTGGTATCTCTGAATCTAAATTTGTAGAAATCTCCCCCCTGAACATGTTTAGTGTTTGATGAATCATCAACAATTAATGGATCTGTCGAAGAATCCTGAAAAATTTCTTTAGCATCCTCACTATCAGTCTCGTGAGTTCCCGAACTAGATGCAACATTAGGATCAGGGTGAACTGATGATGATGGAACGGAATATGGAACCGTAGATGTTGGAGTTAACCCACAATCTTGGTCACCATGACATGAATTGTATAGTAAAGCAACTTCTTCATCAGATAAGCCAGGAGCAAAGTAAAAAGACTTGAACAAGATGTCATAATCAAATACCCACTCTGGACCAACCGCCTTCTGGGGAATAGATCGATTAGAGCAATCGATATGAAACCATTCTTTGACCTGTTGTGTTTTCTTGTTATTCACTCTTTTATTCAACGAATTGGCAACATATCCCAAAAAAATTCCTTCAATCTCCTTTTCGCTAAACTTGGTAGAAACATCCTTGATCTTCAGAAGAGTACACGGATTTCCAAAAGGAAGAAGATAATTTGTAGGATCGTGAAATTACAAGATGGTTCTGTTCTTAGTTGAGATTCGCGGAAACAATATCAACTTCATAATTACAATCGAGTAAACAGAAAGAATATTGATAAGAACACTGTTGTATTAAGCTTTGAGAATAAACGATTACAAATGAAAAACTCAGTGAAGAAGCACACTTACAATGAAGTGTTTACACAGTATTTATACTAACTTAGAATCAAGACAGACCCTTGATTCTAAGGATCAGATCGAACACAGACCATTGATTTTTTGTACAAAAGCTAATAATACACGTTAAAGCTAAACTAGCTAACTTTATTGAAGCGTTTACTTTATTCATCATTTTTTGCATGCTCGGGAAAGAGCATTGCCGTCCGTCATTGGTGGCACCATTGAGGTTCCTTCTGCTTTGAGTGTGTCAGTTGCTTTTGCAGAAAGTTGTCAGTGACGCTTGGCATGGATAGTCAGCTGCAACGATTTGTCTTCAAGGAGCATAGCTATCAGCAGCAAGAATGAGAATAATGTTGCTGATAAGCCTATCAGCAGCAAGAATGAGAATAATGTTGCTGATAAGCCTATCAGCAGCAACTTGTGTTGAATGCTGCTGATAAGCCTATCAGCAGCAACATGTGTTGAATGCTGCTGATAAGCCTATCAGCAGCAACATGTGTTGAATGCTGCTGATAAGCCTATCAGCAGCATTTGTACTTAGAATAATTTGGTAGCAATCAGTCTTTGGTTCTACATAATTCAAATTAAGCTTTCGACCATTTAACAACTCATAACACATCTTGTTGTGTCGCTTGATGGTCAGAACTCGATTCAGGACATGGCATGCCGTATTCACAGCTTCGGCCCAAAAGGTAACCGGTAGCTTAGAATCCGCCAACATTGTTCTGGCTGCCTTAATTAGAGTTCTGTTCTTTCGTCCAGCAACACCATTTTGTTGAGGAACATATGGCGCGCTAAATTCATGATGTATACCCTTTTGTAAACAAAAGAGTCCCATCTTACTATTTTTAAATTCACTGCCATTGTCACTTCTGATACGCCTGACTCTTTGATTCAAAAGATTTTCCAACCCAAGAATTAAGTATTGAACTGTCTCTGTCGTTTCAGACTTTGTTGCTAAAAACTTAACGCATGAGAATCTTGAGAAGTCATCCGTTACCACCAGACAGTACGATTTACCTCCAATGCTTCGAATACTTATTAAGTTCACTTGGTATTTTGGCGAGAAATTTCTTCTTGTTCAAATTTTTTAGGGAAAGCTTATATGGTCGTTTTGAATCATTTTTTAAATTTTGATTTTTGAAATTTTTAAAAAAGAGTATTTTGGCGGGAATTTTTTTTTCGGGTATTTTTGCAAAAATTTCAAAATGTCAATTTCATGTGATGATAATGAGATTGAAATTATGCTACCGAGGCTTTTGTGCATATCAAATTACAGTAGCCGGAAAGACCGATTCGAACAGTTCGTATCAGAAACTGATGAAAACTTTTGGACATCCATATTTGAACGATATGTGCATCCTTCTTATGACTATATGGGATATTCTGATGTTCCTAAACCAGTGACAGCTCTTGTCACACCCCGACCGATGGCGGAATCATCGGGGCGGGACATGTAAGACTGTTTATAGCTCATGGTTGACTAAATTGAAATATATTAAAGTTAAATTTCCATTACAAATAATCCGAGTACAAACCAAATTCAAACAAGAACATAAAACAATTCATAAAGTTCTTCATTTAAATTGCTAAGTCCAAATCCTATGTTGAACAGGTCTTGAATCAATCTCACATATTGGTGCCTGAAACATGAATAAAATAAAGTCAACTAAAAAGTTGGTGAGTATAACACAGTTGTATGTAGATAGCATATAGTTGAAAACAAATCCTTTACAAAACATGATAAAATAAGGCATTTATGGGGAGCAGCTATTGTGTAACCATGTACAACCAAACCTTGTGACTATCATGCAAAAATTGTGTTGTCAGTTTCAATCACCACGCACCATGGGTGGGTTTGTCAGACTCAATAGATCTATCATTGAAAACCGTCGGCTTGTATAGTTAATGATTGCACATAAGAGCATACAAAGGTTAGCACACCTAGCACTCGGGCACAAAGCTCAACTTTTGCACACATGTATGTAAATAGGATTTTTGCACTTATGTTGTTTGTGTAAATGTAAATGTGTAATGTGTAATGTATATAGAGTTCATGTTCCACCCCAAAAGTGTAAAAGAGTAAAAAGGGGTTGTGAATACTCACTTGGTATGGAAGTGTAGCTAACAAGGATTATAGATAGCAAATATGATTCCTCGAAATGCACAATTTAACCTAAAGAGTAATGTGTATTGAATCAAATAGATGCATAAAGTTTAAGTCTAAATGAAAGTTGAATTTGTGTATAAAACTATTGATTTGTATTTAAAAGTATTGAATAAAATATATAGAGTTTGAAGTAAAAATATTTTCGAAACAACTTGATTAGGTTTGAATTGGATAATTGATTAAATATATAATTATAGTTTATGAAATAATGTAAATATTAATTGTAATTAAGTATAAATAAATAAATGATTTGATTTAAATGTAAATTAAATAAATAATCATTATCTTATTTATTTATAAATTTTGTAACTTAATTATTTAAAATATCATTTAAGTGTAAGATAATAAATATAAATTTAATTTTTTTATAAACTTTTAAATAAATTATATTTATGTCAAGATTAAACTTTTAATCCATTTTTAAATACAGTAAACATATTTTTATAAAATCGAAACATTTATTGATCAAAAAATATAAAATTATAATTCTGTTACAGTTTCTGAGTCACACACGACCGTGCCTCGGAAGGGCCCGATCGTGTTCAAGCCAGGGGCGCGACCGCGCTAGTCGAGGCACGACCGGGTTGATCAACAGAGGTACAAACTAGACCAGTCAAACATGCACGACCGTGCCTTAGCCCGGCACGGTCGTGTCTATGATCTTTAGACACAACAGAGACTAGCCCAGAGGGCATGACAAGGTCTGGACAGGAGGACATGACCGCGCTGCTAATCGGCACGACCGCGTTTCATGAGGCACGGCCGCGCTAGATTATTAGCGCGACCGTGTCTCTTCCAAATCAGACACGAATTGACAAATTCTAGTATTTTAAACGCTGGAATTGATAGGGCTTTTGATTAATGGGTTATTACGAGTCTTTTCATATAATTTAATTGTATGGAAATCGTGTTTAAGTATGGATTCGATTGAATTATTTTTATTAAAACATGGTTTCTGATTTAGACAGATTTACGAATTGAAAACCCAAATTAATAAAGGGCTTTTGATTCAGATACTGGAATGAATAAATTAGAGGATTCAATTAACCTGAATAGAAGCGAATCGATAGAGAACGATAGAGAGGGAGTTCCGGTGACGGCGGGATTGAGCCCCGGCGTCTTCTGATGTGATCCCGACTGTTTCAACGGTTCCGTAGCTTCAGGAGAGATCGGATGGCGTGACGATGATGCTGGATTTGAGAGAACTTGGATCGAATTGCTTGAGAGAGTTTCCTTGGAAATATTTGAGAGAGAATCCTTTGAGTTGAACGAATTTTGGTTATTTGGTCGAAAAAGAAATGATTGGTAGTATTATTTTGAAAGTATAACGTAAAACAGTTATGGATTCGAACAATCGGACGATTAAAATTGCAGTTACGTTTCAGCTGTTTCACAGGCGCGACCATGCCTAAATATGACACGACCGTGCCTAGGCACCGGGCGCGATCGTTCCAAAGCAGGTCGCGCGACCGTGCCAAAGAACTTGGCGCGACCGTGCTAGGACGAAGCACGACCGTGCTAGACTAGGGTTTCTTGAAATTTTTTAACTTTAGTCCTTGGCTTTTCAGGTTCGATGAGTTTGAATAAAATCGTTTCTTGTATAGTGTTTAAATGTATATAATCGAGTAAAACTTGCGAATTTGTATAGAATCATTGCATTTAATTTACAGCGAGAAAATAATGAGACATTGCACGAGTATTGAGTTTGAAATTGGATTACATTGAATTGAAATATGAATACTAAATTCAGAGATGTTACAGTCTCCCCATGTTAAGAGAATTTCGTCCCGAAATTTAGCTAGAGGATACAACAGTATTAGTAAAAAGATGAGGGTACTTGAGCTTCATTTGGTCTTCTCGTTCCCAAGTGAACTCAGGACCACGCTTAGATTCCCAACGAACTTTGACAATAGGAATGCGACTTCGCTTGAGCTGTTTGACTTCGCTATCCATAATTTCCACCGGCTTCTCAACGAAGTGCATCGTTTCATCAATGTGCACGTCGTCAAGCGGTATATGGAGATTTTTATCAGCGAGACACTTCTTCAGATTAGATATATGAAATGTAGGATGCACATTGCCAAGAGATGGAGGTAACTCGAGCTTATAAGCCACTTTCCCAATCCTTTCAAGGATCTTGAATGGACCAACATAGCGAGGTGCTAACTTGCCTTTCTTTCCAAAACGAATCACACCCTTCCACGGAGACACCTTAAGAAGAACAAGATCACCGACTTGGAATTCCAGGGGTTTTCGACGTTTGTCGGCATAACTCTTTTGCCGACTCCTCGCTACTCGAATATTGTCACGGATTTGAATAATCTTGTCGGATGTTTCTTGAATTAACTCGGGACCGGTGATTTGTGCTTCACCAATCTCGTTCCAACAGATAGGAGAACGACACTTGCGACCATATAGAGCTTCGAATGGAGCCATGTTGATTCTTGTGTGGTAGCTATTATTGTAAGAGAACTCAATGAGGGGTAGATGTGAATCCCAATTGCCACCAAAATCGATTACGCAAGCTCTAAGCATGTCTTCAAGAGTTTGAATTGTTCGCTCGGTTTAACCATCAGTTTGGGGATGGTAGGCCGTGCTCAAATCCAATCGTGTACCAAGAGCAGTTTGGAGAGATTGCCAAAATCGAGAAGTGAACCGGGCATCTCGATCAGATATTATGTTCAAGGGAACACCATGACGACTCACGATTTCGTCGATGTAAATTCGGGCTAGTTTCTCAACCCGATAGTCTTCACGGATAGGCAAGAAATGAGCAGATTTGGTGAGTCGATCAATGATCACCCAAATACTATCATAACCACTCGAGGTGCGAGGGAGTTTGGTAATAAAATCCATGGCTAAGTTCTCCCATTTCCACATGGGAATTTCCGGTTGTTCAAGCAAACCAGAAGGACGTTGATGTTCGGCTTTGACTTTGGAACAAGTTAAGCATTTAGCAACATAGAGAGCAATGTCCTTTTTCATACCGGGCCACCAATATTGTTGGCGAAGATCTTGGTACATTTTATCCGCACCAGGATGAATAGAATAACGAGTCTTGTGAGCCTCGTTCATGAGAAACGCACGGAGATCATCGCGATCGGGAACCCAAATACGGTTCAAGTAATATAGTAAGCCATTGGGTTTTGATTCCAGAAGAAGTTCAACACCACACGACATTTCTTCATACATGTTACCCTCGGTTACCGAGACGTGTTGAGCTTCTAAGATACGGGTTTGAATATCGGTTTGAATACGGGCACAATGAAGCATAACATAGTCTTTTCGACTCAAAGCATCGGCTACAACATTCGCTTTGCCGGGATGGTAACGAATCTCGCAGTCGTAGTCGTTAAGGAGTTCGACCCAACGTCGTTGCCTCATATTGAGTTCTTTTTGGTTGAAAATATGTTGAAGACTGTTGTGGTCGGTAAGTATCACACATTTTGTGCCATATAGGTAATGTCTCCAAATCTTTAACGCGAATACGACCACACCCAACTCGAGATCGTGCATCGTATAATTCTTCTCATGAACTTTGAGTTGCCTTGATGCATAAGCGATTACTTTGCCTCGTTGCATTAGAACACAACCAAGACCTTGGTTAGAAGCATCACAATAGACAACTAAATCATCATTTCCATCGGGGAGAGTCAATATGGGAGCATTGCACAACTTTTGCTTGAGGGTTTGGAAAGCTTCTTCTTGTTTCGGTCCCCATTCATAAGTCTTACCCTTGTGGGTCAAAGCGGTAAGAGGGACAGCAATCTTTGAGAAGTTTGAGATGAAACGACGATAATAACCCGCAAGACCCAGAAATAAACGAACTTCGGTAGGAGTCTTCGGGGCATTCCAATTCTTAATCGTTTCAACCTTAGCAGGATCAACATGAATTCCTTTGTCATTGACAATATGACCAAGAAATTGAACTTCCTTTAGCCAAAATTCACATTTGGAGAATTTGGCATAAAGTTGTTCCTTCTTTAAGAGATCCAAAACCAATCTAAGATGTTCTTCATGGTAGGCTTTAGTCTTGGAATAGATTAAGATATCATCAATGAAAACGATCACGAATTTATCAAGGTACGGTTTGCACACACGATTCATGAGATCCATGAAAACTGCGGGTGCATTGGTTAACCCGAAGGGCATAACCATGAACTCGTAATGACCATACCTTGTTCGAAAAGCAGTCTTAGGAATGTTATCTTCTTGAACACGAAGCTGATGATAACAGGATCGAAGATCGATCTTCGAGAAACAAGTAGAACCTTGAAGTTGATCAAAAAGATCATCGATTCTAGGCAAAGGATAACGGTTCTTGATAGTAAGTTTGTTGAGTTCGCGGTAGTCAATACACATGCGAAATGATCCATCCTTCTTCTTAACAAATAAGACGAGTGCACCCCACGGTGAATGACTCGGACGGATGAATCCCTTGTCGAAGAGTTCTTGAAGTTGACTTGCAAGTTCTTGCATTTTAGATGGTGCAAGACGATAAGGAGCTCTAGCAACGGGGTTAGCTCCTGGTATAAGATCAATGCGGAACTCTACTTGACGAACGGGAGGAAGACCGGACAAATCCTTAGGAAAAACCTCTAGAAAATCTCGAATAATGGGAATGTCTTGGATACTCTTCTCCTTGACATCCTTTTGAACAATGTGAGCTAAGAAAGCAATGTAGTTCTTTCGTAAGTACTTTTGGGCGGTAGTACACGACATCAACTTAAGTCCCTTGCAAGGCTTTTCACCAAAAACTCTTAAGGTTTCTCCCGATGGTAGCGGAATTTGGATACACTTTTCAAAGCAAATGACTTCGGCATGATGATTTGATAGCCAATCCATACCTATGATAATATCAAAGCTTCCTAGTGGCATTGGAACAAGGTTGATTGGGAATGAATGGTCATTTAGTTCTAAGGAGCAATCATAAATTATGGAGTCAATTGTAAGGGAGTCACCATTTGCTACTTCAACGGTAAATGTTTTCTCTAATTGGGACCGAGTCTTTGCAACTAAAGGTTCAAAATTAAGTGACACAAAACTTTTATCGGCTCCGGTATTGAATAAAATGGAGGCATATTGACTATTAACAAGAAACGTACCATTGACCACGTCATTGTTGGCTTGAGCTTCGTTGGCGTTTATGTTGAACGCACGCCCACGAGCTCCACCTTGCCTAGCATTTGCAAGTCTTGGACATTGATCACGAAAATGGTTCGGGTCACCACACTCATAGCAAGCACGCCCATTAGCAATGGCGGGAGCACCTTGGTTAGCCACTTGAGGTACGGTTCGGTTTGGAGGGTTGACTTGGCCCGTAAGGGCTTTGGTCCTACAAACACTGACCGTATGACCATATCTCCCACAATAAGTACAAAGGCGACATGGGATGTTTTGAGGATGATGAAAATTGCAGGTGGCACAAAGAGGGTAAATCCCAACATATGGCTTTTTAGTCGGCGCTTGAATCATAGGTGCAGCTTGGTTGACGGGGACAGCAGGAGTAACCACAGCAAAATTTCTAACCTTCCTCTTTCTATTATTGCGAGAGGGCTCGGTTGTGGCTTCTTTATTGTGAGCAGGAGGGGTTATGGTTTCAGAAACTTTCTTAGAACCCTTTTTGGTAAGAGTTCCAGCTTTCACATGATTATCAGTTAAGGTAGCGGCTAGACGAATAGCATCCTCCAGAGTAGCAGGATTTCTACCTAAGACAGTATCTTGGATTTGTCTTGGTCGCCCACCAATATACTTCTCGATACATTGGGACAAAGGAGTGACCATGTGGGGCACTAGACGACTCAACTCATGGAACCGAGTTGTATATGCTAAGCTTTCCCCGCTATCTTTGGCAATATCCCAAAATTCAGCTTCTAGCTTTTTCACTTCATTTCGAGGATAGAACTCTTCGGTCATAAGCCTTTTGACCTCATCCCAAGGTAAGGCCATAGCTACATCAACACCCCTATTTCTTTTCTCCCCATTCCACCATGTAAGTGCCCGTTTTTGTATGACACTTGTAGCATGACGAACACGGAGGTTGTCGGGACAGTCACTATTGAGAAAGGTATTCTCAATGCTTTCAAACCATTGAAGGAGTCCAGTAGCTCCTTCGGTTCCATAAAACTTTAGGGGATTGCACGAGTTGAAGTGCTTGAAGGTGCATTGAGGTGGATTGTTACCACCATTTCCACCATTTCCACCATTATTACCACTATTGCTTCCATTTCCACCATTGTTGCCATTGGTGGCACCATTGGCTTGGGTGAGTTGTGTCACCAATTGGGTGAGAATAGCAGTAATGTCGGTGTTGGCGTTGGTTGCGGGAGCACGACGAGGAGGCATTCTACAGATTGTCACAAGACAAGAAAAATTGTGAGAACTTATGAGATTTGATAGGATTTAATAGAACGAGATAACAAAATAAAATAGATATTCTTAGTTTGGATTGTACTCAAAAGTGACAAAATCACTTGAATACCATGGCACATTAAGGTTAATTAAACTTATAAAATCTTCAAGGAGACATGTTTTAGCCTATAAGTAAACACTCATCTTGGGAATTCCCAAGAAAGCATACGGGTCCCTCGGTTGATTGGGATTTATGCGAAATGCTCTCCTAGACAGAAAACCCAAAATACGGGTGTCACCCTTCCAGATTGCACGTGTCCTCAAATAATTTCACAAGTTTAAAAACCTTAACGAAGAAATAAAAAAAAATTTAAAGATTTTTACTTCAAGAGTTCTTTCACATGCTAAGAAAGGATAAAGATAGAAAACAAAATAGAAATATTATGAGGTTTAAAATATAGGAAAGGATATTATTTATTTAATTATTAAGAATATCCTAATAAGTCATGGATTTAAAACACAAAAGTAATCATAATGCAATAATAAGTAATCATACTAAACATGTAACATATAACATATAACATATAGCACATAGCATGTAACACATAGCACAAAAATCATGAAGTATAGTATAAGTGGGTGTCCTAAAGTTATAGTCTAGGTCAAGGTGTCTAATAACCTAATTCCCTATAACCAAGGCTCTGATACCAATCTGTCACACCCCGACCGATGGCGGAATCATCGGGGCGGGACATGTAAGACTGTTCATAGCTCATGGTTGACTAAATTGAAATATATTAAAGTTAAATTTCCATTACAAATAATCCGAGTACAAACCAAATTCAAACAAGAACATAAAACAATTCATAAAGTTCTTCATTTAAATTGCTAAGTCCAAATCCTATGTTGAACACGTCTTAAATCAATCTCACATATTGGGGCCTGAAACATGAATAAAATAAAGTCAACTAAAAAGTTGGTGAGTATAACACAGTTGTATGTAGATAGCATATAGTTGAAAACAAATCCTTTACAAAACATGATAAAATAAGGCATTTATGGGGAGCAGCTATTGTGTAACCATGTACAACCAAACCTTGTGACTAGCATGCAAAAATTGTGTTGTCGGTTTCAATCACCGCGCACAATGGGTGGGTTTGTCAGACTCAATAGATCTATCATTGAAAACCGTCGGCTTGTATAGTTAATGATTGCACATAAGAGCATACAAAGGTTAGCACACCTTGCACTCGGGCACGAAGCTCAAATTTTGCACACATGTATGTAAATAGGATTTTTGCACTTGTGTTGTTTGTGTAAATGTAAATGTGTAATGTATAATGTATATAGAGTTCATGTTCCACCCCAAAAGTGTAAAAGAGTAAAAAGGGGTTGTGAATACTCACTTGGTATGGAAGTGTAGCTAACAAGGATTATAGATAGCAAATATGATTCCTCGAAATGCACAATTTAACCTAAAGAGTAATGTGTATTGAATCAAATAGATGCATAAAGTTTAAGTCTAAATGAAAGTTGAATTTGTGTATAAAACTATTGATTTGTATTTAAAAGTATTGAATAAAATATATAGAGTTTGAAGTAAAAGTATTTTCGAAACGACTTGATTAGGTTTGAATTGGATAATTGATTAAATATATAATTATAGTTTATGAAATAATGTAAATATTAATTGTAATTAAGTATAAATAAATAAATGATTTTGATTTAAATGTAAATTAAATAAATAATCATTATCTTATTTATTTATAAATTTTGTAACTTAATTATTTAAAATATCATTTAAGTGTAAGATAATAAATATAAATTTAATTTTTTTATAAACTTTTAAATAAATTATATTTAAGTCAAGATTAAACTTTTAATCCATTTTTAAATACAGTAAACATATTTTTATAAAATCGAAACATTTATTGATCGAAAAATATAAAATTATAATTCTGTTACAGTTTCTGAGTCACACACGACCGTGCCTCGGAAGGAAACGATCGTGTTCAAGCCAGGGGCGCGACCGCGCTAGTCGGGGCACGACCGGGTTGATCAACAGAGGTACAAACTAGACCAGTCAAACAGGCACGACCGTGCCTTAGCCCGACACGGTCGTGTCTATGATCTTTAGACACAACAGAGACTAGCCCAGAGGGCATGACAAGGTCTGGACAGGAGGACACGACCGCGCTGCTAATCGGCACGACCGCGTTTCATGAGGCACGGCCGCGCTAGATTATTAGCGCGACCGTGTCTCTTCCAAATCAGACACGAATTGACAAATTCTAGTATTTTAAACGCTGGAATTGATAGGGCTTTTGATTAATGGGTTATTACGAGTCTTTTCATATAATTTAATTGTATGGAAATCATGTTTAAGTATGGATTCGATTGAATTATTTTTATTAAAACATGGTTTCTGATTTAGACAGATTTACGAATTGAAAACCCAAATTAATAAAGGGCTTTTGATTCAGATACTGGAATGAATAAATTAGAGGATTCAATTAACCTGAATAGAAGCGAATCGATAGAGAACGATAGAGAGGGAGTTCCGGTGACGGCGGGATTGAGCCCAGGCGTCTTCTGATGTGATCCCGACTGTTTCAACGGTTCCGTAGCTTCAGGAGAGATCGGATGGCGTGACGATGATGCTGGATTTGAGAGAACTTGGATCGAATTGCTTGAGAGAGTTTCCTTGGAAATATTTGAGAGAGAATCCTTTGAGTTGAACGAATTTTGGTTATTTGGTCGAAAAAGAAATGATTGGTAGTATTATTTTGAAAGTATAACGTAAAACAGTTATGGATTCGAACAATCGGACGATTAAAATTGCAGTTACGTTTCAGCTGTTTCACAGGCGCGACCGTGTCTAAATATGACACGACCGTGCCTAGGCACAGGGCGCGATCGTTCCAAAGCAGGTCGCGCGACCGTGCTAGGACGAAGCACGACCGTGCTAGACTAGGGTTTCTTGACATTTTTCAAAGTTAGTCCTTGGCTTTTCAGGTTCGATGAGTTTAAATAAAATCGTTTCTTGTATAGTGTTTAAATGTATATAATCGAGTAAAACTTGCGAATTTGTATAGAATCATTGCATTTAATTTACGGCGAGAAAATAATGAGACATTGCACGAGTATTGAGTTTGAAATTGCATTACATTGAATTGAAATATGAATACTAAATTCAGAGATTTTACAGCTCTTACTAAAGTAGAAAGGCAGAAGTTTGATCGAGAGTTGAAGACGCGTGAAACTTTAACGATGTCTTTACCTAAAGAAATCATTCATAGTCTCGGGAAGTGTCCAACTTCAAGAGATCTATGGGAAGCATTGAAGAAAAAGGGTGAAGCAACTTCTCAAGCGTTTGTGGTCTTGATCAAAGAAGAAGTAGTAAAGCAGAGTGTTTCTGAAAGTGTTTCTTCTACCGAGTTAAGTGATAGTGAGAGTATTCGTTCTGGTGAAAGTACTCAGTCTATTGAGAGTGATATGATGACTGAAATAAGCTTTCAGACAGTTGAAGATCATCTGAGTGAATTGGAAATTGATACAAAGCCTGTCATTGTTGCTCAAAAGAGTGAAGCTGATGATGGCGTATTCATGGCTCCTGGTGCATCTTGTTCAGAAGTAAAACCTGAGGTAGTTTCTAACTCTGAAGAGGGGAAGGGAAATAGTGGTATTAGCTATGTTCCTCCATCATTCAACGAAAATTATTCGGTTACACCTGAGATTATAAAAGATGATGATTTAGATCCTATGACTGTGTTGAAGGTGAATCTAGTCACAGGTGAAGATATGGTGTATTCAGATAAGAGTGATGATGAATATTTTGATGAAGCTAAGGTAGAGGGGATACCGAAAGAGGTTAAAAAAGAAGACTCAAAGGTTGATTCTAATTCATCTGGTAATTATACATTTGGAAGTTCTTCAAATTCAAGGAGGAGAGTTCCGTATGTTAAAGATTATAAAGACAGGCGTACATGTTTTCATTGTAATGAGATAGGACATATTGTGGTGAAATGTCGTTACAAAAATAAAGGGAAGAAGCATGTAGTTCCTGAGAAGATGAAGCCTGAATCAAAACCTGTTGCAAAATCTGGAGTTCGAGAGAAAATAACTCCAAAAGAAGTTCATGTAGGAGAATCTTTTTCAAGTGCATCTTATCATGTGAAGATTCCTTATATGCGAGAATATAGTGAGAAGAGATCTTGCTTTTACTGTGGTCTTGTGGGTCACATTAGGATTGCTTGTCCTCACAACGCCAAAGGTAACCGACATGTTACTCCAGAAAAGGTAAGATATCTTGGTAAGCCTTATGTTAACCCAAATGTGGTTAAACTTCATGATACACCAAAGGGTAATTCAAAATCTGAGGTTAGGCTTTCTAGACCTCAAAGACGGAGGAAAAACAGAAGATTGAGAAAACTTTTAAAACAACAAGAGTTTTCACATTCAAATAAATTTTCAAATGAAAGAAAAAGTTCAAACACTTCACATTTTAAACAAAAAGAGCTTAATGAACAGAAGTATGTTTGGAAATCTAAAGTTTCTGTTTCTGACTCGTCGGAACAATCTCAGAAAATTGATGAGAGATTCGATTGTGAATGGAGTGAGGTTTATTATTTTGATACAGTTGGACGACCCATGACTACCATGGCTTGGGTCCCAATTTCAAATTAATGTTTCTTGTTAGATGTGTAGGATTTACCAAGAGGGACTATTAATAACATTTTGGGTTTTGATAGTGGTGGTTCTAAGCACATGACAGGGAATGACATCTGCAAGAGTAAAGAGTTGTTGATAACTAAGAAATGTATTTGATTCAACTACTTGATGCTCGAGGGGGAGAATATGTCACACACAATGTTTTGGAAAAAGTTTTACAAAGTCCAAATGATAACCTAAAACTTTGGATGACGATGGTGAGCATAAAGTCGTTGATGCAACCATTTGACTAGTTGAGGGAGTCTACAGGATAGGGGGAGTAGAAAACTATGTTGGTGACAGAGATAATGACATTCAATTATAGGATTATATCGGTTTGAGTTTTTAATTGATTGAATTGCTTAATCCTGAGTAACCAAGTAAAATGTTTTTCTTAAAATGTTTTCATGGAAGATTTTATTTTTGTTTGTTTTACTTTCTTTCGTAAAGATTTTGAAAAAGCCAAACAAATTGAAAAACATAAAATCGACATTACTTGAAGTTTAAAGAAGAGATGATAGTACATCAGTAGATGTTCTTTCACACATGACCTTAGAATGACTGGTTGGTGCTTTATGTTAATATATCTGAATTATATGTTTTGATCTAAACTTCAGAGACTACACAAATAGGAAATGATAGTGTTGTGTATGCATATAATTTGAATTGTCAGTAGACTAAAAGCGTCACTGAACCATTAGTAGTGTGAAAACATAATTGCATATGTTACAACTGTGATTTGAACCCATTTTATGCCTGGGTGTGTGTGTTAAAAGATCACTATCAGATAAAGAATATTAGCTTTTAATAAAGATTTTCCTATGAGATCAGTTTCGGGTTATGTCCTTAGCACTATTCATTCGATTTGCTTTAGTACCCATGTCCCGAAAAGCATGCAATTTGAAGTATAATCAAGATATGTACTTGACAACATTTGTCAAACATATACTAGCCCTTGGATCATATTGATAAATCATCTTTACTGATTCCATTGAATTCCTAATCCAGATAACAGTTGGATCCACGTACCTGAATCTTATGATTCCACATATATAAGCCAAGACATTGAATCATTCGATTCTGAATCTAATTGATTCCTATACAATCCAATTTGGATTCTGCTATTCATGTGCTAAGTGATGTCTCCTCATTCTGGAAATTCAGATAATCTTTAGTAAAATCTCATATGTCTTGAAGATAGTACATTTATTTTCTATTGGCATACTAGTGGGGTACACGTTTTATTTCATACTTAAATGGTACTTTAACTCACAAGAAAGTGGGAATGAGATGCTTTAGTTTCAAATATTATAATATTGACAATTTGAATTTGTGTGTCATAGCCTGATCCTATTTTCTTTGAATGTTTAATATGAAAGTCTTGAAAAGATATAGTGTGATAATCTTGAAAGATATTGGTTTGATTGGTCTTGAAAAGGCTTGAAAGAATAAAAAATAATGACATAGGATAGATAGAGTGTGCAATATGAAAGTCTTGAAAGATAGAGTGTGCAATATGAAAGTCTTGAAAGATAGAGTGTGCAATATGAAAGTCTTGAAAAGGCTTGAAAGAATGACATAGGATACCATTTGATATTATATGGATTTTATATCCAAGATGTGTGATTGATATCTCAGATATACTGATACGATCTTCTTACTCGTGATGTTCGACCAAAAAGATGTGATTTTGTATTTTACATTTCAGTTTATATAAAAAAAATTAATAATAAAAAAAAACCAAAAAGATTTTGTGTTTCTTATGTTTGAAAAATCAAAAAGATTTTATTTTTTCAGCTTCCATGGAAAACTTAATTGTTGGTTATTCTTGGTTGTTCTCCTTTGCATAAACTAAATATTGCAAATAGAAGTTGATAAGGGGTCCTTCTCCAAAGTTTTCTTCTAGAAATAAAGAGAGAAAGTGCAGATGAACAAGATGAAGACTACAGTGTGTTTGATGATATATGAAGACGGATGACAATCTTCTTAAGCTGTTGTCAAGGGGGAGTCTGTTGGAGCATATTCTAGTGACAACGAGCTTGAAGATATTATGTCTTAGTCTTAGAGTCTTTGACTTGTAATTGATAGAATTGGTAGCAACAGTTAAAGGGGAGTTTGTTAGGACATGTTTTGTAACTGTTGATAAAATTAAGTGTAAGTTCATAGAGAGGCGAACTTAACAAGTTCTCCTGGTTTATCAGAGGCGAACTTGTTAAGTTCGCTTGGTATATCTGAGGCGAACTTGTTAAGTTCGCTTAGCCTATTAGAGGCGAACTTAATAAGTTCGCCTAAGCATCTTTTAGGCGAACTTGTTAAGTTCGCCTGGTGCAGAACTGGTGCTTATAAATAGACAGTTACAGAGACTGTTAGATAAGATATCAGAGTAGACTAGAAGAGACCAGAGAGAATTCGGTGAATCTTGTAAACTGATATTGTGGTGGAAATACAAAGAGTTTATTTACACCGTTGTTGTTGATTGAGTTATACGAGCACGTTGATCATGGATTCCGCACGTTACCACCGTGTCGTACCGCGAGTCTAGAGATCCGTCACGCACCGAATTAGGGACCTACAGAACCAAAAGTGGTAAAACAAGTCATAAGAGATTGATGTACTCTTACAGAGCCCGATGAAGTTGAACAATCAACTATTTCACCAATGTTATCTAAAAGTGGTTTTATAAGTGCTGCTGATATCAAGAAGGAGGTTTCAAAGGTTGAAAATAAATCAGCAAGTGATTTCATTAAACAAAAGGTGAATGTGGCAAAAACCAAAGATAGTTAGTCTCCTGTTTCAAAGAATTATGTTGGTGAACCATCCAACAAGATGTATGTTCCAAAGAAACAAGGCGATAGTGATGTTAAATCGACTGAAGGCTATTCATTAGGAAGTTCCTTAACTTCAAAAAGGGTTCCTTATATCAGAGAATACAAGGATAAGAGAGTTTGCTTTCATTGTAATGAAGTGGGACATATCGTGTTATATTGTCCTTACAAAAACAAAGAGAAGAATTTTCTTATTTCAGAGAAAGTTACACCAGCTGTCGTTCATGGTCAATCAAGAGTAGTAAAGATTCTTCAAAGACCGAATGTGGGAAAGCCTACATCTGATAATGTGATGAAACAATTTGTCAAGGAAAATTTGCCTAAGCAGCATGTTACTAAATCTTTTGGGTTTAAGAGAGAGATGACACAACATGTTAATGATAGATTTATTGATTCTAAACCAGAGTTTTTCCAATCTGGTGTTAGAAACAATGTTATTTTTCATAAGTTTGTTGAGAATCCTAAAGTTGGATTCACAAAGAATTCACAACCTAAGGTCAAACTTTCAAGACCTCAAAGGCGAAGAAGGAACATAAGGTTAACAAAACTTTTAGAATATGATAAATTTGAATCTGAAATTCAAAATCAATCAATTTTTGAAAAGAAAAAGAATGTTTCAAAATCCAAAATGTCTGAGTCTGACTTGCCTAAATCACCGAGGGTTGATAATAATAGAGATTATGAATTGTTTGAAGTTGTTTATTTTGATGCTAATGGTAGACCCAATACCACAATGGCTTGGGTTCCCGTTTCTAACTGATTTCCTTTGTTTGTGTAGGGTCAACCAAGGAAGACTATCAACAACAAATGGTATGTGGATAGTGGTTGCTCTCGACATATGATAGAAAACATTCGTTTGCTTGAAGATGTAATTAAAATTGATGGAGGTTATGTCACCTTTGCGGGTAATAAAGGTGGGTACATAATAGGTCAAGGAACTTTAAAGAATGAAAATGTGAAGTTTGAGAAAGTCAATTATGTTGAGCAACTCGAACATAATCTACTCAGTGTATCTCAAGTGTGTGACAAGAAGCTTTCATTTCATTTTAATGATGCTGAATGTTATATTCTGAAGCCGGGATTTTAAATACTTGAAGAATGGATTCTGATGAAGGCTCCAAGAAGAAATGACACGTATGTTTTAGACATGAGTGTTGCTACAACAACGGATTCTATTCCGACATGTTTAATCTCTAAAGCACCTGAATTTGATTCTATTCTTTGGCATAGGAAGCTTGCACAAATAAATTTTGGAAAAATGAATTATCTTGTGAAGAATGATTTGGTTTCTGGTATCCCAAAAATGAAATTTACTGTGCCTGATGAATGCATTCCTTGCAACAAGGGCAAGCAACACAGGAAGTCTCATAAATCTAAGAAACAAAATTCTATTGTCACTCCGTTGGAGTTACTGCATATGGATTTGTTCGTAGCGAAAAGTATTCGAAGCATTGGAGGTAAATCGTACTGTCTGGTGGTAACGGATGACTTCTCAAGATTCTCATGCGTTAAGTTTTTAGCAACAAAGTCTGAAACGACAGAGACAGTTCAATACTTAATTCTTGGGTTGGAAAATCTTTTGAATCAAAGAGTCAGGCGTATCAGAAGTGACAATGACAGTGAATTTAAAAAATAGTAAGATGGGACTCTTTTGTTTACAAAAGTGTATACATCATGAATTTAGCGTGCCATATGTTCCTCAACAAAATGGTGTTGCTGGACGAAATAACAGAACTCTAATTAAGGTAGCTAGAACAATGTTGGCGGATTATAAGCTACCGGTTACCTTTTGGGCCGAAGCTGTGAATACGGCATGCCATGTCCTGAATCGAGTTCTAACCGTCAAGCGTCACAACAAGACGTGTTATGAGTTGTTAAATGGTCGAAAGCCTAATTTTAATTATCTTCTTCCTTTTGGAAATCCGTGTACTCTCTCTGAAGATCAAGGATGTTTCTACCAAGTTTAGCGAAAAGGCGATTGGAGGAATTTTTCTGGGATATGTTGCCAATTCGTTGAATAAAAGAGTGAATAACAAGAAAACACGACAGGCCGAAGAATGGTTTCCTATCGATTGCTCTAATCGATCTATTCCCTAGAAGGCAGTTGGTCTAGAGTGGGCATTTGATTATGACAGCTTGTTCAAGTCTTTTTACTTTGCTCCTGACTTATCTGATGAAGAAGTTGCTTTACTATACAATTCATGTCATGGTGACCAAGATTGTGGGTTAACTCCAACATCAACGGTTCCATATTCCGTTCCATCATCATCAGTTCACCCTGATCCTAATGTTGCATCTAGTTCAGGAACTCACGAGACTGATAGTGAGGATGCTAAAGAAATTTTTCAGGATTCTTCGGCAGATCCATTAATTGTTGATGATTCATCAAACACTACACATGTTCAGGGGGAGATTTATACAAATTTAGATTCAGATATCAATCTTCCCAAACAGATATTTCTCAAGTTGATATTTTACCTGTTCCGGAGGTGGCTTCCATAAAAGAACTCAAAGATCATTCGATGACGAATAACATTGTGAATTTGCAAGACGGAGTTCAAACTCGTTCTTTAACTGAACATACTTGTTTACATTCATACATTAGGGATACTGGAGTAATTGATGTTTGCTTACATTCTTGTTTTATTTCTCAGATAGAACCTAAAAATGTGGAGATGGCTTTATGTTGGAGCGTATTCTGGTGACAACGAGCTTGAAGATATTATGTCTTAGTCTTAGAGTCTTTGACTTGTAATTGATAGAATTGTTAGCAACAGTTAAAGGGGAGTCTGTTAGGTCATGTTTTGTAACTGTTGATAAAATTCTGTGTAAGTTCATAGAGAGGCGAACTTAACAAGTTCGCCTGGTTTATCAGAGGCGAACTTGTTAAGTTCGCTTAGTCTATCTAAGGCGAACTTGTTAAGTTCGCTTAGCCAAGTTCGCCTAAGCATCTTTTAGGCGAACTTGTTAAGTTCGCCTGGTGCAGAACTGGTGCTTATAAATAGACAGTTTACAGAGACTGTTAGATAAGATATCAGAGTAGACTAGAAGAGACCAGAGAAAATTCGGTGAATCTTGTAAACTGATATTGTGGTGGAAATACAAAGATTTTATTTACACCGTTGTTGTTGATTGTGTTACACGAGCACGTTGATCGTGGATTCCGCACGTTATCACCGTGTCGTACCGCGTGTCTAGAGATCCGTCACGCACCGAATTAGGGGCCTACACTTTACAAGACAATAACTGGATAAAAGCAATGCAGGAAGAGCTTGCTCAATTTGATAAGCTAAAGGTGTGGAATTTAGTTGATCTACCAAAGGGAATGTATCCGATTGGCAACAAGTGGGTTTACAAATGTAAAAAGGATGATCGTGGTGTTATGGTAAGGAACAAAGAAAGATTGGTAGTACAGGGCTTTAATCAACAAGAAGGAATTGATTATACTAAGGTGTACACACCTGTAGCAGGTTGGAAGCAATTCGCTTGTTTTTAGCTTTTGCGTCATTCAAAGGTTTCAAGGTTTATCAACTGGATGTCAAAAGTGCTTTCTTGTATGGTAAGGTGAAAGAGGAAGTTTTTGTGTGTCAACCACCATGGTTTGAGGATCCATTGTATCCTTCAAAAGTGTTCAAGCTAGATAAGGCTCTTTACGGTCTTCATCAAGCACCCCGTGCGTGGTATGAAACATTGTAGCAACATCTTTTGGACAATGGTTTCGATCGTGGTCAAATTGATTCCACCTTGTTCATCAAGAAAGCAAGGGGAGATTACCTGATGGTTCAGATATACGCGGACGATATTATTTTTGGCTCAACAAAAGAAGAGTTATGCAAGGAGTTTGAGAACGTCATGAAATCAAAATTCGAAATGTCAGCTATGGGAGAGTTGTCGTTCTTTTTAGGATTACAAGTTAATCAAAAAGAGGATGGTTTCTTTATACATCAGTCTAAATACGTGAAAGACATTTTGAGCCGGTTCAAAATGGAACACTGTACCCCATATGACACTCTGATTCCTATAAATCACAAGATGAATCCAGATCCGGAAGGAAAGGATATTGATTGCGATTGTATAGAGCAATGATTGGTTTAACAAAGCATTTGATCGTACAAGGTTTGAATTTCTGATAAAGACGATTGGTATGATCAATCCCGAATAATTTTTCTACTCAAAGTAATTCTCATGGAGGTTTATTTTTTTCTATTTTTTTAACTGCATTCTTTCATTTCTGCATTTCAATTTACAGTAAAAAAGTTTGTTATTTATAAAAAGCCCAAAAAAATTATAAAATCTTAAAATTGACATCATTAGAGCATGAGAAGAAGTGATAGTACATCAGTAGATATTCATTCACACATGACCTTAGATTGACTGGTTGGTGATTTGTGTGTATTCAATATATCTGAATTATTTATGTTTTGATCTAAACTTCAGACACTGCACAGATAGGAGATGATAGTGTTGTGTATGCATATAATTTAGCTTGTCAATAGGCTAAAAGCATCTTTGATCCATTAGTAGTGTGAAAACATAATTGCATATGTTGCAACTGTGATTTGAACCCATTTTATGCCTAGGTGTGTGTGTTAAAAGATCATTATCAGATATAGAATATGAGTCTTAAAGTGTTTCATGAGACCAGTATCGAACTATATTGATTAGCATAATTTTTCAGTTCACTTCACTACCCATGCCCCGAAAAACATGTAATGTTATGATGAACTAAGATATGTTTCTGACAATATCGGTTGGAACATATATTCGCCCTTGGATCAATACCTTGATTCTATTGAATATCCAAATAATAGTTGGATCACATTACCCTATTTTATTGAATCAATCGATTCTTTAATCATTCATTCTACTAAAGAGTTCTTATGTTATAATCTATCATGATATTACATCCAAGCCAAGCAATTGAATCATTATGATTCCTTATATCCTTCGGGGTCTTATTCTTTTTCTATGCTAATTGAGACAGTTTCATCCTGGAGATTGATATTATCTTTACATAAATCTCATATGTCTTAAGGATGTAGGTCCACATGACTCATCTACAGATCGATCTCGTGACAGGACGTATCGATAACACGGAGTGCGGAATCCTTCGTGTTAACGTATGTATATCAATTGACAATAGAAACAACAGGTATATAAACTTCTCTTTTTATATCATCAAACACATAGAGTTTACAGAATATACTCTTTCAACTCTCTGCTCTCTCTTTCACTTAATCTGTAAACTCCTATTTATAGACACACGCTCTGCAATAGGCGAACTTAACAAGTTCACCTCAAAGATGCTTAGGCGAACTTAACAAGTTTGCCTCTAATAGGCTAGGCGAATTTATCAAGTTCGCCTCTAGCAAAACTTGTTCTATCACATAGACAAAATCTATACAATTACATAAAAACATAAAAGCAATAATACCTAAACTGTTAGGACATAGTTTGTAATGACAAAAGCTTGTAATAGTTAGATCTTATGTCTTTATGTTTTTGTTATGTAAAAGTCACTAAGTGTTTATTCAAGTTTACCTAGAGGCGAACTTTAACAGAGGCGAACTTAATAAGTTCGCTTAAGTCTATATGAGGCGAACTTGTTAAGTTCGCTTAGTCTGTTAGAGGCGAACTTAATAAGTTCACCTATATCAGGTCAGACGGCTATATATATGTGTTTTACAGAGTCAGTCGAAAAAGAAGTAGAGAATATACAGAGCAAGTCTGATAGAGTCTGTAAACACCATTGTGATTTGGAATACAATTGAGAATGTTATTTACTTGATTGTCTACATTGTCTTTTGTGCATATAAATGTTGATTCGTTGGATTCCGCACTTCGAGTTAACGTCACGTCTTATCACGAGATCGATCCGTAGAAGCGCCATGAGGACCTACATAAACTATTACAAAGCTTTTGTCATACATTCTATGTCTTAACAGACTCCCCCTTGACAATAGCCTGATCTTCTGTCTTCAGTCTTTATGAGCTCTTCTAGTTATCTGGTAATATGCTTCCTGTGTGCACTCCAAATCTCTGACAGATCTCCAACACTCTATAATACTGCAATCCTTGTTCTCTCCACTCATCACTAAACATAATCTCATTCTTTCTTAATGTCCTCTGCTCTTTCTTTGAGAAATTAGTAAGATTCATTGCATCATAGAAACTAACAATGACTTTATTATCTTTATTTTCAATCCTAGCTTCACCAGTATTCACATCTACGTACCACCATTTCATATTCCCCATAAAATCTTGTGGTATTTTCTTCAATTGTATCTTCTGTACAGCACGTACTGGCTTGAACATATACTTCCAAGTCACAATCTCAGTCTTTTGATCTACAATCTTCACTCTTTTTCCTTTCGGTGGCTTTAATCTTTCATACTTCCCTGATCCACCTTCTCTTTTAATTAGATTAGCAATCACATCGGCTAATCCACACTTTGATCTATTAATCAGTGGTTTTGTAGCTAGACCATTTATTTCACACCTTGGTAAGGTATTGAAATACTTGATCCTAGGCTTTAAGTATTGAACACCATCAGATCTTTTAAGAGCAAACAACTTCGTGTCATCCTCATAAAACCAACTGATTATTCTTCCAATACACCTCTCTTTATTCACATATCTTTTTTTCTGAGCAGGTTGTATATGTGACTTTGGTAGTACTTTCATCCAACTATTAACTACTTCACTCCACTGTTCTCTAGTCATTCCCTGTATTTCTATACATCAAAGTTCTTTATTCAGCTTAGGAGACACAATATGAGTAGTATCAACATCAGAATCTATCTTGGAATGAGCAGTATCATCAGGTGTAGTGATATCTTCAACAGAGTCCATAGAATCTGTTACTCCATCATAAGAAAACTCAGGAATAACATCATCTTGGATGAAGTTATACGGAACATTCAGACCATCACTTCCTTCATATGTAACTTTATCTTTACTCTTTTCTATCTCAATTTCTACAATCTCTCCTTCTCCAACTTCATTATCCATGACATCCTTTTCAACATCATCAAATAATTCGTCAATATCATCGAGACATTCTAACTTCTCAGATTCTTCTTCTTCAGAATCAGCAAAGAATTCAAATAATAACATTTCTTCATTCACTCCAGAATCATTCTTGGTTCCTTCAATATTTCCTGATGTAGACTCCCCTGAACTCTTGATATTGGATTCACGTCAGCGTATTGAGGATCACCCTCAATATTACCACTAGGATCATTGTCATCATCATTCTTTCTTTGAACGGAATCAGCATGACAAGTATCATGTATCCTTAACTCCCTCTGAGCGTCAAGACGCTCAACAAATTTGGACACCAATAACTGCATATCAGCAATCTGTGTAGCTTGAGCTTGAATGACCAAATGTCTCTGAGTAACAGTAGACACAAGAGTATCTACCTGAGTCTACAAAGCAAGTACCTGTGATTCAAGGAAGGAAACTCTTTCAGAATCAGAAGGCTTTGAAGGACCAGCGTTAGATGTGTGTGGAACATGTGGAGAAATCATCGGAGATGGATGTTGAGAAGTAGGTGTAACCAGTAAAGAAGCAACAAAAGTAGCGTCCTCAACACCTTGAGATGAATGAGCAGCAGCAATAGAAGCAGACGTAAGCTTTTGAGCTTTTGGAACTGGAATAACATCATTTTCCGAGTTAGAACTCTCATCGATTAAAGTTCTCTTGCCAAGTACTGATCCAGAAGGAGGATTCTGAATAGACTTACGCCTCGGTTTTCTGGCTTTAGATTGAATACGTTTCCCAGCATTTGCCAGTGGTAACGTAGCCAACCTCTCATAATGATCTGAGCTAAAATCTCTAGACGAATCATAATTAGTAGCTTCAGAATCAGGTAAAATAGTATCACCGGAACTCGTATCTACAACATTTCCTTCAGCTTCATGAATAGGTGAGTTCACAGCTTCATTATCAAAATCTTCCATATTCATACCCAAATCTTGTTCATTTTCTTGAGCAATATCTTCTTGAACTGGTTCATTAACAGGAATGTGAACCTGTTCTTGTGGAATAGGAACTTCTTGTTGTTGTTGTTGTTGTTGTTGTTGAATAGGAACTTGTTGTTGTTGTTGTTGTTGAATAGTAACTTGTTGTTGAGCTTGAACTTGTTGCGGTTGTTGTTGTTGTTGAACTTGATTCTGGACTTAGCCTTGAACCAACTCCTCAGGATGAAACCAATTATCATTAGGTGGCTCAACATAATCAGTATTGATTAAGTGACCAAACAAAGGAGTTGGAACAGGAATCCAAGCAACATTTTGTTGTTTAACCTTAGTACAATCAGTAAAGATTCTTTTGGACATAGGAGTCAAGGTCAAACGGACTGGATGATGAGGTAAATCTGGAATTAAATGGTTCAGAATCATTTGCACGAACCTAGGGTACATAAGAAACCCTTGACCTTCTAGAGGATTGATTTGCATGACCAACTCATGGTATATATACAAAGCAAAGTAAAACCGTTTGTTTAGAGTCAAAGCAACCATTGCAGCTTGTAATGCACTCTTCAAACCATCAGTACCAGCCTTTCTTGGAGACAAACATTGTATGATGATGTGCATAAAATACCTCCATTCTCCAACTAAAACTCCTTTTCGGGCTTGAGTATCATTTGTTCTTCCTCTTTAACCCATCCTCTGAAAACACCCCATAATCAGTGTTCCAGGATAAGACATAGGATCATCATTAGCACCTCCCAATGCCAAAGCAGCACGAATAGTTTCCACTGAAATAGCTACCTCCATATTATTCACTGTAGCACGAAGTACGTGAGGTTCAACGTCTGTATCTTGATGTACTGTATCCAAGAATTGTTGAATATACGGTAAACTGATGTACGGATTAGCAGATAAGGCCACATGCAAACGTGAACTATTCAGAAAGTTGATAATTCCTTGAAAATTTACAGCTTCAGAAAAATTTAGATCTAACAACGCCACTTGATTATGTTTGTACTCAACACGACGAGCCATCTGTAAAAGTATTGGACAAAGAACACACATTAGTCATATAACAATCAAAAGAAAAAAAAATTCACACAAATTTAAAAAAAAAAAATCACAAGTCCAAACACTACTGAGCCCTTAGGCGAACTCAATAAATTCGCTTAGTGTTGCAAGAGGCGAACATCGCCTGAACAAGTTCGCCTGAACCAGTTTGTCGATACAAATTCTACAGCAGAATCCAAAAATGTCTAGATCGTCAAAATTTTTCAAATTAATCATAGCGTATACATCGACTTACAACCACGAAACACTATTAAGTTTCAATTTCAATTTTTAACCATGAAAAGACACTATATTAGATCAAACGCAGACCGACTATCAAAACAACGAAGAACACAGGGTCAAATGATCAAATTCCATCGATTTAACGGATAAAAAACCCTGAAATTACCTTAGAAAGATTCGCAATTCAAATCCGATCCAGAAACAACCACAAAAATTTCAAATAGAAAACCCTAGATCAAAAAATCACAAGTTCGCTAAAAAACCCGTATGTTCGCTCGATAAGTTCGCTCTCACGATGAAACAAGATAAAAATAATAAGTTCGCCTGAACAAAGTATTTAATCACAATTAAGTTCGCTTCATTAGGCGAACTTGTTAAGTTCACTTAACAAGCCCCAAACGAACATATTAAGTTCGCTTAATCAGAAACATGCGAACATATTAAGTTCGCTCCAAACCTTTGCCATGAACAATTTCTTCACTTTCAACACGTCACATTCTTGTGAAATTCCATCTATAGCATGTATCCGATCCAATCCCGATTCATCTTAATAAAAAATAAAATTTTCATGGAAGACAGAAACAAAATAGTTTTGGATTTTATCTGTACAAACGGAATCACATATTTTTTGTTTTTATCTGAGCAAACTGAAACATGTATTTTTGGATTTTATATGAGCAAACTAAAATACATATTTTTGAATGAACATAATGAGCAAGAAGATCATATCAGTATATGAACAATTCATCACACAGTCTATTATCAACTATGGGTAACCTATGATATGCCCAAAAAAAATGATATGAAACAATCAAACTCATTCTTATGTAACTTGAATCTTTTTCAATTTTATGTAACTTTTGCAATCAATTTGAATAATACTTGAAATGATACGTGATAAATTTCAAAGTAAACAAGATCAGGTTATGAAATGCTTAATTTTTCATTCCGAATTTGCAATACAAAGCATGAATTCTTAAATTGTAAATATTATATAATTTGAAACTATAAGCATTTTTCTTCCAAATTCATTTGAGTTAGTACCATTTAGATGAAAAACATCGTGTACCCCATATATATGCCAACAGAAATTTAAATTTGAACTATCTTCAAGACATACACAGTTTATTGCAAGATTAGATCACTCTCCAAGATGAAATTATCTCTATTAGCACAAATATAGAATAGCAGATCCCAAAGGATATAAGAATCAGAAAGATTCAGAATCAAAAGATTCTAATGAATAGACTTCCCATTGTGATTTGTAAACACCATTGTGATTTGGAATACAATTGAGAATGTTATTTACTTGATTGTCTACATTGTCTTTTGTGCATATAAATGTTGATTCGTTGGATTCCGCACTTCGAGTTAACGTCACGTCTTATCACGAGATCGATCCGTAGAAGCGCCATGAGGACCTACATAAACTATTACAAAGCTTTTGTCATACATTCTATGTCTTAACAGACTCCCCCTTGACAATAGCCTGATCTTCTGTCTTCAGTCTTTATGAGCTCTTCTAGTTATCTGGTAATATGCTTCCTGTGTGCACTCCAAATCTCTGACAGATCTCCAACACTCTATAATACTGCAATCCTTGTTCTCTCCACTCATCACTAAACATAATCTCATTCTTTCTTAATGTCCTCTGCTCTTTCTTTGAGAAATTAGTAAGATTCATTGCATCATAGAAACTAACAATGACTTTATTATCTTTATTTTCAATCCTAGCTTCACCAGTATTCACATCTACGTACCACCATTTCATATTCCCCATAAAATCTTGTGGTATTTTCTTCAATTGTATCTTCTGTACAGCACGTACTGGCTTGAACATATACTTCCAAGTCACAATCTCAGTCTTTTGATCTACAATCTTCACTCTTTTTCCTTTCGGTGGCTTTAATCTTTCATACTTCCCTGATCCACCTTCTCTTTTAATTAGATTAGCAATCACATCGGCTAATCCACACTTTGATCTATTAATCAGTGGTTTTGTAGCTAGACCATTTATTTCACACCTTGGTAAGGTATTGAAATACTTGATCCTAGGCTTTAAGTATTGAACACCATCAGATCTTTTAAGAGCAAACAACTTCGTGTCATCCTCATAAAACCAACTGATTATTCTTCCAATACACCTCTCTTTATTCACATATCTTTTTTTCTGAGCAGGTTGTATATGTGACTTTGGTAGTACTTTCATCCAACTATTAACTACTTCACTCCACTGTTCTCTAGTCATTCCCTGTATTTCTATACATCAAAGTTCTTTATTTAGCTTAGGAGACACAATATGAGTAGTATCAACATCAGAATCTATCTTGGAATGAGCAGTATCATCAGGTGTAGTGATATCTTCAACAGAGTCCGTAGAATCTGTTACTCCATCATAAGAAAACTCAGGAATAACATCATCTTGGATGAAGTTATACGGAACATTCAGACCATCACTTCCTTCATATGTAACTTTATCTTTACTCTTTTCTATCTCAATTTCTACAATCTCTCCTTCTCCAACTTCATTATCCATGACATCCTTTTCAACATCATCAAATAATTCGTCAATATCATCGAGACATTCTAACTTCTCAGATTCTTCTTCTTCAGAATCAGCAAAGAATTCAAATAATAACATTTCTTCATTCACTCCAGAATCATTCTTGGTTCCTTCAATATTTCCTGATGTAGACTCCCCTGAACTCTTGATATTGGATTCACGTCAGCGTATTGAGGATCACCCTCAATATTACCACTAGGATCATTGTCATCATCATTCTTTCTTTGAATGGAATCAGCATGACAAGTATCATGTATCCTTAACTCCCTCTGAGCGTCAAGACGCTCAACAAATTTGGACACCAATAACTGCATATCAGCAATCTGTGTAGCTTGAGCTTGAATGACCAAATGTCTCTGAGTAACAGTAGACACAAGAGTATCTACCTGAGTCAACAAAGCAAGTACCTGTGATTCAAGGAAGGAAACTCTTTCAGAATCAGAAGGCTTTGAAGGACCAGCGTTAGATGTGTGTGGAACATGTGGAGAAATCATCGGAGATGGATGTTGAGAAGTAGGTGTAACCAGTAAAGAAGCAACAAAAGTAGCGTCCTCAACACCTTGAGATGAATGAGCAGCAGCAATAGAAGCAGACGTAAGCTTTTGAGCTTTTGGAACTGGAATAACATCATTTTCCGAGTTAGAACTCTCATCGATTAAAGTTCTCTTGCCAAGTACTGATCCAGAAGGAGGATTCCGAATAGACTTACGCCTCGGTTTTCTGGCTTTAGATTGAATACGTTTCCCAGCATTTGCCAGTGGTAACGTAGCCAACCTCTCATAATGATCTGAGCTAAAATCTCTAGACGAATCATAATTAGTAGCTTCAGAATCAGGTAAAATAGTATCACCGGAACTCGTATCTACAACATTTCCTTCAGCTTCATGAATAGGTGAGTTCACAGCTTCATTATCAAAATCTTCCATATTCATACCCAAATCTTGTTCATTTTCTTGAGCAATATCTTCTTGAACTGGTCCATTAACAGGAATGTGAACCTGTTCTTGTGGAATAGGAACTTCTTGTTGTTGTTGTTGTTGTTGTTGTTGAATAGGAACTTGTTGTTGTTGTTGTTGTTGAATAGTAACTTGTTGTTGAGCTTGAACTTGTTGCGGTTGTTGTTGTTGTTGAACTTGATTCTGGACTTAGCCTTGAACCAACTCCTCAGGATGAAACCAATTATCATTAGGTGGCTCAACATAATCAGTATTGATTAAGTGACCAAACAAAGCAGTTGGAACAGGAATCCAAGCAACATTTTGTTGTTTAACCTTAGTACAATCAGTAAAGATTCTTTTGGACATAGGAGTCAAGGTCAAACGGACTGGATGATGAGGTAAATCTGGAATTAAATGGTTCAGAATCATTTGCACGAACCTAGGGTACATAAGAAACCCTTGACCTTCTAGAGGATTGATTTGCATGACCAACTCATGGTATATATACAAAGCAAAGTAAAACCGTTTGTTTAGAGTCAAAGCAACCATTGCAGCTTGTAATGCACTCTTCAAACCATCAGTACCAGCCTTTCTTGGAGACAAACATTGTATGATGACGTGCATAAAATACCTCCATTCTCCAACTAAAACTCCTTTTCGGGCTTGAGTATCATTTGTTCTTCCTCTTTAACCCATCCTCTGAAAACACCCCATAATCAGTGTTCCAGGATAAGACATAGGATCATCATTAGCACCTCCCAATGCCAAAGCAGCACGAATAGTTTCCACTGAAATAGCTACCTCCATATTATTCACTGTAGCACGAAGTACGTGAGGTTCAACGTCTGTATCTTGATGTACTGTATCCAAGAATTGTTGAATATACGGTAAACTGATGTACGGATTAGCAGATAAGGCCACATGCAAACGTGAACTATTCAGAAAGTTGATAATTCCTTGAAAATTTACAGCTTCAGAAAAATTTAGATCTAACAACGCCACTTGATTATGTTTGTACTCAACACGACGAGCCATCTGTAAAAGTATTGGACAAAGAACACACATTAGTCATATAACAATCAAAAGAAAAAAAAATTCACACAAATTTAAAAAAAAAAAATCACAAGTCCAAACACTACTGAGCCCTTAGGCGAACTCAATAAATTCGCTTAGTGTTGCAAGAGGCGAACATAATATGTTCGCCTAAACAAGTTCGCCTGAACAAGTTCGCCTGAACCAGTTTGTCGATACAAATTCTACAGCAGAATCCAAAAATGTCTAGATCGTCAAAATTTTTCAAATTAATCATAGCGTATACATCAACTTACAACCACGAAACACTATTAAGTTTCAATTTCAATTTTTAACCATGAAAAGACACTATATTAGATCAAACGCAGACCGACTATCAAAACAACGAAGAACACAGGGTCAAATGATCAAATTCCATCGATTTAACGGATAAAAAACCCTGAAATTACCTTAGAAAGATTCGCAATTCAAATCCGATCCAGAAACAACCACAAAAATTTCAAATAGAAAACCCTAGATCAAAAAATCACAAGTTCGCTAAAAAACCCGTATGTTCGCTCGATAAGTTCGCTCTCACGATGAAACAAGATAAAAATAATAAGTTCGCCTGAACAAAGTATTTAATCACAATTAAGTTCGCTTCATTAGGCGAACTTGTTAAGTTCACTTAACAAGCCCCAAACGAACATATTAAGTTCGCTTAATCAGAAACATGCGAACATATTAAGTTCGCTCCAAACCTTTGCCATGAACAATTTCTTCACTTTCAACACGTCACATTCTTGTAAAATTCCATCTATAGCATGTATCCGATCCAATCCCGATTCATCTTAATAAAAAATAAAATTTTCATGGAAGACAGAAACAAAATAGTTTTGGATTTTATCTGTACAAACGGAATCACATATTTTTTGTTTTTATCTGAGCAAACTGAAACATGTATTTTTGGATTTTATATGAGCAAACTAAAATACATATTTTTGAATGAACATAATGAGCAAGAAGATCATATCAGTATATGAACAATTCATCACACAGTCTATTATCAACTATGGGTAACCTATGATATGCCCAAAAAAAATGATATGAAACAATCAAACTCATTCTTATGTAACTTGAATCTTTTTCAATTTTATGTAACTTTTGCAATCAATTTGAATAATACTTGAAATGATACGTGATAAATTTCAAAGTAAACAAGATCAGGTTATGAAATGCTTAATTTTTCATTCCGAATTTGCAATACAAAGCATGAATTCTTAAATTGTAAATATTATATAATTTGAAACTATAAGCATTTTTCTTCCAAATTCATTTGAGTTAGTACCATTTAGATGAAAAACATCGTGTACCCCATATATATGCCAACAGAAATTTAAATTTGAACTATCTTCAAGACATACACAGTTTATTGCAAGATTAGATCACTCTCCAAGATGAAATTATCTCTATTAGCACAAATATAGAATAGCAGATCCCAAAGGATATAAGAATCAGAAAGATTCAGAATCAAAAGATTCTAATGAATAGACTTCTCATTGTGATTTGTAAACACCATTGTGATTTGGAATACAATTGAGAATGTTATTTACTTGATTGTCTACATTGTCTTTTGTGCATATAAATGTTGATTCGTTGGATTCCGCACTTCGAGTTAACGTCACGTCTTATCACGAGATCGATCCGTAGAAGCGCCATGAGGACCTACATAAACTATTACAAAGCTTTTGTCATACATTCTATGTCTTAACAGACTCCCCCTTGACAATAGCCTGATCTTCTGTCTTCAGTCTTTATGAGCTCTTCTAGTTATCTGGTAATATGCTTCCTGTGTGCACTCCAAGTCTCTGACAGATCTCCAACACTCTATAATACTGCAATCCTTGTTCTCTCCACTCATCACTAAACATAATCTCATTCTTTCTTAATGTCCTCTGCTCTTTCTTTGAGAAATTAGTAAGATTCATTGCATCATAGAAACTAACAATGACTTTATTATCTTTATTTTCAATCCTAGCTTCACCAGTATTCACATCTACGTACCACCATTTCATATTCCCCATAAAATCTTGTGGTATTTTCTTCAATTGTATCTTCTGTACAGCACGTACTGGCTTGAACATATACTTCCAAGTCACAATCTCAGTCTTTTGATCTACAATCTTCACTCTTTTTCCTTTCGGTGGCTTTAATCTTTCATACTTCCCAGATCCACCTTCTCTTTTAATTAGATTAGCAATCACATCGGCTAATCCACACTTTGATCTATTAATCAGTGGTTTTGTAGCTAGACCATTTATTTCACACCTTGGTAAGGTATTGAAATACTTGATCCTAGGCTTTAAGTATTGAACACCATCAGATCTTTTAAGAGCAAACAACTTCGTGTCATCCTCATAAAACCAACTGATTATTCTTCCAATACACCTCTCTTTATTCACATATCTTTTTTTCTGAGCAGGTTGTATATGTGACTTTGGTAGTACTTTCATCCAACTATTAACTACTTCACTCCACTGTTCTCTAGTCATTCCCTGTATTTCTATACATCAAAGTTCTTTATTCAGCTTAGGAGACACAATATGAGTAGTATCAACATCAGAATCTATCTTGGAATGAGCAGTATCATCAGGTGTAGTGATATCTTCAACAGAGTCCATAGAATCTGTTACTCCATCATAAGAAAACTCAGGAATAACATCATCTTGGATGAAGTTATACGGAACATTCAGACCATCACTTCCTTCATATGTAACTTTATCTTTACTCTTTTCTATCTCAATTTCTACAATCTCTCCTTCTCCAACTTCATTATCCATGACATCCTTTTCAACATCATCAAATAATTCGTCAATATCATCGAGACATTCTAACTTCTCAGATTCTTCTTCTTCAGAATCAGCAAAGAATTCAAATAATAACATTTCTTCATTCACTCCAGAATCATTCTTGGTTCCTTCAATATTTCCTGATGTAGACTCCCCTGAACTCTTGATATTGGATTCACGTCAGCGTATTGAGGATCACCCTCAATATTACCACTAGGATCATTGTCATCATCATTCTTTCTTTGAACGGAATCAGCATGACAAGTATCATGTATCCTTAACTCCCTCTGAGCGTCAAGACGCTCAACAAATTTGGACACCAATAACTGCATATCAGCAATCTGTGTAGCTTGAGCTTGAATGACCAAATGTCTCTGAGTAACAGTAGACACAAGAGTATCTACCTGAGTCTACAAAGCAAGTACCTGTGATTCAAGGAAGGAAACTCTTTCAGAATCAGAAGGCTTTGAAGGACCAGCGTTAGATGTGTGTGGAACATGTGGAGAAATCATCGGAGATGGATGTTGAGAAGTAGGTGTAACCAGTAAAGAAGCAACAAAAGTAGCGTCCTCAACACCTTGAGATGAATGAGCAGCAGCAATAGAAGCAGACGTAAGCTTTTGAGCTTTTGGAACTGGAATAACATCATTTTCCGAGTTAGAACTCTCATCGATTAAAGTTCTCTTGCCAAGTACTGATCCAGAAGGAGGATTCTGAATAGACTTACGCCTCGGTTTTCTGGCTTTAGATTGAATACGTTTCCCAGCATTTGCCAGTGGTAACGTAGCCAACCTCTCATAATGATCTGAGCTAAAATCTCTAGACGAATCATAATTAGTAGCTTCAGAATCAGGTAAAATAGTATCACCGGAACTCGTATCTACAACATTTCCTTCAGCTTCATGAATAGGTGAGTTCACAGCTTCATTATCAAAATCTTCCATATTCATACCCAAATCTTGTTCATTTTCTTGAGCAATATCTTCTTGAACTGGTTCATTAACAGGAATGTGAACCTGTTCTTGTGGAATAGGAACTTCTTGTTGTTGTTGTTGTTGTTGTTGTTGAATAGGAACTTGTTGTTGTTGTTGTTGTTGAATAGTAACTTGTTGTTGAGCTTGAACTTGTTGCGGTTGTTGTTGTTGTTGAACTTGATTCTGGACTTAGCCTTGAACCAACTCCTCAGGATGAAACCAATTATCATTAGGTGGCTCAACATAATCAGTATTGATTAAGTGACCAAACAAAGGAGTTGGAACAGGAATCCAAGCAACATTTTGTTGTTTAACCTTAGTACAATCAGTAAAGATTCTTTTGGACATAGGAGTCAAGGTCAAACGGACTGGATGATGAGGTAAATCTGGAATTAAATGGTTCAGAATCATTTGCACGAACCTAGGGTACATAAGAAACCCTTGACCTTCTAGAGGATTGATTTGCATGACCAACTCATGGTATATATACAAAGCAAAGTAAAACCGTTTGTTTAGAGTCAAAGCAACCATTGCAGCTTGTAATGCACTCTTCAAACCATCAGTACCAGCCTTTCTTGGAGACAAACATTGTATGATGACGTGCATAAAATACCTCCATTCTCCAACTAAAACTCCTTTTCGGGCTTGAGTATCATTTGTTCTTCCTCTTTAACCCATCCTCTGAAAACACCCCATAATCAGTGTTCCAGGATAAGACATAGGATCATCATTAGCACCTCCCAATGCCAAAGCAGCACGAATAGTTTCCACTGAAATAGCTACCTCCATATTATTCACTGTAGCACGAAGTACGTGAGGTTCAACGTCTGTATCTTGATGTACTGTATCCAAGAATTGTTGAATATACGGTAAACTGATGTACGGATTAGCAGATAAGGCCACATGCAAACGTGAACTATTCAGAAAGTTGATAATTCCTTGAAAATTTACAGCTTCAGAAAAATTTAGATCTAACAACGCCACTTGATTATGTTTGTACTCAACACGACGAGCCATCTGTAAAAGTATTGGACAAAGAACACACATTAGTCATATAACAATCAAAAGAAAAAAAAATTCACACAAATTTAAAAAAAAAAAATCACAAGTCCAAACACTACTGAGCCCTTAGGCGAACTCAATAAATTCGCTTAGTGTTGCAAGAGGCGAACATCGCCTGAACAAGTTCGCCTGAACCAGTTTGTCGATACAAATTCTACAGCAGAATCCAAAAATGTCTAGATCGTCAAAATTTTTCAAATTAATCATAGCGTATACATCGACTTACAACCACGAAACACTATTAAGTTTCAATTTCAATTTTTAACCATGAAAAGACACTATATTAGATCAAACGCAGACCGACTATCAAAACAACGAAGAACACAGGGTCAAATGATCAAATTCCATCGATTTAACGGATAAAAAACCCTGAAATTATCTTAGAAAGATTCGCAATTCAAATCCGATCCAGAAACAACCACAAAAATTTCAAATAGAAAACCCTAGATCAAAAAATCACAAGTTCGCTAAAAAACCCGTATGTTCGCTCGATAAGTTCGCTCTCACGATGAAACAAGATAAAAATAATAAGTTCGCCTGAACAAAGTATTTAATCACAATTAAGTTCGCTTCATTAGGTGAACTTGTTAAGTTCACTTAACAAGCCCCAAACGAACATATTAAGTTCGCTTAATCAGAAACATGCGAACATATTAAGTTCGCTCCAAACCTTTGCCATGAACAATTTCTTCACTTTCAACACGTCACATTCTTGTGAAATTCCATCTATAGCATGTATCCGATCCAATCCCGATTCATCTTAATAAAAAATAAAATTTTCATGGAAGACAGAAACAAAATAGTTTTGGATTTTATCTGTACAAACGGAATCACATATTTTTTGTTTTTATCTGAGCAAACTGAAACATGTATTTTTGGATTTTATATGAGCAAACTAAAATACATATTTTTGAATGAACATAATGAGCAAGAAGATCATATCAGTATATGAACAATTCATCACACAGTCTATTATCAACTATGGGTAACCTATGATATGCCCAAAAAAAATGATATGAAACAATCAAACTCATTCTTATGTAACTTGAATCTTTTTCAATTTTATGTAACTTTTGCAATCAATTTGAATAATACTTGAAATGATACGTGATAAATTTCAAAGTAAACAAGATCAGGTTATGAAATGCTTAATTTTTCATTCCGAATTTGCAATACAAAGCATGAATTCTTAAATTGTAAATATTATATAATTTGAAACTATAAGCATTTTTCTTCCAAATTCATTTGAGTTAGTACCATTTAGATGAAAAACATCGTGTACCCCATATATATGCCAACAGAAATTTAAATTTGAACTATCTTCAAGACATACACAGTTTATTGCAAGATTAGATCACTCTACAAGATGAAATTATCTCTATTAGCACAAGTATAGAATAGCAGATCCCAAAGGATATGAGAATCAGGATGATTCTGAATCAAAAGATTCTAATGAATTGGCTTTATAATGAGAATCAATAGATTCAGGTAGGAGGATCCAACTATTATCTGGATAAATTTCAATGAAATCAGAATAGATGATGTATCTAACTGATCCAAGGGTGAATATATGTTCCAACAGATGTTGCTAGAAACATATCCTAGTTCAGCAACACATTGCATGTTTTTCAGGGCATGGGTAGTGAAGTGAACTAAAAGAGATTGTGCTAAAGACATAATTTGATATATTTCTTATGAAATTCTTAAAACCATATTTCTATATCTGATAATGATCTTTTACACACACACCCAGACATATAATGGATTCAAATCACAGATGTAATCATATCATATTTAATTTTCACACTACTATTGGTTCAAAAACTCTTCTAGTCTATTGACAATTCAAGTTTCAAACTCATATTCAAATTTAAAACACATTATCAAGATTAGAGCATTCAAAACACTATCATTTCTTATTTATGCAGACTTTGAAATTTAGATCAAATCAAATTACTTTAAACTATCATATATCAAAGGTCTAGTATGGTCATGTGTAATGAACTATTCACTGATGTACTATCATTTCTTCTCTAACTTCAAATGATGTCAATTTTATATTTTTCATTTTGTTTTGAATTTTTATAAATAACAAATTTTGACTGAAATTTAAAATGTAGAAATGTAATAAAGCAATAAAAAATTTTGAAACAAAATCTCCCATGAAAATTGTTTTTGAAAAACTTTTATTTGGGATTGATCATACCTATCATTTTGATAAGAAATTCAAACCTGGTATGATCAAATGCCTTGGTAAAAAGATCAGCAAAATTATCATCAGTATGTACCTTTACCAGCTCAATCAACTTTTTATCTACAGAATCACGAATAAAATGATATCTAATTTCAATGTGCTTTGTTTTACTGTGCTTAACAGGATTATTTGTGATAGAAATTGCAGCATTATTATCAATAAACATGGGGGTTTCGGTAAAATTCAAACCGTAGTCTCTTAATTATTGTTGGATCCACAAGATCTGTGAACAACAACTTGCAGCAGCAATGTATTCTGCTTCACACGTAGAAATGGAGACAGTAGTTTGCTTTTTGCATTGCAAGGAAACTAGACGATTACCCAAGAACTGGCAACCACGTGTAGTAGATTTCTTGTCCAAACAACAACCACCAAAATCAGAATCAGTGTATGCATTGAATTCAAAGTTAGAACCATGTGGAAACCATTGTCCCAATCTTTTTTTTCTTTTCAGATATCGAAAGATTCTCTTTTCTTCAATCAAATGAGACTCTTTTGGTTTTTCTTTGAACCTGGAACAAATACACACAGCGAACATTATGTCTGGCCTTAAAGCGGTTAAGTACATGAGAGATCCAATCATTGCACGGTAGAGTCGGCAATCAACTTCTTTTCCATCCGGGTCAGAATTCAATTTATGATTGACCGGAATCGGAGTATCATATGTGGTACAGTCCTCCATCTTGAACCGGCTCAAGATGTCCTTTACATACTTGGACTGATGAATAAAGAAACCATCTTGCTTCTGATTAACTTGAAGACCTAGGAAAAATGATAACTCTCCCATAGCTGACATCTCAAACTTTGATTTCATAATACTCTCAAACCCTTTGCATAACCCTTCATTTGTAGAGCCAAAAATAATATCATCAACATATATTTGTACCAGTAGATATTCTCCCCCTGCTTTCTTAATGAATAAAGTCGAGTCAATATGTCCAAGAACAAAATCATTATCCATAATATGTGTAGACAACGTTTCATACCACGCTCGACGAGCTTGATGAAGACCATAGAGAGCTTTATCAAGCTTGAAAACTTTAGACGGATTGATTGGATCTTCAAACCCTGGCGGCTGATATACATAAACTTCCTCCTTGACTTTACCATTTAAGAAAGCACTTTTTACATCTAAATGAAACACCTTAAACCCTTTGTATGAAGCAAAAGCAAGAAACAACCGTATAGCTTCAAGCCTAGCAACAGGAGCATAAACTTCAGTGTAATCAATTCCCTCTTGCTGAATGAAACCTTGTACAACTAATCTTGCCTTATTTCTCACCACAACACCTCGATCGTCTTTCTTGCATTTAAACACCCACTTTGTACCAATTGGATACACACCATTTGGAAGATCTATAAGATTCCAAACTTTGAGTTTGTCAAACTGAGAAAGTTCTTCCTGCATGGCCTTTATCCAATTGTTATCACGTAACGCCATTTCGACATTCTTTGGTTCGACCTGAGAAATAAAACAGGAATGTGAGCATACATCAAAAACACCAGTAACCTTAAAACTGTATACAAGCAAGTGTTGTCAATAATAGAACGCGTTTGCACTCCATCACGCAAATTTCCAATGATATTTGTAATCGAATGAGCTTTGAGTTCCTTGATTGATGCAACCTCGGGAACTGGCAACACACCAACTTGAGTTGTATAAGATTGATAAGACAGATCTTGATTAACTGGTATCTCCGAGTCCGGATTTGTAGGAATCTCCCCCTGATCTGGTGTCAAATTAGAAGGTTCATCAACTATCAAAGGATCAATAGAAGAATCTTGGAAAATAACATTTTCATCCTCACTATCAGACTCTTGTGTTCCCGAACAAGAAGCAACATTAGGATCTGGAGCAGATGTAGAAGGAACAGATGATTGTGGAACCGCAGTCGGTAGAAAACCCCTATTATGTGCATCCTGACATGAATCATATAATACAACAACTTCCTCAGGAGAAATATCATAAGGTAAATGAAAAGACTTAAATAAATTTTCATAATCAAAAGCCCAGTCTGGTCCAATCGCCATTTGAGGTAAAGACCGATTAGAACAGTCAATATGAAACCATTCTTCAACCTGACGAGTCTCTTTGTTATAAATCCTCTTGGTAGTAGAATTTGCAACATACCCCAGAAAGATCCCTTCAATAGCCTTAGCACTGAACTTGGTTGGGACATCTCTCATTTTCAACAGGGTGCATGGATTACGAAAATGTAGTAAATATTCCAGATTTGGCTTACGATTATTAAGCAACTCATAGCATGACTTGTTGTGTCGCCTAACGGTCAAAACTCTGTTCAAAACGTGACACGCAGTATTCACAACCTCAGCCCAAAAAGTTACTGGAAGCTTAGAATTTGCAAGCATTGTACGTGCCGTTTCAACCAAATTCATGTTCTTTCGTTCAGCAACACCATTTTGTTGAGGAACATATGGCGCACTGAATTCATGATGAATTCCCTTTTGAAGACAAAATAAACCCATCTCGCTATTTTTAAACTCGCTGCCATTGTCTGTAGGTCCCTTCGTGTGTGTCGGATCGTTGCATGCAAGTGGTCTACTAGTTGGATCAGGTGCGGAATACCCGTGACTAGGCGGAGAGTCTAACTAAAACAAAGTAAACCAAACACGAGAGTCAAAATAAAAGCTCTTTCTATTATAAACACTCGACGGTTACAGAGAGATTACAAATTGCGTACTTAACAAACTGAGTTCGTCTAAGATATGAGTTCCGCGTACTTATCCTCTTTGAACCAAACCTATTTAGACAGACCTGATGCCTGCGCACTTAGCAAGTGCGCAGCACCAAATGCTCTTGCGTACTTAGCAAGTACGCATGGGTCTTCCTGCGTACTTGCTAAGTACGCAGGAGCTTTCTCCTGCGCACATGTAAGTGCGCAAAACACTTAGAAGAAATGCAACATACATTATGTAAAAGAAAATACAACCCGATAAACTATTACATAACGACTCTTACATACAAAGACAAATTACAGATATTAGAAATACAAACTAAGACTCTATCCAGAGTGTTGTCACAAGAAAGTGCATCAACAAACTCCCCCTTGACAACATCTCGGGATCTTCATCGTCTTCAGTCTTCAATCTTCCGTCTTCACAGCACTGGCTCCTTAGCTTCCATCTTCTTTTTGTAATCAAGGCAGAACTTGATCAACTTGCCGTATTTGGCAGAAAGAAGCTTTGTACATTCGTCAGTGTGGATGCAGTACTTGTCGGCTAGTACCTCTAGATCGTTCACAGAAAAGTTGATGAAGCAGACTTCATCAAATATCCTGATCACTTCCTTTGGCACCATGTTTCCACTTCCTGACTTACCCTTACCCATAACCACAGCCTCGCCCATTTTTGGATCAACGTACCAGTACCACATGTCACCAAGAATATCCTGAGGTAACTTGCTCAGGGGATTCTTAGTTTCACATCGCACTGGCTTGTATACCAATCTCTTTATGTGCTTCTTAGTCACAGGATGTACAGCGTGCTTATCCTTGACTCTTCTGGGCACTTGAGGCTTGAAGTATTCGAATTTCCCTGATCTTGCTTCCCGCTGTAGTGTTACCCACAAACCCATTGCTACTACATGACTCGAGTGACTCAGCAGGTCGTGGTTTGCGAGGTTCACAAGGTCGTACTTGGGCAAAGAGTTGAACGCCTCACTAGTTGGTTTCAAGTATTGAACCCCCCCCCCCCCAGATCTTTTGATGGCGAACAGTTGCTTGTCCTCCTCGAACCTAACAGCCAAGATCATACCTGTAGCTCCGTGCTTGTCTGTGATGGACGTCTTTTGCCACACGGGAGCTGGACCCTTAGATGATGCAGAAGGCATGTCTTTATCTTTTGGTGCCTCGGGGTCCACAGGTGTAGGGTCGATTAGGGAGGCTTTAGTTGTAGCTTCAACATTACTTGCCATGTCAACTGAGCCTGTTTCAAGCAGAGATTCGAGCGATGGTACTTCAAAGATCTCACCATCCTCTAACTCGTACTCTCCTTCCCCGTCACCCTTGGGAATCTCTATTACCACGTCCTCATCTTCATCATTCCAGTCATCACTCCAGTCATCACCAGAGTCGATCTCTCCTTCTTCCAGATTAAGGAGAGCATCGATCTGTGCTTCTTTGAAATAGTCAGGCTCAAGATAAAGGATCTCATCATCAGATAAGTCCTTGAGCACATCGGCCGCTGACTTCCCTTTATCACCACCACCACCAGAGGTATCACCACCCTCTTGCTGAGTAGACTCCCCCTCAGCCATTGGAATAGAAGAGATGGGCACAATCGCCAAAGATTGGTGCTCACCTCCACTAGGACCGGCTTCAGGATCCTTGTCTTTATCATCATCCTTAGTCAAGTCAACTGGATGACAAGGCTCAGCACCAGTGGATTTATCTTCTTTCTCTTTCTCCTTCTCTTTCTCTTTCTCTTTCTCCCCCTGAGCATCAAGCTTCTTGGTTAGTTCTTCAACTAATTTGACCATCGCTTCGTGCTCTTTTCTCTGTAAATCCAGCCTTAGCTCAAGTGAAGTTCTGTGGCCTAGAATCATTTCATTGGTTTTCATTAGCAGGTCGTTCTGTGCCATAACATTCTTCAGTTGCTCATTTGTCCCTGTTCTATGGCTGTGGAGAATCCTAACTTCATCGGCCAGGGAATTGATCTGTGCTTGTTGAGCATCAGACTCCTCCTTTGACTTTTGAATGGTCTTCAACATTCCAACAACTTAGGTCTCTAAGACATTGATCCTTGCTTCATTCGGATCAGAATGCCTAGATGATGAGGCTTCGGCTTTATGGATGGGGGAGGAGAAGATTGTGTCAAAGTCAAACTCTTGTGAGAAATCACCATAGTTGAAGGGTTGACCTGACGGCTCAGTGGTGTGAGGTGGGAGTGGGGATGTAATGATGGGAGTGGGTGTTATGGTTGGGGTGATGGTGACTGACTCCGTGAGAAGTGGAGTAGTCACTATCACCTTGACGGTTGGAGTAGGGAGGGTCACCGTCACAGGAATCTCCTCTGTGACCGCCGTGACTGCCAAATTACCTTGTACTAGTGGTCTTGTCCTCCTTCTGTACAGTTGTTGTGCTGGTGGGGTAGATTCTGACTCTGGACTGTCAGTCGCAGCTTGTACTTGCTGCACAGTCAGGATCTCTACAACCTTGGGGATAGCAACCTCTTGCCTATCGCCCCTCTTATTGTTGGCACTCTCTCGCCTTTGTCTTTATAGAGCAGCTTCAGAGTCAGAGGTCGGCTCATATTCGCGGCTCGAGCTTTGTCGCTTTCTTTTAGAAGACGACGCAGGCAGGGTTACCTGTGCCGATTTCCTCGGGTGTGCCTGGGATGGTGCGTCATCGGAATCAGAAGAATCTGATTCTGTTGCTTCTGAATTGGATTCCTCAGCACCACCATGTGACACCCGACATTTCAGGTCAATATCCGTATACATTATGAACAAGTTTACATTACAATAAACGAGTTTACATTATAATTATTTTTGTGATTTACGTAATTTCACAAACAAGGACATGAAGGTCTAACAAAAACCGAACATTGTCTCATTTTATATTTTTGGTAATTCTGGGAATTACCGGTTCACATACACTTATAACCCGACTTAATTCGAACACTATTGGTTGAAATAAATAACCAGAAAAATATATATACATATATATATTATTTACACAAACTTTACGTGGAACCATAAATTATATTTAGAATAAAATTATAATACCGTGGGGAAAATAAACCGAATTAAACTACCCCTTTAAAACTCTAATTGATATTAATACCAAAAATCTAATTGTTTTATTATTATAACCCAAACCCCCTAACCCACCCTTGACTTCTCGGCCGAAGTGCAGGGGAAACCATCCCCAATCTCACGTATTTTCAAATTGACCCATACTCCCACTTGTGAAAACCCAGATAAAACCATACCCTACATTCAAAATTCTCACAATTCCCATTTATCTCTCATTTTCATACGGCAAACATTCCAATTCTCTTCAATTCGAAGTCCAGTTTCAAGGCGAAATTCACCATAATTTGCTATTTTAAGAAGAATCTCAAGTGTTTCTGCAAAAGAGTCGAGATCATCTCTGTTTTATTTCATCATCTTCATCTCGGTTTTAAGGTAAAAACTCGACATTTTCACATTAGTTTCTTTAAAACCGTAGCTAAACTTACATCTTATTTAAACGCAAGAAAGATAACAAGAAGAGTGTGTCGAATTCAAGTTTAAAATATAAAAATATGCAGGACTGATTCTGTCAAACAGAAGTCCAGTAATCGAAACTAGGAGTTTCGATACCAGTTAACTCAATCGAAACTAGGTAGTTTCGATACCTTTTCTCAATCGAAACTAGGTAGTTTCGATAGCAAATACTCAATCGAAACTAGGTAGTTTCGATACCTGTTGCTCAATCGAAACTAGGAGTTTCGATACCTGTTGCTCAATCGAAACTAGGAGTTTCGATACCTGTTTCTCAATCGAAACTAGGAGTTTCGATACCTGTTTCTCAATCGAAACTAGGAGTTTCGATACCTGTTGCTCAATCGAAACTAGGAGTTTCGATACCTGTTGGTCAATCGAAACTAGGAGTTTCGATACCTTTTACTCAATCGAAACTAGGTTGTTTCGACTCCTGACCACTCCATCGAAACTAAGTAGTTTCGACACACATATGCCCAATCGAAACTAAGAAGTTTCGACACCTGTACAACAGTCCCAGTTGGGCAGTAACTCAAAACTATTTTATAACAAAACATGTGTTGGAAAACTAAAACGATATTTAAACAAACATAATCAGATTTACAAGGTCGGTGAACAATTTACAATTAAGACGTTGGTCTTAACAACAATTTACCCTTGGTATCTAGGGTACAAACAGTCAAGGTTGACTACAACAAATATTATTACAAGTATATACACAAACACAAGGTGAGTTTCACGGCCCCTTTCTTTTTACTGCTTTCTAATATTTGGGGGAAAAACATACTTTAACTATTTTATGGGATAACAAGAGAATAAGACACGACTTTTATGTTTACATGGGATGAGAACAACACAATGGAGGCCGCGAAAGTCCCCTGGAACAACATAGTAACCATTAACTGTAGCCTAGGGTCCTATGAATAGTACTATGGAGAGTGACGTCTCCCGGTCATGGTTAGTCGCGCTAACCACAATCTGGAGGATTTATGGCCGCATAGAACTGAATAACGAAATTAGGGGCGTGTACACATGTCAAGGTTTGGTTACGCCCCATGTATGAACATATTATTTGTATTCCTAGCTAGTTTACAAATGGGTCAACAATTCTTATTCTGTTTATCACATACAACTGAAACTATTTACGAACAATTGAATTTTACAAAGAACTATTTGATTAAACCTGTGAACTCACCAACCTCGTGTTGACGATTTTAAGTATGTTTTTCAGGTAACTGAACGTGATTTCAAGGTTAGCAATATAGATTACATGCATGCACGATGGATACCACTCAAGGAGGATTTCCCTTGTATAACTCATTGAGTTGGGTCATATTTGTGAAATCTTAAATTTTTTTAAACTCAGATTATGTGTTGTAATGTAAAACATTAAACTTGTTAATGTATCCATTTATCATGTATGTGTTTGCGGTAATCATATGCTTTGGAAACCATGAACGTTGCGCCTCGCGTTTCCGCCTTTGCGGGGTGTGACAGAACTGGTATCAGAGCCATTGATTATAGTGAACTAGGAATCTAAATTGGAACCTAGTCTATAATCTAAATGACTCACTAAAACGTTTTCATTGCATAAGCATTGCATGACCAGTCATTTTGTCATATGGATATTGTAGTCACAAGCATGTCGTCACATTCACATTCTGATCCCGTCTCTGACACTGAATCAAATGAGGAATTTTCCGCCTCACGTCCCAAAAATCAAGTACAAACCCGTAGCTCCACACCACCTAAAGTCGCCTTGGGAAAACCGCCTATCGTCTACCGAAAGAAAAGCGGAGGACCAGTTAAGGTGCCAAGCGCTAGGAAGAAGGTTCGACTTCCACGCAAAAGGAATCTAGCAGCCCGTGACCCAGAAGACTTGGTGGCTGGTGAAGAACCACCTAGGCAAAGACCCTGCTACCACCCTACTGTGGGAACTATCCGTTGGATGCCCCGTACTCTGGCCCGTTGGAGGGAGATGGAGAGCATCCCATCTACCTTTGAGCTCGGAGAGTCTTCCAACTCTCCAACACCCCTACCCCACACTGGGGAAGCCATAGAGCTCACTGTGCCTACCTTGGTAGCTCGTGTTCGTACGCACGAGGAGCGTCTTGATGATCTCCTAGATGATATTCGGGCACATAGGGATGCAGCCATGCGCTTACGTCAAGGGCTCGGATCTCGAGTTCAGACTCTGGAGGACCACACCCGAGACATACAGGGTGCCACAAACTATCTAGAGTTGAGAGCTGACATGGATTGGCAGTTCACTGTTACGGTCCGAGACAGGGTGGAGGCTCTGGAAGAAAGGACGTTGGCTGCAGAATTTGTGGCGAGAGCTAGTTTTGTCATGGCAGGACTTGCCATGATGATTGGATTGTACTCTCACTTCTTCTTTTAAACCTATTACGGGCGGGTTGTGCCCGTAGTACATTAAGTAGTTTAAAACTTTAGTACTGATGAGGTCATGTGAACCCATCTCTTTTGTATCCTCGTCTTTTGGAACAATGTACTATGAATGTTTTGACTATGTATGTAATGGTTTATGTTGTGATAGTGGTTGTTTACATTTGACGTTGTTGTATCCTTATGTCATGAGCTATCATTATTGTCATATAATGTTGTTTCTTTTTAATTGATATGTTAGAAAGAACGTCATGGCACCTAAGCGTAGGACAACCCGTAACACTACTGGTGACAACAACGAGGCGATTTCCCCAAATGTGGAACAACTTATAGCACAACGAGTAGCTGCTGCCATGGAGCAGTATGAAGCCAATCGAAATAGTGGAGGAGGTGTAGGAGGTAGCGGTACAGCTGGAGGTTCCGGAGGTGCAGGAGGTAGCGGTACAGCTGGAGGTTCCGGAGGTAATAAAATAAATAAGCCATAACATATAGTCATGATTCGAATTAATGACGTTATGACTTGTAATTCTACAGATGCTCCAATTAGAAAGTGCTCCTACAAGACCTTTCTGTCTTGCAAACCCCGTAACTTCAATGGCACCGAGGGTGCAGTTGGACTAATGAGATGGATAGAGAAGATGGAATCGGTGATTGATATTAGTGAATGCACCGCTGACTGCATGGTGAAGTATTCTACATGCTCACTCACTGATAAAGCTTTAACCTGGTGGAATTCACAAGTAAAGACTTTGGGAAGGCAGACATCATATGAGTTGTCATGGGAAGACTTAAAAGCCATGATGATCGAGGAATACTGTCCTCGAAATGAGTTGCAAAAGATCGAATCTGAAATGTGGAATTTACAAATGACAGGAGATGATGTTGCTGGCTACACTGACCGATTCAATGAGTTAGCAATCTTGGTTCCACACATGGTCACCCCAGAATACAAGAAGGTTGAAAGATACTTGTGGGGTCTCGCACCTCAAATCCGAGGTCTGGTGACTTCATCGAACCCTATGGATGCCAAGAGCGCCATAACTCTGGCTTTCAAACTAAGGGATAATGCTGTACGTGATGGTTTGTTTAAGAAGAAGGAGACCGAGGAAGGAAGGTCTGGGGAAAAGAGGAAATGGTTTGGAAAACCAATTAACCAAAACAAGAATCAAATTTACAAGAGACATGAAACTACGAAAGCCTTTGTCGCCAACACTGTGGGACAAAATGTATATCTTGGAACATTACCGAGGTGTGACAAGTGTGGATATCATCACAGCGAAAGGTGTATCCAATGTGGGAAGTGTAAAAAGTATGGGCACCTGGCCCATAACTGTAGGAGCAATACGAACCCTAACAAGATAAATCAAGTAGCAGGAAAAGTCAACCCAGGAACAGAAAGGATGAATCAAGGATGCTTTGAGTGTGGAGATCCAAAGCACTTCAGAAAAGACTGTCCAAAGTTGAAGAACCGAAACGACAATCAGGCCCGTGGAAGAGCATTTGTGATGGGAGCTGGTGACGCACGACAAGATCCAAACATTGTCACTGGTACGTTCCCGATAAATAATCACTATGCCTCTATACTTTTCGATACGGGTGCTGATTTGAGTTTTGTGTCAAATGACTTTAAGTCCCTACTCGGTATTAAGCCCAGCAAACTAGAACAAAAGTATACAATTGAATTAGCGAACGGAAAATTAATTAATACCGGAGAGGTCATTCAAGGTTGTACCTTATATCTTAAAAATCACACATTTAGTATAGATCTGTTACCTGTTGACTTAGGAAGCTTTGACGTTGTTATTGGCATGGATTGGTTGTCAAAGAATCATGCAGAGATTGTTTGTTTTGAGAAGATTGTCCAAATTCCACTCCCAAACGGAGAAGTTCTTTCGATTCAAGGTGAGAAGAGTGGAGTAGCGTTAAGGATGATAAACTGCATGAAAACTCGTAAGTACCTACGCAAAGGCTATTGCGTATTCCTGGCTCACGTCGTCGAGAAGAAACCCGAGGAACGTCGACTTGAGGATATACCAATCGTTAAGGAATATCCTGAAGTTTTTCCTGAAGACTTACCTGGTTTACCACCACCTAGGCAAGTCGAATTTCGAATCGATTTGGTACCAGGAGCCGCCCCGGTTGCGCGATCACCATATCGATTAGCACCTTCTGAAATGCAGGAATTATCAAATCAACTTCAAGAGTTGCTTGATAAAGGTTTCATAAGAGCGAGTTTCTCACCTTGGGGAGCTCCGGTCCTATTCGTAAAGAAAAAGGATGGAACCTTTAGGATGTGTATTGATTACCGAGAATTAAACAAGCTTACAATCAAAAACCGATACCCACTTCCTCGAATAGATGATTTGTTTGATCAACTACAAGGTTCTAGCTTCTACTCTAAGATCGACCTACGTTCGGGATATCACCAATTAAGAATCCAAGAAGAAGATGTACCAAAGACAGCATTTAGGACTCGATATGGCCACTACGAATTCCTAGTTATGCCGTTTGGTTTGACAAACGCACCAGCTGTTTTCATGGATCTCATGAACCGCGTGTGCAAGCCATACTTGGATAAATTCGTGATTGTGTTTATCGATGATATATTAATATATTCACGAACCAAGGAGGATCATGAACATCATCTTAAATTAATCTTAGAACTACTCAGAAACGAGAAACTTTACGCTAAATTCTCTAAGTGTGAGTTTTGGATCCGAGAAGTGCATTTTCTTGGACACGTCATCAACAAGGAAGGAATTCACGTTGATCCATCAAAAATTGAAGCGATCAAAAACTGGGAAGCACCAAAGACTCCGACAGAAGTGCGTCAATTTTTGGGTTTGGCTGGCTATTACAGACGATTCATCGAGAATTTTTCAAAGATAGCCTTGCCTTTAACCACATTAACCCAGAAAGAAAAGAAGTATGATTGGAGTGACAAACAAGAGTCAGCTTTTCAATTACTGAAGCAGAAGTTGTGTAGTGCACCAATCTTATCCCTTCCTGAGGGAATCGACAACTTTGTTGTATACTGCGATGCATCACACCAAGGACTTGGTTGTGTGTTAATGAAAAGAGACAAAGTCATCGCATATGCCTCACGACAACTAAAAGTGCACGAAAAGAATTATACGGCCCACGACTTGGAATTGGGTGCAGTTGTGTTTGCGCTCAAGATTTGGAGACATTATCTTTACGGTACAAGATGCACTATCTTTACTGATCACAAGAGTCTTCAACATATCTTCGATCAAAAGGAACTTAACATGAGACAACGTCGTTGGGTAGAACTACTAAACGATTATGATTGTGATATCAAGTACCATCCCGGGAAAGCCAATGTCGTAGCGGACGCTTTAAGTCGCAAAGAACGAGTTAAAACTCTTCGTGTTCGTGCCTTAGAATTGACAATTCATACAAATCTCACTACTCAAATTCGGATGGCACAACAAGAGGCAATTAAAGAAGAAAACATTCAAAATGAAGCTCTACGAGGAATGATAAAGCATTTGGAGTCTGAGTCAGATGACACTTTATACTTCATGAATAGAATTTGGGTGCCATGTTTTGGTAACTTACGGGAGTTAGTTATGGACGAAGCCCACAAGTCCAGGTACTCCATTCACCCGGGTTCAGATAAAATGTATAAAGATCTAAAAGAATTATATTGGTGGCCCAATATGAAAGGAGATATTGCCACATATGTCAGTAAATGCTTAACGTGTTCAAAAGTAAAAGCCGAACATCAGAAACCGTCTGGTTTATTACAACAACCTGAAATTCCCCAATGGAAATGGGAACAGATTTCTATGGATTTCATCACGAAATTACCCAGGACGTCTAGTGGTTATGATACCATATGGGTAATTGTCGACCGATTAACGAAATCTGCTCACTTTCTGCCAATGAAAGAAACTGACAAGACAGAGAAACTTACAAGACTCTATGTTAAAGAAATTGTGGCAAGACACGGAGTGCCAATTTCTATTATCTCGGATAGAGATAGCAGATTCGTGTCTAGAATCTGGAAATCATTACAAGAAGCAATGGGCACACGTCTTGACATGAGCACGGCATATCACCCACAAACAGATGGTCAAAGTGAACGGACTATCCAGACACTAGAAGATATGCTCCGTGCGTGTGTAATTGATTTCGGAGGAAATTGGGATACTCATTTACCATTAGCTGAGTTTTCCTACAATAACAGTTACCATACGAGCATTAAGGCAGCTCCGTTTGAAGCTTTATATGGTCGTAAATGCCGCTCACCGTTATGTTGGGCTGAAGTTGGTGAAAAACATTTGACAGGCCCTGAGATTGTCCAGGAAACCACTGATAAGATTTTCAAAATTAAGGACCGTTTGAAAGCGGCCCGAGATAGACAAAAGAGCTATGCTGACAACAGAAGAAAACCATTAGAATTTCAAATTGGCGACCGAGTAATGTTAAAAGTCTCACCATGGAAAGGCGTTGCAAGGTTTGGTAACCGTGGTAAGCTCAACCCTAGATACGTTGGTCCGTTCGAAATACTGGCTAGGGTTGGCCCTGTAGCTTACAAACTCAAGCTACCACAAGAACTAAACAATATACATGATACGTTTCATGTATCAAATCTCAAGAAGTGTTTATCAGACGAGACACTAATTATACCGTCTGACGAGATTCATATTGACGATAAACTTCATTTCATCGAGGAACCGATTGAGATTTCAGATTGGAAGGTTCAAAAGCTGAGACGTAGTCGGATCAAACTGATTAAAGTACGTTGGAACTCAAAGCGTGGTCCTGAGTATACATGGGAACGAGAGGACCAAATGAAAACAAAATACCCATCCTTGTTTAAGGATACACCAGTTCAAGAGGACACGAATTGAATTTCGGGACGAAATTCTTTTAACAAGGGGAGAATGTGACACCCGACATTTCATGTCAATATCCGTATACATTATGAACAAGTTTACATTACAATAAACGAGTTTACATTATAATTATTTTTGTGATTTACGTAATTTCACAAACAAGGACATGAAGGTCTAACAAAAACCGAACATTGTCTCATTTTATATTTTTGATAATTCTGGGAATTACCGGTTCACATACACTTATAACCCGACTTAATTCGAACACTATTGGTTGAAATAAATAACCAGAAAAATATATATACATATATATATTATTTACACAAACTTTACGTGGAACCATAAATTATATTTAGAATAAAATTATAATATCGTGGGGAAAATAAACCGAATTAAACTACCCCTTTAAAACTCTAATTGATATTAATACCAAAAATCTAATTGTTTTATTATTATAACCCAAACCCCCTAACCCACCCTTGACTTCTCGGCCGAAGTGCAGGGGAAACCATCCCCAATCTCACGTATTTTCAAATTGACCCATACTCCCACTTGTGAAAACCCAGATAAAACCATACCCTACATTCAAAATTCTCACAATTCCCATTTATCTCTCATTTTCATACGGCAAACATTCCAATTCTCTTCAATTCGAAGTCCAGTTTCAAGGCGAAATTCACCATAATTTGCTATTTTAAGAAGAATCTCAAGTGTTTCTGCAAAAGAGTCGAGATCATCTCTGTTTTATTTCATCATCTTCATCTCGGTTTTAAGGTAAAAACTCGACATTTTCACATTAGTTTCTTTAAAACCGTAGCTAAACTTACATCTTATTTAAACGCAAGAAAGATAACAAGAAGAGTGTGTCGAATTCAAGTTTAAAATATAAAAATATGCAGGACTGATTCTGTCAAACAGAAGTCCAGTAATCGAAACTAGGAGTTTCGATACCAGTTAACTCAATCGAAACTAGGTAGTTTCGATACCTTTTCTCAATCGAAACTAGGTAGTTTCGATAGCAAATACTCAATCGAAACTAGGTAGTTTCGATACCTGTTGCTCAATCGAAACTAGGAGTTTCGATACCTGTTGCTCAATCGAAACTAGGAGTTTCGATACCTGTTTCTCAATCGAAACTAGGAGTTTCGATACCTGTTTCTCAATCGAAACTAGGAGTTTCGATACCTGTTGCTCAATCGAAACTAGGAGTTTCGATACCTGTTGGTCAATCGAAACTAGGAGTTTCGATACCTTTTACTCAATCGAAACTAGGTTGTTTCGACTCCTGACCACTCCATCGAAACTAAGTAGTTTCGACACACATATGCCCAATCGAAACTAAGAAGTTTCGACACCTGTACAACAGTCCCAGTTGGGCAGTAACTCAAAACTATTTTATAACAAAACATGTGTTGGAAAACTAAAACGATATTTAAACAAACATAATCAGATTTACAAGGTCGGTGAACAATTTACAATTAAGACGTTGGTCTTAACAACAATTTACCCTTGGTATCTAGGGTACAAACAGCCAAGGTTGACTACAACAAATATTATTACAAGTATATACACAAACACAAGGTGAGTTTCACGGCCCCTTTCTTTTTACTGCTTTCTAATATTTGGGGGAAAAACATACTTTAACTATTTTATGGGATAACAAGAGAATAAGACACGACTTTTATGTTTACATGGGATGAGAACAACACAATGGAGGCCGCGAAAGTCCCCTGGAACAACATAGTAACCATTAACTGTAGCCTAGGGTCCTATGAATAGTACTATGGAGAGTGACGTCTCCCGGTCATGGTTAGTCGCGCTAACCACAATCTGGAGGATTTATGGCCGCATAGAACTGAATAACGAAATTAGGGGCGTGTACACATGTCAAGGTTTGGTTACGCCCCATGTATGAACATATTATTTGTATTCCTAGCTAGTTTACAAATGGGTCAACAATTCTTATTCTGTTTATCACATACAACTGAAACTATTTACGAACAATTGAATTTTACAAAGAACTATTTGATTAAACCTGTGAACTCACCAACCTCGTGTTGACGATTTTAAGTATGTTTTTCAGGTAACTGAACGTGATTTCAAGGTTAGCAATATAGATTACATGCATGCACGATGGATACCACTCAAGGAGGATTTCCCTTGTATAACTCATTGAGTTGGGTCATATTTGTGAAATCTTAAATTTTTGTAAACTCAGATTATGTGTTGTAATGTAAAACATTAAACTTGTTAATGTATCCATTTATCATGTATGTGTTTGCGGTAATCATATGCTTTGGAAACCATGAACGTTGCGCCTCGCGTTTCCGCCTTGGCGGGGTGTGACACACCATCACCACCTTCGTCATCACCTCCATCACTTTCATTCATTTCTTCTTGTTGTTCATCAGAATCATCACTCATCTCTGGTGCCGAATTGGGACTATACCAATTCCAATCTTCTGGCGCGACATATGCTTCATTAAGCAGGTGGCCAAAGAGTTCAGTATGCACAGGGGTAGGATCTACACTGCCTGGCATTAGAAACTGAGCAAATACTCTCTTGTCCACCCGTTTTACTTGCAGTCTCTCTCCGATAGCACATAGGTTTGGCAATGCATCATCAATCAAGAGTTGCACAAACCTCGGGTACAATAGGAACCTAAAATTCTCTGCTGTATTGATCTGATCATTGATTGCTTTGAAGATGTAGCGAGAGAAGTTGTAGCCCCTATTAAGAGACAAGCCCACCATGGCTGCTGCAAGGTCATGACCCATGGCATCTTTCCCTGCTTTTCCTGACGAGATGCACACGATCATGACGTGGGCAAAATACCGCCATTGATCCAACACCCACATCTTTTTGTAAGAAGCATAGTCCCTCGCTCCGACATATCCCATTCTATGCCTCCAACACCCATCCACATAGTAATCTGGATAGGATGTCGGGTCGGTAGCGAGGTCTCCGAACCGCAGGACCCTTCTTATTGTATCTTCAGAGAAAGCAATAGCCCGACCATCAACGGTAGCCCTTATGACATTAGGGGATACCGTGCAGTCGTGCTCTGCCGTCTCCCAGAATTGCTCCAAGTAAGGTCTTGAGACTGTTGGGTCAGCTGAGATTGCATAACTTATTCTTGATCGGTTCAAAAAATCAACGATCTGCCGAAATTTGAAAGCTGCCCCTTTCCACTCAGGTTGAGTGTTCGCTAACAAGTTGAATTCGTTAGTGAATGCCCGAGCCATAGTCTGCAGAAACACACAGAAAACATAATCAGAACAACGTATATTATTGGAAATGAACAAACATGACACGGTATAGTAGGTACGCTATGAACAAAAATTTCAGACTTGTAAAATTTTCTAAGTGTTGGTAGGCTTTTCCTCTTGCGCACTTAACAAGTACGCAGGAATTGCTTCTTGCGTGCTTGCTAAGTGCGCAAGAACAACACTTGGAAAAAATTTCAGATTTTTAACGAGATGACAGATTGCTCAAAAACCGGGTCAAGTAGGTCGCCACTAGGTCGGAATCGAGGATTCGAACTTATGGGACCATTATCAACACCAGTAACTACCAAACCAAGACCAATTTTGACTTAAAAACGTCGCCCAACCCACTATCGATTAAGATTCAACTGACGGCTAGAATCGAGGATGAAATGGATGAATATGGAGTCGATTAAGAATCCTATTAGCATAGAAATGTCAATAAGTTACCCAAACAACCCCAATTTTACCCAAAATATTTCGTATTTAACCTAAAAACTTCTAAGTCACGAATCGGTCCAATGTCACGATTGTATGGATGGAAATCGCCTAGATTCTCACCAATGAGATGAAATGAGATGATGAAACTATAGACGGGACGAAAATATGGTTTAGACACACTTGATTTTGAGTTAAATTTGCAGAGGGAAAGTGATCGGTTTGAAAGCTTGAAACTGAAAAAAATTTCTAAGTGTCACTTTTATACCCCTCACTTATCGGTCGTGCGTACTTGTTAAGTGTGCACGAGTTAACTCTTGCGTACTTACAAGTACGCAGGACTTAACTATTGCGCATTTACAAGTGCGCAAATTTGAAACTCAGAGTTATGAAGATTTTCAGGTCAAATAACAAACAAGATAAAAAATATTTAATCACGAGGTTTCAAATACAATTCATGAAGGTTAAACATAAAATATTTTTGGCTTTTTCTGATTAAACTTGAACAATGCATAAACTTAAAATCTTTTTGTTCTTTTCTAGAGAGATATATACAAGTATTCACACAAACTACTTTTGATCAAAGACACAAGCAGAGGATCATATCACGCTATCTTTTAGCAAAAATGATACAAAATAAACATCAAAGAATATGGGATCATGTCATGGATTACTCTTTATTCATACGTAATAAGCACATAAACAAGTAATTCAAGTTGACAATATTATAAGATTTGAAACTATACGCATCTTTGTATCATGTTCTTGTGTATTAAGGTATTAATTATAAGATATACAACGTGTACCCCACTGAAATGCTATTTTAACTTGCACTATCTCAAGGCATCTAAGATTTTCCCAATGATTTTCTAGATTTTCAGAATGAAGCTACATCTATTAGCACAGGAAAAATCAAGCAGAATCCATAAGGATTATCGGGAATCATAAGATTCAGAATCGAGTGATTCATTTGTCTTGGTTTCATGTGATTTTCTTCTTTGAATATCGGGATGATGATTCAGGATAATAGATATGGTGTTTGATTATCAGGTAAGGGGATCCAACTTTTATCTGGATTTGATTTCAATGAATCAGGAGTGATTCAAGAGTGAAAACATGCTCAACGGTTAATGTAGAGACATGTCTTGATTCAATCTCTCCTTGCATACTTGTGAGTATGGGCAGTGAGATGAACCGCATTAATTGTGCTAACGACATAACCCGAAACTGATCTCAAAAGAAAAAATTTACCCAAATCTAACATCTGTTATCTAATAATGATTTTTTCTATTCTTTTACGCACACACACTTGCAAACATGGGTTCAATTCACAGTTGTAATTTAGATTTAGTTTTCACACTACTAGTGATTCAAAGATGCATACAGCCTACTAACAATTCAAATTACTTGTAGATAAACAGATTAAAAACATAATAATTTAAACAATTAAGTAAACATGACGCAATCATTTCCCATATGAGCAGTCTATGGTGTTTAGATCATTTCGGATGTACTATCATTTCCTCTTTTCTCAAGTTAACTTTGCAATTTTCTCCATTTTCTATTTTGTTTTTTATTTTTGTAAAATATTTTAAAAACTAAAAGAACTATACAGAAAATTTAAAAGAATTAAAAATTTAACTTCCATGAATTGAATTGAGTTAGGAAAACTTAGTTTTCACTCAGGATTGAACATTCATATCAAGTTGACAAGATGCTCAAAACGGGATCGATCAAATATCTTTGTGAATAGGTCAGCAAGATTGTCATTCGTGTGAACTTTTACAAGTTCGATTAAATGCTTTTCAGCACAATCACGGATGAAATTATGGCGAATCTCTATGTGTTTAGTTTTGGAATGTTTCACCGGGTTATTTGTGATGGACATGTGTGACACCTGCAAAATTCCAAAATCTAAAACCTAGTTTTTGGGCTAAACCCAACAAGGCCCAATAGAAATCCAAGCCCATTAGAGGTCCAAATTTACACAATCCGAACATCAGACATGCAATTTGGTTTCGCCAAACGATTTGTTACGTAATTATGAGAATTTAAGAAAATATATTATAACGAACGCGATTCAGAGATCTTAAACGTTAATAGCGTCAGATATTGGTTCATAAACGGACATTAGGCAAAACGACTAACTAAGCTAATGAATTATTAATATTAAGTATTAATATTCATTCGGAAAGACTGTTCAGATAAAGACAAACGTAATACGTTTATGCGAACGTTAAATCGCGTCAGATACTCGTAAGATTTACGATAGCGGTAAGGAGGTTACCGGTATGTATTTTAATACGTCAAATATTGTAATATTTTTCTTAATATTATTAATAAAGTAATAACAATTATACTTGGAGCGCGAAGCGTTTAGTCGGACAGAACGAATTCAGATACGAAATATCCCCAGGTAATAAATTTTTAACGAAATAAATGTTATATGAATTGTTATTTTTGTATTAATTATTCTAAACGAGAATAAATAATCGGGTTTTCACGACGTTACACTACTAACTTACTGTTTTGATACGCGTTACCGGTAGGCTATACACCCACTTAAAACCCTAAGTATAAAAGCTCATATTCTCCCCACCTTATCATTTTAAAACTCTAAAAACACACATATGTGTGTGAATGTAAGAGAGATCGGGAGAGAGTGGGAGCGCGCTACACCTCCTGCGGCATCTCCGGCAAGACGAATGACGGTGGTAAGGGCCTGACCGTCAACCACACCCAACATCACTCCCATATGATGCCTCTATCCGACTTCTGGTTGGGTGTTCCAACCCGTATGGATCAAATCGAAGATGACACAGAGAATCAAAGGGGGTTCGTCGGGGTTAGGCCAACCATAGTTGTGGTGGTGTGTTCTCCGACCACCTGAGACGAACGGCGACGGCGACGGGGTGGTTACGCACGGTTGTAGTGGTGACCCGATGAGGAAAATGGTGGTGCTAAACAGAGGCGGCGGCTGGAGACGTGCAAGATCTCAGTCCCGACGAGGGGGGGTGCTCCTGACCTTCCCGCAGACTCTCAAAGGACGAATCTTCCGGTGGCGCAGGCGGTGGAGGCGGCCTCAGGCGGACTAGGGTTTTAAAACCCGAATTTCCGGCAAAATGGGGAGCTCCGGCGGTGAAGCTAGGGTTCCGGTGAACCCGAATCACCCGATCCACACCTACAGGTATTCCTCCGGTCCAGATCTGTGATTTCTTATTCGTTTTTTCGACGATCTGTGGTATAAACCCGAAACCATAACTGTTTATTGTTAATTAAACTCTTTAGACTTCCAGATCTGGTTATTTATGTGATAAAACTAGTGATTTAGTGGCCGAGTTTCATTCCCGTGTGTTATTTTGGACTTTGGACAGGTTTTGGCAAAGACGGGACGTCACCTGGATGGGCAGGGCTTTTCGTGTCGTTCCCGACAGCCTCGGGTTTTGGAAAACTTGGCAAACCTAGTCAAACTCAGTCAACGATAGTTAAATGTGGTCTCTACGTGAAATATGAGGTTTAGGACGTGTCGGTTCGTAAACGGGGCTCTCGAAAGGTATAAAACGCGCACTAAAATATTATATTTATTTACGAGAAAATAAACGCGCGTGCGGTAAAACGCGTGAGCTTAAGTGATTCGTTAACAATAAAAATTTATATATTAACTTGGCATTAAACACTAAACGAGTCGTATACAATGCGGTGTTGACGAGAAAGATCCGTACAAATTAAGTATAAGTTATTAGTCAATAAATACAACGAACGTGTAATCGGTAAAAATGAAACGTTGATGTGACTAAGCGATCGTTAGATACATACGGATATTAATTATCACTCTAGTCATACAAATATTTACTAAATGTTTGTAATAAATAAACCGTGACGGTTATTATTTGGGATAACTTGGATAATAATTATTTTAAGCGTAAGCTCGTATCCTGTATATTACGTTTGAACATTTTAAACTAATACGAATCAAGTTATAACGTTACCGACTATACGAGAGTTTGACAAGTACCAGTGATCCATTCAAATGTATTTTTGTGTATATATAAATATATATATATATATATGTATATATATATATATATGTATACGTATATCTATATATATAGTATCCTCATTATCTAAAACCAAACGAACATTTTAAATATGATGTTTAGAACCGAATATGTATATACATTCAAAATAAATACATATATTCTCATTACACAAGATCGGACAGTCGTTTGTTAATTATAATATTCAAATGAGAATATAAATAAATATGACTTTGGGGTTTTTGATTATATATTGATACGAACGGTTTCAAAACATAAGATGTTAACATATCATGAATACGTAGTATAAATATATATGTAGTCATATGCTGTTACTACTCGTCTTAAATGATATTTCATATATTTGTACATAAAATATAAATATATACTTTATGGAAAACAAATGAGTGTATGATTACATTTAAGGATAAAATTAAATATATATGTATATATTTTCTGTTATGACTTGAGTAAACAAAATACGAAAATCAAACATACTAAAGTAGGTGTATTACACGTATACGTTTACATAAAGACAAACAAACACTATTAAGGAACGTGGAATATTATTATTAATTATACACGCACATAGCTATATACGATCGTTTACACGACAAACTAATATTTTTGTATATAACTATTGAAACACATTCGAGTTGAGAAACCCAACTAGAATTAAGCAACTAACGTTACCAAATGATAAAACGAGATCGTATACTAAATGAGTAACACCTTTAAGAATCGATAGAGCTCAACCGCACACGTGATAACTCAATACGAGTTTAGACTCGCTTTACATTATTAGGGTTAGTCTATAAAACTCATAAAGTACCTACAGGTATCGTAGGACTCGAATAGGACGACGTAAACCCGTGACTATCACGTGGACATTGGTTTTCACTGCTATCAAAAGGACATTAGTGTTTCTGACATGTCACCAGGTGAGTTTCACGGCCCCTATTTATTTTTAAATGTTTTATAAACATCGAGGGAGAAACGTACTTACTTTACACGTTTGAAAACATGATATCACATGCTTTCAACTATTTTCATATGGTAACAAGAAAACAAAACCTGACCTTTATGTTTGCATGAGTTAACACATATAGAGCGCTGGAAGTCCCCTGACCATCATATTTATAATCATTAGCTATAGATTAGCCTGGGATTCTATAGATAGTACTATTGGGATTGACACCCCCGGTCATGGTTAGTCGCGCTAACTATGGGTCCCTCTAGCCAGATGACCGCATAGTGTTTAAACATTTGCTCGTGAGGGGCGAAACACCTGTGTCATGGTTTGATTATGCCTCATGTATGTACATATTATTTGTACTCTTAGCTAGTTTACAAATGGGTCAACATTACTTATTTTGTTTATCATATACATTGAAACGTTTTCGTGCAGATGGGTCTGCCAATCGTTTAACCATTCCGTTTACACACAAATGGTTTAGTCATTCGTTTACGTGCAAATGTTCTTATTAATGTTTTCAAGGAAAACAGTTTCATATTATGGCCATGTACACGTACCAATGTTTTCAGGAAAAATAACTTATTTTATGACTATGACGTCATTACATGTTTTCAGTTGGAAAATGACTCATTTTATGACTACGACGTCATCACATGTTTTCATTGGGAAAACTACTCATTTTATGACTACGATGTCATCACATGTTTTCATTGGGAAAACTACTCATTTTATGACTACGATGTCGTCACATGTTTTGTTGGAAAACTACTAGCTTTATGACTATGAAGTCAGCACATGTTTTCAAGGAAAACGGTTCTATATTATGGCCATGAACACACTAACAATGCTTTCAAGGTAAACGAAGAAGCATAATTGTCAAACCTCAAGTCGGTTCTGACCTACATAGTTCTAGTCAATGTACTATTTCAATTTAGTATTTGTAATGGTGTTTAACACCTTAGAAGTCTTTACTTTAGCTTCCGCTGTTGTGTAATGTTACCAATCGTTGCAACCTTTATTTATTTATTAAGTAAATAAATTTGGCGGTGTGACAACATGGTGGCATTGTTGTCAATGAATAGAGGAGTTCCAGTGAAGTTCAAGCCGTTGTCTCTCAATTGCTGCTGAATCCACAATATCTGAGAACAACCGCTCGCCGCAGCAATGTATTCTGCTTCACAAGTTGAGACAGAAACCGTTGACTGCTTCTTGCACTGCCAGGAGACCAGTCTGTCTCCCAAGAATTGACATCCACCAGCAGTTGACTTTCTGTCAAGGTTACAACCGCCATAATCTGAATCAGTGTACGCTTTGAAGTCGAATGACTACTGCTTTGAGTACCAAAGACCTAATCGGGGTTTCCCTTTCAGGTATCTGAAAATCCTCTTCACGGCTATCATATGTGACTCCTTCGGTTGAGACTGAAACCTTGAGCACAAACATACAACAAACATTATATCGGGTCTTGAAGCTGTGAGATACATAAGTGATCCGATCATCCCACGGTACAACCTGCTGTCCACATCTTTTCCATCTTTGTCAGGATGCAAACCATGATTGACTGGGATAGGTGTTCCATAAGTACTTTATCATTCATCTGGCAAGATGTCCTGCACATACTTGGTTTGATGTAGATAAATGTCATCCTCTCTTTGACTGACTTGCAGACCCAGGAAGAACGACAGTTCACCCATATTACTCATTTCAAACTTGGACTTCATCACCTTCTCGAATTCCCTACACATCCCTTCATTGGTAGATCCAAAAATAATGTCGTCGACGTATACTTGTACAAGAAGAATGTCACCTCCTGCTTTCCTAATGAAGAGAGTTGAGTTAATCTATCCACGGTCGAAACCATTAGACAGTAAATGCTTAGATAATGTCTCATACCATGCCCGCGGTGCTTGATGAAGACCATAAAGTGCTTTGGATCTTCAAAACCGGGAGGCTGAGTCACATAGACTTCTTCATGAACTTTACCATAAAGGAAAGCACTCTTCACATCAAGTTGATAGACCTTGAAGCCAACATATGTGGCATAAGCCAAGAACAGTCGAATGGCCTCAATTCTAGCAACTGGGTCATATACTTCTGTGTAATCCAAGCCCTCTTGTTGATAAAAACCCTGAACAACCAATCTGGCTTTGTTCTTCACAACTACATGACGATCATCTGTCTTGCATTTGAACACCCATCTGGTTCCAATTGGCTGAAAGTCTTTTGGCAAGTCAACCAAATCCCACACGTGCAACTTTTGGAATTGAGACTATTCATCTTGCATCGCCTCAATCCAGCAGTTGTCACTGAGAGCCTCCTTCACATTCTTCAGCTCTAGCTGGGACACGAATGCAGCATGCAGATATGTTTCCATGACCCCAGTGTCAAATATCTCTGTTTAAAGACTGGTGTTCTCAGTGATGGTTCGATGACGAGTCTGAACACCGGCATAAGGATCACCAATAATGTTGTCGATTAGATGATTCCTATGCACCCTCGTCTCCGGTATAATCAGTTCTTGAATTTCTAGATCTAGATTTGTGCTTAACTCCCCCATTTCCTGTGTTACAGAGGAAGAAGATTCAATGTTAATTGGATCAGCTGGAGCTTCATTTCCTAGTATTGTATTAGGATTGGCTTGAGCGTCATTTCCAATAACATGAACACCTTCACTGTTATCACTGTCATGAGTTCCAGATGCAGATGCGGCATTGGAATCAGGAGTTATAATTGGTACAGTAGCACGAGTAGAAAAAATGGAGTCATTGCCGCCACCCAATAAATCATAAACATTTGCGGCGTCTTTTGCAGATAAATCAGGAAGATTGAAGGACTTGAATAGCGCATCATAATCAAAACCCCAAGCTGGACCTTTTGGTTCTGGTGAAGTGCTATGTTTACTACAGTCCACTACGAACCATTCCTCGACAGTACGAGTTCCTATGTTGTACACTCTCTTGCAAGGCGAGTTGGCAACGTATCCTAAGAAGATGCCTTCCACCGCTTTTGCATGAAACTTAGACTGGCGGTCTTTGTACTGCGCAACAAGGAACAAGGACTACCAAAAGGAACTAGGTAATCAAGATTGGGAAGTCAGTTGTTGATCAACTCGTAACATGTCTTGTTGTGCCTCTTCACAACCAGAACCCTGTTTAAGACGTGACAAGCTGTATTAAAGGCTTCTGCCCAGAAAGTGACAGGAAGCTTTGCATCCGACAGCATAGTCCTTGCAGTCTCAATCAGTGTTCTGTTCTTCCGTTCAGCAACTCCATTCTGTTGAGGTGTGTACGGCGCGCTGAATTCGTGACGGATCCCTTTCTTGAGACAGAAAAGCTCCATTAAATTATTCTTGAACTCAGTTCCGTTGTCACTCCTTATTCTTCTAACTTTCAGCTTGCAAAGAGATTCCAAGCTCAGGATCAGGTATTGAAGAATATCAACAGTCTCGTCTTTAGTACCTAAAAAATGCACCCAAGAAAAATGTGAGAAATCATCAGTTACAACTAGACAGAACGACTTACCTCCAATACTCCTGATACTTATGGGGCCAAACAGATCCATGTGAAGTAGCTCAAAAGGGGTATCAATGGAGTTTTGGAGCTTGGGATTGTGAGACTTCCACTGTTGTTTACCATTTTTACAAGGCATACAGTCATCTGCAATGGTAAATCTCAGCTTAGGAACCCCGGTTACCAAACCGTTTCGGACAAGATGATTCATTTTACGATAAGAAATATGTCCGAGTTTCCTATGCCACAAGATAGAGTCAAGCTATGTCGCTTTTGTAAGCAAACAAGTAGCAACTGATAAGGTGGTTGTTGCCACGCTCATATCGATCTGATATGTGTCATTCGTTCTTGGTGCTCTCATCAGAATGCAATCTTCCGGAACTTCAAAACCGGGTTTGAGAATTAGGCATTCTGACTTGTCAAACATCACCGAGTACTCCTTATCACACATTTGGGAGACACTCAACAGGTTATGGTTCAGCTTCTTGCAAAAGTTGACATTGTCAAAGCTGACACAACCGTTCGAAACCACGCCTTGACACGTGATACTGCCGCCTTTTTATCCAGCAAAGGCCACATAGCCGCCTCTGAATGGTTTAATGTCTTGAAGCAGGGCCATGTTTCCTGTCATGTGCCTGGAACATCCACTATCTACATACCAGCGGTTAGAGATAGTACCCTTCGGACGTCCCTGCACGAGTCACAAAAGAATTAGTTAGTTTTGGAGACCCAAGCCATTGTGGTCTTGGGTCGTCCATCCTTTTCAAATAAACTACTTTCTTTAACTCACAGTCATGATGACTGTTCAAAATTGATGAATCTTTAGAAGAAATAGAACTAGGAGATTGAGAAGTTTTGGATTTGACAGTCCAGGATCTCTTCTGTTTCTTAACCGGAACAGGAGACTTTGCTTCAACTACAGCAGGTGAACTTGTGGAAGCTTCACCTGATTGAACTGAAGTCAGCCGTTCAAGCATTCTCAACCTCTTGTTCCGTCTCATCCTCTGTGGCTTAGAGAGTCTTGCCACAGGTTTCTCACCAGTACGTGTACTACCAGTGGTAGATACATGAGGTACAGCAGGTTGCGTTACCTTTCTTGGAACAGATGGTTTAGCTTCAGATATGATCTTAGGCTTTACCATCGGTTTAACTGGTGGTTTCACCACATTTTGCTTTGGATGTTTGGGAGATGGTTTCACTGGTGGCGACCTGGGGATAACAGCTGGTTGTGAAACAACAGGCCATTTACCTTGGTTCTTAGAAGGACAGTTCACAAAAATGTGACCAACCAAGCCACAGTAAAAACAGTTCCTCTTGTCTACATAAGTTCTCTTGTAAGGCTCATTAGATATGGCCTTAGATAACTCAGCATTATGAGAAGGAGGAGTTGGTTTATGAACATTAGTCTGAACCTTACCAGTTTGGTTTTTGGGAGTATAATATTTTTCCAAATTTTCTTTATACCCAAGCCCATAGTGAGCTGAAAAAGCCTCTTTCTTTACTTGGTTAAGACTTTTATACCCCCCTTAAAGCATTACCTTTAGTTTATCATTTGTTTCAATGATGTCGGGTTCAGTTAAAATGCAGTTATCACCATTAGTGATAACGTTTTTCTTTACCTTTTGTTCAGTCAACAACTCCTCAGATACTACTCCTTCAGGGCAAGAGTTAACCGACCCGTCTTCAGAAGCAGTAACAAACTCCTCACTAGATGTGGAGTTAGCCTTACTTGAAGATTCATCCTTTTTAGGGGAATCATCCTTATCAGAGGACTCATCTAGACAAGTGAGATCAATGTCTATTAAGCTATTGACAAACTTCCCGCTCACCGGTAGAGGAATGACATTAGTACCCAAACCTAACCCATTCAGTTGTCTCACCACAGACTCGTAGTGTTCCACAACAAAGTGAGAGTTTTTCAACTTCTCATTAGTGCATTTTAACTGCAAGATCTCATTTTGCAGTTTGTTGATTTCATTGTTCCGTTTTTCTAACCCCTTATAAGCAATATCCAAGTGAAGCTGTTGATCGCTCATTTTTAAAGAAGACTCATGTTTTTCCTTTTTCAACGTTTCAATAGACTCTTTAAAACGTTTTTCCTTTTCTTTATAGTTTAGAGCTGCCATACTTAGGGGTTCGATTTTGTCTTGGAGCTTAGAATTTTCAAGTTTTAGCCCTAGACACTTAGAACATGAAACAACAGAAAAGGGATTAGAGTCTACCTCATGAGATGAACTTGTTGCTTCTCCAACGGCCATGAGAGCAACAGCAGTAGTCGATTCCTCTTTCTCAGCTACATAAGCTTCCTTTCCTTTAGCTTCCTCCTCTTCCTCTGTAGCAGCAGTAGTAGACTCTTTTAGGTCAGCCATAGAAGCTTTCCTTCTCTCTGCTTCCATCATTTCCATGATCTCAGCCACGAGACCAACCTGTGTTTGTGCGATGATGGCATCCTCAAGATGAACGCCCCAATCAAAGCTGTCGTCCTGTTGGGCTACCACTGCATTGGACATTCCACATTGACTTTGATTGTGGTGGTTTGGATTGTTTTGGCCATGGCTGTTTCCTTGGCTGGGTCGGGTAAAACCAGAGGCAGGTGCTCTGTATTTCTGACACTCACGGGCAAAGTGTCCATTGTTCAGACACTTGTAGCATTTGGCCTTAGATTTGTCAAACCCGACCTTGGCATTAGGATGCCCGCCAATAAACTTTCTTCCTGTTCTGTTTAGGAAACGCTTGGCTCTCCTCAAAAGCATGGCCATATTCCATTGAATATCCATGTCCTCCATGTCATCAGGATCCACTTGATTAAAATCTTCTTCAATCGTCTCTGGATCAGTAAGCTTGCCACCTATGAAGTTTTCATATGCAAGCATGCAAAATGAGAATAGTGCTACATGATCTTCAGCTATTCTGGCTATAGCTGAGTTGTTAGCTGAAGACGTAGCAGGAGGATTTCTTGAGGTATTTTGATGATGAGACCTCAACCCTGATCCTGAAGCATAGCAAGCATGACCACCACACCTAGTTGAGTGGTCTTCTTCGGTAGGATTTCCAGTGAAGAGGGCAATTCCAGAGCCTGATGACTTGGATGTAGAAGTCGTCCCGTGATACATAGAAGGGTCTTGTATCTGGGGTCTACCAGAGCTCTCCTTTCTTCTTAGGTTCATGTCATGAGCTTGAACCTTTCCTATTGCCTCTTCAACTGTCAGCTCATAGAATTTAGGATTTTCCCTTATCAGGGTTGTGTACATCTCAAATTTGGGTGGTAAAGCATCCAAAAACTTTTCCACCATCTCTTCATTTGGATACTTGAGTTCAAAAGCCTTCAACTCAGTCTGTAAATGATAGAACCTAGAGATGAGGTCATCTAAAGATTCGTTCTCAAGAAATCTGAAGCACTCATATTGCTTCCTGAGAAGATCCCGCTTACTCTTCTTGATGTCACTATTTCCTTCGAATCTCTTCTGTAAAGCTTTCCAGAGATCCTTAGAATTGTCATACCCTCGAAAACTGTGAAACAATTCCCGAGTTAATGCTATAGTGATCGAAGCAAGTGCCTTCTTCTCTCGATCATATGCTTTCTTTTCTTCCTCATCGAGTTTAGAAATAGACTTGGGCAATTCATCATCAAGATAGATATGTGTGGGATGCTTATATCCCTCAAGGATTGGTATCTATTGCGATGAGTCGGTATAAAAAATGTAGTGCTCAAAACGTGCTTTCCAATTAGAATAATCGTTTACGTTTAGCAACTTTGGCGGTTTCTATGGTGTACCGATCTCATTATCATAATTTAACATGTTTCCCATATTCTGAAGATTCGACATAGTGAACACTTAGTCAAAATTCAGAAAAATCAGACACAGTTGCGCACTTTGGATTGGCCTTGCGCACTTGAGAAATAGTCTTGTGTATTTAAGACTTGCTCTTGCGTACTTGTAAGTACGCAGGAGGAAATGATTAATTACGCAGGATATAACTTAAGTTCGCACAAGTTCAGTCTTGCGCACTTGTAAATACGCAGGAGATAACTCTTGTGTATTTAGTAAGTACGCAGAAAACTTTACTTTTTGCCAAAAATGGTAAGTACACAGGATACCTTTTCAGCAACTCTCACCAACCTTTTCTGGTGACTGGAAAATCGCAGGAGATGCTAAAAATTGGCCTGATGATTAATGCAAATGAGCCAAAGGGTCAGAAACTTGTTTCTAACCAACCTTTGATGCTCAAATAACTCAAATACAAACAAAAATTGGTTTTTGAGAGATTTCTGCTTCTAAAAAAGTGCTCAAGAGCTACCCTTTTTTCATCACAAAAATCAACAAAAATACCCCTTTTTGCTTGTAAAACTCAGTAAAAACGTCTCCAAACTCACTTACAACACTCGAATTCAAGAGCAAGGCTCTGATACCACTTGTAGGTCCCTTCGTGTGTGTCGGATCGTTGCATGCAAGTGGTCTACTAGTCGGACCGGGTGCGGAATACCCGTGACTAGGCGGAGAGTCTAACTAAAACAAAGTAAACCAAACACGAGAGTCACAATAAAAGCTCTTTCTATTAAAAACACTCGACGCTTACAGAGAGATTACAAATTGCGTACTTAACAAACTAAGTTCGTCTAAGATATGAATTATGCGTAATTATCCTCTGTGAACCAAACCTATTTATACAGACCTGATGCCTGCGCACTTAGCAAGTGCGCAGGACCAAATGCTCTTGCGTACTTAGCAAGTACGCATGGGTCTTCCTGCGTACTTGCTAAGTACGCAGGAGCTTTCTCCTGCGCACATGTAAGTGCGCAAAACACTTGGAAAAAATGCAACATACATTATGTAAAAGTAAATACAACCCGATAAACTATTACATAACGACTCTTACATACAAAGACAAATTACAGACATTAGAAATACAAACTAAGACTCTATCCAGAGTGTTGTCACAGGAAAGTTCATCAACATTGTCACTCCTAATTCTTCTGACTTTCTGTTTGAACAAATTTTCTAAACCCAGGATTAAGAATTGTACCAACTCTGTGGTTTCGGCTTTAGAAGCAAGGAACTTATGAAAATCTAGAGAAATCAATTGTTACTACCAGACAGTAAGATTTACCGCCAATGCTCCTGATACTAATCGGTCCGAACAAACCCTTCTTGCAAGGAATACATTCATCAGGAACTGAAAATTTCATTTTCGAAACACCAAAAACCAGATCATTCTTCACGAGATAATTCATTTTCCGATGATTGATGTGGGCAAGTTTCATGTGCCACAAAATAGAATCCGACTCAGACGCCTTGGAGAGTAGACAAGTAAGAATTGAATCCGTTGTAGTAGCAACACTCATGTCTAGGACATATGTGTCATTTTTTCTCAGAGGCTTCATTAGAATCCATTCGTGAGGAATAACAAAGCCCGGTTTCAAGATATAACACTCAGAATCATTGAAATGAAATGAAAACTTCTTGTCACACACTTGAGATACACTTAAAAGATTATGTTCAAGTTGCTCCACATAGTTCACTTTCTCAAATTTGACTTTATCGTTCTTTAAAGTACCCTGACCAGTTATGTACCCGCCTTTATTTCCAGCAAAAGCGACATAACCACCATCAAAATTAATAACATCTTCCAACAAATGAATATTCCCTGTCATATGTCGAGAACAACCACTATCCACATACCACGTATTGTTGATAGTCCTCCTTGGCTGCCCCTACATAAACAAAGAGAATCAGTTAGAAATAGGAACCCAAGCCATTGTGGTCTTGGGTCGTCCAAATAGATAAAAAAAACAACTTCAAGCAATTCACAATCAACATTGTCATCAACCTTTGGAACATAAGATTCACAATTAGACCTTCGCAATAAAGACATAGTATGATTAATTGGAAAACATTATTAGATTTATGATTATCATATTAAGATATTTCCAAAAAATTCTTTTGTTTTCTGTTACGTCTTCTTCGTTGTGGTCTAGAATGTTTGACCTCATGTTGAGAACCTTTTGTAATTCCAACATGTGGAAACTCAAACTTCTTTTGAAAAACAACTGGTTTAGAAATACGCTTATCATGTTGCTAAAATCTTGAAGATTTAGCAAATGATTGACAAGGCATATTCTTTACAACACTAGACATAGGCTTTTCCCCATTTTGTATTTTCAGAATCGTCACCACTCGTTTTAGTGAGGATCACTCTTTAATTTTCCTTGATTCTAATAAGGACAGTGAATCAGAATATGACCAGCCTCATTATAGTGAAAACAAACTCTTCTATCTTGATGACTTCTGATATAAGGAGTTTTTCTCGAATTTGATGACCCATCCGATGAACAATCTTCAGAAGATTTTACTGAATAGTTGAATGGCTTCTTTTGAACAAAAACTTCTTTAGTCACCGTTGATAAATTCTTCTTCTGATAACCAGCAGCAACAAAACCACTTGATTGTAACATTTTGGAAATCTTAGGTTGAACAACTTTCAACTCATCAGGTTCTGTTAAAATGCATCTATCACGGGTAACATTTTTTACTACCTTTGGTTCATCAAGTTGCACTTCCTTAGGAATGCCTTCAACCTTTTTATCATCAAAAACTTCATCCTCAGAATCAGAATCATATATCATATCTTCACCAGTTACAGGATTTACTTTCAACACCGTCTTTGGATAAATTTCCTCTTCATGAATAATATCTGCTTCAACCACATAATTTGCGTTGAATGGTGGAGGAAAAAAATCCAAAACCAGCAACCCTCTTTGTAGGATCAGCATTAGCATTAAAGTAATCCAATACCACAGATGAATTTTCAAGATTTTCCAGCTTTCTACGTAATTTGATCACTTCAGATTCTTTATCAAAAATTTCTTTGTTCTGCTAAGCAACAATTTCATTTCTCTTCTCAGTCTCAGCATAAGCCATATCCAGATGATATGCTTGTTCCTTATATTTCAATCCCAAAGAGTTCAAATCTCTTTTCAAAGACTCAATTCTATCTATACACAATTTATCATTATCTTTCAATTTTTGATTAACTGAATGCATCGATTTCATATTACAAATTAAATTTGTGTTATTATCTATTACTTTTTGCGTTTTATTTTTTATACTGATGAAATTAGAGCAATAAATGTGACAGTGTTGAAGCACTTTCCTGTGACAACACTCTGGATAGAGTCTTAGTTTTGTATCTTCATGTCTGTAATTGTCTTTGTATGTAAGAGTCTTTATGTATTAGTTTATCGAGTTGTATTTACTTTTACATATTGAATGTTGCATTTCTTTCTAAGTGTTTTGCGCACTTACAAGTGCGCAGGAGAAAGCTCCTGCGTACTTAGCAAGTACGCAAGAATACGTTTGCGTACTTGTTAAGTACGCAAGAGCATTTTGCCCTGCGCACTGGCATCAGGTCAGGTATAAGTAGGATAGGTTTACAGAAGTTAAGTACGCAGGCTTCAAGTGTTGATAATACAAAGAAAGTTTAAAGTGTCTTCTCTTGTCGGTTTACTTTGTTTAGCTAGACTCTCCGCCTAGTCACGGGCATTCCGCACCCGATCCGACTAGTAGACCCACTTGCATGTGACGATCCGCCACACACGAGGGACCTACAAGTGGTATCAGAGCGATTGCTCCTGATTTCGAGTGTTGTGAGTGAGTTTGGAGAGTTTTTACAAGCAAAAAGAAGTATTTTTGTTGATTTTTGTGATAAAATAGGGGTAGCTCTTGAGCACTATTTTAGAAGCAAAAATCACTCAAAAACTGATTTTTGTTGTGTATTTGGGTGTTTTGAGCATCAAAGGTTGGTTAGAAACAAGTTTCTAACCCTTTGGCTCATTTGCATTGATCATCAAATGAATTTTTACTATCTCCGGCGAGTTTCAGGTGACCGGAAAAGTTTGGTGAAAGTTGGTGAAAAGGTATCCTGCGTACTTACCATTTCTGGCAAAAAGTACAGTTTTGTGCGTACTTATTAAATTTGCAAGACTTATATCCTGCGTACTTATAAGTGCGCAAGACTGAACTTGTGCGAACTTAAGTTATATCCTGCGTACTTACATTTAATCCTGCGTACTTACAAGTACGCAAGAGGAAATCTAAATACGCAAGACCATTTCTCAAGTGCGCAAGGCCAAAACCAAGTGCGCAACTGTGTCTGACTTTTCTAAAATTTGACTAAGTGTTCACTATGTCGAATCTTCAGAATCTTGGAAACCTGCTGAATTATGATAATGAGATCAGTACACCACAGAAACCACCAAAGTTGCTGAACGGGAACGATTATTCTAATTGGAAAGCACGTTTTGAGCACTACATTTCTTATACCGACTCATCGCTATGGATACCAATCCATGAGGGATATAAGCATCCCACACGCATCTATCTTGATGAAGTCATGCCCAAGCCTATCTCTAAACTCGATGAAGAAGAAAAGAAAGATTATGATCATGAAAAAAGGCACTTGGTTCGATCACTATGGCATTAACTCGGGAATTGTTCCACAGTTTCCAAGGTTATGACAATTCCAAGGATCTTTGGAAAGCTTTACAGAAAAGATTCGAAGGAAATAGTGACATCAAGAAGAGTAAGAGGGATCTTCTCAGGAAGCAGTATGAGTGCTTTAGATTTTTAGGGAACGAATCTTTAGATGACCTCATCTCTAGATTCTATCATTTACAGACTGAGTTGAAGGCTTTTAAACTCAGGTATCCAGATGAAGAGCTGGTGGAAAAGTTTTTGGATGCTTTACCACCCAAATTTGAAATGTACACAACCCTGATGAGGGAAAATCCTAAATTCTATGAGTTGACTGTTGAGGAGGCAATAGGAAAGGGTCAAGCTCATGACATGAACCTAGGAAGAAAGGAGAGCTCAGGAAGACCCCAGATACAAGACCCTTCTATGTATCATGGGACGACTTCTACATCCAAGTTAGCGGGCTCTGTAATTGCCCTCTTCACTGGAACTCCTACTGAAGAAGACCACTCAACTGGGTGTGGTGGTCATGCTTGCTATGCTTCAGGATCAGGGTTGGGGTCTCATCATCAAAATACCTCAAGAAATCCTCCTGCTACGTCTTCAACTAACAACTCAGCTATAGCCAGAATAGGTGAAGATCATGTAGCACTATTCTCATCTTGTATGCTTGCCTATGAAAATTTCATAGGTGGCAAGCTTACTGATCCAGAGACGATTGAAGAAGATTTTAATCAAGTGGATCCTGATGATATGGAGGACATGGATATTCAATGGAATATGGCCATACTATTGCGGAGAGCCAAGCGTTTCCTGAACAGAACAGGAAGAAAGTTTATTGGCGGGCATCCTAATGCCAAGGTCGGGTTTGACAAATCTAAGGCCAAATGCTACAAGTGTCTGAACTATGGACACTTTGCTCGTGAGTGTCAGAAAGACAGAGCACCAGCCTCTGGTTTTACCCGACCCAGCCAAGGAAACAGCCATTGCCACAACAATCCAAACCACCACAATCAAAGCCAAGGTGGAACGTCCAATGCACTAGTAGCCCAACAGGACGAAAGGTTTGAGTGGGGTGTTCATCTTGAGGATGCCATCATCGCACAAACCCAGGTTGGTCTCATGGCTGAGATCATGGAGATGATGGAAGTAGAGAAAAGGGAAGCTTCTATGGCTGAGCTAGAAGAATCTACAACTGCTACTACTGAGAAGGTGAAGGAAGCTGAAGAAAAGGAAGCTTCTGTAGCTGATGAAGAGGAATCAACCACTGTTGTTGCTCTCATGGCCATTGGAGAGGCAACAAGTTCATCGTCTGAGGTAGATTCTAACCCTTTCTCTTTTATTTCATGTTCTAAATGTCTAGGGCTAAAACTTGAAAATTCTAGGCTCCAAGACAAAATCGAACCCCTAAGTTTGGCAGCTCTAAACTATAAAGAAAATGAAAAACGTTTTAAAGATTCTATTGAAACGTTGAAAAAAGAAAAGTCTGAATATTCTTTAAAAATAAGTGATCAACAGCTTCACTTAGATGTTGCATACAGGGGGTTAGAAAAAAGGAACAATGAAATCAACAAACTGCAAAATGTGTCACACCCCCAAATCCCACTAACGGAGTTTTACCGTTTTGGAAGGTGACACATCAGGATCTCAGTCATTAGTTACACGGAACGACTCTATATGAATTTAAATAAACCACTAATGCTGCTCATAGTCACGAGACAACAAAAGTTCAAGTTTGAAAACGTTGCGGAAGCGTAAACATAAACCAATGTAAGTAAAAGTAAGTTGCGCAAAACAAAGCGCCCAAAACCATGCAGTTTAAGTAAATAACGTAAATTCAATGTTCGATAGTGATAAGACTCCATGCATGCCCTATGCTTGTGCTTGGATACCTTAGTGACCTGAGAAAGACATGCTAGAAAGTGTCAACACAATGGTTGGTGAGTTCATAAAGTAATGTAAGTAAATCCAATTGTTTAACGCAAGCATCCCATGCTCAATGTTTGTCAGATAAAGTAATTATTGTTTACCGATAGATAGCTAGTCTAATGCATTGCTACTTTAAGCGTTCGCAACCGAAGCTGACTGTTTGTATGTTTGAATGCCTCCAGCCATGTCTACCGAACACTGGCTAATGTTTAGGCAAATTTTACACCCGTTGACCTCCAATCATAGTTAGAGCGACTAACTCGGGTAGGGCTTTGTCAAAACCCAGTAGTACTACTCAAAATCCCCTCGCTATTCCCCAATACTAACGGTTCGAAATGTAAGGACTTGTTTGGTATGTTTGTGCACTTTCAGTACGCAAGCGGTAAAACAGTAATACAGAATCCCATAATATTTGAAATGTTTGAAAGCATGTTTTCTCCCCCAAAAAGGAAAACAAGTAAAATAGGGGTTATGAAACTCACCTGAATGCGTATGCAAGTATGAAAGCTAAGAAGCAACTGCTGGACTTCTAACTGCCACCTATAACCGTAGTCTATAAGTGCGTGTTCGTGATGTTCGATATAGACCCATATATCCAAACAATGTTGTTGTTAAAGGTTTTAGAAAATAGTTTGCAAGTGCGACTCAAGTTTGACACGACGACCCGTTGGTGACACGTTTGTGTTTTAATGTTTGAGTTGCATACTAACACATAGCACACAATTGATCATACGATGGCACGTAGCAACAAATCCTATTTGTTCTAGAAAGATAGCATGTTTCCATTAATGGCAGGTTTCCATAATTAGTAAGTTTCTATAAATAGTAACCATGTTCGGGTTTCACATCATTGTTATCATATGCTTGCAGGTTTCAATTCAAGTAGCACATAGCAATCATCATATCCTACAACAATTCTATTCTACTTAGCATGTTTGACTTGGTTCCGATAAAGTTTCTATTTTTAGCAACCTATGATGAGCATGCGCGTTATATAATCATCAATCAAGTTTACACACATTATCATGTCATGTCAAGTACAAAACCATCATCAAGAAGCAATAGAATTCAAAACAAGTGAAAGATTGAAAAACTGAAAAAACTAAATTATCTTTCTGTTAACAACGATCCCTCGCGGTACGCGATAGATGAGAGGGTTCTCCCTCGCGGTACGCGAGAAGATTAGGAACTCGCCCAGGTTAGCTTGTCTCCCGCGGTACGCGAGAGATGTGATCTTGGTGCCTCGCGGTACGCGAGAGAACCAAAAACCAGTCCCGACTATTTTGTCTCTCGCGGTGCGCGAGAGAATGTTCCGAAGGCCCTCGCGGTACGCTAGAGGGTTAAAATTCAGCAAATTGTTTTAAACATTAGGGTTTAGCCGTTTCTCATGCAATACAACGATTTCATCAGTAAAGTTCTTGACTTTTATCATGTTCTACACCATTATAACATTACTAGTTTCATTATTCAACAATTAATCAATCAAATAACACTAGGGTTTAGCAAAACATCATAAATCAACAATTATCATCAAATACCAATCAAGCTTGCAACTTTATTATGAAAATCATCATGTTTGGATGGATCTAAGGTCTGATCTAACTGTAAGAATCAAAAAGTATTCAAATCGGTCGAAACAACTTACGTGTGGATGTTAGAAACGCAAAGAGGATTCCGAATACGCGTTTAGTTCCAAGATTGAAGCTTGAATGAGCGATCCTTGCTTGGTTGCAGGTTCAATTTCGTGAGAGAGGGTGAGAGAGAGAGAGAGAGACGGCGAGATTGAGAGAGAGAGTGATTTAGGTTAGAAACTTTTATAAAAATCTTTTTATAAATCTTGTACGGGCTTTTACTAACGGGTTTGGGTAATTACGGGCTTTTAATTTAACTTTAACTAATTAATAATTAAAACCCTTTAACTAATTTATTTTATAAAAATACAATCTTTATAAAATAACAGATAAATAAGCAGTCCGGTAAATCTACGCGATTTAACGAAAATTTACGTAATTCACAGATAATTCACGTAGCACGTAAAAGCACATAATTTATATTCATTATAAATTATTTATTGCTTGAATTATTATTTATTGTTTATCACCAACGTTCCGGGTTCGACTCGTGTGTGCTCCGATGTGTGTGAACTAACTGACACATTTAATTAATCCTAATTAAATGCAATGTATGTGTGACGAACTAAGATAACTGAGTTTGTAACGAAAAATGTTTGAACTAACGAGGTTTGAGTTAACGGAGTTAACCTGAAAATGCCGGATGTCACATCATCCCCTTGTTGAAAGAATTTTCGTCCCGAAAATTAAGCGAAGTCGTTAAATTTCTGAAACAAAAGTTTGGGTTGTCACATCATCCCCTTGTTGAAAGAAATTTCGTCTCGAAATTTAGTTAGTACCTTTCGTGTTTGCCGTTGAATGTTTGAACAGGTGAGGATACTTTTTCATCATCTGATCCTCGCGTTCCCACGTGAACTCAGGTCCACGCTTCGAGTTCCAGCGAACTCTGACAATAGGTATCTTACTGCGCTTGAGGGTTTTGACCTCTCGGTCCATGATCTCAACTGGTTCCTCAACAAAACGTAGCTGTTCATCAATTTCCAACTCCTCGAGTGGAACTACAAGAGTCTCATCTGATAGGCACTTCTTTAGGTTTGAGACATGAAAGACATTATGCACCCCATTGAGTGTATCTGGTAGGTTCAACTGATATGCTACTGGACCAATCCTTTTCACTATCTCGAATGGTCCAACATAACGGGGGTTTAACTTTCCTCGTTTCCCAAAACGAATCACACCTTTCCAAGGTGAAACTTTTAATAAAACTTTGTCTCCCACTTGGAATTCTAGCGGTTTTCTACGCTTGTCTGCATAACTCTTTTGACGGTCACGCGCTGCCGCCATACGGTTTCGGATTTGCACGATTTTCTCTGAGGTTTCGTGCACAAGTTCAGGACCAGTAAGTTGACTATCTCCAACTTCAGCCCAACAAAGTGGTGATCTACACTTTCGTCCATACAAAGCCTCAAACGGTGCGGCTTTGATGCTAGTATGATAGCTGTTATTGTAAGAGAACTCCACTAAAGGCAAGTGAGTCTCCCAACTGTTACTAAAATCGATCACACAAGCTCGTAGCATATCTTCTAGGGTTTGAATGGTACGCTCACTCTGGCCATCTGTTTGAGGATGGTACGCTGTGCTCATATCCAGGCGCGTGCCTAGAGCTTTCTGCAGTGATTTCCAGAAGCGTGAAGTAAAACGAGCGTCTCTATCGGAGATGATTGAAACTGGCACTCCGTGCCGAGAGACTACTTCCTTCAGGTAAATGCGAGTTAACTTCTCCATTCTGTCTGTTTCTTTGATAGCAAGGAAGTGTGCGGACTTGGTCAGACGATCCACTATTACCCAAATTGTGTCACAACCGGTTGGAGTTCGGGGTAATTTGGTAATAAAGTCCATGGAAATTTGTTCCCATTTCCACATTGGAATCTCCGGTTGTTGAAGCAATCCGGATGGTTTTTGATACTCCACCTTAACTTTTGAACAAGTAAGACACTTGCTCACATAGGTGGCTATGTCGGCTTTCATGTTTGGCCACCAATACAACACTTTCAGATCGTGGTACATTTTGTCAGATCCCGGGTGAACAGAGTATCGGGATTTGTGAGCTTCATCCATAACGAGCTCTCTCAGGTTTCCGTACACTGGAATCCATATTCGCTCTGCGAAGTAGCGAATACCATCGGATTTAACCTCTAGTTGTTTCTCCATACCACGGGTGGCTTCCAGAGTTAAGTTCTCTTCCTTTAGTGCTTCAAGTTGAGCATTGCGGATTTGTTCGGGTAATCCTGTATGAATAGTGAGTTGCAACGCTCGAACTCGTCGGGGTTTAGTTTCCTTTCGGCTTAGGGCATCGGCTACCACGTTAGCTTTGCCCGGATGGTATTTGATTGCACAATCATAATCATTTAGAAGTTCGATCCAGCGACGCTGTCGCATGTTCAACTCTTTCTGCTCGAATATGTGCTGAAGACTCTTGTGATCGGTGTAAATGGTGCACTTGGTACCGTACAAGTAGTGTCTCCAGATTTTCAGTGCGAACACCACGGCTCCCAACTCCAAGTCGTGAGTCGTGTAGTTCTTCTCGTGGATTTTCAATTGTCGGGAAGCGTATGCGATAACTTTCTCACGTTGCATAAGCACACAACCGAGACCTTGGATCGATGCATCGCAATACACTATGAAATCATCGGTTCCTTCAGGTAGGGATAGGATGGGTGCGCTGCAAAGTTTCTGTTTCAAAAGTTGGAATGCTGATTCTTGGGTTTCGCTCCAGGTATAAGGTTTACCTTTTTGAGTTAAGGCGGTGAGGGGTTGAGCGAGCTTAGAAAATCCCTCGATAAACCGGCGGTAGTAGCCAGCCAATCCCAAAAATTGTCGCACCTCAGTCGGAGTCGTTGGTGCTGCCCAATTCTTAATGGCCTCTACTTTGGATGGGTCGACATGTATTCCCTTCTCGTTGACTACATGTCCAAGGAATTGAACCTCGCGAATCCAAAAATCGCATTTGGAAAACTTCGCGTATAGCTGCTCCTGCCTAAGCAGTTCAAGGATTAAGCGCAAATGTTCTTCGTGTTCTTCCTTACTCTTAGAATAGATAAGGATATCGTCAATGAATACAATGACGAATTGATCGAGGTAGGGCTTACACACACGGTTCATGAGGTCCATGAACACCGCGGGTGCGTTGGTTAATCCAAATGGCATGACCAAAAACTCGTAATGGCCGTACCGGGTTCTGAAAGCGGTTTTGGATATATCCTCATCACGAACTCGTAGCTGATGATATCCAGATCTTAGATCGATTTTTGAGTAAACACTCGACCCTTGAAGTTGGTCGAATAGATCGTCAATGCGGGGAAGTGGGTAGCGGTTCTTGATGGTTACCTTGTTCAACTCTCGGTAGTCAATACACATACGGAAAGTCCCATCTTTCTTTTTGACAAATAGGACTGGGGCTCCCCATGGTGATGAACTGGGTCGGATGAAACCCTTATCCAACAGTTCTTGCAACTGTGTGGACAACTCCTGCAGCTCACTTGGTGCAAGTCTATAAGGTGCTCTGGCAATAGGTGCTGCTCCGGGGGTTAGGTCAATCTGAAATTCGACCTGTCGATGGGGTGGAAGACCGGGTAAGTCATCAGGAAAGACTTCTGGGAAGTCGCGAACAATAGGGATATCTGCAATTTTCTTCTCCTCGGAAGGTTTGTCAACGACAAGGGCTAGTATCGCAGTATGACCCTTGCGTAGGCATTTCTGCGCTTTCATGTAAGATATGATGCCCACGACGGCACCACTCTTCTCGCCTTTCACAGAAAGAATCTCTCCACTAGGTAGAGGGATACGAACGATTTTGTCCCTACAGATGATTTCGGCTTGGTTTTTGGACAACCAATCCATGCCAACTATTATGTCGAAACTGCCAAGTGTAACTGGCATGAGATCGATGTCGAGTTTGTGACCAGATAGTCCCAACTTACACCCCTCGAGGATATGAGTTGCCTCGATTAGTTTACCGTCAGCTATTTCTATGGAATATTTGTGCTCTAACGGGGTTTTGGTCAGCTCTAAGTGTTTACTAAAGTTTTCGGAAATAAAGCTCCTATCGGCACCAGTATCAAAGAGAACAGAAGCAAAATGATCGTTTAAAGGAAACATACCAGTGACAACATTTTGATCTTTACGAGCTTCACTTGAACCAATTACGAAGGCCCGACCCTTCGCACCATTACCGTTGCCATTACCATTACCACCCTGATGGTTGCCGTTTCCGTTCCCATTACCAGCTTTCTTCAGTTGAGGGCAATCCCGCTTGTAGTGCCCTTCCTTGCCACACTCAAAACACCCTTTAGGCGCCTCACCAGTCGGTGCCTGTTTAGCTTGTAGATCCCCTCTACAATCCTTGGCCGAATGGCCCATCTTCCCGCACCTCTGGCAACGGTACCTGTCGCACGCCCCAGTATGATGAAAGTTGCATTTATTACACTTAGGGTACTTACCAGCATAAGATCCCTGATTCTGCTGAGCCGAGTTAGACTGTGAATGGCTCTTAGCAGGCTCGAACTTTCGTTGCTGATGATGCTGCTGTTGAGGCGGATTGGACTGAGAAGACTTGAAATGTGGACTTTCAAACTTACGCTTATTATCTGCCAGCTTAGAAAGTGCTCTCCTGGGAGGAAGTGTACCCTGTGCGACCGCCTGATCGGTCAACCTGTGAGCCAAACGGATGGTTTGCTGGATAGTGGTGGGGTTGGATGATGTCACCATACTCTGAATTTGAGGGACTAGACCCTCGATAAACCTCTCAATGCGCTTGTACACTGGAGTCACCATCTGTGGGCACAAAGTAGCTAGTTCATGAGAGCGGGTAGTGTAGGCTTCGATCTCTGACCCTTCCATCTTGAGGTTCCAGAACTCGACCTCAAGCTTCTGCACCTCATCGCGAGGGCAGTACTCCTCTGTTAACATAGTCTTGAACTCATTCCATGGCAAAGCATTTGCCATTTCTAGAGTCAGCATTTGTACCTGGGCGTTCCACCAGGTGAGGGCTGGACCCTCCAGTGTGCCAGATGCAAACTTCACCTGGTTGGCTTGTGGGCAGTTGCACATAGCAAAGACAGACTCTGTCTTCTCCATCCAGCGGAGTAGACCTACAGCTCCTTCGGCTCCACTAAAAGTGTGGGGCTTACAGTCCATAAATGTCTTATAAGTGCAGGCCTGTTGGTGGTTGTTCTGACCTGGATTAAATATAAAGAATGCGTTCAGGGACAAATAAGATTCGGAAGTGAGTTCAGAATGAATGTTGACTCGTTAAAGTCGACAGATGATAGATTTACCTCCATTCGGGTTGGCTGCCAAAGCCTCAGCCACACGCTCGTTAATCATAGCAGTAAGCTCTGCTGGGGTCAGATTGATGCTACCACGCCCGGCGTTACGTCCACCTCTTCGTCCAGACATGTTCTTCACATTCACAAATACAAAATCATGAGCAAAAATACATCGCATATCATTGTCATACAAGTATAAGTAAATAACAGAAAATTAAACCACAACATCTAACATTTCAATAATAATACTTGATAAAATAAATTGTAAAGGCTACAAAGTACTTTCAATCAAACATCAAAATCCAGAAATATCTGTTGGATGGGAACAACCCTGCCCATCTAGGTTTAAATAAAAGCAAAATAACTCAAAAGATAGTCTATCAGTCATCATCACTGTCAATTGAAGTCACACCAGAAACAGTATCCTCATCCTCATCCTGTTCCTCATCATCACCCTGCTCTTCATCCTCACCCTGCTCCTCCTCCTGCTCAACCTCTGCAGCATTGGCAGCCTCAAGCTGCTCCTCCAGCTGCTCAATCCTAGCCTCTGCTGCCTCGAGGTTAAGGCGCTGGACGTTCACTTGATCTCGTAACTCATAGTATGCTGCTGCTAGTTGGTCTTGCACAGTGTTCAACCTTCCCTGGTTGTTAAGCAGCTTCTCCACTCTCTGGTCAGTCTTGTATCCACGCTGTAGTAGCCCGGTGATCTCACCAGCAGCCTCGCGCATGTTTCTGATCTCTCGGTCCATCTTAGCTACAAATGCAGCTAGAACCTGCTCAGGTGGATATCTCAACGGTGGCAAAGTTCGCGAAGTAGAAGAGGAAGAAGTAGGAATGTCAGCAGCAAGTGGAGGTGGAACCTGCTCCTCGCGGATCCAACTCCTAATCATGTCCGGATACCAATCCCAATGCTCCGTGTCGTCTCTAATACGCACATGGAATGGCTCGCCATACACTCTAGTATCATCAATGGGCGTCATCCTTCGCCTCTTTGGCTCGGGTGAAGGTACTGTTGGAACCTCGGGTTCCTGCTCGATCGGGGAATCTGGTGACTTGGGTGAATGAGACATTTCCTGTAGTGTGATGAGTCAGTGTACTGTATGAGTGTAAGTGTTGTGTAACTAATGCAAGTGTGTGGTTAAAGTCTAGAATGCAATGCAATTCCTAGTTCACTAAAACCAATGGCTCTGATACCAATCTGTCACACCCCCAAATCCCACTAACGGAGTTTTACCGTTTTGGAAGGTGACACATCAGGATCTCAGTCATTAGTTACACGGAACGACTCTATATGAATTTAAATAAACCACTAATGCTGCTCATAGTCACGAGACAACAAAAGTTCAAGTTTGAAAACGTTGCGGAAGCGTAAACATAAACCAATGTAAGTAAAAGTAAGTTGCGCAAAACAAAGCGCCCAAAACCATGCAGTTTAAGTAAATAACGTAAATTCAATGTTCGATAGTGATAAGACTCCATGCATGCCCTATGCTCGTGCTTGGATACCTTAGTGACCTGAGAAAGACATGCTAGAAAGTGTCAACACAATGGTTGGTGAGTTCATAAAGTAATGTAAGTAAATCCAATTGTTTAACGCAAGCATCCCATGCTCAATGTTTGTCAGATAAAGTAATTATTGTTTACCGATAGATAGCTAGTCTAATGCATTGCTACTTTAAGCGTTCGCAACCGAAGCTGACTGTTTGTATGTTTGAATGCCTCCAGCCATGTCTACCGAACACTGGCTAATGTTTAGGCAAATTTTACACCCGTTGACCTCCAATCATAGTTAGAGCGACTAACTCGGGTAGGGCTTTGTCAAAACCCAGTAGTACTACTCAAAATCCCCTCGCTATTCCCCAATACTAACGGTTCGAAATGTAAGGACTTGTTTGGTATGTTTGTGCACTTTCAGTACGCAAGCGGTAAAACAGTAATACAGAATCCCATAATATTTGAAATGTTTGAAAGCATGTTTTCTCCCCCAAAAAGGAAAACAAGTAAAATAGGGGTTATGAAACTCACCTGAATGCGTATGCAAGTATGAAAGCTAAGAAGCAACTGCTGGACTTCTAACTGCCACCTATAACCGTAGTCTATAAGTGCGTGTTCGTGATGTTCGATATAGACCCATATATCCAAACAATGTTGTTGTTAAAGGTTTTAGAAAATAGTTTGCAAGTGCGACTCAAGTTTGACACGACGACCCGTTGGTGACACGTTTGTGTTTTAATGTTTGAGTTGCATACTAACACATAGCACACAATTGATCATACGATGGCACGTAGCAACAAATCCTATTTGTTCTAGAAAGATAGCATGTTTCCATTAATGGCAGGTTTCCATAATTAGTAAGTTTCTATAAATAGTAACCATGTTCGGGTTTCACATCATTGTTATCATATGCTTGCAGGTTTCAATTCAAGTAGCACATAGCAATCATCATATCCTACAACAATTCTATTCTACTTAGCATGTTTGACTTGGTTCCGATAAAGTTTCTATTTTTAGCAACCTATGATGAGCATGCGCGTTATATAATCATCAATCAAGTTTACACACATTATCATGTCATGTCAAGTACAAAACCATCATCAAGAAGCAATAGAATTCAAAACAAGTGAAAGATTGAAAAACTGAAAAAACTAAATTATCTTTCTGTTAACAACGATCCCTCGCGGTACGCGATAGATGAGAGGGTTCTCCCTCGCGGTACGCGAGAAGATTAGGAACTCGCCCAGGTTAGCTTGTCTCCCGCGGTACGCGAGAGATGTGACCTTGGTGCCTCGCGGTACGCGAGAGAACCAAAAACCAGTCCCGACTATTTTGTCTCTCGCGGTGCGCGAGAGAATGTTCCGAAGGCCCTCGCGGTACGCTAGAGGGTTAAAATTCAGCAAATTGTTTTAAACATTAGGGTTTAGCCGTTTCTCATGCAATACAACGATTTCATCAGTAAAGTTCTTGACTTTTATCATGTTCTACACCATTATAACATTACTAGTTTAATTATTCAACAATTAATCAATCAAATAACACTAGGGTTTAGCAAAACATCATAAATCAACAATTATCATCAAATACCAATCAAGCTTGCAACTTTATTATGAAAATCATCATGTTTGGATGGATCTAAGGTCTGATCTAACTGTAAGAATCAAAAAGTATTCAAATCGGTCGAAACAACTTACGTGTGAATGTTAGAAACGCAAAGAGGATTCCGAATACGCGTTTAGTTCCAAGATTGAAGCTTGAATGAGCGATCCTTGCTTGGTTGCAGGTTCAATTTCGTGAGAGAGGGTGAGAGAGAGAGAGAGAGACGGCGAGATTGAGAGAGAGAGTGATTTAGGTTAGAAACTTTTATAAAAATCTTTTTATAAATCTTGTACGGGCTTTTACTAACGGGTTTGGGTAATTACGGGCTTTTAATTTAACTTTAACTAATTAATAATTAAAACCCTTTAACTAATTTATTTTATAAAAATACAATCTTTATAAAATAACAGATAAATAAGCAGTCCGGTAAATCTACGCGATTTAACGAAAATTTACGTAATTCACAGATAATTCACGTAGCACGTAAAAGCACATAATTTATATTCATTATAAATTATTTATTGCTTGAATTATTATTTATTGTTTATCACCAACGTTCCGGGTTCGACTCGTGTGTGCTCCGATGTGTGTGAACTAACTGACACATTTAATTAATCCTAATTAAATGCAATGTATGTGTGACGAACTAAGATAACTGAGTTTGTAACGAAAAATGTTTGAACTAACGAGGTTTGAGTTAACGGAGTTAACCTGAAAATGCCGGATGTCACAAAATGAGATCTTGCGGTTAAAATGCACTAATGAGAAGTTGAAAAACTCTCGCTTTGTGGTGGAACACTACGAGTCTGTGGTGAGACAACTGAATGGATTTGGTTTAGGTACTACTGCCATTCCTCCACCAGTAAGCAGGAAGTTTATCAACAGTTTAATAGACATTGATCTCACTTGTCTAGATGAGTCCTCTGATAAGGATGAATCCTCAAGTAAGGCTAACTCTACATCTAGTGAGGAGTTCGTTACTGCTTCTGAAGATGGGTCGGTTAACTCTTGCCCTGAAGGAGTAGTTTCTGAGGAGTTGTTGACTGAACAAAAGGTAAAGAAAAACGTTATCACTAATGGTGATAATTGCATTTTAACTGAACTCGACATCATTGAAACAAATGATAAACTAAAGGTAATGCTTTACGGGGGGGTATAAAAGTCTTAACCAAGTAAAGAAAGAGGCTTTCTCAGCTCACTATGGGATTGGTTACAAATAAAATTTGCAAAAATACTATACTCCCAAAAACCAAACTGTAAAGGTTCAGACTCCTGTTCATAAACCAACTCCTCCTTCTCATAATGCTGAGTTATCTAAAGCCAGATCTAATGACCCTTACCGGAGAACTTATGTATACAAGAGGAATTGTTTTCACTGTGGCTTGGTTGGTCACATTTTTGTGAACTGTCCTTCAAAGAACCTAGGGAAACGGCATGTTGTTTCACAACCAGCTGTTATCCCTAAGTCGCCATCAGTGACCCCTCCCAAATGTCCAAAGCAAAATGTGGTGAAACCACCAGTCAAACCGATGGTAAAGCCTAAGATCAAGTCTGAAGCTAAACCATCTGTTTCAAGAAAGGTAACGCAACCTGCTGTACCTCGTGTATCTACCTCTGGTAGTACATGTACTGGTGAGAAACCTGTGGCAAGACTCTCAAAGCCATAGAGGAGGAGACGGAACAAGAGGTTGAGAAAGCTTGAACAGCTGACTTCAGTTCAGTCAGGTGAAGCTTCCACAAGTTCACATGCTGTAGTTGAACCAAAGTCTCCTGTTCCAGTTAAGAAACATAAGAGATCCTGGACTACCAAATCCAAAACTTCTCAATCTCCTAGTTCTATTTCTTCTAAAGATTCATCAATTTTGAACAGTCATCACGACTGTGAGTTGAAGGAAGTAGTTTATTTTGAAAAGGATGGACGACCCAAGACCACAATGGCTTGGGTCTCCAAATCTAACTAATTCTTTTGTTACTCGTGCAGGGACGTCCGAAGGGTACTATCTCTAACCGCTGGTATGTAGATAGTGGATGCTCCCGGCACATGACAGGAAACATGGCCTTGCTTTAAGATATAAAACCATTCAGAGGCGGCTATGTGGCCTTTGCCGGAGAAAAAGGCGGCAGTATCACGTGTCAAGGCGTGGTTTCGAACGGTTGTGTCAGCTTTGACAATGTCAACTTTTGCAAGAAGCTGAAGCATAACCTGTTGAGTGTCTCCCAAATGTGTGATAAGGAGTACTCGGTGATGTTTGACAAGTTAGAATGCCTAATTCTCAAACCCGGTTTTGAAGTTCCTAAAGACTGGATTCTGATGAGAGCGCCAACAACAAACGACACCTATCAGATCGATATGAGCGTGGCAAAAACCACCTCATCAGTTCCTACCTGTTTGCTTTCTAAAGCGACAGAGCTCGACTCCATCTTGTGGCATAGGAAACTCGGACATATTTCGTATCGTAAAATGAATCATCTTGTCCGAAATTGTTTGGTAACCGGGGTTCCTAAGCTGAGGTTTACCGTTGCAGATGACTGTATGCCTTGTAAAAAGGGCAAACAGCAACGGAAGTCTCACAAGCCCAAGCTCCAAAAATCTATTGATACCCCTTTGGAGCTATTACACATGGATCTGTTTGGCCCCATAAGTATCAGGAGTATTGGAGGTAAGTCGTTCTGTCTAGTAGTAACTGATGATTTCTCATGTTTTTCTTGGGTGCATTTTTTAGGTACTAAAGACGAGACTACTGATATTCTTCAATATTTGATCCTGAGCTTGGAATCTCTTTGCAAGCTGAAAGTTAGAAGAATTAGGAGTGACAACGGAACTGAGTTCAAGAATAATTAGATGGAGCTTTTCTTTCTCAAGAAAGGGATCCGTCACGAATTCAGCGCGCCGTACACGCCTCAGCAGAATGGAGTTGCTGAATGGAAGAACAGAACACTGATTGAGACTGCAAGGACTATGCTGTCGGATGCAAAGCTTCCTGTCACTTTCTGGGCAGAAGCCGTTAATACAGCTTATCACGTCTTAAACAGAGTTCTGGTTGTGAAGAGGCACAACAAGACTTGTTACGAGTTGATCAACAATCGACTTCCCAATCTTGATTACCTAGTTCCTTTTGGTAGTCCTTGTTCCTTGTTGCTACAGTACAAAGACCGCCAGTCTAAGTTTCATGCAAAAGCGGTGGAAGGCATCTTCTTAGGATACGCTGCCAACTTACCTTGCAAGAGAGTGTACAACATAGGAACTCGTACTGTCGAGGAATGGTTTGAAGTGGATTCTAGTAAACACAGCATTCCACCCGAACTAACAGGTCTAGCTTGGGGTTTTGATTATGACGCGCTATTCAAGTCATTCAATCTTCCTGATCTATCTGCAGTTGACGCCGCGGATGTTTATGAATTATTGGGTGGCGACAATGACTCCAGCTTCTTTACTCGTGCTACTGTACCAATTATAACTCCTAATTCCAATGCTGCATCTGCATCCGGAACTCATGACAGTGATAACAGTGAAAGTGTTCATGTGGTTGGAGATGACGCTCAAGCCAATCCTAACACAACTGTAGGAAATGAAGCTCCAGCTGATCCAATTAACATTGAATCTTCTTCCTCTGGAACACAGCAAATGGGGGAGTTAAGCACGAATCTAGATCCAGAAATTCAGGAACCGATTGTACCGGAGACGAGAGTGCATAGGAATCATCCAATCGACAACTTTATTGGTTATCCTTATGCCGGTGTTCAGACTCGTCATCGAACCATCACTGAGAACACCAGTCTTTACACAGAGATATTTGACACTGGTGTCATGGAAACATGTCTGCATGCTGCATTCGTGTCCCAGATACAGCCGAAGAATGTGAAGGAGGCTCTCACTGACAACTGCTGGATTGAGGCGATGCAAGATGAATTGTCTCAATTCCAAAAGTTGCACGTGTGGGATTTGGTTGACTTGCCAAAAGGCTTTCAGCCAATTGGAACCAGATGGGTGTTCAAATGCAAGACGGATGATCGTCATGTAGTTGTGAAGAACAAAGCAAGATTGGTTGTTCAGGGTTTTTATCAGAAAGAGGGCTTGGATTACACGAAAGTATATGCCCCAGTTGCTAGAATTGAGGCCATTCGACTGTTCTTGGCTTATGCCACATATGTCGGATTCAAGGTCTATCAACTTGATGTGAAGAGTGCTTTCCTTTATGGTAAAGTTCATGAAGAGGTCTATGTCACTCAACCTCCCGGTTTTGAAGATCCGGATAATATCAATAAAGTGTATAAGCTCGACAAAGCACTTTATGGTCTTCATCAAGCACCGCGGGCATGGTATGAGACATTATCTAAGCATTTACTGTCTATTGGTTTCGACCGTGGACAGATTGACTCGACTCTCTTCATTAGGAAAGCAGGAGGTGACATTCTTCTTGTACAAGTATACGTCGACGACATTATCTTTGGATCTACCAATGAAGGGATGTGTAGGGAATTCGAGCAGGTGATGAAGTCCAAGTTTGAAATGAGTAATATGGGTGAATTGTCATTCTTCCTGGGTCTGCAAGTCAATCAAAGAGAGGATGGCATTTATCTACATCAAACTAAGTATGTGCAGGACATCTTATCAAAATACAAGATGAATGATAGCAGTACTTATGGCACACCTATCCCAAACAATCATGGTCTGCATCCTGACAAAGATGGAAAGGATGTAGATAGCAGATTGTACCGTGGGATGATCGGATCACTTATGTATCTCACAGCTTCAAGACCCGATATAATGTTTGCTGTGTGCTTGTGCTCAAGGTTTCAGTCTCAACCGAAGGAGTCACATATGATAGCCGTGAAGAGAATTTTCAGATACCTGAAAGGGAAACCCCGATTAGGTCTTTGGTACTCTAAGCAGCTGTCATTTGACCTCAAAGCCTACACTGATTCAGATTATGGCAGCTGTAACCTTGACAGAAAGTCAACTTCTGGTGGATGTCAATTCTTAGGAGACAGACTGGTCTCCTGGCAGTGTAAGAAGCAGTCAACGGTTTCTGTCTCAACTTGTGAAGCAGAATACATTGCTGCAGCGAGCGGTTGTTCTCAGATACTGTGGATTCAGTAGCAGTTGAGAGACTACGGCTTAAACTTCACTGGAACTCCTCTATTCATTGACAACAATGCCACAATGTCCATCACAAATAACCCGGAGAAACATTCCAAAACTAAACATATAGAGATTCGCAATCATTTCATCCGTGATTGTGCTGAAAAGCATTTAATTGAACTTGTAAAAGTTCACACGGATGACAATCTTGCTGACCTTTTCACAAAGGCATTTGATCGATCCCGTTTTGAGCATCTTGTCAACTTGATAAGAATGTTTAATCCTGAGTGAAAATTAAGTTTTCTTAATTCAATTCAATTCATGGAAGTTAAATTTTATTTCTTTTAAATTTTCTGTATAGTTCTTTTAAGTTTCAAAATATTTTACAAAAACAAAAAAAAATGGAGAAAATTTCAAAGTTAACTTGAGAAAAGAGGAAATGATAGTACATCTGAAATGATCTAAACGCCATAGACTGCTCATATGTGAAATGATTGCGTCATGTTTACTTAATTGTTTAAATTATAATGTTTTTAATCTGTTTATTTACAAGTAATTTGAACTGTCAGTAGGCTGTATGCGTCTTTGAATCACTAGTAGTGTGGAAACTAAATCTAAATTACAACTGTGATTTGAACCCATGTTTCAAGTGTGTGCGCGTAAAAGAATAGAAAAGATCATTATCAGATAAAGGATGTTAGATTTTGGTAATAATTTTTTTTTGAGGTCAGTTTCGGGTTATGTCGTTAGCACAATTAATGCGGTTCATCTCACTGCCCATACTCACAAGTATGTAAGGAGAGATTGAATCAAGACATGTCTCTAAATTAACCGTTGAGCATGTATTCACCCTTGAATCACTCCTGATTCATTGAAATCAAATCCAGATAAAAGTTGGATCCCCTTACCCTAAAACTCAAACACCATATATATTATCCTGAATCATCATACCGATATTCAATGAAGAAAATCAATTGAAACCAAGACAAATGAATCACTCGATTCTGAATCTTATGATTCCTGATAATCCTTATGGATTCTGCTTGATTTTTCCTGTGCTAATAGATGTAACTTCATTCTGAAAATTTTAGAAAATCATTGGGAAAATCTTAGATGCCTTGAGATAATGCAATTTACATTAGTATAGCATATCAGTGGGGTACACGTTGTATATCTTATAAATAATACCTTAATACACAGGAATGTGATACAAAGATGCTTATAGTTTCAAATCTTATAATATTATCGACTTGAATTACTTGTTTATGTGCTTATTACGTATGAATAAATAGTAATCCATGACATGATCCCATACTCTTTGATGTTTATATTGTATCGTTTTTGCTAAAAGATAGCTTGATATGATCCTCTGCTCGTGTCTTTGATCAAAAATAGTTTATGTGAATACTTGTACATTTTTATCAGAAAAGATAAAAAAAAATTTTTAAGTTTATGCATAGTTCAATTTTATTCAGAAAAAGCCAAAAATATTTGTGTTTAACCTTCCTGAATTTTATTTTTGTCCTCTTGATTGAATATTTTTATCGTGTTTGTTATTTGACTTGAAATACTTCATAAATTCTGAGTTTAAAATTTGCGCACTTAAGGGTTGTTCGTACTTGTCAAGTTCGCACGAAGTAAGCCTTGCGTACTTAACATGTACGCAAGAGTTAAAGCTTGCGCACTTGTAAATGCGCAAGAGTTAACTCGTGCGCACTTAACAAGTACGCACGACTGATTAGTGAAGGGTATAAAAGTGGGACTTAGAAATTTTTCTCAGTTTCATCGCATTCAAATCGAATTTTTCCCTCTGCAAATTTCACTCAAAATCAAAGTGTTCCTAAACCATATTTTCATCCCATCTATTGTTTCATCATCTCATTTCATCGATTTGGTGAGATTCTAGGCTAAATCCATCCGTAATTTCGTGACTTTTGGACCGATTGTAGACTTAAAAAAAAATTAGGGTTATTCTTGAATTTTTGGGTAAAATTGGGGATTTTTTGGGTAATTTCTTATCACTAATCCGGATTTGAAAACTTAATCGACTCTTAATCATCCCGTTTGGTCCTTGATTCGATCCGTCGGTTGAAGTTTAATCGGCAGTGGGTCGAGGGTCGTTTTAGGTCAAAATTGGTCCTGGTTAGGTAGTTTGTGGTGTTGATACTGGTCCCATAGGTTAGAATCATTGATTCCGACCTAGTGGTGACCTATTCGACCCGCTTTTTGAAAGATCAATCAAATTCTAAACTTTTCAGAATTTTTCTTAAGTGCTGTTCTTGCGCACTTAGCGAGTACGCAAGAGGAAAAAGCGGGGCACTTGCTAAGTGCGCAACACCAACACTTAGGAAATTTTCTAAGTCTGAAATTTCTGTTCAAAGAGTAACTACTATACCGTGTCATGTTTGTTCATTTCCAATGATACGTGTTGTTCTGATTGTGCTTTCTGTGTGCTTTTGCAGATTATGGCTCGGGCGTTTACTAACGAATTCAACCTGTTAGTGAACACTCAACCCGAATGGAAAGGTGCAGCATTGCAATATAGGGAGATAGTTGATTTCTTGAACCGCTCCAGAATCAGCTATGCTATCTCGGCTGACCCGACCGTGTCAAGACCTTCATTGGAACACTTCTGGGAGACAGCAGAGCACGACTGCACGGTAACCCCTAATGTCATAAGGGCTACCGTTGCTGGTCAGGCTATCGCTTTTTCTGAAGATACCATAAGAAGGGTCCTGCAGTTCAGAGACCTTGCTACCGACCCGACAGCCTATCCAGACTACTTTGTGGATGTGTGTCTGAGGCAAAGAATGGGATCCGTCGGAGCGAGGGACTATGCTTCTTATAAAAAGATGTGGGTATTAGACCAATGGCGGTATTTTGCCCATGTCATGATCGTGTGCATCTCGTAAAGGAAAGCTGGTAAAGATGCCATGGGTCATGACCTTGCAGCAGCCATGGTGGGCTTGTCTCTTAATAAGGGCTACAACTTCTCGCGCTACATCTTCAAAGCAATCAATGACCAGATCAACACAGCGGAGAAGTTTAGATTCTTATTGTACCCTAGGTTTGTTAAACTCTTGATTGATGATGCGTTGCCAAACCTTCCTGCTATAGGGGAGAGACTGCAAGTCAAGCGGGTGGACAAAAGAGTATTTGCTCAATTCTTAAAGCCAAGCAGTGTAGAACCTACCCCTGTGTATATAGAACTCTTTGGCCACCTAATCAATGAAGCATATGTGGCACCTGATCACTCGAACTGGTATAGCCACAACTCTGAGCCTGAACATAGTGAACACTCTAATGAGCAACAACAGAAGGAAATGGAGAGTGATGATGGATCGGCTGAGGATGGAGACGACGAAGGAGGTGATGGTGGTGCTGAGGAATCCGCTTCAGAAGCAACAGAATCAGATTCTTCTGATTCCGATGATGCACCATCGCTGGTACACCCACAGAGAACGGCTTAGGTAACCCTACCTGAGTCGTCCTCCAAAAGGAAGCGACAAAGCGCAAGCAGCGAATATGAGCCAAATTCTGACTCTGACGCTGCTGTACAAAGACAAAGAAGGGAAAGCATTCATAAGAACCGGGGTGATAGGCAACAGGTTGCTATCCCTAGTGTGGTAGAGGTACCGATTGTGCAGCAAGTACATGTTTCAGCTGCCAGTCCGGATTCAGCCTCTACCCCACCTTCACAACAGTTATACAGAAGGAGGAGAAGGCCACAAGTTCAAGCTGACGTGGCAGTCACGGCAGTCACAGAGGAGGTTCCTGTGACGGTGACCCTCCCTACTTCATTCGTCCAGGTGGCGGTGACTACTCCAATTGTCACGGAGTCTGTCACCATCACCCCTACCATTACCCCAACAACTCTCGTCACATCTTTATCCCAACTACCACCACTAAGCCTCTAAGTCAACCCTTCAATTATGGAGATTTCACGCAAGGGTTTGACTTTGATACCATATTCTCCTCCCCTATTCACACTGTTGAAGCGTCCTCGTCTAGGCATCCTGATCCGAATGATGCAAGGATCGATGTGCTAGAAACCCAAGTTGCTGGACTGCTGAAGACTATTCAGAAGTCAAAGGAGGAATCTGATGCTCAACTAGCATAGATTAATTCACTGGCCGATGAAGTTAGGATTCTACATAGCCATAGAACGGGGACTAATGAGCGACTGAAGAACGTAATGGCACAGAACGAGCTGTTAATGAAGACAAATGAAATGATTCTAGGCCACAGAACTTCACTTGAGCTAAGGCTGGATTTACAAAGAAAAGAGCACGAAGCGATGGTCAAATTAGTTGCAGAACTGACCAAGAAGCTTGATGCTCAGGGGGAGAAGGAGAATGAGAAAGAGAAAGAAAAGAAATCCGCTAGTAAGGATAAGGAGAAAGAGAAAGAGAAAGAAAAGAAATCCACTGGTGCTGAGCCTTGTCATCCAGTCGACTTGACTAAGGATGACGATAAAGAAAAGGATCCTGAAGCCGGTTCTAGTGGAGGTGAGCACCAAGCTTTGGCAATTGTGCCCATCTATGCTATTCCAATGGCTGAGGGGGAGTCTACTCAGCAAGAGGGTGGTGATACCTCTGGTGGTGGTGGTGATAAAGGAAAGTCAGTGGCTGAAGTACTTAAGGACTTATCTGATGATGAGATTCTATATCTAGAGCCTGACTATTCAAAAGAAGCACAGATCGATTCTCTCTTCAATCTAGAAGAAGGAGAGATCGACTCTGGTGACGATTGGGATGATGATGACGAAGATGTTGTGATCGAAATTCCCAAGGGTGACTGGGAAGGAGAGTACGAGCTAGAAGATGGAGAGATCTTTGAATTTCCATCTTTCGACGCTCCGCTTGACACAGGTTCAGTCGAGCAGACTAGTAATGTAGAAGCCTCGGCTGAAGCCTCCCCAGTTGACCCTGAACCTGTGGACCCAGAGGCACCAAAAGAAAAATACATGCCTTCCACTTCATCAAAGGGTCCAGCTCTGGTGTGGCAAAAGACGTCTATCATAGACAAGCACGGAGCAACAGGGATAATCTTGGTTGTAAGGTTCGAGGAGGACAAGCAGTTGTTCGCCATCAAAAGATCTGGCGGTGTTCAATACTTGAAACCCACTAGTGAAGCGTTCAGCTCCTTGCCCAAATACGACCTGGTGAACCTAGCAAACCGAGAACTGCTGGGTCATTCCAATCACGCAGTAGCGATGAGTTTGTGGGTGGTTCTGCAGCGAGAAGCAAGATCAGGGAAGTTCGAGATGTTCAAGCCTCAAGTGCCCAAGAGAGTCAAGGATAAGCACGCTGTACTTCCTGTGACTAAGAAGCACTTAAAGAAATTGGTATACAAGCCAGTGTGATATGAAACTAAGATTCCCCTGAGCAAGTTATCTCAGGATATTCTTGGTGACATGTGGTACTGGTACGTAGATCCAAAAACGGGCGAGGCTGTGATCATGGGAAAGGGACGTTCCGAGAGTGGGAACTTAGTGCCAAAAGAACTGATCAGAATATTTGATGAAGTCTGCTTCATCAACTTTTTCTGTGAAAGATCTGGAGGTACTAGCAGAACACTACTGCGTCTACACGGACGAATGGACAAAGCTCCTTGCTTCTAAATATGACAAGGTGATTAAGTTCTGCCTTGATTAAAAGAAGAAGATGGAAGCTGAAGACTGAAGCTGTGAAGACTGAAGATTGAAGACTGAAGACGATGAAGATCCCGAGCTATTGTCAAGGGGGAGTTTGTTGAAGCACTTTCCTGTGACAACACTCTGGATAAAGTCTTAGTTTTGTATCTTCATGTCTGTAATTGTCTTTGTATGTAAGAGTCTTTATGTATTAGTTTATCGAGTTGTATTTACTTTTACATATTGAATGTTGCATTTCTTTCTAAGTGTTTTGCGCACTTACAAGTGCGCAGGAGAAAGCTCCTGGGTACTTAGCAAGTACGCAAGAATACCTTTGCGTACTTGTTAAGTACGCAAGAGCATTTTGCCCTGCGCACTTGCTAAGTGCGCAGGCATCAGGTCAGGTATAAGTAGGATAGGTTGACAGAAGTTAAGTATGCAGGCTTTAGTGCAAATACGTAGATTGTAAAACCAAGTGCTTTTCTCTGTAACCTTCAAGTGTTGAGAATACAAAGAAAGTTTAAAGTGTCTTCTCTTGTCGGTTTACTTTGTTTAGCTAGACTCTCCGCCTAGTCACGGGCATTCCGTACCCACTCCGACTAGTAGACCCACTTGCATGTGACGATCTGCCACACACGAGGGACCTACAAGGGCTCTGATACCACTTGTAGGTCCCTCGGGTGTGGCGGATCCTCACATGCAAGTGGGTCTACTAGTCGGACCGGGTGCGGAATGCCCGTGACTAGGCAGAAAGTCTAGCTAAACAAAGTAAACCGACAAGAGAAGACACTTTAAACTTTCTTTGTATTATCAACACTTGAAGGTTACAGAGAAAAGCACTTGGTTTACAATCTGCGTATTAGCACTAAAGCCTGCGTACTTAACTTCTGTCAACCTATCCTACTTATACCTGACCTGATGCCTGCGCACTTAGCAAGTGCGCAGGGCAAAATGCTCTTGCGTACTTAACAAGTACGCAAAGGTATTCTTGCATACTTGCTAAGTACGTAGGAGCTTTCTCCTGCGCACATGTAAGTGTGCAAAACACTTAGAAAGAAATGCAACATTCAATATGTAAAAGTAAATACAACTTGATAAACTAATACATAAAGACTCTTACATACAAAGACAATTACAGACACGAAGATACAAAACTAAGACTCTATCCAGAGTTTTGTCACAGGAAAGTGCTTCAACAGACAGACAGAATCTTTTACCTTTGAAGGATCTGACATATCTGCCATGAAGACTTTTGCAATCAGAATATTTTCAGAATCAGCATCATCAGAAGAATTTTGAGTTAATACTATGTCATCCTCAGATACACCAAATGCAATATCAGACTCTACTTGATCATGCTCTTCATCAGCACTAGGCAAACTCTCACCATCACTTGAGCTATCATCATCAGTTGACTCTTCAGATTTTGTAGAATGAATCTCAGCTACAAACGCTTAACTTACAGTACCAACCAGATCTTCAAGATGAATACCCCAGTCATAATTTTCATCATTCTAAGCAACCAAAGCAGATGATGCAGATGCATGATTAGAATTTCCAGAGCCAGAGGAGCCATGTGACTGATTACAATTGTTCTGAAAGTTATTAGGCTTCTTCTGAGAATCAAATTCAACTTTTGGTTTCACACATTCTTTGCCAAAATGACCATACTCCTGACAATTATGGCAACGAACTTTGGTTTTATCAAATCCCTTACGTGAACGACTGTTAGAACCGATATACTTTCTTCCAGTCTTCTTCAAAAAATCATTTGCTTGTCGCATCAGCATAGCCATGTTCCATTGAATGTTCATCTCTTCCAGATTAACAGGATCAATTTGTCTGAAATCCTCTTCAATAACCTCTGGATCATGAATTTTTCCTCCAATAAAATTTTCATAAGAAGCCATAAAGGAAGAAAACATCGCTAAATAATCATCAGCAACTCTTTGATTCATATTATGTGTTCTAGATGATGAAGAAGCTGTATTTGCAGAGAAACCTGAATGACTTGGAACCCAAGAACAATGATCATTAGAAACATCTTGAGTATCACCAGAAAAGAACTCAACCCCTGCACCAGTTTTGCCAGAAGATTTAGCAAAATACATTGAAGGATCTTGAATATGCTCCATATTGGTTTCCTTCTTCTTCATATTCAAATCATGTGATTGAATCTTACCAAGAACCTCTTCAAGAGACATAGTTTTATACTTGACATTCTCTTTTATCGAAACCTTATACACATCAAATTTAGATGGTAATGCCTCTAAAAACTTATCATTTATCTCTTCAGTCTCATAAACCACTGAAGCCTTTGACAACTCACTCAGCAAATGATAGAATCTCGTTGCAAGATCATCTAAAGATTCATTTTGAAAGTGCTTGAATACTAAGAACTGCTTCTTTAGTAATTCTTTTATGCTTTTCTTAACATCCAAACTACCTTCACACCGCTTTTGTAACGCTTCCCACAATTGTTGAGAAGTCCTGAATTGTTTAAAGCTATGATAAATTTTCTTTAGGAAGAGACATTGAGATACTAGCCATTACCTTCTTTTCCCTATCAAACAATAATTTTTCTTCTGTGGTTAACGCATATACTGATTTAGGAACATCATCCTTTCCCATCCAATTATATGTTGGATGTGTATAACCTTGCTAGATTGGAATCCATAAACTTGTATCAGTAAAAGACATGAACTGATCAAACCGATCTTTCCAGTTAGAATAGCCTGCAAAACTTAACAATTTGGGTGGTTTCTGAGATGTACCAATCTTGTTAGGCGAATATAATAAGTTCCCTTCAAATCCAAACAAGAAAATTTGATATCAAGCGAACTTGATAAGTTCACTTAACCAAGAAACTCCGGTAAGTTCGCTTACTGATTAAGTTCGCCTACTAAGTTCGCATAAACTGAGAGAAGCGAACTTAATAAGTTCGCTTGCTAAGTTCACCTGCAACAAATTTCAGCAAGTTCGCTTACTGCAGCTGAAACAAACTCAGCAAGAACTTTAACCCAAACACGAACAAACATCACCAAAAATCATCATTTCTCACAGATTAGAAGGAATTTGAAGAAATTGGACCGTATGATTTAGTATTTTATGAATTAGAACACTTCTATCGGATTAGTTTCTCCAAAATCAACTTCAAATCCATGAATTCAGCAGTAAAATCAGCTTCAAGAACTTGAAAACTCCATGGATACAAAAACTTCTAAAAATGATTAATTTCTTGTCAAATTGTACACAAAAACGTCTCTAATCACCAAGAATCAAACACAAATCATGAGCAAAAGCTCTGATACCACTTGTAGGTCCACATGACTCATCTACATATTGATCTCGTGACAGGACGTCTCGATAACACGTAGTGCGGAATCCTTCGTGTTAACGTATGTATATCAATTGACAATAGAAACTACAGGTAAATAAACTTCTCTTTTTATATCATCCAACACATAGAGTTTACAGAATATACTCGTTCAACTCTTTGCTCTCTCTTTCACTGAATCTGTAAACTCCTATTTATAGACACACGCTCTGTATTAGGCGAACTTGACAAGTTCGCCTCAAAGATGCTTAGGCGAAGTTAACAAGTTCGCCTCTAATAGGCTAGGCGAACTTATCAAGTTCGCCTCTAGCAGAACTTGTTCTATCACTTAGACAAAATCTATACAATTGCATAAAAACATAATGACAATAAGACCTAAACTATTACAAAGCTTTTGTCATACATTCTATGTCCTAACAGATGATAGTGCAATTTACTTTATGTTGGCATACTAGTGGGGTACACGTTGTATTTCATACTTAAATGGTACATTAACTTACAGATTGTTTATCCAAGATGTGTGATTGATATATCATATATACTTATATGATCTTCTTGCTCATGATGTTCAAACAAAAATATTTGCTTTATTGCTTTACAGTTTATTTCATTTCAGTTTGAACAGAGAAAAACCAAAAATATGTGTTTTCAAGTTTGTATAGATAAAATCCAAAAATATTTTCTGTCATGCTTCCGTGAGAATTCCAAATTTTATTTATTAAAAGGTTCGGGATTGGATCGGATAACAGGTTCCTAGTGATTGACAAGGAAAATTGAGAGAGAGAAGTATAGAAAGTTGAAAGTTCAAAAGTTCAAAAATTTCTCTAAGTGTGGAGAAGTAGCGAACTTAGTGTGTTCGTCTAGGTTAAGTTCGCCTGGTAAGCGAACTTAAGGCTTGTAGCTTATATTGTTTGAATGAAGTGAACTTGTTCATGTTCTCTGAAAACTTGTTTGAAGCGAACTTATTCCGTTTTAAGCGAACATGTTTTCTGGTGTGATTAAAGTGTTTAGTTCTGGTTTGTTGTTTCTATTTTATGGTTATTCAAGGCATTGCGCATAAATCCAAGGTAGAATCATGGTTTTTTATCCGTCAAATTGATCGATTCAAGCTCTTTTAAGATCTAGGTTAAGGGTTTATGTCGCTATTACTATTGAGGATCTAAATCTTGATATACTATGTATTATGCTTGAAATTGATGATTGCTAAAAGTTCTTTGAGGTGTTTCGATCAAGTTGTGTTCGTTTTTAAAATCGAATTTCATCGATTGAAAGGATTTTTGATTTCTGATGGTTTTCTAACCTTGGAGCGAACTTGCTCAGGCGAACTTATTAAGTTCACCTCTTACAACTCTAAGTGAACTTAATAAGTTCGCCTCAGGGGACAGAAGTGATTTTGACTTAGCAATTTTTTTTGTGTATTTTTTTATTTTTTTTTTGTATCGTGTTTTAACATGTTTTGTGTGTGGTTTTGCTATGTCATTTTTACAGATGGATCGTCGAGTTGAATATAAACATAACCAAGTGGCGTTGGTGGATCCAAATTTGTCTGAAGATATGAATTACCGGGAAATCATTAATTTTCTGAATAGATCAAGGATAAGTGTTGCTGTTTCTACAAATCCCTACATCAGCTTGAATTACATTCAACAGTTCTGGGATATAGCACAACATGACTGTACTGTGGATCCGAATGTTATTATAGCTATTGTCAACAACATTGAAGTAGCAATATCTGTTGACACTATTCGTCAGGCCTTACATCTTGGAGGTAATGATGAAGAACCTCTAGGGTTACCATCTACATTGATTATGGGCTGTTTTCAAAGAATGGGTTACAGAGGACGAGCAAATGATACTCAAGCAAGGAAGGGTGGTCTAGTAGGATAATGAGGATACTTTATGCATGTTATTATTCAATGTCTATCTCCTAGGAAATCTGGTACTGATGGTTTGAAGACCTCACTACAATTTGCAATGGTGGCTATTACTTTGAACAAGGGGTTCAACTTTGCTCACTATTTTTTTAAGGAGTTAGTGGACCAGATTACTCCACCTGCTGGTCAAGGCTTTTTTTGTACCCTAGGTTTATTCAAATGATTTTGAATCATCTTATACCTAATCTACAACAGTTACAACAGCGTCTTACTCTCACTCCAATGACTAAAAAGATTTTCACTGATTGCAACAACATCAAGCAACAAAATCTAGCCTTGATACTTGTCCCATCTCCTTTGTTTGGCATATTATTAATCCTGATTATGTTGCTCCTCCAAATGATAATTGGATTCATCTAGAAGAACAACAACAACAACCGCAACCGCAAGTTCAACAACAACCTCAACCATAACAAGTTGTACCTGAAGTACAACCAGAACAAATTCATGTACAGGTTCAAAATGCTGATCAAGTGAATGTCATAGAACCTAATTTGGAGTTTCATGAGGAGGTTCAAGTTGATATACCGGAAGTTCATAATGTTGAAAATGAGAATGAAGAAGCACGAGTAATTTCTCCCCAAGCAAATCAAGAAGGAATTGTAAATGAAACCAGTTCAAGTTCCTCTGAAAAAGCTAATGATGCTAATTCTAATACTGATTCTGAAGATACACAGGACTTTGATCCAGATCACTATGCTAAACTTGCTAGTATTCCATTGGCAAATGCTGGTAAAAGACTAATGTCAGTGGCTACTAAACCATGACGCAAGTCTGTTCGGGGTCTTCCTCCTGGAACAACACTTAGCAAAAGATCGTTAAGAGATGAATCTTCTTCTGATTCTGATTATGTAACATTTCGGATTTTAGTACTCATATTTCAATTCAATGTAATGAAATTTCAAACTCAATACTCGTGCAAAGTCTCATTATTTTATCGCCGTAGATTAAATTCAATGATTCTATACAAATTCGCAAGTTTTACTCAATTATATACATTAAAACGCTATGCAAGAAACTATAGATTTCAAACTTATCAAACCTGAAAAGTCAAGGACTAAAAATTGAAAAATTATCAAGAAACCCTAGTTAGCACGGTCGTGCTTCGTCCAAGCACGGTCGCGCCAAGTGCCTCGGCACGATCGCGCGACTGGTCCTGGAACGATCGCGCCTAGTGCCTGAGCACGGTCGCGCCTTTCTTGGCACGGTCGCGCATGCGTAACAGTCGAAACGTAAATGTGATTTCAAAACGCTCAATCGTTCGAAATTCAAATCCGAGTATGTTTCTTTTTCCATTAACGTGAGTTATACCATTTTCAATTACTCAACGCCTCAGTTTCACGCTATCAATTTCGAATTCTCTCTCAAACAATTCAAGTAAAACTCGAATCATATTCTGAGACGCAAATTCTCCCGATCAAGAAAGGATTACGCATCTCCCGGATCTCTCCAGGACTCTGGACTCTCTGGCCTAGCCGGAATTGCAGCTGAAGTCGCCGAAAGCCGTTCTCTCCGTCGCCGAAACTCCCTTCTACCGATCGTTACCACTTCCTTCCTGTTTTAGGTAAGTATACTCTCCAACTCATTCGTTTCAGTATCATCATCAAAAGCCCCCTATTAATCTGGGCTTTCATTACAGATATCGTTCGAATCTGAATTGTTATTTTAAATAAAAAGGATTTAATCGATTCCACTCTTAAACACGATTTTCATGCAATTAAATTATATGAAAAGACTCGTAATAACCCTTTAATCAAAAGCCCTATCAATTCCATCGTTATAAATACAAAAATTTCTCGATTCGTGTCTGATTTGGATTAGACACGGCCGCGCTAATCATCTAGCGCGACCGTGCCTCATGTAGCGCGGTCTTGTCGAATAGCGGCGCGGTCGTGTCCTCCTATCCAGACCTTGTCATGCCCTCTGGGCTAGTCTCTGTTGTGTCTAAAGATCATAGACACGACCGTGACGGGCCAAGGCACGGTCGTGCCTGTTGATTCGTCTAGATTGTGCTCCTGTTGATCAACGCGGTCGCGCCTCGACTAGCGCGGTCGTGCCCGTGGCTCGAGCACGATCGTGTCCTTCCGAGGCACGGTCGTGTGTGTGACTCAGAAACTTTAACAAAATTATAATTTTATATTTTTCAATCAATAAATGTCTCAAATTTTATAAAAATATGTTTCTTGTATTTGAAGAGATAAATAGTATTTAAAAGTTTATTTAAAAATTTATGAAAATTAAATTCATATTTACTATCTTACACTTAAAAGATATTTTAAATAAATAAGTTACAAAATTTATTAATAAATAAAATAATGATTATTTATTTAATTTACATTTTAAATCAAAATCATTTATTCATTTATACTTAATTACAATTAATATTTACATATTTATTCAATTCAAACCTAATTAAATAGTTTCAAAAATATTTTACTTCAAACTCTATATATTTTATTCAATACTTTTTAAATACAAATCAATAGTTTTATACACAAATTCAACTTTCATTTTAGACTTAAACCTTATGCACTATTTGATACAACATACATTACTCTTTAGGTTGATTTGTGCACTCGAGGATCTTTATTTTTCTATCTATTATCCTTGTTCGCTACACCTCCTTATCAAGTGAGTATTCACAACCCCTTTTTACTATTTTACACTTTTGGGGTGGAACATGAACTCTATACTCATTACACATTACACATTTACATTTACACAAACAACACAAGTGCAAAAATCCTATTTACATACATGTGTGCAAAATTTGAGCTTTGTGCCCGAGTGCTAGGTGTGCTAACCTTTGTATGCTCTTATGTGCAATCATTAACTATACAAGCCGACGGTTTTCAATGATGGATCTATTGAGTCTGACAAACCCACCCATGGTACGCGGTGATTGAAACCGACAACACAATTTTTTTGCATGCTAGTTACAAGGTTTGATTGTACATTTGGTTACACAATAGCTGCTCCCCATAAACGCCTTATTTATCATGTCATGTAAAGGATTTGTTTTCATCTATATGCTATCTATATACAACTGTGTTATACTCACCAACTTTTTAGTTGACTTTATTTTATTCATGTTTCAGGCCCCAATATGTGAGATTGATTCAAGACGTGTTCAACATAGGATTTGGACTTAGCAATATAAATCAAGAACTTTATGAGTTGTTTATGTTTCTTGTTTGAATTTGATTTTGTACTTGGACTTATTGTAATGCAAATTTGACTATAATATATTTCAATTTAGTCAACCATGTGCTATGAACAGTCTTACATGTCCCGCCCCGATGATTCCGCCATCGGTCGGGGTGTGACAGATTGGTATCAGAGCCTTGGTTATAGGGAATTAGGTTATTAGACACCTTGACCTAGACTATAACTTTAGGACACCCACTTATACTATGCTTCATGATTTTTGTGCTATGTGTTACATGCTATGTGCTATATGTTATATGTTACATGTTTAGTATGATTACTTACTATTGCATTATGATGACTTATGTGTTTTAAATCCATGACTTATTAGGATATTTTTAATAATTAAATAAATAATATCCTTTCCTATATTCTAAAACCTCATAATATTTCCATCTTCTTTTCTATCCTTATCCTTTCTAAGCATGTGGAAAATTCTTGAAGCAAAAATCTTTAAAATTTTTATTTCTTCTTTAAGGTTTTTAAACTTGTTAAATTATTTGAGGACACGTGCAATCTGGAAGGGTGACACCTGTATTTTGGGTTTTCTGTCTGGGAAAGCATTTCGCATAAATCCCAATCAACCGAGGGACCCGTATGCTTTCTTGGGAATTCCCGAGATGAGTGTTTACTTATAGGCTAAAGCATGTCTCCTTGAAAATTTTATAAGTTTAATTAACCTTAATGTGCCATGGTATTCAAGTGATTTTGTCACTTTTGAGTACAATCCAAACTAAGAATATCTATTTTTTATTTTGTTACCTCATTCTATTAAATCCTATCAAATCTCATAAGTTCTCACAATTTTTCTTGTCTTGTGAAAAATCTGTAGAATGCCTCCTCGTCGTGCTCCCGCAACCAACGCCAACACCGACATTGCTGCTATTCTCACCCAATTGGTGACACAACTCACCCAAGCCAATGGTCCCACCAATGGCAACAATGGTGGAAATGGAAGCAATAGTGGTAATAATGGTGGAAATGATGGAAATGGTGGAAATGGTGGTAACAATCCACCTCAATGCACCTTCAAGCACTTTAACTCGTGCAATCCCCTAAAGTTTTATGGAACCGAAGGAGCTACTGGACTCCTTCAATGGTTTGAAAGCATTGAGAATACCTTTCTCAATAGTGACTGTCCCGACAACCTCCGAGTTCGTCATGCTACAAGTGTCCTACAAAAACGGGCACTTACATGGTGGAATGGGGAGAAAAGAAATAGGGGGAGTTGACATAGCTATGGCCTTACCTTGGGATGAGGTCAAAAGGCTTATGACCGAGGAGTTCTGTCCTCGAAATGAAGTGAAAAAGTTGGAAGCTGAATTTTGGGATCTTGCCCAAGATAGCAGGGAAAGCTTAGCATATACAACTCGGTTCCATGAGTTGAGTCTTCTAGTGCCCCACATGGCCACTCCTTTGTCCCGATGTATCGAGAAGTATATTGGTGGACTAGCAAGACAAATCCAAGATATTGTCTTAGGTAGAAATCCTGCTACTCTGGAGGATGCTATTCGTCTAGCCGCTACCTTAACTGATAATCATGTGAAAGCTGGAACTCTTACCAAAAAGGGTTCTAAGAAAGTTTCTGAAACCATACCCCTTCCTACTCACAACAAAGAAGCCACAACCGAGCCCTCTTGCAATAATAGAAAGAGGAAGGCTAGAAATTTTGCTGTGGTTACTCCTGCTGTTCCCGTCAACCAAACTGCACCTATGATTCAAGCGCCGGCTAAAAAGCCATATGTTGGGATCTACCCTCTTTGTGCCACCTGCAATTTTCATCATCCTCAAAACATCCCATGTCGCCTTTGTACTTATTGTGGGAGATATGGTCATACGGTCAGTGTTTGTAGGACCAAAGCCCTTACGGGCCAAGTCAACCCTCCAAACCGAACCGTACCTCAAGTGGCTAACCAAGGTGCTCCCGTCATTGCTAATGGGCGTGCTTGCTATGGGTGTGGTGACCTGAACCATTTTCGTGATCAATGTCCAAGACTTGCAAATGCTAGGCAAGGTGGAGCTCGTGGGCGTGCGTTCAACATAAACGCCAACGAAGCTCAAGCCAACAATGACGTGGTCAATGGTACGTTTCTTGTTAATAGCCAATATGCCTCCATTTTATTCGATACCGGAGCCGATAAAAGTTTTGTGTCACTTAATTTTGAACCTTTACTTGCAAAGACTCGGTCCCAATTAGAGAAAACATTTACCGTTGAAGTAGCAAATGGTGACTCCCTTACAATTGACTCCATAATTTATGATTGCTCCTTAGAACTAAATGACCATTCATTCCCAATCAACCTTGTTCCAATGCCACTAGGAAGTTTTGATATCATCATAGGTCTGGATTGGCTATCAAATCATCATGTCGAAGTCATTTGCTTTGAAAAGTGCATCCAAATTCCGCTACCATCGGGAGAAACCTTAAGAGTTTTTGGTGAAAAGCCTTGCAAGGGACTTAAGTTGATGTCGTGTACTACCGCTCAAAAGTACTTACGAAAGAAGTACATTGCTTTCTTAGCTCATATTGTTCAAAAGGATGTCAAGGAGAAGAGTATCCAAGACATTCCGATCATTCGGGATTTCCCCGAAGTTTTTCCTAAGGATTTATCTGGTCTTCCTCCCGTTCGTCAAGTAGAATTCCGTATTGATCTTATACCGGGAGCTAACCCCGTTGCTAGAGCTCCCTATCGCCTTGCACCATCTGAAATGCAAGAACTTGCAAGTCAACTTCAAGAACTCTCCGACAAGGGATTCATCCGTCCGAGTCATTCACCGTGGGGTGCACCCGTCTTATTTGTTAAGAAGAAGGATGGATCATTCCGTATGTGTATTGACTACCGTGAACTCAACAAGCTTACTATCAAGAACCGTTACCCTTTGCCTAGAATCGATGACCTCTTTGATCAACTTCAAGGTTCTACATGTTTCTCAAAGATTGATCTTCGATCCGGTTATCATCAGCTTCGTGTTCAAGAAGATGACATTCCTAATACTGCTTTTCGAACAAGGTATGATCATTACGAGTTCATGGTTATGCCTTTCGGGTTAACCAATGCACCCGCAGTTTTCATGGATCTCATGAACCGTGTGTGCAAACCGTACCTTGATAAATTCGTGATCGTTTTCATTGACGATATCTTAATCTATTCCAAGACTAAAGCCGATCATGAAGAACACCTTAGATTGGTTTTGGACCTTTTAAAGAGAGAACAACTATATGCCAAGTTCACCAAGTGTGAATTTTGGCTAAAAGAAGTTCAATTTCTTGGTCACATCGTCAACGACAAGGGTATTCATGTTGATCCTGCTAAGATTGAAACGATTAAGAATTGGAATGCCCCGAAGACTCCTACCGAAGTTCGTTCGTTTCTTGGTCTTGCGGGTTATTATCGTCGTTTCATCTCAAACTTCTCAAAGATTGCTGTCCCTCTTACTGCTTTGACCCATAAGGGTAAAACTTATGAATGGGGACCGAAACAAGAAGAAGCTTTCCATACCCTCAAGCAAAAGTTGTGCAATGCTCCCATATTGATTCTCCCCGATGGAAATGATGATTTAGTTGTCTATTGTGATGCTTATAACCAAGGTCTTGGTTGTGTTCTCATGCAACGAGGCAAAGTAATCGCTTATGCATCAAGGCAACTCAAAGTTCATGAGAAGAATTATACGACGCACGATCTCGAGTTGGGTGCGGTCGTATTCGCGTTAAAGATTTGGAGACATTACCTATATGGCACGAAATGTTTGGTGTTCACCGACCACAAAAGTCTTCAACATATTTTCAACCAAAAAGAACTTAATATGAGGCAACGACGTTGGGTCGAACTCCTTAACGACTACGACTGCGAGATTCGTTACCATCCCGGCAAAGTGAATGTTGTAGCCCATGCTTTGAGTCGAAAGGACCATGTTATGCTTCATTGTGCCCATATTCAAACCGATATTCAAACCCGTATCTTAGAAGCTCAACACGTCTCGGTAACCGAGGGTAACATGTATGAAGAAATGTCGTGTGGTGTTGAACTTCTTCTTGAATCAAAACCCAATGGCCTACTATATTACTTGAACCGTATTTGGGTTCCCGATCGCGATGATCTCCGCACATTTCTCATGAACGAGGCTCACAAGACTCGTTATTCTATTCACCCTGGTGCGAATAAAATGTACCAAGATCTTCGCCAACTTTATTGTTGGCCCGGTATGAAGAAAGACATTGCTCTTTATGTGGCCAAATGCTTAACCTGTTCCAAAGTCAAAGCCGAACATCAACGTCCATCTGGTTTACTTGAACAACCAGAAATTCCCGTGTGGAAATAGGAGAATCTAGCTATGGATTTCATTACCAAGCTCCCTCGCACCTCGAGTGGTTATGATAGTATTTGGGTGATCATTGATCGACTCACCAAATCTGCCCACTTCTTGCCTATACGTGAAGACTTCAAAGTGGAGAAACTAGCCCGAATTTACATTGATGAAATTGTGAGCCGTCATGGTGTTCCCTTGAACATAATATCCGATAGAGATGCTCGGATCACTTCTCTATTTTGGCAATCTCTCCAAAAGGCTCTTGGTACTCGATTGGATTTGAGCACGGCTTATCATCCGCAAACGGATGGTCAAACCGAGCGAACAATCCAAACTCTTGAAGACATGCTTAGAGCTTGTGTAATCGATTTTGGTGGCAATTGGGATTCACATTTATCCCTCATTGAGTTTTCTTACAACAATAGCTACCACACAAGTATTAACATGGCTCCATTCGAAGCTCTCTATGGTCGCAAGTGTCGTTCTCCTATCTGTTGGAGTGAGATTGGTGAAGCACAAATCATTGGTCCCGAGTTAATTCAAGAAACATCTGACAAGATCATTCAAATCCGTGACAATATTCGAGTAGCGAGGAGTCGGCAAAAGAGTTATGCCGACAAGCGTCGAAAACCCTTGGAATTCCAAGTCGGTGACCTTGTTCTTCTAAAGGTGTCTCCATGGAAGGGTGTGGTCCGTTTTGGAAAGAAAGGCAAGTTAGCACCTCGTTATGTTGGTCCATTCAAAATCCTTGAAAGGATTGGGAAAGTGGCTTACAAGCTCGAGTTACCTCCATCTCTTGGCAATGTACATCCTACATTTCATATATCTAATCTAAAGAAGTGTCTCGCCGATGAAAATCTCCATATACCGCTCGACGACGTGCGCATTGATGAAACGATGCACTTCGTTGAGAAGCCGGTGGAAATTATGGATCGTGAAGTCAAGCAACTCAAGCGAAGTCGTATTCCTATCGTCAAAGTTCGTTGGGAATCTAAGCGTGGTCCTGAGTTCACTTGGGAGCGAGAAGACCAAATGAAGCTCAATTACCCTCATCTTTTTACTAATAATGTTGTTTCCTCTAGCTAAATTTCGGGACGAAATTCTCTCAACATGGGGAGACTGTAACATTTCGGATTTTAGTACTCATATTTCAATTCAATGTAATGCAATTTCAAACTCAATACTCGTGCAATGTCTCATTATTTTATCTCCGTAGATTAAATGCAATGATTCTATACAAATTCGCAAGTTTTACTCAATTTTATACATTTAAACGCCATGCAAGAAACTATATATTTCAAACTTATCAAACCTGAAAAGACAAGGACTAAAAATTGAAAAATTATCAAGAAACCCTAGTTAGCACGGTCGTGCTTCGTCCTCGCACGGTCGCGCCAAGTGCCTCGGCACGATCGCGCGACTGGTCCTGGAACGATCGCGCCTAGTGCCTGAGCACGGTCGCGCCTTTCTTGGCACGGTCGCGCCTGCGTAACAGTCGAAACGTAAATGTGATTTCAAAATGCTCAATCGTTCGAAATTCAAATCCGATTACGTTTCTTTTTCCATTAACGTGAGTTATACCATTTTCAATTACTCAATGCCTCAGTTTCACGCTATCAATTTCGAATTCTCTCTCAAACAATTCAAGCAAAACTCGAATCCTATTCTGAGACGCAAATTCTCCCGATCAAGAAAGGATTACGCATCTCCCGGATCTCTCCAGGACTCTGGACTCTCTGGCGTAGCCGGAATTGCAGCTGAAGTCGCCGAAAGCCGTTCTCTCCGTCGTCGGAACTCCCTTCTACCGATCTTTACCACTTCCTTCCTGTTTTAGGTAAGTATACTCTCCATCTCATTCGTTTCAGTATCATCATCAAAAGCCCCCTATTAATCTGGGCTTTCATTACAGAAATCGTTCGAATCAGAATTGTTATTTTAAATAAAAAGGATTTAATCGATTCCACTCTTAAACACGATTTCCATGCAATTAAATTATATGAAAAGACTCGTAATAACCCTTTAATCAAAAGCCCTATCAATTCCATCGTTATAAATACAAAAATTTCTCGATTCGTGTCTGATTTGGATTAGACACGGCCGCGCTAATCATCTAGCGCGACCGTGCCTCATGTAGCGCGGTCGTGTCGAATAGCGGCGCGGTCGTGTCCTCCTGTCCAGACCTTGTCATGCCCTCTGGGCTAGTCTCTGTTGTGTCTGAAGATCATAGACACGACCGTGACGGGCCAAGGCACGGTCGTGCCTGTTGATTCGTCTAGATTGTGCTCCTGTTGATCAACCCGGTCGCGCCCCGACTAGCGCGGTCACGCCCGTGGCTCGAGCACGATCGTGTCCTTCCGAGGCACGGTCGTGTGTGTGACTCAGAAACTTTAACAAAATTATAATTTTATATTTTTCAATCAATAAATGTCTCAAATTTTATAAAAATATTTTTCCTGTATTTGAAGAGTTAAATAGTATTTAAAAGTTTATTTAAAAATTTATGAAAATTAAATTCATATTTACTATCTTACACTTAAAAGATATTTTAAATAAATAAGTTACAAAATTTATTAATAAATAAAATAATGATTATTTATTTAATTTACATTTTAAATCAAAATCATTTATTCATTTATACTTAATTACAATTAATATTTACATATTTATTCAATTCAAACCTAATTAAATAGTTTCAAAAATATTTTACTTCAAACTCTATATATTTTATTCAATACTTTTTAAATACAAATCAATAGTTTTATACACAAATTCAACTTTCATTTTAGACTTAAACCTTATGCACTATTTGATACAACATACATTACTCTTTAGGTTGATTTGTGCACTCGAGGATCTTTATTTTTCTATCTATTATCTTTGTTCGCTACACCTCCTTATCAAGTGAGTATTCACAACCCCTTTTTACTCTTTTACACTTTTGGGGTGGAACATGAACTCTATACTCATTACACATTACACATTTACATTTACACAAACAACACAAGTGCAAAAATCCTATTTACATACATGTGTGCAAAATTTGAGCTTTGTGCCCGAGTGCTAGGTGTGCTAACCTTTGTATGCTCTTATGTACAATCATTAACTATACAAGCCGACGGTTTTCAATGATGGATCTATTGAGTCTGACAAACCCACCCATGGTACGCGGTGATTGAAACCGACAACACAATTTTTTTGCATGCTAGTTACAAGGTTTGATTGTACATTTGGTTACACAATAGGTGCTCCCCATAAACGCCTTATTTATCATGTCATATAAAGGATTTGTTTTCATCTATATGCTATCTATATACAACTGTGTTATACTCACCAACTTTTTAGTTGACTTTATTTTATTCATGCTTCAGGCCCCAATATGTGAGATTGATTCAAGACGTGTTCAACATAGGATTTGGACTTAGCAATATAAATCAAGAACTTTATGAGTTGTTTATGTTTCTTGTTTGAATTTGATTTTGTACTTGTTCTTATTGTAATGCAAATTTGACTATAATATATTTCAATTTAGTCAACCATGTGCTATGAACAGTCTTACATGTCCCGCCCCGATGATTCCGCCATCGGTCGGGGTGTGACAGATTGGTATCAGAGCCTTGGTTATAGGGAATTAGGTTATTAGACACCTTGACCTAGACTATAACTTTAGGACACCCACTTATACTATGCTTCATGATTTTTGTGCTATGTGTTACATGCTATGTGCTATATGTTATATGTTACATGTTTAGTATGATTACTTACTATTATATTATGATGACTTATGTGTTTTAAATCCATGACTTATTAGGATATTTTTAATAATTAAATAAATAATATCCTTTCCTATATTCTAAAACCTCATAATATTTCCATCTTCTTTTCTATCATTATCCTTTCTAAGCATGTGGAAAATTCTTGAAGCAAAAATCTTTAAAATTTTTATTTCTTCGTTAAGGTTTTTAAACTTGTTAAATTATTTGAGGACACGTGCAATCTGGAAGGGTGACACCTGTATTTTGGGTTTTCTGTCTAGGAAAGCATTTCGCATAAATCCCAATCAACCGAGGGACCCGTATGCTTTCCTGGGAATTCCCGAGATGAGTGTTTACTTATAGGCTAAAGCATGTCTCCTTGAAAATTTTATAAGTTTAATTTTATAGCTTTTGATTGGGATTTCTCAAATTTATAAACAAATATGCATGAAAAGTCTTCATGCTTATTTGTCAAGTACACAATTGGTCATGTGTACTTAGGTAAGTACACATGAAGGTTGTTCATGCGTACTTACAAAAGATTTTTGGCGTGTTTTAGCTTAAACTGTATAAAAGACAAAACGATTTCTTGCACAACTCTTTCTAATTCCTTGGAAAAACCCAAAATGTCTTCATAACTTCCGGAAACGTCTTTGTTCCAACAAAAATTGAACATATCTATCATGTTCGTCTCCAAATCCTTCATAAACAAAGTTTTTGAGTTAAAATTCGAGCAGGTTATAAGTCATGCGTACTTAAGCAAATACGCATAGCTTAAACCTTGCGTACTTATTAAGTACGCATGACTTAACTCATGCGCACTTGTTAAGTAAGCATGATGTTGGTCGTGCGCACATAGAGAAGTACGCACGGTCCGAAACGCAGGGTATATATCACGGCATCGAGCATTTACTCCTCATTTCAAACCATGTTCATTTTTACATGAAAATCTTTGTGTTGCAAAACCATTTTCAATCACAGAATCAAGTATAATATCATCTCAAGATCATCTGGTGAGAATCTCAACACATTTCAACCGTTCAAACATCTAAAATTGAGTGATTTTCGTGTTCTTGAGACTAGGGTTTGGTGACCGATTTTTGAATCAAATGGATGTTTACATGTGAATGAGCAACCATCTATATTTTTAATCATCAATCTAAGTCGTTTAGTACAAAATTCATCACTTTAACTTGCTAAAATTGGATTTTTGATCTTTGTTTGAGCCGTCTCTTGGCGTCGGCCCCTATACAATCAAAAGGGGGTCGAGTGTTGTTGATAGTGATACTAAAACGACTCACATTGTGTTGCAATGACATTTTTGACACGCTTAGGACAAGATTCATAGACCATAAAACTTGATTTGGTGATTTCGGACTTAAACAGAAATTGGACTTAACGTTAAACATGCATACTTATAAGTACGCATACGCATGGAAATATTCGGTTGTACGTACTTACATAAGTACGCATGAGGCAGAAACTCAAAAAAATTCTAAGTCTTAAAATCTCCTTAAGTGTCTACAATAGTAAATGTATCTCTTTGTCTCTTAACTATTCTAATGTTGTTTTATTGTGTTTATTGCAGGTATGGCTAGGCTACATTGACGAGTTCAACATGTTGGCTCTCACCGGCCCGAAATGGAGAGGTGCTGCTGTCAATTACCAAGAGATTGTTACCTTTTTGAATCGGTCAAAGCTTGCTTATGCTATCTCAGCAAATCCAGTTGTCTCTCGTCCTTATATTGAACAGTTCTGGGACACCGCAGAACAAGATTGCAGACCAACTCCAAATGTGATTAGAGCTACATTGGGAAATCAACGGATAACTATTTCTGAAGATACAATCCGTCAAGTTCTACAATTCCATGATTAAGCAACAGATCCTACTTCCTATTAGGAGTATGTTATTGATGAATGTTGAAGGCAGAGAATGGGTTATGTCGGCAGGATAGACTACCCATCGTACGAGAAAGGATGGCTGCTAGATGAGTGGAGATATTTTGCACACATCACGATTATGTGTATATCTCCACATAAGGCTGGAAAGGACGCCATGGGCCATGATCTGGCTTCTGCCATGGTTGGTCTTTCACTGAACAGAGGCTACAATTTCTCACGCTACAATTACAAGTCTATGTTGGAGCAAATTGACGCAGCTGAGATTTAGGTTTCTTCTGTATCCTCGCTTTGTCCAACTGCTTATCAATCATTTTTTTCAAATCTTCCATAGATAGGACAACGGTTACAGGTTAAACGTGTGGATAAAAGGGTATTTATACAATTCATGAAAGCAGGAACTGAAGAACCCATACCTGTTCACACACCTCTGTTTCAGCACTTAATCGATGATGCATATATTTCCCCTGCTGACGATAGATGGAATAACATTAATTCTGAACCCGAAGCTAGCGAGCATTCAGATGAAGAGGAGGTTGAACACCACGGTGATGGTGATTCTAGTAATGATGATTCTGATGATCAAAGTGATGGTGATAATGGTGATGGTGCGGAGGAAACGGATACTGAAAGAACTGTAACCAAATCATCCGATTCCGATGATGCACCAGATCAAAGGCATCCACGTAGGAATGATCAGGAGTCCCTTCCTGAATCATCCTCCAAACATCAACGGAAGGAGAATTCCGATAGTGAATTTCAAATAAAAGATGAGAGTTCTAAAAGCGAGGTTGAAGAGGCGCATATGGTTGAACGTCGAAAGAAATTCAGATCAGATCGCCCATGGCATGTGATCATGGAGGAAATCAATGTCCATGTTCAAGCTCAAAGGACTCCTGAAGTACCAACACAATTATATAGCAGGGGCAAATTAAGGACAATTACACCTGTAATTGTTCCTACCTTACAAGAGGCGACTCCACAGATAGTCTCTCTTCCTGCTATTTCAATCCCAATCTCAACTGTAACCCTACCTATAATGGCCGAGTCCATTATAATGGCAACAACAGCGGAACCGATTGTCATCCCAACTACATCTCTGGCAATATCTGTTACTGCTGGCACTCTGCCACCGATGACTCACTCAATAGAATTTGGTGATATGGGTCATCACTTTGATCATTCGGAGCTGTTTTCGATACAATTCATGAGACGGATGAAGCATCAACAGCCAAAGAAGTTCATCCAAGAGAGACAGGCATCTCCAACTTGGAATCTCAAGTAGCAGCCTTACTCAATGAGGCCGCCAACTCCAAATCAAAAGTTGAAGCACAACAGGCACAAATCAACTCACTCATTGATGAAACAACCAGGTTAAGAAACCAATGGCACAACACTCAAGAACAACTCATATCATTGCTGGAACTTCAAACAATCCAATTCAAACTCAATAATACTGTTCTAGGTCACATGAAAACTGTAGGATCGTGAAAGTACAAGATGGTTATGTTCTTAGTTGAAATTGGCGGAAACAATAGCAACTACATAAGTATAATCGAGTAAACATAAAGAATACTAATAAAAACACTGTTGTATTAAGCTTTTGTGAATAAACGATTACAAATGAAAACTCTATTGAGAAGCACACTTACAATGAAGTGTTTACACAGTATTTATACTAACTTAGAATCAAGACAGATCCTTGATTCTAAGGATCAGATCTAACACAGACCGTTGATCTTTTGTGTAAAGCTAATAATACAACTTTAGTCTAAACTAGCTAACTTTATTGAAGCGTCTTCTTTATGCATCATTATTTGAACGCTTGGAGAAGAGCATTGTTGTCCGTCATTGGTTGCACCATTGAGGTTCCTTTTGCTTTTAGTGTGTCAGTAGCTTTTGTAGAAAGTTGTCAGTGACGCTTGGCATGGATAGTCAGCTGTAACGATTTATCTTCAAGGCACAAGGCTGTCAGCAACAAGGATGAGGATCAGCATCAGGACTGATCTGTTAAATGATTCTGATAAGCCTATCAGCAGCAACAAGTGTTGAATGCTGCTGATAAGCCTATCATCAGCATTTGTACTTAGAAGAATTTTGTTGCAATCAGTCTTTGGTTCTACACAAACTTTAGAAGCTCAAATGCTAATTCAAAGAGCGGAGCATGTGCTTTTGGTTGACATTGTTACAAAACTTCTGAACCAGTTTGGGGCTCAGGGGGAGTCCAGCAAACAAGCTGAGGAAGCTTGCCACCACATTGACCTTACTGGTGATAAGGATCAAGACAAAGATCCCGGTGCCCGCCCATCAAGTGGTGCTGGTAGTGAGCCACAAGCTGTTTCAGCTTCATTATCAGTATCACCAGCATCACAAGGGGAGTCTACCCATGAAGGAGCATGTGGTGAAAGTAACAAGGGTAAGTCTGTGGCAGAAGTCTTGGAAGATCTATCCACAGAACAGGACTTGACCAATGAAATAATGATTGGAGCGTTAGAAGAGATTAACGAAGGAGAAATAGACTCTAGTGATGACTGGGATGAAGAAGGTGAGGACGTGGTGATCGAGTTTCCTAAAGGAGATGGTGAGGGAGTATATGAACTGGAAGATGGGGAGATTTTTGAGGCCCCTACAATACATGAACCGGTTAAACCAGATGTTGCATGTGTTAGTGTTGCGGCAACAACATCTGAGGCCTCCCAAACTGATCCCACTCCTGAAGCAAGCGACAGTGGCAACTCTTGGATGAGGGTTCCTTAAGAGTGGTTTAAGAAACCCCAGCCAGCCCCCTGGTACAAGTCACAATACACACATAAGCATGGGGCTGGAGGCATGATTTTGTCTGTAAGATTCGAAGATGATAAAGGTTTGTATGCTATTAAACGATCTGGAGGGGTTCAATACCTTAAACCGACAGCTCAAGACTTTAAATCTCTACCTAAGTACGACCTCGTCAACATAGCTAACCGAGAACTCAGAGGTGAAACCTCTTTTGCGGTAGCTAATTGTCTTTGGGGAATGTTACAGAGGGTAGGTCGCTCTGGGAAATTTGAAGTTTTCAAGTCTCAAATGTCGAGGCGTGTCAAAGACAAAAAATAGGGACATCCAGTGACACGCAAGTTCTTGAAAAAGCTTGTCTACAAACCCGTACTGTGTGAGTCTCACATTTCACTGAGGAAAGTCCCTCAGGATGTGTTGGGAAACCTATGGTACTGGTACGTTGACCCAATAACCGCTGAGGCTGTTATGATCGAGAAGCTCAGTTTTAAAGAGATAGTCAGGGTATTTGATGAAATCTGTTTCATCAACTTTTTGGTTCGAGATCTGGAGGTGTTGGTTGACGAGTACCGTATACACACTGAAAAGTAGATGAAGCAACTAGCCACCCGCTACAACAAGTTGGTGAAATTTTGCAATGATTAGAAGTTAGGGTTGGGCGATGGAAGTCAAGCTGGAGGTGCATGAAAGGATTGAACAAATCCAGAGCTGTTGTCAAGGGGGAGTATGTTGAAGCATCTTTTGATGACATGCACTCTGGATAACGCTGAAGCTTTTGTTTATCTACAATTCAGTCTTTATTTATTTGTATGTATTTGTGTTTGTTTTTTGTTGTTGATCGAGTTGTAATTTACTTTTGTCTGAACTGTACTGTTTGACGTTTGTAAGTTGTATGTTTATTGGGTACTAAACAAATACGCATGGAAAGTCTTCCTACGTATTTGTCAAGTACACAATTGGTCATGCGTACATAGGTAAGTACGCATAAAGGTTGTTCATGCGTACTTACAAGTACGCATGACGAGGGTCTATAAATAGGCAAGTGTATTTCACATTTCACAAGAGTAGTAATCACACACACAAGTACGCACGGGTTAGCTTTGTATCAGTCCAGAAGTCATTTCAAGTGTTTGTACTTGTGATTGTAAATAGTTGCTTTAATAGACCAAGTATTTTGAGTACGAGTACTTGTTATTATCATGTTTACATTTTTCATCTTACATTGTTCCACCTAGTCACGAGGATTCCGCATTTGTGTTGACTAGGGTCACACACACACAATCACGATCCGACCACACCCCGGAGAGACCTACAGTTCCAGGTTTGTTCAGTTATTTTTATGTAGAATATTGGGGTAATTGTAGTTTTAGTTTGTTGTTTCGTTGATTTTAGTTAATCCGAGATCTTAATCGTTGATTTGATGTTTCGTTACGTAATTATTCCGTACTTCTTAGTGTTTGATTTATTCTTTCTTTGCATGTTGATTGCTGCTATTCGTGGTTATGTTTCGTGCCATTTAGGTATGCTTTGTCGGACTTTTTTTCTTTGTTCATTGAATATCTGTGTAAACGAGAACATATACAGTCACAATTTGGTATTTTAATTATGTCAAAAAGTATATCAAAACTGTTGGTCAAAATGGTTTGATGCCTTTGTATGACCTGTATTTCATCATTAGATTTGAGAATGTTTTATTGTTTTCATAATGAGGGTTATGCTCACAGACTCATTTTATAATGCACTACATTTCCTTCTTTTAAAGGTTGAAAGATAAATAAGTGTTGCATGCATACATTTTCATTGATTAAATCATCTAAATACTATAATTCAATCTAATCTAAAAAGTTATCAAACGACAAGTCATAAGTATTTTCTAATCTTTGGTGTTATAGTTTTTTGACTTATTGCTACTTTGCTTTTGTTTTATCATTGCAGAAGCTCTTGCTGCAGTGTTTTTGCGTACTTCTATTTTGATTTGGAACAATTTTAACTACAATTTTTGGATGATGTGGCCTGAATTAAGGTGTGTTGTTAAATGAAACATCACATTGTAACACCCCAATTTTTAAAGAAATATAAGTGGAGGGACTAAAGTTATCATTTGATAAAACCCTAGGGGGTTAAATGACATTATATTAAAGTTTAATGGGTTAAAGTGCTATTGAATCAAAGATCAGGGACTAAAAGTGAAAATTTATGAAAGTAGACAGATGTCGAACCGACATCTGTAGAGATATCAGTCTGTTATGTAGGGCGGAAGGGATTATTCAGGAGGTGACACGTGTCGGGAGACTAATCGCTGAAATCTGACACATGGAGGATCGAAATCGGACCGATATGGAATCCGTTGCGGTCCGCTAGCCACAATCCATTCATTGCGGACCGGCATGAGAAGTATAACAGTCCGTTATGTGCTCCCTAAGCAAAATACACCACCATATTTGGATAGCGGACCGACATGTATATAGATAGCGGTCCGCTATGGACCCATCAACCAGCCTATAAATAGTTGGACCTTGTGAACGTTCTTAGGCATCCCACACATCAAACACACTTCCTAAAACACACACTTAGCCTTGGTAAGCGTGCCCAGAAGGCCCGATTCGCGTTGAGAAGTCCGGTTTCCAGCTTTTTGACCCCAATACGCAAGAGATGGTGCTGAGGTAAGGTTCCGACTAGTTCCTAATGACTTGGTTTTTTCACTAAGTTAGGAACTTATGATTAAGTAATGTTGTAATGAATTAGGATCCTGATCCAAGTCCTTGTACTATTTATATAAGCACGTAGAGATCTTTTGAAAGAAAGGAAGTTAAAGGTGAGTTCTATGAGGCCCTTTTTAAATGTTTACTTTAAATGTTTTGGGCCGGTATGCATGTGATAGCGTGTTTTTAGTAATAAAAATATTTAGAGATATTAATTTCACGAGATCAGGTATTAAATTTATAAAATGATAATTAATTTAACTTAAAAAACACACAATAGCCAAGTGTACATATCGCAGCGTAATATAGTTTAGGTAAGAACCAAGTATCGAACCAATGGACACGGTCGAGTTCCAGTACTCAACTTTTGTTATCGTTTAGCCGGATCAATTAGTGAGTGGTTTTGTGTGTTTGTGAAGCCAATTAGTGAGTGGGTTTTGTGTGCTTCGTGTTTCGTCTTTTAGCTGCTGTTAGACTTGTTGTTGACATGGTTTGATTTCTTGGGGGTCAAAGCTCATGAATGATCTTCCAAAAGGCTTGATTTCTTGGTGTTTTTGACTAGTTTTAGCTTTGTTTATCTTTAGAAGACCGAATAACATGCGATTACGAAATATAAACGTTTTAAGTATCAATTGCAAGGTTATTAATCAATTAGTACCATAATATGGGGATTATTATGCATGCAAAATATGTATAAATGATGCCATATCATATCACCCCACACATAAAATTTGCTTGTCCTCAAGCAAACTTATGCATGATCACAGCCATAACTAAAAACTTTACAAAGGTAATGGAGTTCCAAGTAGTTGGAAACCCCGGGATAGCTCTTGAGTTGCTTATTCTATTTTTGTATTTTTCTATTTTGGTATGATGGAATCCATGACAAGCCTACTAGAACTTCAATTATGTATAATCCGTCACTCCTCACAATGTTAACTCAACTCTAGGGTTATATATGTTTGGATAATGTGAGTTAAGTGGAACACTCAAGTTCGAATGGAATTATGCAATGGTCATAAGCTTGTATGCAAATTAAGTCTCCACCAACTAACTAAGTAGTATAAGTGAATCATGAGGACTTTAAAAGGGTTGTGCTGTGGCTAAAAAAAATAAAAATAAAGGGTGAAAATGAAAATCATTTTGGATTTTTAGGGATTTGAAGGGTTTGAAGGGCTACAGCTATCGAGAAACACAGGTACGGCTTCCCGGCTTAAAATGGAAAATACTAGCAGGTCCCTCTACAATACTCAGATCATGAGGGTTTAACTACTCTGAGGGCTCGTTTATGGTCAGATTGCCAAGACCAAGATCTCTTATCATTCTCAATTCTTCCCTTACTGTGTAATACACATTCATGCCTTTTCGTATGGATCTTTCGACTTGTAGTCTAATAGCTCATACTTTGATCAGATGCATATACTCATGTTGGGAATGAGTTTGATTCTTTCTACACTTTCCAATGTGGATCAAGTTGCCACACTTCACACATCTGTCGTATCTTTTGGCTCTTCTTTTGACGGCACTTTTTGACAAGCCGTAGAATGGTGGTAGTTGTTCTTGCTTGCGCCACCGTTTTCTTACATCACTAGTTGCTTGGAAAATCTTCTCTTGGAGTTTGGTTGGTAATTCAGGCTTTGCGAAATGAAGGCAGAAAAGAAAATTAAAGTCAAAAGAATGCATATCCAGTTCTTTAAGGTCTAGCCGGTAAAAGACCCACTTCTCTCATTCTTTTCTTTTCTTCTTTTTCTATTTTTTTCTTTTCTTTTTGTATCAAGACAAATTCTTCAATAATTATTTTTCCTCAATTTCCTTGAAATAATATTTCCATAAATTCCTTGCAGATATTTCGGCTGTTTCTTCCTAATACATCCACCTTCTTGTATACTTCAATTCTTTTGAGTAAAACAGATTTTTCCAAAATTGCCTCAATGGTAATGAACTTGAAATAACAACATAAGATAATTTTCCCATTTTGAAGACATTCAACTAATAACCGGTGTTTACGAAAAGTTGGTTGGTTGATAAATGTGGGTAGTAGAAAAGAAAAGGCTAAGGCTCAGAGGGATATCTAGGCGGATAATATTTTTTTGGGATTTTTGGGTTTAAGGATAATATATAAGGGTAATAAAGTCCTAGGTGTCTCAATCACTTTCACACTTCTACTAGTTCATGGTCTTGATATGTATAAGTCTCACAAGTTCTAATTATACATAGAATCCGATCGAATAAACTCTCAATATACCAAATGAAAGAGCATGTGAAAAATAATGATAATAATGCTCGTAAAAAGGCTCAGATTATTCTCACATGGAAACGGATGGGATAGGGTTTAGTGATTTGTTATGCATAATATCCATTTGTTTCTAGTTGCCATGTCTTCATTTTATTTAATTAAGTGCAAACTCAAAGAGATTTTAGGGTTAAAATTTTTTGAAAATTTTTCGTGTTTTACAAAAGTTAGTATTTTTTAAATGTTTTATTCAAATGGGTAGAAAATCACAAGTTAAAATTTTACTGCTTTGTAGTTACAAGTAGTCCTGAATCTCTAATTCCCCACCCTACCCTTAAAACTGTGCATTGCCCTTAATGTACAAATGCATGTAATGGAATGCTATGCATAAATTTAAATGCATGAAGTTTAAGGGAAAAGAAACTGGTACTCCCCCGGTCCATTCGGTGTATAACCTAAGGCAAAAACTTATTGCTGCTGTCAGGTTGTGCCTATCAGATGCTTGTCAACACTTTGCTTTAAATACATCATCTAATTTCTTAGAAATTTGATGTGGTTTTCGGTTCCCAGCTCGTAGAGGTGGAGTTAACTCCTCAAAGAAGTAGAGAAACTACCTGGTGATGTTATTCTACCTGACACACAAAGGAAAACATAAAAGCAGACAAGGAAAATAGATGGTAGTAGTTAAGCTACTAAGGTCCTAGTATCGAGAAGGCATACCTGGGGACTGAAGTAATAGATACCTGAATTTGGAAAACAAAACCTGAGGTACATGCTTTCTTCCGTATGCACCAACTTCTCAATTTATTCATGATCATTGGGTTGCCTCCCGGAAGCGCCACGTTTATTTAAGGGTCGCTGGCCAGACCCATACGTGCTTCATCAGTCTTTCTTCAGGTAGGGCCCATTGACTTTCCCCATGTCTCCTGTTCCTTCATTCAAGTCCTTCAGTTTTTGTAGCTTATAAAAGTATTCATCGATCCAGTTAGTGTTGTCAAAATTCTTGCTAAGATCCGGTTTCTTTCCTTTGTTGAATTCTTTGGCTTTCTTCAGTTGCCAGATTAGTGTCGATGAATTGTGCAATTTCAAAGGGATCATTGGACAAGCACTCATTTTTCCGATGTTGTAGGTCACTAATTTTTTTCCGACACGAACTGTCAAAATTTCTTCATTCATGTCAATGACGGCTCGGGCGGTAGCTAAAAATAGGCATCCCAAAATCAAAGGTACGAAATAGTCGGGTCCCATTTCTAAAACAATATATTCGGCAGGGAAGAAAAACTTTCCAACTTTTACTAGTAAGTTATCAATGACTCCTATAGGTGATTTGATCGATCCATCCAAGAGTTCAGTAGTTGCATTAACAAGTCGTCGATTTCCAATTTTGAACCTTTGAAACATGTTATTTGGTATTACGTTCACACTTGCTCCCAGATCAGCGAGTACGAAAGTTATCGACAGTGGTCCGATATAACATGATAGAGAGAACTTTCCAGGATCTGAAAGTTTCTTTGGAAGACATCTTTCGACAAGAGCGACACAATGATTGGTCCTTTTTACTGCCTCATCCATGTTTCTTTTGTTTGTAAGGAAAACTTTCAAGAAACGTCAATACTTAGGCATTTGTTGTACGATATCCAAGAAAGGAAGATTGACATGGATTTGACTTAACGGTTCGATGAATTTCTCATATTGTTCGTCAGTCTTCTGCTTTACTACTCTTCCTGGGTATGGTATGTGAGAATGGAACGCTCTTTTTGTCAGAACTTTTGGAGGAGTATCCACTGGAGCAGGTGGTGGGATTACATTTTATTGTGATCCTTGAGTAGTTGTTTCTGCGATGTGCGGACGAAGTGGTACTCTGATGAATATTTCTCTCCTTGATGATTGAACTTCTTCTTCTGGCCTTGGTGGTTCTGGATAAACCTTGCTATTTCTAAGAGTGATAGCGCTTACATATGATTTTGGATTGGTTTCAGTATTACTAGGGAGGCATGCTGGTTGTCTTTCGGATATGAGTTTTGAAATTTTTCCTAATTATGTCTCAATGGACTGAAGAGTTGCTTTCTGTGTCCTAAACTTAGCTTTGTGAAGACTAAACTTCTCCTCATATTGTTTGTGATGGGAATCCACTAGCAGGGCTTGACTTTCAGTTGTAGAGATTAACTTAGTTACCGCGTCCTCCAAACTTAACCCATTACTTGGCTTGTTAGTTCCTTAAAATTGTTGACGAGGCTGATAGTTTTGAGATTGTCTTTGTTGAAACTGTTGTTGTTGTTGTCCGAAGCCAGGTTGTCCCTAGTTGTTGTTATCCTTCCAGCTGAAGTTTGGAAGGTTCCTCTATCCAGGATTATAAGTATTACTATAGGGGTTGTTCTGTAGGCGATTTGTTTTGATAAAGTCAACCTGCTCAGCCTTAGTAGTGATACTTTTTAGTTCTTCAGTAGCCTCAGTGGTTGCCTTGCCCTTGCTAAGCCGATTGAGTCGAGCGGTGAGGGCGTCTACTTGAGCGGAAAGCGAAGTGACAATATTGACAGAATGAACTCCTTGCCTGGTTCCCCTGTTACTCCTTGGACTATACCATTAATAGATTTTCATAGTTATTTCCTCAATTAGGTCGTAAGCTTCTTGTGGCCTCTTGTTTCCAAAAATACCACATGTAGTAGTGTCGAGTGTCTAACGAGCTTGATTGTGCAAACCATTGTAGAATGATGATACTTGTAGCCAAACTTCTAGCCCATGGTGAGGGCATTTCCTCAATATGTCCTTAAAATATTCCCAAGCCTCATAGAGTGATTCACCATCTTCTTGGTTGAAAGTGCTAATATCATTTCTCAATTTAGCAGTTTATGCTAGCGGGAAGTATTTTGATAGGAATTTCTGGGCAAGATCATCCCACGTATTGATTGACCCAGTAGGAAGAGATTTTAGCCATGCCTTTGCTCATTCCCTTAAGGAAAAGGGAAAAATTCGGAGGTGAATTGCGTCGTTCGAAACTCCGTTCAGTTTGAAAGTGTCACAAATTTCGAGGAAATTTGCAATGTGGGCATGTGGATCTTCATCGGGTAATCAATGGAGAGTGATTGATAACTGGATCATGTGGATAACATGAGATTTGATCTCAAAGTTGTTAGCGTCAACCGTTGGCCTTGTGATACTAGACCCCAAAGCCTCTAGTGATGGTTTTGCTAAATTGGAAATAGTGCGGTTTTCGACGGCCATTCTTCTCGTACGGTTTTCTCGTATTCGGCGGTGAAAGAATCTTTCGGGCTATGCTAAAGGCTGATATAAATCAGTAGTGGAGCTATGGATCATACACTACCTGCAACAAAATGTAAAAGAGAAACAAATGGAAAATAATAAGGCTAATCCGTTAACTTGAATTTTTCATGAAATCACCATGTCCCCGGCAACGGCGCCAAAAACTTGTTAGCGTGTTTTTAGTAATTAAAATATTTAGAGATATTAATTTCACGAGATCAGGTTTTAAATTTATAAAATGATAATTACTTTAACTTAAGACACACACAATATGTAAGTGTACCTATCGCAGCGTAATATAGTTTAGGTAAGAACCAAGTATCGAACCAATGGACACGGGCGAGTTCCAGTACTCAAATTTTGTTATCGTTTAGCCGGATCATATAGTGAGTGGGTTTTGTGTGCTTGTGAAGGCAAATAGTAAATGACAGAAAAGTAAATGACAGTAAAGTAAATAACATAAAAATAAAAACGTGTGTGATGTGTGTAACAGAAATGTAACGAACAGAATAGTAAATAGCATAAAAGTAAATATCTTCGAAATGATCAGCTCACGAAGAGTATTGCTTCGGGCTTTGAATTAGCTTGGTACGTGATAATGTTAAGTTGACTAATCCAGTGATATGACTACTACAAACTTGTGACCCGGGTCATCGCTACATCCTCGTCCTCACGACATTTAATTCATGAATTAAAATCTTTAAATTAAAATAGTAATGCCTCCCGTTAGGGACAACAGTTCCCCCCAACCCTTCGAATGGTCATCTCCGGTTTGGTTTAAGATATCGAACGTAAATGCTTTGTATTAAAGTTAAATAGGTGATTATATTTTGTTCACCAGGAAGTGGTGTAACAATGGGACCGAGTATGAAAACGTACCGTTCCCAACATGAGTTCACCAATTCTTCGTCGCATAATAAGATCGTATAAAGAGGTAAGACCTTAATAATGTTGACCAAGGCTTGGTTTATCAATATCTGCTTGTATAAAGACGTACAAGCTTCAAAGGAAGTTTGGTTAAAAATGTTTTACGATATTACACTTTAAAATCAATAACACTCACAAATATAAAGACGGATTTAGACAATAATAAAAGCCCACCAAATGGTGGTTTTAAGAACGAATAATTAAAGACATAAAAGTGATAGAAGTCATTCAAGATTGTTTTATTGATCTTGAAGGACACAGATTTCCCGTTAGACTATATCCTATAACCCTCGAGGGATTTAATGTAGTCATGGGAATGGACTGGTTGGTAGTAAACGATGCCCAAATCATTTGCAACAAGAAAGCGGTACAGATGTAGACTCATGAGGGCAATTAGATTACAGTCTACGGTGATAAAATAAGATCAGCTGTTAGAATCATTTCTATGATGAAAGCTGTAAAGTTTATGAGTCAAGGAAATGAGGCCTACCTAGCCTACGTTATTGATTCCAAAGTGAAAACTAAGGAATTAAAAGATGTTCTAGTAGTTTGTGATTTTCCTGATGTCTTCCGAGAAGAATTAACAGGAATACCTCTAGAAAGAGAGTGGAGTTTAGAATCGACTTAATACTTGGTGCTAAGCATGTGGCTAAGGCACCTTATCGTTTAATGTCACACCCCAACCAACGGCGGAATACATCGGGGCGGGACATGGAGACTGTTCATAAGCACATGATTAAACTAAAGTTTTATATATTATTTTAACCCAATTTTCATAACATTGCTCAAACAAACACAATCAAGCATTCAAAGAAAGTAATATACATCAACATGATAAATTGTTTATTTTACTAGGTCCTCATTTCCTATGTGTAGCAACTTGAACATGAACTCAAAGATTTGCACCTGAAAACATGATGAAAACAAGGTCAACTAAAAATAGTTGGTGAGCATACATAGTTTTAGACACCATAAACAGTTTCCAAGTGTTTTATGTACAATTCATATGAAACATGAAAAATAAGGCATTTATGGAGAACCACTATAGTCAAACTGGGGGTACAATCACACCTTGTGACTGAAGGGCATAACACTCAATGTTATCCTAATGTAGGGCATAACACTTAATGTTATCCTGAGTATAGAGTTAATGACTGCACGTGCATGTATGTAATGTAAAATATAGGTTTAAACTCATAGTGTTTAAGCACAAAGCACAAATTGCACACATGTTCATGAATGTAGAATTGTATAATGTAATTGTAAATAGTTTTCAATGAATCATATTCCACCCTAAAGTATGTAAAAATGTAAAAGGGACTATGTAAACTCACCTTGAATTGAGTAGCTTTGAATGTCTCACAAGTATGTTGTTTGTTGCACAAAAGTTCAAGCAAATCACAAGGTTAACATAAGTTTTGATCAAGTATATGGATTAATAGTTTGTACATGTTTAATATGGAAATAAGTAAAGGAATTAAGAATCGGACGGTTGGGATCTTAGGGTTTAAGAATCGGACGGTTGGGATCTTAGAGTTTTGGAACAAACGAAGGAAGGAAGGATACGAATCTTAACAATAACTAAAGTCATAATGAAATAATGTTTTAATCTCTTTTATTTATAAAAGAGATTTTTGGTGGCATCTATAGATATTAATTGTTGAAAAGACATTTTATTAAAATGATTAGTTTAAATAAGTCATCAAGTTGAAACGCAATAATATATATAAGTATGTCATTAATCATGCAAAAACGTAGTATTATTATTATTTACGAAAAACAAATGAAAATTATCGCATGACTATTAATACTCTACTATTGGTAAAGGTACTAATAATATGGAAAATATATGACTAAAATAATTATTAACATTAATAAAAATGTATTACAGGTAGACTATTATAGTTCATGACGTTTTAAATAAAATATATGTATATATATAACCTTTCGATTAATAGAATTCACGACGTCACAAATTATATATAGTTTAATAGGGTTCAGACATTAAGTGTTTGAGCGTCTATAGTTTAAGAAAAAAAGCTTTTAGAATATATTTATATATATACATATGCTTTTATTCACTAAAAGTTAATATTTATAAACCCTTGAACTAAAATGAGGGGATTGTCATAATAATTCTTGTTTTACTGACAAGATATATGTATATATATATATATATATATATATATATTTGCAAAATTAAAGCTGCAGGGTTTACAACCCGACATCCGCTTGTTGTTGGTTTAAGGGTTTACCACTGGACCATTCCAAACCTTTGATTAACAATTTAGAAAGAAACTTAAAAACCCAAATGTCCAGTTCTCCCCCTTCCTTACAAAGTCCAGATCGCAAGTCGTGTTCCCCTCCCCAAACCCTAACTCGAAAATCAAGAACTCAGATCAGAGTGGTGAGAAGACAGGCGAAGGAGGGGTGTTACTGATATGCCCTAAATTATACATGTTTTGCATGCATAATAATCCCCATATTATGGTACTAATTGTTTAAAAGCCTTACAATTGATACTTAAAGCGTTAATATTTCACAATTGCAGGTTATTCGGTATCCCAATATAAACAGAGCAAAAACCAGCTTAAAACATGAAGAAATCAAGCTTTTGGAAGACCAAACCCGAGCATTGATCCCCAAGAAGTCAAACCATGTCAAGGAAAGTCAACACAACAGCTAAAAGACAAAACTAGGGAGCAAAGGAAGGTTGCACGGCCGTGCAACCCATTGCGCGGTCGTGCATTGCCTAACTTTCTCCCCAAGGCTCTAGTACACTGTCACTTGTACCCTGTTTGATTCCCGAGATATTTGTACGCCCGTGCAATCCATTGCACGGTCGTGCATTGCTTATTTTGAGGCCTTTAAATAGATGGCATGAGTTCTTCATTCCACACACCGGAGATATCCCTTACACACCTCAAGAACACGCCAGATAAGGCTTATTTCGTAGTTAGAGTGTAGTAGTAGTGAGTAGAGGGGCTCTTCCTCCTTGTTCCGCAATAGGGGAGCCTACGAAACTCAGTGTTATGCTAGTTAGTATGGTCATTCGTGGCTAGACTCTTTGTATTGGTAGGGTGAAGATGAAGTTTTGTGCATGTTAATGTTTAACGTATTAATCCATGTGATGTGTTTATGTCTTTAATCATTGGTCCTTAAAACCACCATTTTGGTGGGATTTTATTATTGTCTAAATCCATCTTTATATTTGTGAGTGTTCTTGATTTTAAAGTGTAAGATCATAAAACCTTTTTAATCAAACTTCTCTTGAAGCTTGTACGTCTTTATACAAGTAGAGACTGATAAGCCAAGGCTTGGTCAACACTATTAAGGTCATACGTCTTTATACGAACTTATTATGCGAACAAGAGTTGGTGAACTCATGTTGGGAACGGTACATCTTTATACTTGGTCCCATTGTTACACCGCCTCCCGGTGAACAAAATATAATCACCTATTTAACTCTAATGCAAAGCATTTTACGTTTGATGTCTTAAACAAACCCGGAGATGACCATTCAAAGGGTTGAGGGTAATTGTTGTCCTTAACGGGAGGCACTACCACTTTTTAAAGATTTTAATTTGCAAATCAAATGTTGGGAGGACGAGGCTCTAACGGTGACACGGGTCACCAGTTTGTAGTAGTCACATTACTGGATTAGTTAACTTAACATTATCACATACCAAGCAGACTAAAATCCCGATGCAATACTCTTCGTGACCTGATCATTTCTAAGATATTTACTTTCCTGCTATTTATTATTCAGTTCGTTACATTTCTGTTACACACTTCACGCACGTTTTTACTTTTATGCTATTTACTTTACCGTCATTTACTTTTTTGTCATTTACTATTCCGCTTCACAAGCACACAAAACCCACTCACTAATTAATCTGGCTAAACGATAACAAAATTTGAGTACTGGAACTCGACCGTGTCCATTGTTTCGATACTTGGTTCTTACCCAAACTATATTACGCTGCGATAGGTACACTTGACTATTGTGTGTGTTTTTAAGTTAAAGTAATTATCATTTTATAAGTTTAAAACCTGATATCGTAAGACCATCCTAAAAATATGTTTATTATATTTTTATATACTAAAAACGACACAACAAGTTTTTTGGCGCCGCTGCCGGGGACACGGTGATTTCAAGAAAAAAATTAAGTTAACGAATTAGCCTTATCATTTTCCATCTGTTTTACTCTTACATTTTTTTGCAGGTAGTGTGTGATCCACAGCTCCACTATTGGTTTATATCGACCTTTTGCAGAGCCCGAAAGATTCTTTCACCGCTGAATACGAGAAAACCGTGCAAGAAATATGGCAGTTGAAAACCGCACTATTTCTGATTTCGCAAGACCGTCACTAGAAGCATTGGGGTCTAGCATCACAAGGCCAACAGTGGACGCTAACAACTTTCAGATCAAGTCTCATGTTATCCACATGATCCAGTCATCATGCACTTTCCATGGATTACCCGATGAAGATCCACATGCCCACATTGCAGATTTCCTCGAAATTTATGACAGTTTCAAACTGAACGGAGTTTCGAATGATGCAATTCGCCTCCAAATGTTTCCCATCTCCATAAGCGAACGAGCTAAGGCATGGATAAATTTTCCTCCTAATGGGTCAATCACTACATGGGACGATCTTGCTCAGAAATTCCTGTCGAAATACTTCCTGCCAGCTAAAACTGCTAAACTAAGAAATGATATCACCACCTTCACTCAGGATGATGGTGAATCACTATATGAGGCATGGGAACGCTTTAAGGATATGTTGAAAAAATGTCCTCATCATGGGTTAGAGGTTTGGTTACAAGTGTCATCATTCTATAATGGGTTGCACAACCAAGATCGTCAGACACTTGACGCTAGTATTTTTGGAAACAAGAGGCCACCAGAAGCATACAACCTAATTGAGGAAATAGCAATGAGCTATCAATGGTACAATCAAAGGAGTAATAGGGGAGCAAGGTAAGGAGTTCAGTCTGTCGATACTGTCACTTCACATTCTTCTCAAGTAGATGCCCTCTCCTCTCAACTCAATCAACTTAGCAGGGGCAAAGCAACCCATGAAACTACTGAAGAAGTAAAAAACATCACTGTTGATGCTGAGCAGGTTGACTTTATCAGAACAAATCGCCCACAGAACAACCCCTACAGCAATACTTACAACCCTGGATAGAGGAACCATCTGAATTTCAGATGGAGGGATAATAACAATCAGGGACAATCTTGCTTCGGACAACAACAACAGTTTCAACAAAGACAAACCCAGAACTATCAGCCTCGTCAACAATTTCAAGGAACTAACAAGACAATTAATGGGTTAAACCTAGAGGAAGCGGTAACTAAGTTGATCTCGACAACTGAAAGTCAAGCATTTCTAGCGGAGTGCCGTCACAAACAATATGAGGAACGGTTTATTTTTCGTGAAGCTGAGTTCAAGACACAAAAAGCAATTCTTCAAGCCATTGAAATGCAATTAGGGAAAATTGCAAAACTATTATCCAAAAGACGACCATGATGTCTCCCGAGTAACACTGAAACCAATCCAAATGCTACCGTGAGTGCTATCACTCTTAGAAATAGCAAAGTTTATCCAGAATCACCAATGCCAGAAGAAGAAGTTCAATCACCAAGGGAAGAAATGTTCAGCGGAATACCACTTCGTTCGCATATCGCAGACACAACTACCCAAGGATCACAATCAAAAGTAATCCCACCTCCTGCTCCAGTGGATACTCCTCGAAAAGTCCCGATAAAAAGAGCGTTCCATTCTCACATACCTTACCCTGGAAGGTTAGTAAAGCAGAAGACTGATGAACAATATGAGAAATTCATCAGGCTATTATGTCAGATCCATGTCAACCTTCCCTTCTTGGATATCATACAACAAATGCCTAAGTATGGACGTTTCTTGAAAGATTTCCTCACAAACAAGAGAAACATGGAAGAGGAAGGAAAAAGGACCAACCATTGTGTCGCTCTCATTGAAATACAACTATTAAACTCGCGGATGGATCAGTCAAATCACCCATAGCAGTCATTGAGAACTTACTAGTAAAATTCAATAAGTTTGTCTTCCCTGCCGACTTCATGGTTTTAGAAATGGGACCCGACTATTCTGTACCTCTGATTTTGGGTCGTCCATTTTTAGCTACTTCCAGAGCCATCATTGACATGAATGAAGGAATCTTAACACTTCGTGTTGGAAAAAAATCAGTAACCTACAACAACGGAGAAAATGAATGCTTGTCAAATGATCCCTTTGAAATTACATAATTCATCGATACTAATCTGGACTATCAACTTATGAAAGCTAAGGAATTCAACAGAGGAAAGAAACTTGATCTTGGCAAGGACCTTGACAACACTAATTGGATCGATAAATAATTTGATAAGCTACCAAAGTTGAAGGACTTGAATAAAGGGACAGGAGACACGGGGAAAGTTGACGGCCCCACTTGAAGAAAGACTGATGCAGCACGTATGGGTCGGGCTAAAGACCCTTAAATAAACGTAGCGCTTTGGGGAGGCAACCCGATGATCATGAATAAATTGAGAGGTTGGTGCATACGGCAGAATCATGGACCTCAGGTTTGACTTTTCAAATGTAAGTTTCTCATATTTCAGCCCCAGGTATGCCGTCTCGATACTAGGACCTTAGTAGCGTAACTATTTTCTTTTATTTTCCTTGTCTGCTTTTATGATTTCCCTTATGTGTCAGGTAAAATGGCATCAACAGATAGTCTCTCTACATCTTTGAGGAATCACACTCCATCTCTACAACCTAAGGAATCGAAAACCACATCAAATTTCTTTGAAATTCGATGAAGTCTTTGAAGCAACATGTTGACAAGCAGCTGATAGGCACCGCCTGACAACAACAATAAGTTTTGGCCTTAGGTTATACACCGAATTGACCGGGGGAGTACCAGTTTCTTTTCCCTTAAAACTTCATGCATTAAATTCCTGCATAGTATTTCATTACATGCATTTGTACATTGAGGGCAATGCACAGTTTTAAGTGTGGGGTGGGGAAATAGAGATTCAGGACTACTTGTAACATCAAAGCAGTAAAACTTAACTTGTGATTTTCTACCTATTTAACTAAAACATTACAAAAATCTACCTTTTGGAAAACCAGAAAAATTTTCAAAAATTTTAAACCTTAAATCTAAACCTCTTTGAGTTCGCACCTAATTAAATAAAACGAATACATGGCAAGTAGAAACAAATGGATATTATGCATAACAAATCACTAAACCCTATTCCATCCGTTTCCATGTGAGAATAATCTGAGCCTTTTCACGAGCATTATTATCATTTTTGCACGCTCTTTCGTTTGGTATATTAAGTGCTTATTCGATCGAATTTTATGCATAATTAGAACTTGTATGACTTATACATATCAAGATCATGAACTAGTGGAAGTATGAAAATGATTGAGGCACCAAGGACTTTATTATCCTTATATATTATCCTTAAACCCTAAAAATCCCAAAAATATTATCCGCCTAGATATCCCGCTGAGCCTTAGCCTTTTCTTTTCTACTACCCACATTTATCACCCAACCAGCTTTTCGTGAACACCGGTTATTGGTTGAATATCTTCAAAATGGGAAAATTATCTTATGTCGTCATTTCAAGTTCATTACCTTTGAGGCAACTTCGGAAAGAATCTGTTTCATTCAAAGGAATTGGTATATACAAGAAAGTGGATGTATTAGGAAGAAACAGCCGAACTATCTGCAAGGAATTTATGGAAAAATTATTTCAAGGAACATGAGGAAAAAGAATTATTGAAGAATTTGTCTTGATACAAAAAGAAAAGAAAAAAAATAGAAAAGGAAGAAAAGAAAAAGAAAAAGAAAAAGAGAAGTGGGCCTTTTACCGATTAGACCTTAAAGAGCTGGACATGCATTCCTTTGATTTCAATTTGCTTTTTTGCCTTCATTTCGCAAAGCCTGAATTACCACCCGAACTCCAAGAAAATATTTTCAAAGCAACTAGTGATGTAAGAAAATTGTGGCGCAAGGAAGAACAACTGCCACCATTCTGCGGTTTGTCAAAAAGTGAGGCCAAAAAATATTTGGCAAATGTGTGATGTGTGGCAACTGGAGCCACAATAGAAAGTGTAGCAAGAATCAAACTTATTCCTAAATTGAGTATACGCACCTGATCCAAGTAGGAGCTGTTAGGCTACAAGCCGAAAGATCTATGCGCAAAGGCAACAATGTGTATTACGCAGTAAGGGAAAAGTTGAGAATGATAAGAGATCTTGGTCTTGGCAATCTGACCATAAACGAGCCCTCAGATTAGTTATACCCTCATGATCTGAGTACTGTAGAGGGACCTGCTAGTATTTTCAATTTTAAGCCATGAGGTCGTAGCTGTGTGTTTCACGAAAGCTGCAGACCTTCAAACCCTTTAAAAATCTCTAAAAATCCAAAAAGATTTTCATTTTCACCCTTTATTTTTACTTTAGCCACATTACAACCCTTTAAAGTCCTCTTGATTCATGCATACTACTTAGTTAATTGATGGAGACTTGATTTGCATACAAGCTTATGACCATTGCATAATTCGATTCGAACTTGATTGTTCCACTTAACTTACATTATCCATACATATATAACCCTAAGAGTTGAGTGAACAATGTAAGGAGTGATAGGTTATGCATAACTAAAGTTCTAGTAGGCTTGTCATGGATTCCATCATCTTGAAACAAAAAAAATACAAAAATAGAATAAGCAACTCAAAAGTTATCCCAGAGCTTCGACTTGTTTGGAGTTCCATTACCTTTGTAAAGTTTTTATTTATAGGTACGATCATGCATGAGTTTGCTTGAGGACAAGAAAAGTTTAAGTGTGGGGAGCAAAGGAGGGTTGCTAAAAGACATGAAGAAATCAAACCATGTCAAACCATGTCAAGGAAAGTCAACACAACAGCTAAAAGACAAAACTGGGGAGCAAAGGAGGGTTGCACGGCCGTGCAACCCCATTTCACGGCCTTGCATTGCCTAACTTTCTCCCTAAGGCTCCACTACACTGTCACTTGTACCCTGTTTGATTCCTGAGGTGTTTGCACGCCTGTGCAATCCAATGCACGGTTGTGCATTGCTCATTTTGAGGTCTATAAATAGACGGCTTGAGTTCTTCATTCCATACACCGGAGATATCCCTTACACACCTCACGAACACACCAGAGAAGGCTTATTTCGTAGTTAGAGTGTAGTAGTAGTGAGTAGAGGGGCTCATCCTCCTTGTTCCGTAATAGGGGAGCCAATGAAACTCAGTGTTATGCTAGTTAGTATGGCCATTCGTGGCTAGACTCTTTGTATTGCTAGGGTGAAGATGAAGTTTGGTGCGTGTTAATGTTTAATGTATTAATCCAAGTGATGTGTTTATGTCTTTAATCATTCGTCCTTAAAACCACCATTTGGGTGGCCTTTTATTATTGTCTAAATTCGTCTTTATATTTGTGAGTGTTCTTGATTTTAAAGTGTAAGATCGTAAAACCTTTTTAAACAAACTTCTCTTGAAGCTTGTACGCCTTTATACAAGTAGAGATTGAGAAGCCAAGGCTTGGTCAACACTATTAAGGTCGTACGTCTTTATACTAACTTACTATGCGACCAAGAATTGGTGAACTCATGTTGAGAACGATACGTCTTTATACTTGGTTCCATTGTTGCACCGCCACCCGGTCAACAAAATATAATCACCTATTTAACTCTAATGCAAAGGATTTTACGTTCGATGTCTTAAAGTAACCTGGAGATGACCATTCGAAGGGTTGAGGGTAATTGTTTCCCTTGACAGGAGGCCCTACCACTTTTTAAATATTTTAATTTGCAAATCAAATGTCGTGAAGACAAGGCTCTAGCGGTGACCCGGGTCACCAGTTTGTAGTAGTCATATCACTGGATTGGTCAACTTAACATTATCACGTACCAAGCTGATTCGAAGCCCGAAACAATACTCTTCGTGAGCTGATCATTTCCAAGATATTTACTTTTCTGCTATTTACTATTCTGTTCGTTACATTTCTGTTACACACTTCACGCACGTTTTTACTTTTATGCTATTTACTTTACCGTCATTTACTTTTCTGTCATTTACTATTCTGCTTCACAAGCACACAAAACCCACTCACTAATTAATCCGACTAAACGATAACAAAAGTTGAGTATTGGAACTCGACCGTGTCCATTGGTTCGATACTTGGTTCTTACCTAAACTATATTACGCTGCGATAGGTACATTTTCTATTTTGTGTGTGTTTTTAAGTTAAAGTAATTATCCTTTCTTAAATTTAAAACCTGATCTCGTAAAACCATCCTAAAAATATATTTATTATATTTTTATATACTAAAAACGACACATCAGTTACCTGGAGTCAAAACATATACATGAGGGATCCAAGTCGTCGCCAAGTCAAGGTCCGGTAGGTATCTCGCGCCGGTAGGAAAATGGAGGAAGAATAGGACGAATTGTTGTGGTGATTTCGATTGTAACAGGTTAGGTGGATTTTTAGGGTGATAGTAAACGTGTTTACAGTAGGTGATTTGAATGAGGTACGTGAGATTTTGGCTTACTTTACGGATTCTAAAAAAAAAGGTTGCTTGAGGGTTTCACGATTAACGGATCTTGATTCCCAATTAAACACGAATTAAAACTTCATAAACGATGGTAAATGAGTTAGTAACGGTTTGTTGAAGCACTTTTGTGTGACAAAAACTCTTGATAGTGTCTTAGCTTTTGTACTTGTCTTGTATGTATTAGGCTTTATATGTTAGTGGCTGTATGTATTTGTTATCGAGTTGTAATTACTAATGCATGTTATAGTTGTCTAATATCTCTAAGTGTTTTGCGCACTTAGCATGTGCGTAGGAATTACTTCCTGCGTACTTAGAAAGTACGCAAGAATACTCTGCGTACTTGCTAAGTACGCATGAACAATTTTCCCTGCGCACTTGTTAACTGCGTAGAGATCAGGTCTAGTATAAATAGAATAGGTTGACAGAATTTATGTACGCAGACATTTGCACTCATTATTATTCTCTCTGTAACCTTCAAGTTTATAATAGACGGATTTTGAAAGTGATTTCGTCGTCGGTTTACTCTGTGTTGCTTGATTCTCCACCTAGTCATGGGCATTCCACACCCGGTCCGACTAGTCACACACCCAAACGTAACGATCCAAGACACCCGGGGACCTACAAGTGGTATGAGAGCGTAGCTCTTGATTTTAAGTGTTGTGAGTGTGTTAGGAGCATCTTCTACACATCCTACAGAGATTTTGCAAGCAAAAGTGGTATCAGAGCAAAGCTCTTGAACTTGAAGGAGCTGTTGGAGAAGCAACCACCTAAGCCTAGCAGTGAAGAGGCTTGTCACTTAGTTGATCTGACTAAGGGTGATGATCAGGACAATGATCCTGAAGCCGGACCGAGTGGAAGTGAGCAGCAATCTTCGGCTTGGGTGATTGTTCCCATTTCTGCCGTGTCTATAGCTGAGGGGGAGTCCACTCAGAGTGAAGGTGGAGGTGATGCTTCAGGTGGCAATAAAGGAAAGTCGGTGGCTGACGTTCTGAAAGATCTATATGACGACGTGTCGGATGACGTGATCTTATTTTTTGAGCCAAACTATTCCAAAGAAGCACAGATCGAGGTTCTCTGCAATCTGGAAGAGGGAGAGATCGACTCTGGTGATGACTGGGATGAGGAAAGTGATTATGTGGTAATTGAAGTTCCCAAGGGCGATGGTGAAGGAGAGTATGAGTTTGAAGATGGAGAGATCTTCGAAGTTCCATCCTTTGAATCTCATCTTGACATAGGTTCAGTCGAGCCTGCTAGTACTGTTGAGGCGTCGACTGAAGCCTCCCCTGCCGACCCTACACATGTGGATCCAAAGGCACAGAAAGACAAACATATGCCTGCAAGTTCATCGAAGGATCCGGCTCCTGTCTGGCAAAAGACTTCAATCATAGAGAAACGCAGAGCGACATGGATGATCTTAGCTGTGAAGTTCGAGGAGGACAAGAAGTTGTTTGCAATCAAGCGAGCTGGGGGGTTCAATACTTGAAACCAACCAGTGAAGCTTTCAAATCCTTGCCAAGATATGACCTCGTGAACCTAGTAAACCGAGAGCTGCTGGGTCACTCAAATCACGCAGTAGCGATGGGTTTGTGGCAGGTTCTACAGCGAGAGGTAAGATGTGGGAAATTCCAAATGTTTAAGCCTCAAGTGCCCAAGCGAGTTAGGGACAAGAACGCTAGACTTCCTGTGACTAATAGAAGCTTAAAGAAACTGGTATACAAGCCAGTGCTATGTGAAACCAAGATTCCCCTGAGCAAGTTATCTCAGGATAACCTCGGTAACATATGGTACTGGTACGTAGATTCTAAATGGGGCGAGGTAGTGGTGATTGGAAAGGTGTGGTCCGATAGTGGAAGCTTAGTGCCACGGAAACTGATCAGAGTGTTTGATGAAGTCTGCTTCATAAACTTCTCTGTGAAAGATCTGGAGGCACTAGCTGACAAGTACTGCATGTACACAGACGAGTGGACAAAGTTCCTTGCTTCTAAATACGACTAGGTGATCAAGTTCTGCCTTGACTACAAGAAGAAGATGGAAGCTAAAGCTGGGGAGCAGTGAAGACCAAAGACAATCCAGAGTTGTTGTCAAGGGGGAGTTTGTTGAAGCACTTTTGTGTGACAAACACTCTGGATAGTGTCTTAGCTTTTGTACTTGTCTTGTATGTATTAGTCTTTTTATGTTAGTGTCTGTATGTATTAGTTATCGAGTTGTAATTACTAATGCATGTTATTGTTGTCTAATTTCTCTAACTGTTTTGCGCACTTAGCATGTGCGTAGGAATTACTTCTTGCGTACTTAGCAAGTACGCAAGAATACTCTGCGTACTTGCTAAGTACGCATGAACAATTTGCCATGCGCACTTGTTAAGTGCGCAGAGATCAGGTCTAGTATAAATAGAATAGGTTGACAGAATTTATGTACGCAGACATTTGCACTCAGTATTATTCTCTCTGTAACCTTCAAGTTTATAATAGACGAATTTTGAAAGTGATTTCGTTGTCGGTTTACTCTGGGTTGCTTGATTCTCCACCTAGTCACGGGCATTCCGCACCTGGTCTGACTAGTCACACACCCACACGTAACGATCCGTGACACCCGGGGACCTACACGGTTTGGGGAGATTTGAATCTGTTGAAGCACTTTCTTGTGACAACACTCTGGATAGAGTCTTAGTTTGTATTTTCATGTTTGTAATTGTCTTTGTATGTAAGAGTCCTTATGTATTAGTTTATCGAGTTGTATTTACTTTTACATATTGAATGTTGCATTTCTTACTAAGTGTTTTGCGCACTTACATGTGCGCAGGAGAAAGCTCCTGCGTACTTAGCATGTACGCAAGAATACCTTTGCGTACTTGTTAAGTACGCAAGAGCATTTTGCCCTGCGCACTTGCTAAGTGCGCAGGCATCAGGTCAGGTATAAATAGGATAGGTTGACAGAAGTTAAGTACGCAGTCACAGTAGCAAATACGCAGATTTTAAATTCAGTGCTTTTCTGTGTAACCTTCAAGTGTTTATAATATAAAGAACGTTTAAAGTGTTTTCTCTTGTCGGTTTACTTTGTTTAGCTAGACTCTCCACCTAGTCACGGGCATTCCGTACCCGGTCCGACTAGTAGACCCACTTGCATGTGACGATCCACCACACCCGAGGGACCTACAAGTGGTATGAGTGCAGTTGCTCCTGATTTCGAGTGTTGTGAGTGAGTTTGGAGAGTTTATACAAGCAAAAAGAGGTATTTTTGTTGATATTTGTGATAAAATAGGGGTAGCTCTTGAGCACTATATTAGAAGCAAAAACCACTCAAAAACTGATTTTTGTTGTGTATTTGAGTGTTTTGAGCATCAAAGGTTGGTTAGAAACAAATTTCTGACCCCTTGGCTCATTTACATTGATCATCAGACGAATTTTTACCATCTCCGGCGAGTTTCAGGTGACCGAAATAGTTAGGTGAAAGTTGCTGAAAAGGTGTTGTGCGTACTTACCATTTCTGGCAAAAAGTACAGTTTTGTGCGTACTTACTAAATACGCAAGACTTATCTCCTGCATACTTATAAGTGCGCAAGACTGAACTTGTGCGAACTTAAGTTATATCCTGCGTACTTACATCTACTCCTGCGTACTTACAAGTACGCAAGAGCAAATATAAATACGCAAGACCATTTCTCAAGTGCGCAAGGGCAAAGTCAAGTGCGCAGCTGTGTCTTATTTTTCTGAAAGTTGACTAAGTGTTCATTATGTCGAATCTTCAGAATTTGGGAAACATGTTAAATTATGATAATGAGATCGGTACACCACAGAAACCGCCAAAGTTGCTAAATGTAAACGATTATTCTAATTGGAAAGCACGTTTTGAGCACTACATTTCTTATACCGACTCATCGCTATGGATACCAATCCTTGAGGGATATAAGCATCCCACACACATCTATCTTGATGATGAATTGCCCAAGCCTATTTCTAAACTCGATGAGGAAGAAAAGAAAGCATATGATCAAGAGAAGAAGGCACTTGGTTCGATCACTATGGCATTAACTCGGGAATTGTTCCACAGTTTTCGAGGGTATGACAATTCTAAGGATCTCTGGAAAGATTTATAGAAGAGATTTGAAGGAAATAGTGACATCAAGAAGAGTAAGCGGGATCTTCTCAGGAAGCAGTATGAGTGCTTCAGATTTCTTGAGAACGAATCTTTAGATGACCTCATCTCTAGGTTCTATCATTTACAGACTGAGTTGAAGACTTTTGAACTCAAGTATCCGGATGAAGAGATAGTGGAAAAGTTTTTGGATGCTTTACCACCCAAATTTGAGATGTACACAACCCTGATGAGGGAAAATCCTAAATTCTATGAGCTGACAGTTGAAGAGGCAATAGGAAAGGTTGAAGCTCATGACATGAAGCTAAGAAAAAAGGAGAGCTCTGGTAGACCCCAGATACAAGACCCTTCTATGTATCACGGGACGACTAGGCTCTGGAATAGCCCTCTTCACTGGAAATCCTACCGAAGAAGACCACTCAACTGGGTGTGGTGGTCATGCTTGCTATGCTTCAGGATCAGGGTTGGGGTCTCATCATCAAAATACCTCAAGAAATCCTCCTGCTACGTCTTCATCTAACAACTCAGCTATAGCCAGAATAGCTGAAGATCATGTAGCACTATTCTAATCTTGCATGCTTGCATATGAAAACTTCATAGGTGGCAAGCTTACTGATCCAGAGACGATTGAAGAAGATTTTAATCAAGTGGATCCTGATGACATGGAGGACATGGATATTCAATGGAATATGGCCATGCTTTTAAGGAGAGCCAAGCGTTTCCTGAACAGAACAGGAAGAAAGTTTATTGGCGGGCATCCTAATGCCAAGGTCGGGTTTGAGAAATCCAAAGCCAAATGCTACAAGTGTCTGAACTATGGACGCTTTGCTCATGAGTGTCAGAAAGATAGAGCACCTGCCTCTGGTTTTACCTGACCCAACCAAGGAAACAGCCATGGCCAAAACAATCCAAACCACCACAATCAAAGCCAAGGTGGAACGTCCAATGCACTGGTAGCCCAACAGGACGACAACTTTGATTGGGGCGTTCATCTTGAGGATGCCATCATCGCACAAACACAGGTTGGTCTCATGGTTGAGATCATGGAAATGATGGAAGCAGAGAGAAAGGAAGCTTCTGTAGCTGAGAAAGAGGAATCGACTACTACTGTTGCTCTCATGGCCATTGGAGAAGCAACAAGTTCATCTCATGAGGTAGACTCTAATCCCTTTTCTGTTGTTTCATGTTCTAAGTGTCTAGGGCTAAAACTTGAAAATTCTAAGCTCCAAGACAAAATCGAACCCCTAAGTATGGCAGCTCTAAACTATAAAGAAAACGAAAAACGTTTTAAAGAGTCTATTGAAACATTGAAAAAGGAAAAACGTGAGTATTCTTTAAAAATGAGCGATCAACAGCTTCACTTGGATATTGCTTATAAGGGGTTGGAAAAACGGAACAATGAAATCAACAAACTGCAAAATGAGATCTTGTAGTTAAAATGCTCTAATGAGAAGTTGAAAAACTCTCGCTTTGTGGTGGAACACTACGAGTCTGTTGTGAGACAACTGAATGGGTTAGGTTTGGGTACTAATGCCATTCCTCCACCAATGAGCGGGAAGTTTGTCAATAGTTTAATAGACATTGATCTCACTTGTCTAGATGAGTCCTCTGATAAGGATGATTCCCCTAAAAAGGATGAATCCTCAAATAAGGCTAACTCCACATCTAGTGAGGAGTTTGTTACTGCTTCTAAAGACGGGTCGGTTAACTCTTGCCCTGAAGGAGTAGTATCTGAGGAGTTGTTGACTGAACAAAAGGTAAAAAAAACGTTATCACTAATGGTGATAACTGCATTTTAACTGAACCCGACATCATTGAAACAAATGATAAACTAAAGGTAATGCTTTACGGGGGTTATAAAAGTCTTAACCAAGTAAAGAAAGAGGCTTTTTCAGCTCACTATAGGCTTGGGTATAAAGAAAATTTAGAAAAATATTATACTCCCAAAAACCAAACTGGTAAGGTTCAGACTAATGTTCATAAACCAACTCCCCCTTCTCATAATGCTGAGTTATCTAAGGCCAGATCTAATGAGCCTTACAAGAGAACTTATGTAGACAAGAGGAACTGTTTTCACTGTGGCTTGGTTGGTCACATTTTTATGAACTGTCCTTCTAAGAACCAAGGAAAACGGCCTGTTGTTCCACAACCAGCTGTTATCCCAGGTCGCCACCAGTGAAACCATCTCCCAAACATCCAAAGCAAAATGTGGTGAAACCACCAGTCAAACCGATGGTAAAGCCTAGGATCATATCTGAAGCTAAACCATCTGTTCCAAGAAAGGTAACGCAACCTGCTGTACCTCGTGTAACTACCTCTGGTAGTACAGGTACTGGTGAGAAACCTGTGGCAAGGCTCTCTAAGCCACAGAGGAGGAGACGGAACAAGAGGTTGAGAAAGCTTGAATAACTGATTTCAGTTCAATCAGGTGAAGCTTCCACAAGTTCACCTGCTGTAGTTGAACCAAAGTCTCCTATTCCGGTTAAGAAACAGAAGAGATCCTGGACTACCAAATCCAAAACTTCTCAATCTCCTAGTTCTATTTCTTCTAAAGATTCATCAAAATTGAATAGTCATCATGACTGTGAGTTAAAGGAAGTAGTTTATTTTAAAAAGGATGGACGACCCAAGACCACAATGGCTTGGGTCTCCAAAACTAACTAATTCTTTTATGACTCGTGAAGGGACGTCCGAAGGGTACTATCTGTAACCGCTGGTATGTAGATAGTAGATGTTCCAGGCACATGACAGGAAACATGGCCCTGCTTCAAGACGTTAAACCATTCAGAGGCGGCTATGTGGCCTTTGCCGGAGAAAAAGGCGGCAGTAACACGTGTCAAGGCGTGGTTTCGAACGGTTCTGTCAGCTTTGACAATATCAACTTTTGCGAGCAGTTGAAGCATAACCTGTTGAGTGTCTCCCAAATGTGTGATAAGGAGTACTCGGTGAAGTTTGACAAGTCAGAATGCCTAATTCTCAAACCCGGTTTTGAACTTCCGGAAGATTGGATCCTGATGAGAGCGCCAAGAACAAACGACACCTATCAGATCGATATGAGCATGGCAATAGCCACCTCATCAGTTGCTACTTGTTTGCTTACCAAAGCGACAGAGCTTGACTCCATCTTGTGGCATAGGAAACTCGGACATATTTCGTATCATAAAATGAATCATCTTGTCCGAAACGGTTTGCTAACCGGGGTTCCTAAGCTGAGGTTTACCGTTGCAGATGACTGTATGCCTTGTAAAAAGGGCAAACAGCAACGGAAGTCTCACAAGCCCAAGCTCCAAAACTCTATTGATACCCCTTTGGAGCTATTGCACATGGATCTGTTTAGCCCCATAAGTATTAGGAGTATTTGAGGTAAGTCGTTCTGTCTAGTTGTAACTGATGATTACTCACGTTTTTCTTGGGTGTATTTTTTAGGTACTAAAGACGAGACTGCTGATATTCTTCAATATTTGATCCTGAGCTTGGAATCACTTTGCAAGCTGAAAGTTAGAAGAATTAGGAGTGACAACGGAACTGAGTTCAAGAATAATTTGATGGAGCTTTTCTGTCTCAAGAAAGGGATCCGTCACGAATTCAGCGCGCCGTACACACCTCAGTAGAATGGAGTTGCTGAACGGAAGAATAGAACACTGATTGAGACTGCAAGGACTATGCTGTCGGATGCAAAGCTTCCTGTCACTTTCTGGCAGAAGCCGTTAATACAGTTTGTCACGTCTTAAACAGAGTTCTGGTTGTGAAAAGGCACAACAATACTTGCTACGAGTTGATCAACAATCGACTTCCAATCTTGATTACCTAGTTCCTTTTGGTAGTCCTTGTTCCTTGTTGCTACAGTACAAAGACCGCCAGTCTAAGTTTCATGCAAAAGCGGTGGAAGGCATCTTCTTAGGATACGTTGCCAACTCGCCTTGCAAGAGAGTGTACAACATAGGAACTCGTACAGTCGAGGAATGGTTTGAATTGGATTGTAGTAAACACAGCATTCCACCCGAACCAACAGGTCCAGCTTGGGGTTTTGATTATGATGCGCTATTCAAGTCATTCAATCTTCCTGATTTATCTGCAGAAGACGCCGCAAATGTTTATGAGTTATTTGGTGGCGGCGATGACTCCAGTTTTTCCACTCGTGCTACTGTACCAATTATAACCTTGAATTCCAATGCTGCATCTGCATCTGGAACTCATGACAGTGATAACAGTGAAGATGTTCTTGTCGTTGGAGATGACGCTCCAGCTAATCGTAACACAACTGTAGGAAATGAAGCTCCAGCTGATCCAATTAACATTGAATCTTCTTCCTCTGGAACATAGGAAATGGGGGAGTTAAGCACGAATCTTGATCCAGAAATTCAGGAACCGATTGTACCGGAGACGAGAGTGCATAGGAATCATCCAATCGACAACATTATTGGTGATCCCTATGCCGGTGTTCAGACTCGTCATCGAACCATCACTGAGAACACCAGTCTTTACACAGAGATATTCGACACTGGTGTCACGGAAACATGTCTGCATGCTGCATTCGTGTCCTAGTTAGAGCCGAAGAATGTGAAGGAGGCTCTCCCTGACAACTGCTGGATTGAGGCGATGCAAGATGAATTGTCTCAATTCCAAAAGTTGCACGTGTGGGATTTAGTTGACTTGCCAAAAGGATTTCAACCAATTGGAACCAGATGGGTGTTCAAATGCAAGACGGATGATCGTCATGTTGTTGTGAAGAACAAAGCAAGATTGGTCGTTCAGGGTTTTTATCAGCAAGTGGGCTTGGATTACACGGAAGTATATGCCCCAGTTGCTAGAATTGAGGCCATTCGACTGTTCTTGGCTTATGCCACATATGTCGGCTTCAAGGTATATCAACTTGATGTGAAGAGTGCTTTCCTTTATAGTAAAGTTCATGAAGAGGTCTATGTCACTCAACCTCCCGGCTTTGAAGATCCGCATAATATCAATAAAGTGTACAAGCTCGACAAAGCACTTTATGGTCTTCATCAAGCACCGCGGGCATGGTATGAGATATTATCTAAGCATTTACTGTCTAATGTTTTTGACCGTGGACAGATAGACTTGACTCTCTTCATTAGGAAAGCAGGAGGTGACATTCTTCTTGTACAAGTATACGTCGACGACATTATCTTTGGATCTACCAATGAAGGGATGTGTAGGGAATTCGAGCAGGTGATGAAGTCCAAATTTGAAATGAGTAATATGGGTGAATTGTCGTTCTTTCTGGGTCTGCAAGTCAGTCAAAGAGAGGATAGCATTTATCTACATCAAACTAAGTATGTGCAGGACATCTTATCAAAATACAAGATGAATGATAGCAGTACTTATGGAACACTTATCCCAGTCAATCATGGTCTGCATCCTGACAAAGATGGAAAGGATGTAGACAGCAGATTGTACCGTGGCATGATCGGATCACTTATGTATCTCACAGCTTCAAGACCCGATATAATGTTTTCTGTGTGCTTGTGCTCAAGGTTTCAGTCTCAACCGAAGGAGTCACATATGATAGCCGTTTAGAGAATTTTCAGATACCTGAAAGGGAAACCCCGATTAGGTCTTTGGTACTCTAAGCAGCAGTCATTCGACTTCAAAGCCTACACTGATTCAGATTATGGTGGTTGTAACCTTGACAGAAAGTCAACTTCTGGTGGATGTCAATTCTTAGGAGACAGACTAGTCTCCTGGCAGTGTAAGAAACAGTCAACGGTTTCCGTCTCAACTTGTGAAGCAGGATACATTGTTGCAGCGAGTAGTTGTTCTCAGATACTGTGGATTCAGCAGCAGTCGGCTTAAACTTCACTGGAACTCCTCTATTAATTAACAACAATGCCACAATGTCCATTACAAATAACCCGGTGAAACATTCCAAAACTAAACATATAGAGATTCCCCATCACTTCATCCGTGATTGTGCTGAAAAGCATTTAATTGAACTTGTAAAAGTTCACACGGATGACAATCTTGCTGACCTTTTCACAAAGGCATTTGATCGATCCCGTTTTGAGCATCTTGTCAACTTGATAGGAATGTTCAATCCTGAGTGAAAATTAATTTTTCTTAATTCAATTCAATTCATGGAAGTTAAACTTTATTTCTTTTTAAATTTTCTGTATAGTTCTTTTAGGTTTCAAAATATTTTATAAAAACAAAAACAAAAAAAATAGAAAATGGAGAAAATTTCAAAGTTAACTTGAGAAAAAAGGAAATGATAGTACATCAGAAATGATCTAAATGTCACAGACTGCTCATATGGGAAATGATTGCGTCATGCTTACTTAACTGTTTAGGTTATTATGTTTTTAATCTGTTTATCTACGAGTAATTTAAATTGTCAGTAGGCTGTATGCGTCTTTGAATCACTAGTAGTGTGGAAACTAAATCTAAATTACAACTGTGATTTGAACCCATGTTTGCAAGTGTGTGTGCGTAAAAGAATAGAAAAGATCATTATCAGATATAGGATGGTAGATTTTGGCAATAATTTTCTTTTGAGGTCAGTTTCGGGTTATGTCGTTAGCACAATTAATGCGGTGCATCTCACTGCCCATACTCACAAGTATGCAAGGAGAGATTGAATTAGGACATGTCTCTACATTAACCATTGAGCATGTATTCACCCTTGAATCATTCCTGATTCATTGAAATCAAATCCAGATAAAAGTTGGATCCCCTTACCTTATTCAATCACCATATATATTATCCTGAATCATCATTCCAATATTCAATGTAGAAAATCATATGAAACCAAGACAACTGAATCACTCGATTCTGAATCTTATGATTCCTGATAATCCTTATGGATTCTGCTTGATTTTTCCTGTGCTAATAGATGTAACTTCATTCTGAAAATTTAGAAAATCATTGGGAAAATCTTAGATTCCTTGAGATAATGCAATTAACATTAGTATAGCATATCAGTGGGGTACACGTATATCTTATATTTAATACCTTAATACACAAGAATGTGATACAAAGATGCTTATAGTTTCCAATCTTATAATATTATCAACTTGAATTACTTGTCTATATGCTTATTACGTATGAATAAATAGTAATCCATGACATGATCCCATATTCTTTGATGTTTATCTTGTATCGTTTTTGCTAAAAGATAGCCTGATATGATCCTCTACTCGTGTCTTTGATCAAAAATAGTTTGTGTGAATTCTTGTATATTTCTATGAGAAAAGATGAAAAATATTTTAAGTTTATGCATAGTTCAACTTTATTCAGAGAGCCAAAAATATTTGTGTTTAACCTTCCTGAATTATATTTGAAACCTCGTGATTGAACATTTTTATCTTGTTCATTTTTTTTTTGACATAAAATCTTCATAATTTGAGTTGAAAGTGTGCGCACATAAGGGTCTCTGCGTACTTGATAAGTGGGCATGAGGTAAACCCTGCGTACTTAACAAGTACACAAGACTTAAGTCATGCATACTTAGTAAGTACGCAGGAGTTAAGTCCTGCGCACTGTACTTAGTAAGTACGCACGACCAATATGTGTTGGGTATAAATACAGGACTTAGAAATTTTTTAGAGATTATCACCTTCAAACTATTTCTCCTGTGATATTCCCCCCGAGCATTTTCCTCAAAAATTTTGAGTGTTCCAACCGGATTTTTCGTCCCGCTCATTGTTTAATCCTCATCTAACATTTACTTGGTGAGAATCTCGGTCCGTATCATCCATTAAATCCGATGTTTCGACCGATTCAGCGAGGGTTTTGAGTGTGAAATTATTGACCTATTTTGGTGTTCTAAATGCAAATTAAGACCTAAAACTTGTTAATAATCACTAATCGAAATCTATTGACTCCTAATTTGTCCTTAACTTGGTTTGATTTTGGCCTTGACCCTCGATTGACCGTTGTTTCCACTGGGTCGTCATCTAGGTCATAAAATTGACAGGCTTAGCGGTTAGTTGTGGTGGATAGTGGTCCCATAGGTCTTAATAAAGTATTTCGACCTTGTGGTGACCATAATCCACGACAATGCCTCACTTCTGTTTGAAATTTGAGATTTCTGAAATTTTGGCTAAGTACAAGTCTTGCGCACTTAACAAGTACGCAAGAAGTAATTCATGCGTACTTGTTAAGTACGCAAGAACAAACTCTTGCGTACTTGCTAAGTACGCAGGACCAACACTTGGCAAAAATTCCTAAGTCTGAAATTCACTTCATTGAGTAACTGTTATACTGAGTCATGTTTATCCATTTCCAATGATACGTGTTGTTCTGATTATGTTTTCTGTGTGTTTTTGTAGATCATGGCTCGGGCATTTTCTAACACTGAACCAGAATGGAAGGGTACAGCGTTGCAGTACAGAGGCATAGTTGATTTCTTGAACCATTCAAGAATCAGCTACGCCATTTCTGCAGACCCTATCGTGTCAAGACCCAATCTCGAACAATTCTGGGAGACGGTGGAGCACGACCGCACGGTATCCCCCAATGTCATTAGGGCTACCGTTGCATGTCAGGCTATCGCATTTTCTGAAGATACCATAAGAAGGGTCCTGCAGTTCAGAGACCTTGCTACCGACCCGACAGCCTATCCAGACTACTGTGTGGATGGGTGTTGGAGGCAAAGAATGGGATACGTCGGAGCAAGGGACTATGCTTCTTATAAAAAGATGTGGGTATTATACCAATGGCGTTATTTCACCCACGTCATGATCGTGTGCATCTCGTCTAGGAAAGTTGGGAAAGATGCCATGGGTCATGGCCTTGCAGCAGCCATGGTCGGCCTTTCTCTCAAAAAGGGCTACAACTTCTCCGGCTACATCTTTAAGGCCATCAATGACCAGATCAACACAGCGGAGAGGATTCGGTTCTTGTTATACCCTCGGTTTGTGCAACTTTTAATAAATGTCGCGTTGCCAAACCTTCCTGCTATAGGGGAGAGACTGCAAGTCAAGCGGGTGGACAAAAGAATATTTGCTCAATTTCTGAAGCCAGGCAGTGTAGAACCTACCCCTGTGCACACAGAACTCTTTGGCCACGTTCTAAATGAAGCATATGTGGCACCTGAAGAGTGGAGATGGTACAGCCACGACTCAGAACCTGAACTGAGTGAACACTCCGATGAGCAACATGAACAACACAATGAGGAGAATGATAGTGATGATGGATCGTCTGAGGATGGAGACGACGAAGGCGGTGATGGTGGTGCTGAGGAATCCGATTCAGAAGCAACAGAATCAGATTCTTCTGATTCCGATGACGCACCATCACAGGCACACCCCAGGAGATCGGCACAGGTAACCCTACCTGAGTCGTCCTCCAAAAGGAAGCGACAAAGCTCGAGCAGTGATTATGAGCCAACATCTGACTCTGATGCTACTCTACAAAGACAAAGACGAGAGCGTGTTCACAAGAACAGAGGAGATAGGTAGGAGGTTGCTATCCCCAGGGTAGTAGAGGTCCCGACTGTACAGCAAGTACAAGTTCCAGCTGCCAGTCCAGATACAGCCTCTACCCCAACAGAATAGTGATTGTACCGAACGAGGAGAAGGCCACAAGTTCAAGCTGACGTGGCAGTCACGACAGTCACAGAGGAGGTTCCTGTGACGGTGACCCTCCATACAACATCCGTCTAGGTGGCGGTGACTACTCCAATTGTTACGGAGTCTGTCACCATCACCCCTACCATACACCCACTCCCATCATCTCATCCCAAATCCCAACACCCACCTTGGATCCTCCAAGTCAACCCTTCACTTATGAAGATTACTCACAAGGGTTTGGCTTTGGTACCATCTTCTCCTCCCCTATCCATAATGCCGAAGCGTCATCGTCTAGGCACCCTGATCTGAATGAGGCAAGGATCGATGTGCTAGAAACCCAAGTTGCTGGACTACTGAAGACTATTCAGAAGTCAAAGGAGGAATCTGATGCTCAACAAGCACAGATTAATTCACTGGCCGATGAAGTTAGGATTCTACATAGCCAGAGAACGGGGACTAATGAGCAACTGAAGACTGTAATGGCACATAATGAGCTTTTAAGGAAGACAAATGAAATAATTCTAGGCCACAGAACGTCACTTGAGCTAAGGCTGGATTTACAAAAAAAAAAGAGCACGAAGCGATTGTCAAATTGGTTGCAGAACTGACCAAGAAGCTTGATGCTCAGGGGGAGAAAGAGAAAGAGAAAGGGAAAGAAAAGAAATCCACTGGTGCTGAGCCTTGTCATCCAGTCGACTTGACTAAGGATGACGATAAAGACAAGGATCCTGAAGCCGGTCCTAGTGGAGGTGAGCTCCAAGCTTTGACAATTGTGGCCATCTCTGCTATTCCAATGGCTAAGGGGGAGTCTACTCAGCAAGAGGGTGGTGATACCTCAGGTGATGGTGGTGATAAAGTAAAGTTAGTGGCCGAGGTGCTCAAGGACTTATCTGATGATGAGATCCTTTATCTTGAGCCTGACTATTCCAAGGAAGCACAGATCGATGCTCTCCTTAATCTGGAAGAAGGAGAGATCGACTCTGAGGATGACTGGAATGATGATGATGAAGACGTGGTGATAGAGATTCCCAAGGGTGGCGGGGAAGGAGAGTACGAGCTAGAAGATGGAGAGATCTTTGAAGTTCCATCCTTCGACGCTCCGCTCGACACAGGTTCAGTCGAGCAGGCTAGTAATGTAGAAGCCTCGACTGAAGCCTCCCGAGTTGACCCTGAACCTGTGGACCCAAAGGCACCGAAAGATACAGACATGCCTTCTACCTCATAAAAGGGTCCAGCTCCCGTGTGGCAAAAGACGTCTATCATAGACAAGCACGGAGCAACAGGAATGATCTTAGCTGTAAGGTTCGAGGAGGACAAGCAGCTGTTCGCCATCAAAAGATATGGCGGGGTTCAATACTTGAAACCCACCAGCGAAGCGTTCAGCTCCTTGCCCAAATATGACCTTGTGAACCTAGCAAACCGAGAGCTACGGGGTAAGTGTAATCATGAATTAGAGATGGGTTTGTGGGTGGTTCTGCAGCGTGAAGCAAGATCTAGGAACTTTGAAATGTTCAAGCCTCAGGTGCCCAAGAGAGTCAAGGATAAGCACGTTGTGCATCCTGTGACTAAGAAGCACTTAAAGAAATTGGTATACATGCCAGTGCGATGTGAAACTAAGATTCCCCTGAGCAAGTTATCTCAGCATATTCTTGGTGACATGTGGTACTGGTACATAGATCCAAAGACGGGCGAGGCTGTGATTATGGGTAAGGGACGTTCTGAAAGTGGGAACATAGTGCCAAAAGAACTGATCAGAATATTTGATGAAGTCTGCTTCATCAACTTTTCTGTGAAAGATCTGGAGGTACTAGCTGATAGGTATTGTGTCCACACGGACGAATGGACAAAGCTCCTTGCTTCTAAATATGACAAGGTGATCAAGTTCTGCCTTGAATACAAGAAGAAGATGGAAGATAAGGATGGACAGCTGTGAAGACTGGAGATTGAAGACTGAAGACGATGAAGATCCCGAGTTGTTGTCAAGGGGGAGTTTGTTGAAGCACTTTCCTGTGACAACACTGTGGATAGAGTCTTAGTTTGTATTTTCATGTTTGTAATTGTCTTTGTATGTAAGAGTCCTTATGTATTAGTTTATCGAGTTGTATTTACTTTTACATATTGAATGTTGCATTTCTTAATAAGTGTTTTGCGCACTTACATGTGCGCAGGAGAAAGCTCCTGCGTACTTAGCATGTACGCACGAATACCTTTGCGTACTTGTTAAGTACGCAAGAGCATTTTGCCCTACGCACTTACTATGTGCGCAGGCATCAGGTCAGGTATAAATAGGATAGGTTGACAGAAGTTAAGTACACAGTCAAAATAGCAAATACGCAGATTGTAAATTCAGTGCTTTTCTGTGTAACCTTCAAGTGTTTATAATACAAAGAACGTTTAAAGTGTTTTCTCTTGTCGGTTTACTTTGTTTAGCTAGACTCTCCACCTAGTCACGGGCATTCCGCACCCGGTCCGACTAGTAGATCCACTTGCATGTGACGATCCGCCACACCCGAGGGACCTACAGAATCCCGGAATTACATGTAATTGAAGGGATTCATTGTGGTTTGACTTTTTTTAGAAGTCAAAATTGGATGGAATTTGTTCTAGAGTTTAATCATTGGGAAAAAGGTTCAAGTGAGGGTTCAAAGGCACATTAGAGGGTTCAAAACAATTAGAGGGGTTCTAACTTCAATATTTTGATTAATTAACATGTAATATTAATAAATTTGTTTTATAAAATAAAAGAAAAACATTACTCATTTTATTGCTATTACTATTATTTTTCTTTTATAAATTAAACCTCATTTTTTTTACTTAAAAGTGTTAAAGTTTATTTATTTTGTATAACAATATACATGTATTTATATGACATAAATATATATATACACATATATTTAAAATTAAGAGTTATGAAATCTCAAGACTCAAAATAGTAGTGGCATGATATAATGTACACGTTTGAAATAAAAATGTTATTATTGCATAAAATAAAATAAAATTATACAAGGAAAAATCATGGATGTTACAGTATCCTCAAGTTGAGTCACGAAATTCAACTGGTGAAGGCTATTGAATCAGGAAAGAGATGGGGTACTTGAGCTTCATTTGGTTCTCACGTTCCCAAGTATACTTGGGGTCACGTTTGGGTTCCCAACGAGCTTTGACTGTCGGTTTGAGGAGTAAAACTGATAGCAAGATCCAGGTCTGACACTCAAGGTTAGGCATGAATGATGATAGTGGATTTAGTTTGAAGAGTATTGAGGTGAAAACTGTCGAAGAATATTTTGGACTCCAAAGATGGAATGCATCGCTTGAAATGAGAATTTGATGATCAAAACTTGTTTAGGATGTAGTCTAATATGTTCATGAAATGTCACTGGATAAAAGATTTCATAAACATTGGTCAAGGTCAAAATAACATAAAACTTCACGTGACACGAACAACGCTACTTCTAAGAATATGACAGGTGCACTTATATATAGGAAGTACCAGCGGCGTATCCATGATGCCCTTATCATATCACATTAGTTTCGTTACTATATATCACAATAGGTTTTATGTCATAACATACGACAAAATTTACTATGTTTTCCATGCCTTGACTTTTATAATTACGTGTGCACCCGTAATTACTCAAGTCGTCGCATGGTCCATATAGTTCATCCCATTGTGTGCAGGTCAAAAGGGGACACAAAATCACTTAATTCATAACTATTGTTTCAAATATGTGTTGCTAATAACTATGTCCATAGATAACCTTGCTGGTAATCAAGTTCATAAAGTAAACACCTTATTAAGCAAGCACGCATGTAGATAATAAAATCAATCAAAGAATAACAAAATATTAACAATGTGGCACAACCCCATGGTTGTCCTAGATAGATGTCATAATTCTCAAGATTACCCATAAAGTTTATGGCTCCCTCGTGTTTGAACAAGAATACATCAAACCCCGAGTAGTTCAAAGTTTATAGCTTCCTCGTGTTTGAAAAAGAATACGTCAAACCCCGAGTAGCTCCTATAGCAATCAACTTTCATGGATAAAATGAATACTCATGTCTCATGTATAATGTAAACAATCAATTGCAAACAATCGAGTTTCATGTATAATGTAAATAATCAGTTTTTAAATAATCGAGTTTCGTGTATAATGTAAACAATTGAGTCTTATGGATAATGTGAACAATCAAATGTAAATAATCGAATCTCATGGGTAACGTAAACAGTCAAATTTCGTAGGTGGTCGAGCTTCGTGGACAAGCGTGTTGCTCGGTGTTCATGTACAATGTAGATAGTCGAGTTTCAAATTTTCAATTTCATCGATGGTAGTATGGATAATCAACGCCCATGCGAAATGATTTATCTTCTTGAAGTTGGCTAGTAAGACGATGGGGAAATTTTGGTCACGGATGAGATCTCGATTCAAGTCGATGAGGGGATCAAATTGGCGAACAAAGGAAGTACAGGATTGGTCCTCGAGGAATATATCTGGAAAGTATCGTATAGTAGGAATGTCTTGATAACTCTTCCTTTTCTCCTTCTTCTCCACCACCTGGGCTAGGAGGCTATGAACTTCTTGCATGACTACATTTGGACAAGGTTCTCAATGTGCTATTCGAAAGAAAGGAAATTTGGAATAACTTCACGAAACGAACATTCCCGATACGTCGTTTAGATAACCAATCCATGCCTACTATGATATCAAGGCTTTCAAGTTGTATAGATACGAAGTTAAATAGAGAAAATACGATTTCTAAAGTTATAGGGACAGTCGCGAATGATAGAATCAATAATGGTGGAGTTTCCACTCGTAACTTCTACCGTTAGGGTTTCCTTTGGTTCGTCGGTTTCTATCAAGTAATAGCTCACTTTTAAGGAGCTTAAACTCTTATTAATTGTAGAGATAAAGACTGATGGCTACAAAATTCTCGAAGTATATCTGCTGCGGACTCAACAATTTTGATAACTGATGAAGCTGCTGTGGATGAGGTATATGCTGTGGATAGTTATGTTCTGCTGCTAAAGAACTACTATGTTACGGATAGCTTTGTCTGCTAAAGTCCAAAGTTGTTGCTGATAGGCAAATCATCCGCAACTTTAACTTTACTACTGACACCTTTTGCTACAACAGTGACACATCTATCAGCAGAAGGAATGTTATTGGTGCAGATGATAATAGACAATGCCTCTATTCTGATATGTCCTACAATGATTACTGAGAAGACATTTGTTTTTTTGCTACTTGTCCTTTCTGTTGTCTTTTCATTGTAGAAGTCTTTTCACTGCCATTGTCTTTTTGCTACTTGTCCTTATGTTGTAAACCAATTGTAGTATAGCTTCTCATAAGTTTAAGATCAACGGCTTGTGTTTGATTTGATCCTTAGAATCAAGGGTCTGTCTTGATTCTAAGTTCCTTTATATGTATTGTTCTTCTTCATTGTAATTTAATCTTCCTTAGAGTTTTCTCTGTAATTTTGTAAATTTGAAGATCAATACAATTTGCATTTATCAGTTTCTTCGCTGTTTCTTATTACTTTGCATAGTTGTGATTGTTTCCGCCAATCTCAAGTGTTGAAGCAATTCATGTGACAAGCGCTCTGATAATTGTTTTTATTTTTGTATTGTCCTTATGAATTTGTATTTGTATATCATCATCTGTATGTATTGGTTTATCGAGTTGTAATCATGTTCTTATGTACTTGTCGTTGTATTCGTCTGTGTTAAGTGTTGTGCGCACTTAACAAGTGCACAGGTTGCTAAACCTGCGTAGTTAGCAAGTACGCAAGAACATTGTCTGCGTACTTGCTAAGTACGTAGGAACAAAGCCCTGCGCACTTAACAAGTACACAGGCAACAGGTCTAGTATAATAGAATAGGTAGACAGAAGATATGTACGCAGACATTTTGCACTCAGTATTTTCTCTCTGTAACCGTTCAAGTTTATAATAGACGGAGTTTGAAAGTGATTTCTTTGTCGGTTTACTTTGTGTTTTTTTGATTCTCCACGTAGTCACGGGCATTCCGCACCCGGTCCGACTAGTCACACACGCACACGTAACGATCCGAGACACCCGGGGACCTAAAAGTGGTATCAGAGCTTAGCTCTTGATTTCGAGTGTTGTGAGTGTGTTAGGAGCATCTTCTACACATCCCACAGAGTTTTTGCAAGCAAAAGTGGGTGTTTTGTCAATTTTTGTGATAAAATAGGGGTAGCTCTTGAGCACTATTTTAGAAGCAAAAATCACCCAAAAACTGACTTTTGTTGTGTATTTGAGTGTTTTGAGCATCAAAGGATGGTTAGAAACGAGTTTCTGACCCTTTACCTCATTTTGTTTGTTCGATTTCTGCCGTCTCCGGTGAGATTCTAGTGACCGGAAAAAGTTGGTGAGAGTTGGTGAAAAATTGACCTGGTACTTACCTTATTTGGCAACAAGTACAGTCTTGTTGCGTACTTATCAACTACGCAAGACCATATTTGCTGCGTACTTAATTCATCTTCTGCGTACTTATCATTTTCTTCTGCGTACTTGTCAAGTACGCAAGAGCAAATTCTAAATACGCATGACTAGATTTTTTAAGTGCGCAAGGCTAGAGACAAGTGCGCAAGTTGTTTTGACTTTTTTGAAATTTGACTAAGTGTTACACTATGGCAAATCTTCAGAACCTCGATAACCTACTTAATTATGACAATGAAATTGGAACCCCACAGAAACCACCAAAGCTGCTTAATGTAAATGATTATTCAAACTGGAAAGCACGCTTTGAGCACTCTATCTCATATACCGATTCTTCACTTTGGATACCCATACTAGAGGGTTATAAGCATCCCACATATACATATCTCGATGATGAAGTTCCCAAGCCTATCTCCAAACTTGATGAAGAAGAAAAGAAAGTTTATGACAGAGAGAAGAAGGCACATGGATCTATTACTATGGCCTTGACCAGGGAGTTATTCCACAGCTTTAGAGGATATGATAACTCCAAGGATCTCTGGATGGCTTTGCAAAAGAGATTCGAGGGAAACAGTGACATCAAGAAGAGTAAGAGGGATCTTCTTAGGAAGATGTATAAGAGCTTCAGATATCTAGAGAATGAATCTATAGATGAACTTATCTCTAGATTCTATCATCTGCAAACTGAGCTGAAAGCTTATGACCTGATCTATCCAAATGAAGAGTTAGTTGAGAAAGTTTTGGATGCCCTACCACCAAAATTTGAGATGTACACCACTTTGATGAGTGAGAACACAAAGTTTTATGAGATGACTATTGATGAAGCAATTGGAAAGGTTAAAGCACATGATATGAACCTAAAACAAAAAGAGAGCTGAGGGAGACCTCAAATACAAGACCCTTCTATGTATTTTAGGACGTCTTCCACACCCAAGTCATCGGGTTTTGGAATTGCCCTTTTCTCAGGGAACTCTCATGAAGAGGATAACTCAAATGTTTGTGGTGGTCATGCTTGCTATGCATCATCTGGATCTGGTTATGGTTCTGGATCTCATCACCAGAATCCCTCAAGAAACCCTTCTCCCACATCTTCAGCTAACCAATCAGCAATAGCTAAGATAGCTGAAGATCATGTGGCTTTATTCTCATCATGCATGCTTGCCTATGAGAACTTCATTGGCGGTAAGCTTACAGATCCTGAAACCATAGAAGAAGACTTCAATCAGGTGGATCCGGATGATATGGAGGATATGGATATTCAATGGAATATGGCCATGATCTTGAGGAGGGCGAAGCGTTTCCTGAACAAAACTGGCCGAAAGTTTATTGGTGGGCATTCAAATTCCAAGGTTGGTTTTGACAAATCCAAGGCCAAGTGCTACATGTGTCTGAACTTTGGACACTTTGCTCGTGAATGTCAAAAGGACAAAGCACCTGCCTCTGGATTCACAAGACCAAGCCAGGGAACAATTAAGGGTACAACTCTAACAACCTCAATCAAAGTCAAGGTGGAACGTCTAATGCATTGGTGGCTCAACAGGATTAAAGCTTTGATTGGGGTGTTCATTTGGAGGATGCCCTTATTGCCCAAACACAGGTTGGTCTCATGGCTGAGATTATGGATATGATGGAAGCTGAGGAACGGGAAGCTTCTGTGGCTGATCAAGTAGAGTCTACAACTGCAGTTACCCTCATGGCTATTGGAGATGCATCATGTTCATCGAATGAGGTAGATTATAATCCTTTTGCTGTCATTTCTTTTTCCAAATGTCTAAGCTTAAAGGTTGAAAATTCTAAGCTTCAAGACAAAGTCGAACCCCTTCGTATTGCAGCGTTAAGCTACAAGGAAAATGAAAAACGTTACAAAGATTCAATTGAAACTTTAAAGAAAGAAAAACGTGATTATTCACTTGAAATAAGCGATCAACAGTTTCATTTGGATGTTGCGTACAAGGGGTTAGAGAAAAGGAACAATGAGATCAACAAGCTGCAAAATGAGATCTTGCAGTTGAAAGGTAATATTGAGAAGTTGAAAAATTCTCGTTTTGTGGTGGAACACTACGAGCTTGTAGTGAGGCAAGTGAATGTCTTAGGGCTGGTTACTAATGCCATTCCTCCACCAGTTAGCGAGAAATTTGTCAACAGCTTAACTGACATTGATTTGTCTTGCCTTGATGAGTCCTCAAGTCAGGTTGATTCCTCTAACAAGGATGATTCCTCATGTAAGGCTGACTCTGCATCTAATGAATAGCTCTTTACTGCTTTTGATGATGGGTCTGACAACACATGCCCTGAAGGAGTAGTATCTGAGGAGTTGCTAGGTGAACGGAAAGTTAAGAAAAACATTATCACTGATAGTGATAATTGTATTTTGACTGAACCCGATATCATTGAATCAAAAGAAAAATTAAAAGTGATTATTTATGGGGGATATAAAAACATTAATCAAGTTAAGAAAGAAGCTTTTTCAGCTCATTTTGGGCTTGGTTATCAAGAAAATTTGCAAAAATTTTATACTCCCAAAAACCAATCATCATCGGGTCAAACCACTATTCACCAAACAACTTCTCCTGCTCATCATGCTGAGTCATCTAATGCCAGATCTAATGAGCCCTACAGGAGGACTTACAAAGAAAAGAGAACTTGCTTTCACTGTGGTATGGTGTAGGTCTAGGTAACTCAACTACTGATCGGACTCGTAATATGACGTTGCTATAACATGAAGTGCGGAATCCTTCATGTTAACATTTGTATACTAACCGACAATTGAAACAACACGTGTAAATAAACTTCTCATTATATTCCAAATCACAATGGTTTACAGACTCAATCAGACAATTCTATCTCTCGGTTCTCTCTGATCAGTGTCTTGTCTAATGACTCTGTAAACCTATATATAGAAAACTAACCTGCTGTAAGCGAACTTAATAAGTTCGCCTCTAACAGACTAAGCGAACTTAACAAGTTCGCCTTAGATAGACTTAAGAGAACTTATTAAGTTCGCCTCTGATAGACCAGGCGAACTTAACAAGTTCGCGTCTAGGCTCACTTGTAAAACACTTAGTAACTTTAGACATTTACATAACAAAAACATAAAGACATAAAATATAACTATTACAAGCTTTTGTCATTACAATCTATGTCCTAACAGACACCCCCTTGACAATAGCTTGATCTTCTGTCTTCAGTCTTTATCTTGAACTCTTCCAATTATCCGGTTGTCTGCTGCCAGCATGCACTCCATATCTTCTGCATATCTCCAAAACTCTTTTGTACTATAGACCTTGTTCTCTCCATTCATCAGTGTACATGATCTCATTCTTTCTCAGTGTCCTCTGATCTTTCTTTGAAAAATTAATAAGATTCATTGCGTCATAGAAACACACAATGATCTTATTATCTTTATCTTCAATCCTTGCTTCACCAGTATTAACATCAACATACCACCATTTCATATTCCCAAGAAAGTCTTGAGGAATATTCTTTAATGGTATCTTGTGAATAGCACTGGTTTATACTTGTATCTCCAGGTTACTTTCCCAGTCTTTGGATCTGTGTTCTTCACTCTCTTTCCCTTATGTGGTTTCAGTCGATCATACTTTCCTGAACTACCTTCTTTCTTTATCAGGTTTGCTATCACATCAGCCAAACCATTCTTCGATCTATTTATGAGTGGCTTTGAAGCTAGACCATTTATTTCACACCTCGGCAAGGTATTGAAATATTTTATCCTCGGCTTTAAGTATTGAACACCGTCAGATCGTTTAATTGCAAATAATTTTGATTCACCATCATAGAACCAACTTATGATCCTTCCTACACACTGCTCTTTATTCACATATTTCTCTTTCTGAGCAGGTTGTGCTGGAGATTTGGGTAGCACCTTCATCCAACTGTTTACAACTTCTCTCCACTGTTCTCGTGTCATCCCTGTATCTCTGTACATCACAGGTTCTTCATTAATCTTCGGAGACTCAGTGTGAGTAGTTTCAGTTTCAGCACCATTATTAGATTGACTTGTCTCATCATCAGTATCCATCTTTGAATCAGCTGTATCATCAGGCAGTGTGACGTCTTCAACAGAGTCCATAGAATCTGTTACTCCTTCATAAGTGAATTCAGGAATAACATCATCCTGGATGAAGTTATACGGCACCTTAAGACCATCACAACCTTCATAGGTAACACTGTCTTTATCTTTCTCTATTTCAATCTCTACTATTTCTCCTTCTTCTATCTCATTATTCGACATATCATCTTCCATGTCATTGAATAAATCATCAATGTCATCAAGACATGCAATCTTTTCAGCTTCCTCTTCTTCTGAATCTTGAAAGAACTCCAATAACAGAATTTCTTCTTCATTAGTACCAGAAATATCTTTGTCTTTGTTTCCTTCAAGTGATTGTGATGTCGACTCCCCCTGAACTCTAGATAAAGGATTAGCGTCAGTGTATTGACGATCACCCTCAATATTTCCAGCAGGATCATTGTCTTCATCGTCACGTCTTTGAATTGACTCTGTGTGACAAGTATCAGGTATCCTTAACTCCCCCTGAGCGTCAAGACGCTGAACGAGTTTGGAAACTAATGCTTGCATATCAGCAATCTGTTGAGCTTGAGTCTGAATCACCAGCTGCCGTTGTGAATCAGTAGACACAAGAGTGTTTACCTGTGTTTGTAGAGAAAGCACTTGAGATTCAAGGAAAGTAATCCTGTCAAAATCAGAAGGCTTTGACGGACCAGCTGTTGATTGTGGAATAGAAGGACTTGAAGTAGTAGGAATGACTGGAGGAACAGGAGTTTGAACTGGAGATGGATCCTTAGATCTTGGAGGAGTAATTATCAAAGAAGCAACAAAATTAGCATCATCGACTCCTTGAGAAGATTTTGCAGCAGCAATCGACGCAGACATTAACTTTTGACTTGTAGGATCTAGATTAAAGGCACTATCAGTGTCAGAACTCTCATCGACCAAAGATCTTTTACCAAATACTGATCCGGAAGGAGGATCCCGAACAGACTTTCGTCTTGGTCGTCTGGCTTGAGATTTAATGCGTTTTCCAGCATTAGCCAGTGGAATAGCAGCCAACCGTTCATAATGTCCTGAGGAAAAATCCCTAGATTCAGCAGAATCAGTGCTGTCATCATCAGATGATATCGTATCACTTGAGCTGGAACTAGAATCAGCTTCTGTCACCACATTCCCTTCTGTTTCATGAATGGGCGAGTTCATAGCAACATCAACGAAATCTTCCATATTCATTCCTAGATTGTGATCAAGGTCATGAACAACCTCTTCTTGAACTGGTTCTTGAATAGGTATATCAACTGCAGCTTGTGGAACAGGAACTTGTTCAGGAATAGGAATGTCTTGTTGTACGGGAACTTGTTGTTGTTGTGGAACTTGTACTTGTGGATTTTGATGTTGTTGTTGTTGCTGTGGTTGTTGAACATTTAAGCCTTGAGCTTGAGCAATTTCATCAGGATGAAACCAGTTGTCATTAGGTGGTGTAACATAATCAGGATTGATTAAGTGCCCAAACAATGGAGTATTGACTGGAATCAATGCAGCAATATGCTGTTTCACCTTCGTACAGTCGGTAAAGATACGTTTTGAAATTGGAGTCAATGTTAATCTTATTGGATGTTGTGGAAGATTAGGAAGAAGGTGATTGAGTATCAGTTGAATAAAACGAGGATACATCAAGAAACCTTGACCTTCAGCTGGATTAATCTGCATGACCATCTCCCGATAGAAGTAAAGTGGAAAATTGAATCTTTTATTCAATGTTAAGGCCACCATAGCAGTTTGAAGAGCCATCTTCAATCCATCGGTACCAGCTTTGCGAGGAGAGATGCATTGAATAATCACATGCATGAAATACCTCCATTCACCAACTAATCCACCTTTCCGTGCTTGGGTATCATTCTGTTTCCCACGATATCCCATTCGTTGAAAACAACCCATAATAAGAGTGCTAGGATAAGATATTGGATCGTCAGCATTTCCACCTAAATCAAGAGCAGTACGTATCGTCTCTTCAGATATTACAATCTCGGTATTATTAACAGTGGCACGAATAACGGGAGGTTCAACGTCCGTATCTTGATGCACAGTATCCCAAAATTGATGTATGTACACAAGACTGATGTAAGGATCAGCAGACAGAGCAACCTGAAGACGTGATCTGTTCAAGAATCCTATTATGCCTTGAAAATTCACAGCCTCGGACATGTTCAGATCTAACAAAGCCACTTGATTATGTTTATATTCAACACGTCGAGCCATCTGAAACATTTGGACAAACAAACATATTAGAAAAATAACGAGTACAAACAAAACAAAACAAAACAACAAAGAAAAAAAAATTTCAAAAAAATTTTCAAACATAAAAAAAATTTTCAACAAAAATTCACAAGTCCAAATCCTCACTGTCCCCTAGGCAAACTTAATAGGTTCGCTTAGTAGTGTAAGAGGCGAACTTATTAAGTTCGCCTGACAAGTTCGCTTCAAACAAGTTCGCCTGAACTGTGACGTTTCAAATTCAAACACAAATAATCAAAAGTCATCGAATCAAGATAAAATCATGGAATAAGTGTTGAATAACAGTCGAATATCAATTTATAACCAAATCGGATGATCAATTTTACAAGTTTGGTCAAAATTAGGTCAAATCTGCCGTTGAAAAACGTCGACGTAAAACCAAGAGGAAAAGTACCAAATACTCTCAATTTAGCGGATGAAAATCGATGAAAATACCTTTGTTAGATTCGCAATCCAATTTCAATGAAAATACAACCAGTAAACAACTCCAACAACAACGTTTAAAAATTTTGAAAATTTTCAGTCAAGTTCGCCGAAACTGGAGAAGACAATGAACTGACAAGTTCGCCTGATTAAATCCTTATTCATATTAAGTTCGCTTGATTAGGCGAACTTGTTAAGTTCGCTTAACAAGCCTTCGGCGAACAAGATAAGTTCGCTTCACCCCAGACAGCAGATTAAGTTCGCTTCACTGTGTTAAGCGAACATATTAAGTTCGCTTCACTGTACACAGGCGAACTTAATTGCTTTTCAACCTTTTTGCCTTGAACAAAAATTTTATCAACTTCAACCTGTCAAATCTTGAACTTCCATCAGCAACACATATTCGATCCAATCCCGAACAATTTTAATAAAAGTTTAGAATTTTCATGGAAATAAAAAAAAATCTTTTTGAATTTTATCTATACAAACGGAATCACATATTTTTTATTTTTATCTGTACAAACTGAAATCACATATTTTTTATTTTTATCTGTACAAACTTAAACACATATTTTTGACTTTAACATCAAGAGCAAGAAGATCATATCAGTATTCAATTAATTCATCACACATATTATCAATAACAAAGGGTAATCTATAGTATGAGACCATTCAACTCAATTTTGTGCACTTTGCATCTTTTTCATTTTAACACTCCTTCAATTTGAATAATATTTAAAATGATACGCGATAAATTTCAAAGTAAATAAGATCAGGTTATAAAATGCTCTTTTATTTATACCGAATTTGAAATATAAAACATGAATTCTTAAATTTGTCAATATTATATTATTTGAAACTATAAGCGTTTATTCTCCAAATTCATGTGATTTAGTACCATTTAGATGAAAAACATCGTGTACCCCACATATATGCCAAACAGAAAGTAAATGCACTATCTTCAAGACATATAAGATTTTACTAAAGATTATCCCAAATTTCAGAATGAGGAGACATCACTTAGCACATGAATAGCAGAATCCAAATTGGATTGTAATGGAATCAATGAGATTCAGAATCGAATGGTTCAATGTTTTGGCTTATATTTGGGGAATCATAAGATTCAGGTACGTGGATCCAAGTGTTATCTGGATTATGAATTCAATGGAATCAATAAAGATGATTTATCAATATGATCCAAGGGCTAGTATATGTTTGACAGATGTTGTCAAGTACATATCTTGATTATACTTCAAATTGCATGCTTTTTGGGACATGGGCACTGAAGCAAATCGAATGAATAATGCTAAGGACATAACCCGAAACTGATCTCATAAGAAAATCTTTATTAAAAGCTAATATTCTTTATCTGATAATGATCTTTTACACACACACCCAGGCATATAATGGATTTAAATCACAGATGTAATCATATTCTATTTAATTTTCACACTACTATTAGTTTCAAAACGCTTTTAGCCTATTGACAATTCAAGTTTCAAATTTTATACACAAATTTTAAAACAAATTATCAAGAATAGATCATTCACAACACTATCATTTCTTATTTATGCAGACTTTGAAATTTAGATCAGATCAACTTATTTTAATCAATCATATATCAAGGTCTACTAAGGTCGTGTGAAATGAACTAATCACTGATGTACTATCATTTCTTCTCTAACCTCAAATGATGTCAAATTTTATATTTTTCAATTTTTTTTGACTTTTTATAAATTAAGATTTTTGACTGAAAATGTAAATGCAGAAATGTAATAAAGCAGTAAAAGAACTTAAAAACAAAATTTTCCATGAAATTCTGATTTTGAAAATCTTTTATTCGGGATTGATCATACCAATCATTTTAATTAGGAATTCAAACCTGGTACGATCAAATACCTTGGTAAACAAATCAGCAAAATTATCTTCAGTGTGTACCTTGACCAGCTCAATCAACCTTTTCTCTGCACAATCACGTATAGAATGATATCGAATTTCGATGTGCTTAGTTTTACTATGTTTAACAGGATTATTCGTTATGGACATAGTAGCATTGTTATCAATAAGCATAGGGGTTCCTGTGAAATTCAAACCGTAATCTCTTAATTGCTGTTTTATCCACAGGATCTGTGAACAACAACTTGCAGCAGCAATGTATTGTGCTTCTCATGTTGAAATTGAGACTATGGTTTGCTTTTTGCATTGCCAGGACACAAGTCGATTTCCTAAGAACTGGCAACCACCTGTTGTAGATTTCCTGTTCAGACAACAACCACCAAAATCAGAATCAGTATAAGCATTGAAATCAAAGTTAGAACCATGAGGATAACATAGCCCTAAATGTTGTATTCCTTTTAAATACCGAAAGATTCTTTTCACAGCAATTAAGTGAGATTCTTTTTGTAACATTTCTGATTTTTAGTAGCCATATTTCGATTCAATGTAATGCATTTCAAACTCAATACTCGTGCACTGTCTTATTATATTTTTTGCCATAAATTAAATACAATGATACAATACAAATCCGCAAGTTTTACTGGGTTATATATACTTAAACACTATACAAGTAGCTATCTTATTCAAACTTGTCAAACCTGAAAGGTCAAGGACTAAAGTTGAAAAATAACAAGAAACCCTAGCTAAGCACGGTCGCGCTTGTCCCGGCACGGTCGCGCCGAAGTGCTCTAGCACGATCGCGCGACTAGCCTTGGAACGATCGCGCCCGGTGCCTTGGCACGGTCGCGCCTGCGTAACTGTCAAAACATAAATACACTTTTAATCACCGATCGTCGAGAATCCATAACCGTCCACCGTTTCTTTTCCATTTACGTGAGTAATACAACTTTCGAATTCACAAACGCTCCAACTTAATCCTATCAATCTCGAAAAACCTCTCAAAACATTTCAAGAAATTTCGGAATATGTCTTTCAACCCGAATTCCCTTAATCCAGCAACAGAGTCACGATACTCAATCATCCCTGAAGCTCCCGGACTATCTGGATTGGCCGGAGTTGCAGTAAAGGTCGCCGGAACTCAAGCCGTCGACGCCGGAACTTCCTTCTACCGTTCTCTATCAATTCTCTACTGTTTTGGGTAATTAAAACATTCCTCTCATTCATTTCAGTCCATATATCAAAAGCCCCATATTAATTTGGGTTTTCATTACAGAAATCATCCAGAACCAGAATCCTTTTCTTATTAAAAATGGTTTAATCAAATCCGGTTTTAATCATGTTCTTCATACAATTAGAATATCCCAGAATACTCATAAAAACTCAATAAACAAAAGCTCTAACAATTCCAGCATTTACAATACGAGAATTTGTCAATTCGTGTCTGATTTGGAAGAGACACGGTCGCGCTAATCATCTAGCGCGGCCGTGCCTCATGAAACGCGGTCGTACCGAGTAGCAGCGCGGTCGTGTCCTCCTGTCCAGACCAAGTCATGCCCTTTGGGCTAATCTCTGTTGTGTCTAAGAATCTTGGACACGACCGTGTCAGGCCAAGGCACGGTCGTGTATGTTGACTAGTCTAGTTGGTGCCCTCTGTTGATCAACCCGGTCGCGCCCCGACTAGCGCGGTCGCACCCGTGGCTTGAGCACGACCGTGCCCTTCCGAGGCACGGTCGTGTGTGACTCGGAAATTTTAACATAATTATAATTTTATATTTTTCAATCAATAAATGTTTCAAATTTTATAAAAATATGTTTTCCGTATTTGATGAGATTTAAAGTTTAATCTAGAGATAAATATTATTTATTTAAAAGTTTATTTAAAAATTTATAAAAATTAAATTTATATTTATCTTACACTTAAATGATGTTTTAAATGATTAAGTTACAAAGTTTATAAATAAATAAGATAATAATTATTTATTTAATATTTAAACAAAAATCATTTATTTATTTATATTTAATTACAATCAATATTTATATTATTTTATAAACTATAATCATTTATTTATTTATTAATTTACATTTAACACATGCATTATTTTCATAATCAACAATTTTATAAAAATTCTTTTTTAATATTTAAATTCCAAACTTTAATCAAATGTTCCAAAAAATGGTTACTACAACTTTATATATTTCATTTAATACTTTTTATACACAAATTCAACCTTCAGTGTTAGACTTAAACTTTGTACACCGATTTGATTCAATATACATTACTATCTAGGTTAACCCGTGCGTATCAAGAACCCTTATTTTATCTATACTCTTTGTTAGCTACATCTCCATACCAAGTGAGTATTCACTACCCCTTTTTAATCTTTTACACTTTTGGGGTGGAACATGAACTTTATACACATTACACATTTACATTTACGCAAACAACACAAGTGCAAAATCCTATTTACATACATGTGTGCAAAATTTGAGCTTTGTGCCCGAGTGCTAGTTGTGCTAACCTGTGTATGCTATTATGTGCAATCATTAACTATACAAGCCGACGGTTTTCAATGATAGATCTATTGAGTCTGACAAACCCACCCAGGTGCGCGGTGATTGAAACCGACAACACAATTTTTGCATGCTAGTTACAAAGGTTTGGTTGTACATGGTTACACAATAGCTGCTCCCCATAAATGCCTTATTTTATCATGTTTTGTAAAGGATTTGTTTTTAACTATATGCTATCCATATACAACTGTGTTATACTCACTAACTTTTTAGTTGACTTTATTTTATTCATGTTTCAGGCCCTAATATGTGAGAATGATTCAAGACGTGCTCAATATAGGATTTGGACTTAGCAATTTAAATCAAGAATTCTATGAGTTGTTTATGTTTCTTTGTTTGAATTTGATTTGTACTTGGATTATTTGAAATGGAAATTTGACTTTAATATATTTCAATTTAGTCAACCATGTGCTATGAACAGTCTACATGTCCCGCCCCGATGATTCCGCCATCGGTCGGGGTGTGACACTTTTGGCTTTGCCTGAAATATGGAACAGATACATACGGTGAACATTATATCCGGCCTTAAAGCGGTTAAGTACATGAGGGATCCGATCATAGCTCTGTAAAGTCGACAATCCACATCTTTTCCTTCCGGGTCAGAATTCAACTTATGATTGACCGGAATTGGAGTATCGTATGGGGTACAGTCCTCCATCTTGAACCGGCTCAAGATGTCTTTGACATACTTGGACTGATGAATAAAGAAACCATCTTCCTTTTGATTTACTTGTAAACCTAAGAAAAACGATAACTCTCCCATAGCAGACATTTCAAATTTCGACTTCATAACACCCTCAAAGTCTTTGCATAACCCTTCATTTGTCGAGCCAAAAATAATATCATCCACATAAATCTGTACCAGTAGGTAATCTCCCCCTGATTTCTTTATGAATAAGGTCTGGTCTATCTTTCCACGAACAAAATCTTTCGCTAAAAGATGTGTGGATAAAGTCTCATACCACGCACGAGGAGCCTGATGAAGACCATAGAGAGCCTTATCAAGCTTGAAAACCATATTCGGATTCAGTGGATCTCCAAACCCCGGTGGTTGACACACATAGACTTCCTCCTTGACCTTTCCATATAAAAATGCACTCTTGACGCCTAATTGAAACACCTTAAAACCTTTAAAGGAAGCAAAAGATAGAAACAACCTTATAGCTTCGAGCCTCGCAACCGGCGCATAAACCTCGGTGTAATCAATTCCTTCCTGTTGATTGAAGCCCTGGACAACTAATCTTGCCTTGTTACGTACCACGACACTTCGATCGTCTTTTTTACATTTAAACACCCATTTTGTTCCTATCGGATACGCACCTTTCGGTAGATCAACAAGATTCCAAACCTTAAGTTTGTCAAATTGAGCAAGTTCTTCCTGCATAGCTTCTATCTAGTTATTGTCATTTAAAGCCATCTCAACATTCTTGGGTTCAACCTGTGAAATAAAGCATGAATGTGAGCAATCATCAAGAACACCAGAATCTTTAATGCAAGTATACAAACGAGTATTGTCAACAAGAGAACGTGTTTTCACTCCATCCTGTAAATTTCCAAGTATATTTGTCACCGGATGATCTTTGAGTTCCTTGATGGATGCGACCTCAGGAACCGGCAACACGTCAACTTGAGTAGATTCAGATTGATAAGAAAAATCTTGAGTAATTGGAATTTTCGTGTCTAAATTTGTAGGAATCTCCCCCTGATCTTGTGTAGAAGGTAATGGATCATCACCCAACAACGGATCAGCAGAAGAATCTTGAAAAATAGCATTATCCTCCTCACTCTCTGAATCTTGTGGACCTAAACAAGAAGCAACATTAGGATCGGGAGCAGAAGTAGATGGTATCGGTGAATTTGGAACTGCATTTGGAAGAAATCCATTGTGCTGTGCATCTTGACAAGAATCATAAAGAACAACAGCATCTTCATCAGAAATGTCAGAAGGTAAATGAAAAGACTTGAATAAGTTTTCATAATCAAATGCCCAATCCGGACCAATCGCCATTTGTGGTAAAGACCGATTTGAACAATCAATATGGAACCATTCTTCAACTTGGCGTGCCTCTTTATTATAAACCCTCTTGGTTGTTGAATTTGCCACATACCCTAGAAAAATCCCTTCAATAGCCTTCGCACTGAATTTTGTTGGGACATCTCGAACTTTCAATAGGGTGCAAGGATTACCAAAAGGTAGTAAATATTCCAGATTCGGCTTTCGATTATTCAGCAACTCGTAGCAAGTCTTGTTATGTCGCTTAACGGTCAAGACCCTGTTCAAAACATGACACGCAGTATTCACAGCTTCAGCCCAAAAGGTGACTGGAAGCTTAGAATCTGCAAGCATCGTGCGAGCCGTTTCGACCAACATCCTGTTCTTTCCTTCAGTGACACCGTTTTGTTGAGGAACATATGGCGCACTGAATTCATGATGAATTCCCTTTTGAAGACAGAATAAGCCCATTTTGCTATTCTTAAATTCGCTGCCATTGTCACTCCTGATTCTTCTGACTTTCAGATTGAATAAATTCTCCAAACCCAGGATTAAGTATTGTACCAACTCAGTGGTTTCAGCTTTTGAAGAAAGAAACTTAACCCATGAAAATCTGGAGTAATCATCAGTTACGACCAAGCAGTACGATTTTCCACCAATGCTCCTGATACTGATAGGACCGAACAAATTCATATGCAGCAACTCCAAAGGAGTTACGATAGAATTCGTCGATTTTGATTTGTGAGATTTCTTTCTTTGCTTCCCCTTCTTGCACGGAATACAATCATCAGAAACTGAGAATTTCATTTTTGGAATACCAAGCACAAGATCATTCCTAACAATGTAGTTCATCTTCCTGTAGTTAATGTGAGCTAGCTTCCTGTGCCACAATATTGAATCAGATTCTGACGCCTTGGAGAGTAAACATGTTGGAATTGAATTCGTTGTAGTGGCGACACTCGTATCAAGGACATACGTGTCATTTCTCCTTGGAGCCTTCATGAGAATCCATTCATCAGGAATCACAAAACCCGGTTTCAGAATATAGCATTCATGATCGTTAAAATGGAACGAAAACTTCTTGTCACAGACTTGTGATACGCTTAAAAGATTGTGTTGCAGCTGCTCAACATAATTCACCTTTTCAAATTTGACTTTGTCATTCTTTAACGTTCCCTGGCCAGTTATGTACCCGCCTTTATTGCCCGCAAAAGCGACATAACCACCATCAATTTGTTTTACATCCTCAAGCAATCTAACATTCCCTGTCATATGTCGAGAGCAACCACTATCCACATACCATGTATTGTTGATAGTCCTCCTTGGTTGTCCCTACATAAACAAAGACAATTAGTTAGAAATGGGAACCCAAGCCATTGTGGTCTTGGGTCGTCCAGATGGATCAAAATAAACAACTTCTAGCAACTCACAATCTACTTTATCATCAACCTTAGGCACATAAGATTCAGACTTTGACTTTCTCAATGAAGACTCGAAATGATTAATTGGAAAAACATTATTAGATATATGATTATCAGATTCAGATGTTTCCAAAAGTTTCTTTAGTTTTCTGTTGCGTCTTATTCGTTGAGGTCTAGAAAGTTTAATTTCAGGTTGAAGCTCTTTTGAACTTACAACATGTGGAATTTCAAACTTCTTTTGAATAACAGCAGGTTTAGAAATATTCTTATCATTTTGCTTAAATACTGCAGATTTAGCAAAAGATTGATAAGATACATTCTTTACACCACTCAATGAAGACTTTTCCACATTCGGTCTTTTCAGAATTTTCACCACTCTTTGTTGTGGAATTTCACTCTTCAATTTTCCCTTATTCTTATATGGACAATGAATCACAATGTCACCAGCTTCATTAAATTGAAAACAGACTCTTTTATCATGATGACTTCTGATATAAGGAGCTTTTGTGAAATTTGAAGAACTATTGGACGAACAAGATTCAGAAGATTTCACTGAACAGTTGACTGGCTTCTTTGGAACATAAACCTGTTTAGTCACTGTTGATGAATTCTTATTTTGATAACCAGCAGCCACAAACCCACTAGATTGTAATTCTTTTGACAACTTAGGTTGAACAGCTTTCACCTCATCAGGTTCTGTCAGAATACACCTATCACGAGTAACATTCTTCACAACCTTTGGTTCATTAATTTTCACTTCTTTCGGAATGCCTTCAACCTCTGAATCATCAAAAACCTCATCCTCTGTATCAGAATCATACACCATGTCCTCACCCGTCACTGGATTCACTTTTAATACTGTATTGGGATCAATTTCCTCTTCATGAATGATTTCAGGCTCAACCACATAATTTGCATTGAACGGTGGAGGAACAAACCCAATGCCAGCAACCCCTTTTTGTGGGATTAGCATTAGCATTGAAATAATCCAAAACTACAGATGAATTCTTAAACTGTTCCAGCTTTCTATGTAATTTTATCACCTCAGATTCTTTATCAGAAATCTCCTTGTTCTTTTGAGCAACACGTTCATTACGCTTTTCGATATCAGCATAAGCCATATCCAGATGATATGCTTGTTCTTTATTTTTCAATCCCAAAGAGTTTAAATATCTTTTCAAAGACTCAATTCTTTCTATACATAATTTGTCATTATCTTTTAATTTCTGATTAACTGAGTGCATGGATTTTATATCACAAATTAGATTTGTGTTATCATCCATAACTTTTTGCATTTTATCTTTAACACGGATGCAATTAGAACAGTAAATTTGACAGACAGAGTCTTTTACCTTTGTCGGATCTGACATATCTGCCATGAAGACTTTAGCAATAGGAATATTGTCAGAATCAGCACCTTTAGAAAGATTTGTAGTTAAAGCAATCTCTTCTTCAGATACACTAGATGCCATCTCAGGTTCAACAGTATCATGTTCTTCATCAGCACTCGGCAAACTTTCACCATCACTGGAATTTCCATCATCAGTTGACTCCTCAGACTTGTCAGAATGAATCTCAGCCACAAATGCTTGACTCACAGCACCAACTAAATCTTCAAGATGAATTCCCCAGTCATAATTATCATCATTTTGAGCAACTAACGCAGATGATGCAGTTGCATGATTAGAATTTCCTGAACCAGATGAACCATGTGATTGATTACGATTGTTCTGAAAAGTATTTGGTTTTTTCTGAGAATCAAACTCAACTTTAGGCTTCACACACTCTTTAGCAAAATGACCATACTCTTGACAATTGTAGCAACGAACTTTTGATTTATCAAATCCCATACGAGAACGACTGTTAGACCCAATATACTTTCTTCCCGTCCTTTTCAAGAAATCCTTTGCCTGTCGCATTAGCATAGCCATATTCCACTGAATGTTCATCTCCTCTAGATCAACCGGATCAATCTGTTTGAAATCTTCTTCAATGATCTTCGGATCATGAATCGTCCCTCCAATAAAATTTTCATAAGACGCCATGAAAGAAGAAAACATAGCTAGATAATCATCAGCAACTCTTTGATGCACAGTATGTGATCCAGAAGATGAAGAAGCGGTGTTTGCAGAAAAACCTGAATGACTTGGAATTCCAGAACAGTGATCATTAGTAGCTTCTTGATTATCTCCAGAAAAAAATGCAACCCCTGCACCAGTTTTTCCTGAAGTCTTTGCAAAGTACATCGAAGGATCTTGAATATGCTCCATACTAGTTTCTTTAGGTAAAGACATAGAAATGCTAGCCATAGCCTTCTTTTCTCTATCAAACAGTAGTTTCTCTTCGGTGCTCAAAGCAGATACCGGTTTTGGAACATTTTCTTGACCCATCCAAGTATACGTCGGATGCGTATATCCTTCTAAAATTGGAATCCATAAACTCGTATCGGTAAAAGACACAAACTGATCAAACCTATCTTTCCAATTAGAATAATCTGCAAGACTTAACAACTTTGGTGGTTTCTGAGATGTACCAATCTCATTATCATAGTTGAACATATTTGTCATTTGCACCATATTTGCCATTTTAAAAAAAAATAATTTCTGAAAAAATTTCCAAGTGTTCAAGCTGAACACCCCTTAGGCGAACATAATAAGTTCGCTTTAGTGAGTACCAAGCGAACTTGAGATCAACCGAACAAGACAAGTTCGCTTAAGGAGGAAATCCGGTAAGTTCGCTTACTAATTAAGTTCGCCTAAAATGTGAGAAGCGAACTTAATAAGTTCGCCTGCACAGGAACTAGCAAGTTCGCTTAAACTGCTGTAACAAACTCATAGTGTCACACCCCGACCGATGGCGGAATCATCGAGGCGGACAATGTGATGATTGTTCAAAAGCACATGATAACTAAAGGTTGCATAATTCATTCATTTAATTTAAAGACAACAAGTTCCAAATACAATACATTTCAAATAACCTAGTCTAGTTCAAAACATTAATTTATTTAACTAGGTCCATAGTTCCTAAGTGGAGAGATCTTCGGCAAGCAGTCACATATCCAAACCTGAAACATTATTTAAATCAAGTGTCAACTAAAAAGTTGGTGAGTACATAGGTTTAGTATTCCCTGTAAATAGTGGTTGTAAATCGTTTTGCAACTCATTGTTTATATTGTTAAACATAGCATATGATGTAACATTTATTTAAATCACAATTCAAACCGAGTTTGACGCGCTTGAACATAGCACAACAGCTAAGTCCGGTATGCTTGAATATAGTTACCCACTATATCCGGTATGATTGAATATAACACGCGGTTATATCCGAGTATGCAGTAATAAACACCCTAACCGGGTGGGCTGGTCAGGCACAATAGATCTATCAATATTACAGTTGGTTGTCTTGTGTTTAAATGTATGTACATCCAAAGAATAAGCATATAGTCTCATGTATAACACGTATAAACAATGTGAGTAGCATGTATAATGTTTCACCCCAAAACGTATAAAAATGTAAAAATAGGGGCTATGTAACTCACCTTGCAAGCAGGTATTTTCCACGCGCGTAGGTGATAAGTATGCGGAAGCCTAAGCACGTTGATACCCTATGTAGACAAATGGGTATTATTGTATGCGTATAGGTGTGTATTTGTATTTAAATGTATATAGGCTCTAATATAATTTTCTTTAATATTTATTTGTATAAAGTATAGAAATAGAATGATAATGGGTTTTTTTGTAAAACTTTAACTTATAAGGATATATATATATATATTGTTTTAAACAAGTATTATTATATTCAATGTATTTATATAATAATAACAAAAGAAAAGTCTTTATTTATTTAAACAAGTTCATAAAATAAAAAAAATATAATGCTAGGTTCATATAAAAATAATGAGACATTTTATATATTATATGTATTTTAATAAGTTTATAAAATGTTACAAGATTTATAAAAAGATATAGAACATTTTATATTTAAAAATGTAATTAAGTGAGTTTATAAAGATATTTCAAGATTTATATAAATATGGACATTTTATATCTAAAAATGTAATTAAGTAAGTTTATAAAAATATTACAAGATTTATAAAAATATAGGATATTTTATGTCTAAAAATGTAATTAATTAAGTTTATATAAATATTGTAAGATTTATAAAAGTATGTGATATTTTATATATATTATAATGTATTTTAATAAGTTTATATATATATAAAATAAATGGGATGGTTTATAAAAATATAGTTTAAATTGATTTTAAAATAAACGAACGAGTAAACCGACTCGTTTTAGTATTTATTGCATAAAAAGAGTATTATGATAATTAAATAAAATAAATAAATGAAAACAGAATTAAAAATAAATAAAAAAAAATTTGGCCGTAGGCTAACCGGGATCGAACCCGCGACCTTTGACACAGACCCACACACGCATAACCAGCCGGGCTACTGCCCATCGCTGGTTATGTGTGTGTCATTTAATTGATATACACAAACGCGACCCTGGTCGCTGGTCCTCGGCAACCGGCAAACCGTGTCCGAGGACATTGGTTTGCCCGGTAATCAACGGTTTATTGCCGTGATTTCGATTTGGGGAGGTTACCTGATGATAACAGAAGGTACAGGAATCGAATCGAGGCTCGAACCCAGTCGCGAAGGGCTTGGTCGGCAGAGACTTTTGAATCGAAATGTCCAAAACGGGAATCAGACTTCGGGGTGGAATCAGGCCTTGATATCCTGGTCCAAGCTTCACTCAGAGTCGACGAATGCAATGGTGCCTTCAATTTGGGGTGAGAGTGGGTGTAAGAGGGGCATCGAGTTCGAACAGGTTCGTTAATGGCTATTTATAGTCGAGCCTAAACCTGATAATAAGGCAAGCAATTGAGCATGCCTGAACATTCGTCTGGACGAGACGAAGCTAACCAGACCATCGACAGGCGTGGAGGTGGCCTGTCGGGCCTGAATTCGGGCGTGGGTTCTCGGCCACCAACAGGATCAGACAATCCGTGTGATGGGGAGACCAATTGGTCGAGGGGTCTAGTTCGCGTGGGGGAGACGAAGTCGGGGAAACTTTTGTCGGGCGTTGAGGTGCAGGGAACAGCCCTGTCGGGGTGTTCGCCGGAGAAAGCTTCGGACCGCCGGACCAAGGTTGGGGGTGACCGGAAACGCGAATAGGAAAATGGCAGGTTTAGTCCCTGTGGTTTGATTTAATTCGAAACAACCCTTAAAATAATTACGGATGGATCCTTGTGGTTTCATTTGTCCAGAAATAGTCCCTCAAACGATTTTAGTTTTAAAACCTTCTAGTTTAGTTAATTACAAAACGAACCCTAAACTTTTTATTAAATAAATTAATTTAATTTCTTTTAAATCAATTTACTTTAACATTATATTTTAAATGTTTTTATAAACTTACTTATTATTATTATTATAAATAATTTTTATAAGGTTATTCATCTTATTCAAATGGGTTATTTTATTAAATATGTAACTTCTTTTTTTTTTTTTTTTTTACTTAGATTTTTATATAAAATTTTATATTAGTTTTAAAATTTATAAATTTCTAATTAGTTTAAATCCATAAAATAAGATACCTATTTGTATAAAACCAAATAAAACTTAAGCATATAGAATTTTATAAAACTTAAGTTTTTATTTAAAATCAATCATTTTGAATGGTTAATAAAATTGAAAACCATTGATTTATTTATATAAATTATCTAATTTGATAACATGATTTATATAGTTTATAACCTTCAAATATATATATATATATTTTTTTAAATTAAAAATATCTAAATTGAAATTTGCCAATACACCGATTTGTATAAATTTGATTAAATATACGTGTATATGTTTTGAAATAAAATGCTAATATTTACACGATAAATTTCGCAACGAAAATCTTTGAAATGTCACAGTCTCCCCAAGTTGAAGGAATTTCGTCCCGAAATTCGATTAGCGAAGGTTATGGGAACGGGAAAAGGGGTGCCAATAGACTTAGAATGGAATTACTTCACAAGAGAAAGATTCAGCGGGGAAATATCGTATGATAACGGATGACGATGCTAATTCGAGTCGAGTTGTCAATTAGTTGATCTAATAGTATAATGAGATTTATGCATACAATTGTTCGTACAATGCATGAATGTAAACTACTAGAACCCAGATTTAACAATATTGGTGCCAATCACTTTGTGACATGGCATTTTCCTTTAAAACTCCACCCCACGGGTGTTCATATTTTCAAATTTTTGCAAAAACATTTTCTAAAACCGGTCCTCCTCTTAGTACTTATGCACGGTTTATACTCGTTATATCAAGTGGGTTTATGTATAGGGTGTACCAGCGGCTAACCCACCACCCCTTTGATATACCGGGGATTCCCCGCGCATAATTACTAGGATTTGGAACTTCAACAATTTAGGTAAACTTTAACAGAGCTAGCAAGTTGTATGACCGAGTTTAAACCTAATAGGTTTGTCTCACAAAAGTATAGGAATGAGATGAATGGTGATAGCATAGCTGTTATATGCAATTACGGGTTATAAAACTCATAGCAATGGATTTCCCATCCGCTATTTCCATGATATACGAGTTATCAAGATTGATTGATGGTTTAGCAAACAGTTGGTTAAAAGCAAGAGACACAATTTTTCTGTTGGCATGAATATTGAATAAATCGGATGTATAAAAATAGTGTACAAAGGAACGTACCGTTAACAGTGTCGTCATTGGCCGGAGTCTCGTTAGCATTTATATTAAAGGCTCGTCCACGAGGACCACCTTGATTTTGAAGTCTTGGACATTGGTTCCGAAAGTGGTTTGGGTCTCCACATTCGTAACAGGCCCGTCCATAGGTGACAGTGAGAGGCATTGAATGATTGCCTTGAGTAGCTTGATTAACGATAGTGCGAGCACGGCAAGTAGTAACAACGTGCCCATAGCGTCCACACTTTGAGCATAGACGGCATGCAGCATGCGGGGCATGGTGATACTTGCAAGTAGGGCATTGGGGAAATGAACCTACATAGTTTCTCGGAATTTGACCCGTAGGAGTAACTTGGGTCATAGGTATGGCAGGAATGATGGCCGCAAAGTTTTGGGCCTTGCGCTTCCTATCATGATGGGAAGATTTGAGCTCTTCGTTTTTGTCGGACACAGAAGTAGCAGCTTTGTCGACCACCTTCTTGGTACTCTTCCTAGATAAGGTACCCGCTTTGACGTGATTGTCAGTCAATACAGCAGATAAACGGATAGCGTCCCCGAGAGTGGAGGGATCACTTCCCGATACGGTGTCTTGGATTGGCATAGGCAGTCCACCTATGTATTTCTCAATTCTCCGTGCTAAGGGAGTAACCATGTGGGGCACGAGCAGACTTAGTTCTTGAAAACGAGTGGTGTAAGCCAAATTTTCTCCGCTATCTTGGGTGAGATCCCAAAACTCAGCTTCGAGCTTCCTCATTTCGTTGCGAGGACAGAACTCGTCAGTCATAAGTCGTCTCATTTCGTCCCAAGACAAGGACATAGCAGATTCGTTGCCTCGAGTACGCTTCCCACCGTTCCACCAGGTGAGTGCTCGTTTTTGGAAGACGCTGGCAGCATAACGGACTTTGAGGACGTCGGGACAACCGCTGTTTAGGAAAGTACTCTCCATACTTTCAAACCATTGAAGAAGGCTAGTAGCACCTTCCGTCCCGAAGAATTTGGTGGGGTTGCAAGAATTGAAATGCTTGAATGTGCAGTATGGTGGGTTTGCACCCTTCCCTTGCGTATTAGACCCATTACCATTGTTGTTAGCTTGGATCATTTGGCCTACTAGTTGAGTAAGTAGTGCAGCAAGGTCAACGTTGGAGTTGCTAGAGTTAGCATGTCGAGGAGGCATTCTAACACCATAAGAAAAGACAATGATATTTTAGATAAGATGGATATATATGAGTTATAGCGGGAAATAATGTAAGCAGAAAAACGGGATTCATCATGACGCGTGCCAGTGCATGTGTATTTATTCTAGGTTGATGGGGGAAACTAAGTCATCTATTCCGGATAGAACATGATGTTATAGGTCATTATTCGCGTAATAGGAATTGCCGGGACTTGCATGCACTACAAATTGTTATTACGTGTGCACCCGTAATAATGATTTGTTTTGCATGTTCGTCTAGTTTTTCCTATTTTGCTATAATGTCCCCAGATTTTGAGTTTAAGTTCGGATTGTATCCTTGCGAATACATTGACTTATCAACGTTAAATAATTCCTCAAAACTTTCAAAGAGACATGCTTTAGCCTATAGGTAAACACTCACGTCAGGAATTCCCAGGAAAGCATACGGGTCCGTTTATTTGGATTTATACGAAATGCTTTCCTAGACAGAAAACCCAATGTACAGGTGTCACCCTTCCAGATTGCACGTGTCCTTTACTGGTTTCAAGAAATTAAGTCGTTGACGAGATTTTAAGATTTTAGTAGAATTGAGAGTTTATGTGTATAAAATGTGTAGAAATGTTGCAATTTATATGGATGAGGAGAGAGTATGGACAAGGATTTGTAGTGTATTTGTTTGCATAAGTGTGTTGATCAAATGTGTATGTAAAGTATGTATCATGTATCAAAGTCTTGTATGTATGTGTATAAGTCTCATGTACCAAACTTGGGAAAATTCAAATAATACCTAACTACAAATAATTCACATAGCAATTAATCATTTAGCACATAACACATAAAAGGGAGTCCTAGGGTTATAGTCTAGGTCATTGTGTCTAATAACCTAATTCCCTATAACCATGGCTCTGATACCAATCTGTCACACCCCGACCGATGGCGGAATCATCGAGGCGGACAATGTGATGATTGTTCAAAAGCACATGATAACTAAAGGTTGCATAATTCATTCATTTAATTTAAAGACAACAAGTTCCAAATACAATACATTTCAAATAACCTAGTCTAGTTCAAAACATTAATTTATTTAACTAGGTCCATAGTTCCTAAGTGGAGAGATCTTCGGCAAGCAGTCACATATCCAAACCTGAAACATTATTTAAATCAAGTGTCAACTAAAAAGTTGGTGAGTACATAGGTTTAGTATTCCCTGTAAATAGTGGTTGTAAATCGTTTTGCAACTCATTGTTTATATTGTTAAACATAGCATATGATGTAACATTTATTTAAATCACAATTCAAACCGAGTTTGACGCGCTTGAACAGAGCACAACAGCTAAGTCCGGTATGCTTGAATATAGTTACCCACTATATCCGGTATGATTGAATATAACACGCGGTTATATCCGAGTATGCAGTAATAAACACCCTAACCGGGTGGGCTGGTCAGGCACAATAGATCTATCAATATTACAGTTGGTTGTCTTGTGTTTAAATGTATGTACATCCAAAGAATAAGCATATAGTCTCATGTATAACACGTATAAACAATGTGAGTAGCATGTATAATGTTTCACCCCAAAACGTATAAAAATGTAAAAATAGGGGCTATGTAACTCACCTTGCAAGCGGGTATTTTCCACGCGCGTAGGTGATAAGTATGCGGAAGCCTAAGCACGTTGATACCCTATGTAGACAAATGGGTATTATTGTATGCGTATAGGTGTGTATTTGTATTTAAATGTATATAGGCTCTAATATAATTTTCTTTAATATTTATTTGTATAAAGTATAGAAATAGAATGATAATGGGTTTTTTTGTAAAACTTTAACTTATAAGGATATATATATATATATTGTTTTAAACAAGTATTATTATATTCAATGTATTTATATAATAATAACAAAAGAAAAGTCTTTATTTATTTAAACAAGTTCATAAAATAAAAAAAATATAATGCTAGGTTCATATAAAAATAATGAGACATTTTATATATTATATGTATTTTAATAAGTTTATAAAATGTTACAAGATTTATAAAAAGATATAGAACATTTTATATTTAAAAATGTAATTAAGTGAGTTTATAAAGATATTTCAAGATTTATATAAATATGGACATTTTATATCTAAAAATGTAATTAAGTAAGTTTATAAAAATATTACAAGATTTATAAAAATATAGGATATTTTATGTCTAAAAATGTAATTAATTAAGTTTATATAAATATTGTAAGATTTATAAAAGTATGTGATATTTTATATATATTATAATGTATTTTAATAAGTTTATATATATATAAAATAAATGGGATGGTTTATAAAAATATAGTTTAAATTGATTTTAAAATAAACGAACGAGTAAACCGACTCGTTTTAGTATTTATTGCATAAAAAGAGTATTATGATAATTAAATAAAATAAATAAATGAAAACAGAATTAAAAATAAATAAAAAAAAATTTGGCCGTAGGCTAACCGGGATCGAACCCGCGACCTTTGACACAGACCCACACACGCATAACCAGCAGGGCTACTGCCCATCGCTGGTTATGTGTGTGTCATTTAATTGATATACACAAACGCGACCCTGGTCGCTGGTCCTCGGCAACCGGCAAACCGTGTCCGAGGACATTGGTTTGCCCGGTAATCAACGGTTTATTGCCGTGATTTCGATTTGGGGAGGTTACCTGATGATAACAGAAGGTACAGGAATCGAATCGAGGCTCGAACCCAGTCGCGAAGGGCTTGGTCGGCAGAGACTTTTGAATCGAAATGTCCAAAACGGGAATCAGACTTCGGGGTGGAATCAGGCCTTGATATCCTGGTCCAAGCTTCACTCAGAGTCGACGAATGCAATGGTGCCTTCAATTTGGGGTGAGAGTGGGTGTAAGAGGGGCATCGAGTTCGAACAGGTTCGTTAATGGCTATTTATAGTCGAGCCTAAACCTGATAATAAGGCAAGCAATTGAGCATGCCTGAACATTCGTCTGGACGAGACGAAGCTAACCAGACCATCGACAGGCGTGGAGGTGGCCTGTCGGGCCTGAATTCGGGCGTGGGTTCTCGGCCACCAACAGGATCAGACAATCCGTGTGATGGGGAGACCAATTGGTCGAGGGGTCTAGTTCGCGTGGGGGAGACGAAGTCGGGGAAACTTTTGTCGGGCGTTGAGGTGCAGGGAACAGCCCTGTCGGGGTGTTCGCCGGAGAAAGCTTCGGACCGCCGGACCAAGGTTGGGGGTGACCGGAAACGCGAATAGGAAAATGGCAGGTTTAGTCCCTGTGGTTTGATTTAATTCGAAACAACCCTTAAAATAATTACGGATGGATCCTTGTGGTTTCATTTGTCCAGAAATAGTCCCTCAAACGATTTTAGTTTTAAAACCTTCTAGTTTAGTTAATTACAAAACGAACCCTAAACTTTTTATTAAATAAATTAATTTAATTTCTTTTAAATCAATTTACTTTAACATTATATTTTAAATGTTTTTATAAACTTACTTATTATTATTATTATAAATAATTTTTATAAGGTTATTCATCTTATTCAAATGGGTTATTTTATTAAATATGTAACTTCTTTTTTTTTTTTTTTTTTACTTAGATTTTTATATAAAATTTTATATTAGTTTTAAAATTTATAAATTTCTAATTAGTTTAAATCCATAAAATAAGATACCTATTTGTATAAAACCAAATAAAACTTAAGCATATAGAATTTTATAAAACTTATGTTTTTATTTAAAATCAATCATTTTGAATGGTTAATAAAATTGAAAACCATTGATTTATTTATATAAATTATCTAATTTGATAACATGATTTATATAGTTTATAACCTTCAAATATATATATATTTTTTTTTAAATTAAAAATATCTAAATTGAAATTTGCCAATACACCGATTTGTATAAATTTGATTAAATATACGTGTATATGTTTTGAAATAAAATGCTAATATTTACACGATAAATTTCGCAACGAAAATCTTTGAAATGTCACACATAGGAATCTCTACCCAAACACGAACCAAGAACTTCAAAAATCATGATTTCTCAGCGAATTGATGGAATTTAAGGAAATTGAACCGTAGGATTATGAATTTTATCAAATAGAACACTTCTATCGGACTAATTTCGTCAAAATCACTTCCAAAAACATGAATTCAGCAGAGAAACGATCTTCAAGAACTTGGAAAACTCCATTGATGTAGAAATTTCAAAAATGTTGAATTTCTTGTCGAATTGTACACTAAACCGTCACTAATCACCAAGAATCGTACTTAATTCACGAGCATAGGCTCTGATACCACTTGTAGGTCTAGGTAACTCAACTACTGATCGGACTCGTAATATGACGTTGCTATAACACGAAGTGCGGAATCCTTCATGTTAACATTTGTATACTAACCTACAATTGAAACAACACGCGTAAATAAACTTCTCATTATATTCCAAATCACAATGGTTTACAGACTCAATCAGACAATTCTATCTCTCGGTTCTTGTCACACCCCGACCGATGGCGGAATCATCGGGGCGGAACATGTAAGACTGTTCATGAGCTCAAGGTTGACTAAATTGTAATATGTTAAATCAAATTCCATTCAAACAAATACGAATCAAATTCCATGTACATAATGAAATACAATTTGTTTTTGAATTAAGATTATCTAGGTCCAAAGCCTATGTGTAGCATGTCTTGATCAAACTCATATGAAAGCACCTGAAACATGAATAAAATAAGGTCAACTAAAAAGTTGGTGAGTATAACACAAGTTTGTACATAGATAGCATATAGTTTGTAAACCAAATCCTTTACAAAACATGATAAAATAAGGCATTTATGGGGAGCCGCTATTGTGTAACCAAGTACAATCAAACCTTAGTAACTAGTATGCAAATTGTGTTGTCGGTATCAATCACCTCCACTTGGGTGGGTTTGTCAGACTCAATAGATCTATCATTGAAAACCGTCGGCTTGAATAGTTAATGATTGTACATAATAGCATGCAGAAGTTAGCACAAATAGTCCTCGGGCATAAAGCTCAAATTGCACACATGAATGTTATAGGATTTGTAATTGTGTTGTTTGTGTAAATGTAAACATGTAATTTGTATATAGTTCATGTTTCACCCCAAAAGTGTAAAAGAGTAAAAGGGGTTGTGAATACTCACTTGTTTCGAAGGCGTAGCTAGCACAAATACTAAGTAGTATAATGATCCTTGAGATGCACAAGTTAACCTAAAGTGTAATATATATTGCATTAATAATGCACAATAGTCTAATTCTAAGTCCATGGTTGAATTGGATAGAGTTAGTGATTTGGTACTTGAAAGTAAAATAGAAGGTTCGAAATGAATATTCTTAGAACATTTTAAATAAATGTTGAGTTTGGGATAATTACTTAAGTAAATTAAATAATTATTGTTTATGGAAATAATGTAGGTATTATATGTAATTTAGTATAACTAAATAAATGTTTTTGTTTACTTATAAATCAAATAAATAATTATTAAATTATTCATTTATTTATAAAAAATGTAACTTAAACATTAAAATATTATTTAAGAGTAGGATTTATAAATTTAATGTTTGAACTTTAAATAATTTCCATTTATCTTAAGATTAAACATTTGATCTTTTATAAATAAAATAATACTGATTTTTATAATTTCAATCACTTTTATTTTAAAAATTAATCTGAAATACTATGTGTTTAAAAAAAAATAAAAGTTATAAATATTCTGCCAACACACACGACCGTGCCAGCTAAGGGCACGATCGTGCTAGGTCGGGCGCGACCGATCGAGACAGGGCGCGACCGCGCTGGTCAAACAGAGGACAACTAGCCAAGACACTAGGCACGACCGTGCCTCGGACAGGCACGACCGTGTCTATGCTTCAGGGGCACAACCAGAACTAGCCAGCGAGCATGTCTGGGTCTGAGCAGGAGGCACGACCGCGTTGTATGTCAACACGACCGCGTCTCCCGAGGCACGACCGCGCTAGATGATTAGCGCGACCGTGTCTCTTTCAAAACAGACACGAATTGGTTGATCCTTATATTGATGGAGTCGGAATTGATAGGGCTTTCATTCAAAAGGTTATTACGAGTCTTTTGGTGTAGATTAATTGTGTTTAAAACATGTTTATGACCGGATTTGATTAAACTATTTTGAATGAAAATATGGTTTCGGGTTCGAGTAGATTTCGATATTGAATGCCCAAATTAGTTTGGGGCTTTTGATCTATAGAATAAATCGACTGAGGGAAAGGTTTCAATTACCCGACAGGACGACGAATTGATAGCGGACGGGTAGAACAAGTTCCGGCGTCGGCGGGTGTGGTCTCCGGTGCTCTCTGCCGCAACTCCGACCAAAATGATGTCTTCTGAAGCCTTAGGGAGGATCGATTAATGTGTTGGTTTGCTTGGTTGAGAGGATTTACAATGAAACGATGAATTTGATGGTCACAAAGGAGAGTCTTGATACTTTGGAAAAAGATCGATCAAAACGGGTTCATGGGCTATAATGAAAATGATTTAAACTCTTAATTGTTTGTTAATGTGAGAAATGGTTACGAAACCGAACGGTCCAGCGATTAAAGGCTGTTTTTACGTTTCAACTGGTGTGAGGCGCGACCGTGCCAAAACGTGGCGCGACCGTGCCGGACGAGGCGCGACCGTGCCAAAACGTGGCGCGACCGTGCCTACTAGGGTTTCTGGTTATTTACAAAATCAGCCCTTGCAAATTCAACTTTGACAGAATTAGCTTGGTTAGGATTTAACAGAACACCTAACGGGATTACTAACTGAGTTAACTCTAGGAGGTGTTACCACGTGATTTGAGTTCTAAAACTTCGGATTAAAAAATACGTTTAGCTAACAATTGATGAGGTGCAGGTTTGAACAAGTACAAAGTTTAATGATGTACCGTTATTTTATTAATTTAAATAAATTAAAATAGGGTCAAAAAATCGGGAATGTTACAGTTCTCTCTAATCAGTGTCTTGTCTAATGACTCTGTAAACCTATATATAGAAAACTAACCTGCTATAAGCGAACTTATTAAGTTCGCCTCTAACAGACTAAGCGAACTTAACAAGTTCGCCTCAGATAGACTTCAGCGAACTTATTAAGTTTGCCTCTGATAGACCAGGCGAACTTAACAAGTTCGCCTCTAGGCTCACTTGTAAAACACTTAGTAACTTTGGACATTTACATAACAAAAACATAAATACATAAAATCTAACTATTACAAGCTTTTGTCATTACAATCTATGTCCTAACATATGGTTGGTCACATTCTTGTGTAATGTCGTGCTAAGAACCAACGGAAATGCCCAATTGTTTCACAACCAGCTGTTATCCCTAAGTCACCACTAGTGAAGCATTCCAAAAATCCAAAAGCAAATGTGGTGAAACTACCAGTAAAACCTATGGTAAAGACAAAGATCACATTTGAGGCTAAACCATCTGTTTCAAAAAAGGGAAAGCTACCTGCTAAACCTAGTGCATCTACCTCTGGTAGTGCACCAACTGGTGAGAAACCTGTGGTGAAACTCTCTAAGCCATAGAGGAAAAGAAGGAACAAGAGATTGAGAAAGTTAGAACAGCTGGCTGGAATTCAATCAGGTGAAGCTTCCACTAGTTCACCTGTTGCTGTTGAATCTAAGTCTACTCTTCCAGTTAAGAAAAAGAAGAGGTCCTGGAATAACAAATCCAAATGTTCTCAATCTCCTGGTCCCAATTCTTCTAAATATTGTGAGTTATTTGATGTTGCTTATTTTAAGAAAGACGGATGACCCAAGACCACTATGGCTTGGGTCTCCAAATCTAATTAATTTTTTGTGACTCGTGTAGGGACATCCGAAGGGTACTATCTCTAATCTTTGGTATGTAGATAGTGGATGCTCCCAGCACATGACAGGTAACATGGCCTTGCTTCAAGATGTGAAACCATTCAGAGGCGGCTATGTGGCCTTTGCTGGAGAGAAAGGAGGTAGTATCACGTGTCAAGGCGTGGTTTCAAATGGTTGTGTCAGCTTCGACAATGTCAACTACTGCGATTACCTGAAGGATAACTTGTTGAGTGTCTCCCAGATGTGCGACAAGGAGTACTCGGTGATGTTTGACAAGACTGAATGCTTGATTCTCAAATTTGGTTTTGAGGTTCCTGAAGACTGGATTCTGATGCGAGCGCCAAGGACAAACGATACCTATCAGACCGACATGAGTGTGGCGAAAACCACCTCATCAGTTGCTACTTGTTTGCTTACCAAAGAGACAGAGCTTGACTCTATCTTATGGCATAGGAAACTCGGACACATTTCTTATCGAAAAATGAATCATCTTGTCCGAAACGGTTTGGTAACCGGTGTTCCTAAGCTGACATTTACCGTTGCAGATGACTGTATGCCTTGTAAAAAGGGCAAACAGCAACGGAAGTCTCACAAGCCCAAACTCCAAAACTCCATCGATACCCCTTTGGAGCTATTACATATGGATCTGTTTGGCCCATAAGTATCAGGAGTATCGGAGGTAAGTCATTCTGTCTGGTTGTAACTGATGATTTCTCACGTTTTTCTTGGGTGCATTTTTTAGGTACAAAGGATGAAACTGCTGACATTCTTCAATACCTGATCCTGAGCTTGGAATCTCTTTGCAAGTTGAAGGTTAGAAGAATAAGGAGTGACAACGGAACTGAATTCAAGAATAATTTGATGGAACTTTTCTGTCTTAAGAAGGGGATCCGTCACGAATTTAGTGCCCCGTACACACCTCAGCAGAATGGAGTCGCAGAACGAAAGAACAGAACCTTGATTGAGACTGGAAGGAAAATGCTGTCAGATGCAAAGCTTCCTATCACTTTCTGGGCAGAAGCAGTTAATACAGCTTGTCACGTCTTGAACAGAGTTCTGGTTGTGAAGAGGCACAACAAGACTTGTTATGAGTTGATCAACAATCGACCTCCCAATCTTGACTATCTAGTTCCTTTTGGTAGTCCCTGTTCGTTATTGGTACAATACAAAGACCGAAAGTCTAAGTTTCATGCAAAAGCGGTGGAAGGCATCTTCTTAGGATATGTTGCCAACTCGCCTTGCAAGAGAGTGTACAATATAGGAACTCGTACTATCGAGGAATGGTTTAGAGTGGATTGTGGTAAACACAACATTCCACCAGAACCAACTGGTCCAGCTTGGGGTTTTGATTATGATGAGCTATTCAAATCTTTCAACCTTCCTGATTTGTCTGCATATGATGCCGCAAATGTATATGAATTATTTGGTGGCGATGATGACTCCAGTTTCTCAACACGTGCTACTATACTGATTGTAACTCCTGATTCCTATGATGCATCTGCATCTGGAACTCATGACAGTGATAACATTGAAGATGTTCATGTTAACGAAAATGACGCTCAAGCTAATCCTAACACTCGTGTAGGAAATGAAGCTCCAGCTGATCCAATCAACATTGAATCTTCTTCTGGAACACAGGATATGGGGGAGTTATGCACGAACCTAGATTCGGAGATTCAGGAACCGAATGTACCAGAGACGAGAGTTCATAAGAATCATCCAATTGATAACATTATTGGTGATCCTCATGCCGGTGTTCAAACTCGTCATCGAACCATTGCTGAGAACACTAGTTTGTACTCTGAGATACTTGACACTGGTGTCATGGAAACATGTATGCATTCTGCATTTGTGTCCCAGTTAGAGCCAAAGAATATGAAGGAGGCTCTAGCTGACAACTGCTGGGTTGAGGCAATGCAAGAAGAACTGTCTCAATTCCAAAAGTTGCATGTGTGGGATTTGGTTGACTTGCCAAGAGGTATACAACCAATTGGTACCAGATGGGTGTTCAAGTGCAAGACAGATGATCGTTATGTTGTAGTGAAGAATAAAGCAAGGTTGGTTGTTCAGGGTTTCTATCAATAAGAGGGTTTGGATTACACATAAGTATATTCCCCAGTTGCTAGACTTGAGGCCATTCGACTATTTCTGGCTTATGCCTCCTATGTCGGCTTCAAGGTCTATCAACTTGATGTGAAGAGTGCTTTCCTATATGGAAAAGTTCATGAAGAGGTCTATGTCACTCAACCTCCCAGCTTTAAAGATTCGCATAATATCAAAAAAGTGTATAAGCTCGACAAAGAACTTTATGGTGTTCATCAAGCACCTAGGGCATGGTATGAGACAATATCAAAACATCTACTATCAAATGGTTTCGACCGTGGACAGATTGACTCGACCCTCTTCATACGGAAAGCAGGAGGTGATAATCTTCTTGTACAAGTTTATGTCGATGACATTATCTTTGGGTCTACAAATGAAGAGATGTGTAGGGAATTTGAACATGTGATGAAGTCCAAGTTTGAGATGAGTAACATGGGTGAATTGTCTTTCTTCCTGGGTCTACAAGTCAGTCAAAAAGAGGATGACATTTATCTGCATCAAACCAAGTATGTGCTGGATATCTTGTCAAAAAACAAGATGAATGATAGCAGTACTTATGGCACACCTATCCCCGTCAATCATGGTCTGCTACCTAACAAAGATGGAAAGGATGTGGATTGCAAATTGTGCCGTGGGATGATCGGAACTCTTATGTATCTTACAGCTTCAAGGCCCGACATAATGTTTGCTGTATGCTTATGCTCAAGGTTTCAGTCACAACCGAAGGAGTCTCATATGATAGCTGTTAAGAGAATTTTCAGATACTTGAAAGGGAAACCCCGATTGGGTCTTTAGTACTGAAAGCCGCAGTCATTTGACTTCAAAGCCTATACTGATTCAGACTATGTAACCTTGATAGAAGTCAACTTCTGGTGGATGTCAATTCTTGGGAGACAGACTGGTTTCCTGGCATTGTAAGAAGCAGTCAACGGTTTCTGTCTCAACATGTGAAGCAGAGTACATTGCTGCAGCTAGCGGTTGTTCTCAGATATTGTGGATTCAGCAGCAATTGAGAGACTACGGCTTAAACTTCACTGGAACTCCACTGTTCATTGACAACAATGCCACCATGTCCATCACAAACAACCTGGTGAAACATTCCAAAACTAAACATATTGAAATTCTCCATCATTTCATCCGTGATTGTGCTGAAAAGCATCTCATTGAACTTGTAAAGGTTCACATGGATGACAACTTTTTTGACCTTTTCATTGAGGCGTTTGATCGATCCCGCTTTGAACATCTTCTCAACTTGATAGGAATGTTCAATCCAGATTGAAAACTTGTTTTTCTTAAATCAATTCAATTCATGAAAGTAAAATTTTATTTCTTTTAAGTTTTTCGTATAGTTCTTTTACTTTTCAAATATTTTACAAAAATCCAAAACAAAATAGAAAATGGAGAAAATTTCAAAGTTATCTTGAGAAAAGAGGTAATGATAGTACATCAGAAATGATCTAAACGCCATAGACTGATTATATGGGAAATGATTGCGTCGTGCTTACTTGATTGTTTAAATTGTTGTGTTTTTATTTACAAGTTATTTGAATTGTCCGTAGGCTGTTGGCGTCTTTGAATCACTAGTACTGTGGAAACTAAATCTAGACTACAACTGTGATTTGAACCCATGTATGCATGTGTGCGTGTGTAAAAGAATACAAAAAGATCAGTATCAGATAAAGGATGTAAGATTTTAGCAAATATTTTCTTAAGAGACCAGTTTCGGGTTATGTCTTTAGCACAACTTATCGGTTCATTTCACTGCCCATACTCACAACTATGCAATGGGAAATTGGGCAAAGATATGTCTTAACATCAACCGTTAAGCTTATATCCACCCTTGAATCATACCTGATTCATTGAAATCAAATCCAGATAAAAGTTAGATCACCTTACCTAAATCCTCAGACTCTAAATTTATTAACCTGAATCATCATATGATATTCATAGAAGAAAATCCAATCAAACCAAGACATCTGAATCACTGGATTCTGAATCTTATGATTCTTGATAATCCTTATGGATTTTGCTTGATTTTTTTATGTTAAACGATGTAACTTCATTTTGGAGATTTGAAAATCTTTGGGAAAATCTTAGATGTCTTGAGATTGTGCAAGTTACATTTCTGTAGCATATCACTGGGGTACACGTTGTATATCTTAAAATTAATACCTTAACACACAAGAACGTGATACAAAGATGCTTATAGTTTCAAATATCATAATATTGCCAACTTGAATTACTTGTTTATGTGCTTATTACGTATGAATAAACTGTAATTCATAACATGATCCCATATTCTTTGATGTTTATCTTGTATCATTTTTACTAGAGTTTAGCCTGATATGATCCTCTGCTCGTGTCTTTGAGCAAAAATTGTGTGTGTGTATATGCTTGTATATTCTTATCTAGAAAAGATAAAAAAGATTCTAAGTTTGTGTACAGTTCAATTTTAATTAGAAAAGCCAAAAATATTTGTGTTTAACCTTCTTGAATTGACTTTAAATCCTCTTGATTGAATGTGTTTATCTTGTTCGTTATTTGACTTGAAATCTTCATAATTTGAGTTGAAAGTTTGAGCACACAAGGGTCTCTGCGTACTTAGTTAGTGCGCATGAGGTAAACCCTGCGTACTTAACAAGTACGCAAGACTTAAGTCATGCGTACTTAGTAAGTACGCAGGAGTTAAGTCGTGCGCACTTAACAAGTACGCACGACCATTTTGTGTTGGGTATATATACAGCAGTTAAAATTTTTCTTGAGTTTCATCTCATTTCAAACATTTCACGACTGTTGAATACCTCCTGCTCTTTTTCACTCAAGTTTTTAGTGTGTTCCTAATCGATTTTCCATCCCGGTCATTGTTTCATCTTCACCTTACTAACATTTGAAATGACTGGTGATGGAGGTGTGAAGAAGGAGGAGATGGTGCTGAAGAGTCAGATTCTGAGGCTACTGAATCTGATTCATCTGACTTTGATGATGAACAAGAACAATCACACCCACGGAGAATGGCGAAGGTTTCCCTTCCCAAGCCATCCTCCAAAAGACAAAGGCGAAAGAATTCAGACAATAAGTATGTTGCTGAACATGAGACTGAGAGCGCATTAGCCATGCTGGCGTCGGTTTCACGGAGCTCAAATTTGACATAGTCGTCTTTGAGCTCATGAATTTTGACCTTGGGGAACCTCTGATCACGGATTTTGACTTTGGGGAACCTCTAATACGACGATGTTAGTCAAATACTACTTGCATACAGATGGTAGAGACTGAAGACAACAACAGAGCTGCTGTCAAGGGGGAGTTTGTTGATGCAATTCTTGTAACAATCACTCTGAAGCTGTTTACTCTATAGATGTGTAGACATCTCCAGAGCTGCTATCAAGGGGGAGTTTGTTGAAGCAATTCTTGTGACAAGCACTCTGAAGATTGTTTTTATTTTTGTGTTATCCTTATGTATTTGTATTTGTATATCAGCATCTGTATGTATTGGTTTATCGAGTTGTAATCATGTTCGTAGGTACTTGTCATTGTATTCGTCTTTGTTAAGTGTTTTGCGCACTTAACAAGTGCGCAGGTTGATCAACCTGCGTACTTAGCAAGTATGCAAGAACATTGTCTGCGTACTTGCTAAGTACGCAGAAACAAAGCCCTACGCACTTAAAAAGTACACAGGCAACATGTCTATTATAAATAGAATAGGCTGACAAAAGATATGTATGCAGACATTTTGCACTAAGTATTTTCTCTCTGTAACCGTTCAAGTTTATAACATACGGAGTTTGTAAGTGATTTCTTTATCGATTTACTTTGTGTTGTTTGATTCTCCACCTAGTCACAGGCATTCCGCACCCGGTCCGACTAGTCACACACCCACACGTAACGATCCGAGACACCCGGGGACCTACATCAAGTAAACAGAACCATCTTGTAAAACATCGATCCTGCAAGTGGTATCAGAGCTTGGCTCTCAGATTAAGCAAATTCACATTTGTTTAATCACTCTCTGGTTCTGTTACTATTATCTCTTTGCTGCCCATCATCCATCCAAAGTATGGCACAAAATACTGGATTTTATGATATTGGAAGCTTCCACAGACCACCAAGTCTGGTGTCTGGGGAAGATTATGACATGTGGGAAAACAGAATGGAAAGCTTCTTCTGTTATCAAGAATATGAAATATCAAAATCCATAATTGATGGTCCTTATGTGCCTATGGTGGCCTCTGCTGATTCCGGAGGTCCATCTGTTCCCAAAGAAGCTTCAAGATATTCAGAAGAAGATATTAAGAAGATGGAGGTAGACTTTAAAGCTCTAGGAGTTATACAGATGTGCCTGCCAAATGAAGTGTTTCACAACTTCAAAGAACATAAGACTGCTTAAGAGCTATGGAAAACTCTTGAGAAGATGTTTGCTGGATCTGAAGAGGTTAAGGAAAACAGGATAGACATCCCGAAGCAACAATATAAAAATTTCGTATACAAGGATGGTGAGTCTCTTACAATCCTGTACAACAGGTACACTTATCTTGTGGGTGAGCTGCAGTGTTCTAAGGTCAAGCTAGAGAATGAGGATATTTCATCAGATCCCTTCCAAGTTGCTGGACACTCTATACAGTGTCAATTAGAAGAACTGAAAACTTGAAGACTCTCACAATGACTGAGCTGTTTGGTATGTTAAAGACATATGAGCTGGAAATGATTCAAGCTAGAGAGAGAAAATCAGGTTATTCTACACCCTCATCATCCACCATAGCCTCTGCTTTACACTCTGACCATATACTCCCAAGCTCAAGCAACTACTATCATCCCATTTTCACACATCCTCAAACACCCACCTCACCCGTAAACAACTCTCCATTCTTTCTTGAAGCTCCTCCTCAGAATCCAAACCCTGCTGCCTTCATTTCTGATACCCCAAACAGCATGTCTTTTATCAAAGAGGATCTGGAATTCTTTCATCCATATGACTTAGAAGAAATGGACATCCAACATTCTTATGCTATGTTGACTCTCAGAGCAAAACGGTTTTACTCAAGAACTGGAAGACCTATCCCTAGCAACAGTCCAAACACCAGAGTTGGCTTAGACAAGAGCAAGTCAAGATGCTACAACTGTAATCAACTTGGTCATTTGGCAAAAGAATGTAAAGCACCAAAGGCAAACCCAGCTGCTGCACAACCAAGACAGCCTCATCAAGGTCAAACAAGCCAAAACACTCAACCTGCTCAAATTGCTACTTGTGCAACTCAACAACTTGGAACAGCTGACTTTGACTGGTGCTTTCAATGTAAAGAAATATCTACCAACAACCAAGCACTCATGTCAGACACATCAGATATCCCACCTCAGGAACAACCAAGTAACAAAGATAACACCTGGCTTGTAGATAGTGGTTGTTCCAGACACATGACAGGCAATAGGTCCATCCTTTCATATTTCAGAAAATTCTATGAAGTATAGTTGCCTTTGGAAGTAATTAAAAGGGAGGCTCTATCACTGGACAGGGAACTGTGTCAAATGAAAGGATGAGCATTGAAAGGGTAAATTATGTGAAGGAATTGAAGTTTAACCTCATGAGTGTATCACAAATCTGTGATCAAAAGCATTGGATGTTATTCATAGATGAATGCTTTGTGTTATCCTCTGGTCTGAGCAAACCTCCTCCTGAGAAGATCTTGTTAACTGCTCAAAGAAAGGACAATCTATATGTGCTTGATATGAACAAGGCCACTCCATCTGGTAGTGTATCTTGTTTTCTATCCAAGGCATCAGTTGATGAATCTGCTCTATGGCATAGGAGATTGAGCCATGTTAATGTCAAAACCATCAACAAGTTAGTTAAGGGAAATCTAGTCAGAGGACTACCTAATAAAGAATTCCAACTTGAAGATCATTGCATAGCATGTTTGAAAGGGAAGCAACACAAGAGCTCTCACAAGCCCAAGACACTAAACTCAAATGACAGTCCACTACAGCTGCTGCATATGGATCTTTTTGGTCCTACAAATGTTATGTCTATGGGCAAGAAGTCATACTGTCTGATGATAACCGATGACTATACCAGATTCTCACGGGTATACTTCTTGAGAACAAAAGATGAAACTGCTGAGATTCTCAAATCCTTTATTCTTAGGGTTGAGAATCAAAGTAATCAGAAAGTTAACACAATAAGGTGTGATCAAGGGACAGAGTTCAAGAATCAAACCTTGAACTGTTTTTGTGAGAACAAAGGCATTCAGAGACAATACAGTGCTCCAAGAACCATCTCAACAAAATGAGGTTACTCAAAGAAGAAACAGAACTCTAATTGAGTATGCCATATCCATGTTGGCTGACTCAAAGATGCCTCACACATTCTGGGCTGAGGCAGTTAGTACAACTTGTTATGTACAAAATAGAGTTCTCATTTTCATGCCTCTCAACAAAACACCTTATGAATTGTGGTTCAATAGAGTTCCCTACATTGGCTTCCTAAAACCCTTTGGATGCCCATGTACTATTCTTATCACCAATGGTGTTCTTCCAAAATTTGGTGCAAAATCTGATGAGGATACTTTGTAACATATTCCTCTCAATCCAAAGCATACAGAGTATTCAACTCTAGAACAAGAATAGTTGAAGAATCAGAAAATGTGGAATGTTGAGAACACATTCCATGTGAAAAGGGAAAAGGGAACAAGAATAGTTGAAGAATCAGCAAATGTGGAATGTTGGGAACGCATTCCATGTGAAAAGGGAAAAAGGGCTAGACTGGCTGTTTGATATAGATTCCTTCTCTCAAATATTTGAGTCTCTCATCTTCTCAAATATAGAGTCTTCATTCACGCACAACCCAGCCACTTCATCAATTGATGACTACAGATTAGGCTTTAATGGTCCATCTATAAGAATCAAAAGACAATCTATTGATCCTCCATGTGTTGTTGATGCTATTGAAGCCAGTGAAGCCAGAGCAAGCAACTCAAATGTCACCAGCAACAGTCTTTCTGACAATGATGAGGGTATTGCATCTGATGCTGCTGATGATGCTGATGCTGCTGATGATGCTGATAATGTTGCTGATGCTGCTAATAACTCACTTACAGATGATGTTGCAGTTGAAGACATTTCTGCAAACAACCTTCTTGGAAGTCAACATCTTCCTTATCAAAACCAAAGCAATCTTGACCAAGAAATCCGGATGGATGTTGTTCTAGCATAAGTTGCTTCCAAGAGCTTTACTGTTTATCAGATGGATGTCAAGAGTGCTTTTCTATATGGGAAGATTGGTGAGGAAGTATATGTCAGACAGCCTCCAGGATTTATAGATCCCTCACATCCTAACAAAGTATTCAAATTAGATAAAGCTCTATATGGGTTACATCAATCCCCAAGAGCCTTGTATGAAACCCTGTCCGGATATCGACTTAGTAACAACTTCAGAAGAGGTGCCATTGATCAAACTTTGTTTAACAAAGATGAAGGGAAGAGATTCTTCTGGTACAAATCTATGTTGATGACATCATCTTTGGATCAACAAAGAAAAACCTATGCAAAAACTTTGAAATCCTAATGCACTCAAAATTTGAAATAAGTTCAATGGGTGAACTAAATTTGTTTCTGGGTCTCCAAGTCAAACAGGTTCCAAATGGAATCTTCATTAGCCAATCCAAATATGTCAAAAGCATTCTGGAAAGATTCAAGCTGGCTGATTGCTCTGCTGCAAGAACTCCAATTCAAGTGCACCATCAACTGTCCCCAGACAAAAATGGTCAAGACACCGATCAACATCAGTACAGGGCAATGATTGGATCACTCATGTATCTGACTGCTTCCAGACCAGATATCATGTTTGTAGTATGTCTATGTGCAAGATTTCAAGCAGATCCAAAGACTTCTCATCTCCAAGCTATTAATAGAATTTTTAGATACCTGAAGGGAGCTCCAAGACTTAGGTTATGGTACTCTAAAAATGATAAATTCAATCTGTATGAATACACTGACAGTAACTATGGGGGATGCAACTTGGACAAAAAGTCCACTTCAGGAGGATGCCAATTTCTGGGAGGAAGACTGATTTCTTGGCAATGCAAGAAGCAAACATGTGTGTCAACATCCACAGCAGAAGCAGAATACATTGCAGCTTCCAGTTGATGTGGTCAATTCATCTGGATACAAAATAAAATGCTGGACTATGGGGTGACATTCATGGCAACTCCCATTCACATTAACAACAAGTGTGCCATATCAATTAACAATAATCCTGTGCAGCACTCCAAGACAAAACACATTGAAATCATGTATCATTTTATTAGAGATCAAGCTGAGAAAAGGAGAATCATTTTAACTAAAGTTCATACTAATGAGCAATATGCAGACTTATTAACAAAGGCCTTTGATGAAGCTAGATTTAGATATCTAGTTGAGTCCATTGGCATGATGAACTTTGAATAAAATTTTTCTCCAAAAACTTCACTAATAAATGTGTTTGTCTTTCTCTTTGCTGTTAATAAAACTCTTCTGAAAATTCAAAAATATGTTTATGTTAGTGTTGATAACTTCATCTGTCAGCAGCAAACAACGTTGCTGCTGATAGGTTTAGTTATCAGCAGCAAAAGGTTTTGCTGCTGAAGTACTTTAGGCCATACACATGAACACTTTTGCTGCGGATAGCTTTAAGGCAATCAGCAGCAACATCTACTGCTGTGAACCAGCAACTCCATCAGCATCAACCTTGTTTGATGTGGATGGGTAAAAATGGTTCAAATTAACTTTTACCCGCTATAAAAAGTAACTGCAGTCCTTTCCATGACTGCTACAGTGTGTTACAGCTGTAACATAGTAAAAAGTAAAGCGTCACTGTAGATGACTGCTACAGTGTGCTACGCTTCATCTTTTTGTACGGTACAAGTTGCCGTTGCCCAAACTTTTGCCGTTATAACAAAATCAAATTCCTTCCTTCACCTCTTCACATTCAATTCTGACCTAACCCTCATCTTTTCTCCCGCATTCAAGCATTCAGAGTTCCCTGCATTCATAACCAACTTTCAAAAGCTTCATCTTTCCCTCCAAACTTCATCATCATGGCAAACACTGACATCAACAACCCTAATGATAAATTTTCAACATACCACAATCTCATAGCATATCTGGTAAAAGGAAAGAAATTTGAGGGTTTTGATTAAATGATCGACTTTCTGTGTAGATCAAAATACATTTTGCTCTAACCGTTAACCCAGCCATCTAAATCTCTCACATGGAAGATTTCTGGAACTCTGCCTCATACTCCACTAAACAGGGGATTCCCCAAATCAAAGTCAAGGTAGACGGCAAAGACATTATCGTCTCTGAAGCAACTCTCAGAAAACATCTCAGGCGTCAAGATGAAGGTGCTCCCAACTCCTACACCAAAGATGAATATATGAGGACCTTTATATCCATAGGGTACACTGGAAATCAACAAGAATATACCATTGAAAAGGCTCTGCTGGGTCCTCCCTGGAAGTACCTGTGCCACACTCTTCTTCAATATATATCTAAAAAAGGAGTGGATGGCATCAACTTAACTCTCGACTGGTATCTGCAGTTCATGGTATGATCACTTCTCAAGGATTTAACTTTTCTCACTTGATTTTTGAAGGTTTGAGATACAACCTCCAGGAAGGGGCAAAACAAGCTTTTTATATGTACCCAGATTCTTGTAGGAAGTTTTTAACTGTGAACTAAAAGATTTATCAAAATCTGCAAGAATCTACATGGTTGGGGCACACAAAAATAATATTTTTAAAAGCATGAGAACAATTTTAGAAAAGTTATCAGGGGTCAATGTTCCATTGTTACCAACAATGATGAACATACAAAGTACCCAGGGTGACAGTTCAACAGTCCCAGCTGATACTGATCCCACACCCTCCACTTCATAGCCTGAACATACAACAATTGTTTCCCTTGATCGAACCTCTGTGCAACCTCCTGAGGGTGCACAGGTACAAAAAATACTCAACCCCACTCTTCAAGCCCAACTGGAACAAAGGGCCCAGTCGTGGCAAGTTATACCAGGAAAAGGAAGAAGAGCAAGAAGAATCCTTCTATTCTTGTCTCAACGGCCCAATCCCAACCTAAAAGCTCTCATCCAGAATCACAACGTTCTGGTGAGAATATCAAATGGGATACCCGCATGACTAGGGAAACTTCCTTGGAAGAATCTCTATTAGGATCAAGACCACATCCCGGGTCTATAGAAAATCCCACTGAGCCTATACTCTTTTCTTCTTTGAACTTAAGTGCAGAGGCACCTGTACCATCTCCAAATGCCACTATAAAGGAGGTACTAATTGACTTGGCTGCCAATGTACCCAGCCCAAGTTCATCACCCAAGAAGGTTCACTTTGGGAGTATTGATAGAGTGAATATGAAAGGGGCTATCACTACATCTGGTCCATCAATTGACCAGGAGGACAGTGATAACATCATTAAGACCCCAACCATGGCAACTCACAGTAAGAATGTTTCATTTGAAACATTCTACACTAAGAGGAATCCTAGGAGCCAAGAAAACTAGGGTGACGGGGATGCAGAGGCTAGGCATAAGGCCCCATCCAGTTCCAAGGATTCCACATCGGTGGATGAGGACATACTGAAACTGCAAAAGTTGGAATTGACGGCGAGAGTTGCTCTACTAGAGGCTGAAATGTCTAAATTAAGGCATCAAGCTTCTATACATGAGTCCCACAAATGTACCAGTTATGTTTCTACCTCCCTTGTATCCGTAGGCACTCAAATTGATTCAACTTTGCTTACTGATGCAACCAAAAAGGGGGAGGAAAGACTTCAAGATGATGATGATAACTGGAAGAATGGTTCAAAGAACAAGAGGAATTTCAACGTACAATCTTGAAGCCCTCTTTTATTCAAGTTCAGGAGATTGAATGGGAAGACCCCAGAGATGAAGAGGAAGAGGCCTCAGAAGAATGGAGAATAGTTACCAGGAATGTAGAGGAAGTATTTCCAAAGGAGAGGGAGATAGAAATGGAAGAAGAAGAAGCATTCCCAGTGGTCAAAATACTTGAATCTGCTGCTAAGATCTCCAAGAGAGTCCAAGCCCCTGAGTTCCCCTTAACATCAAACAATATGGAGTTTGACACAATCCTATCATGGGGATATGATGGCCTATCTGAAAGGTTTTGGATTGGATGGGAGTTAGCTAAAATTCAAGAACATAATTGGTACAATTTAATCTTGTTCGACATCTGGGCCATGCACCTGACTAAATGCATCAATACCTCCATGAATCTCTCTGACAGGCTTGCGATTGATCATTTTCATGACATATGTGAAGATAATATGCCTCGGTTTGAGAACTTTCATAAAAAATCTAAGAAGGTGGCTTATCTCATCCATGAGGATGAAGTGGCAGAGTCCTCAAGTGCAGCTCAAGAAAGAAGAAAACTAAGGTTGGGGTTGATAAGAAGCAGGGTCCTAACGGAAGAACAAGTTTTAGGTTTGAGAAGATATTTGTATAATGAGGTAGTCAGAGGTTTGGAAGTTCATGGTTGGTCAAGCACTACTTCTTCAAGTTTCAAGTTTTTCTTGTGTGATGGGACATTTAAAATTAACAATATACAAGAAATCTTACTGCTAAACCCATATTTTCTCACTAAAGTCTTTGAGCTTAGATCCCATATTTGCAATGTCAACTCACCAAGAAGTCAAGAAATGATGACCATTATCCAACACTACTTATAAAATGCTGGGTTGATAACTCTAGAAGACTCCAATTCTGACAATTCATCTCCCATGAATGAAGATTCTGATTCAGAACTATACTTTCCCTCCTCCCCTAGTGCTGTGCTTAATACAGAAGAATTATCTGAAAGAAGGGAAAGACAAAAAGTTATGACAAAGTGTGAAGATGTAATAAGTGAAGATAAAGAAGAAGATGCTCCTCCCTTGACTACTCCATAAATTACCAATGAAGCTTATGCTGAGACTCCAATAGCAGCCTCCTCATATGCTATTGTGGTCTGTGAAGCAGAAGCAGAGGCATCCAACATAAACAAGGGGAAGGGAATTATGACCGAAGAAGAAGAGAAGATGATTGAAGAAGAAAAGAAAGAAGTGGAAAGAAGAAGAAGGGAAAGAGAAGAAGAAGAGATGGCTCAGTGATATGTCCTAAATTATACATGTTTTGCATTCATAATAATCCCCATATTATGGTACTAAGTGATTAATAACATTACAATTGATACTTAAAATGTTAATATTTCATAATTGTAGGTTATTCGGTGCTCCAAGATAAACAAGCAAAAACCAGCTTAAAACATGAAAAAATCAAGCTTTTAGAGGACCAAAACCCGAGCATTGACCCCCAAGAAGTCAAACCAGGTCAACATAGTCAAACCAGCGGCTAAAAGATGAGCCAGGGGAGCTGGTAGGGCATTGCATGGCCATGCAATGCCATGCACGGTCGTGCAACCCCTATCCAGCCTCACCAGGCTCCAGTACATTGTCCTTTGTACCCTGTTTGATTCACGAGGTGTTTGCACGCCCATGCAATCCAATGCACGGCAGTGCATTACTCATTTTGAGGCCTATAAATAGATGGCTTGAGTTATTCATTCCACACACCCATCCACATCTTAGAACAGCCATCTAAACCTCATTTGAGAGCGTATTTCATAGTTAGAGTAGAGAGTAGTGAGTGGATGGGCTCTTCCTCCTTGTTTCGCAATAGGGGAGCCTATGAAACTCAGCGTTATGCTAGTTAGTATGGCTATTCATGGCTAAACTCTTTGTATTGGAAGGGTAAAGATGAAGTTTGGTGCATGTTAATGTTTAACGTATTAATCCAAGTGATGTGTTTATGTGTTTAACTATTCGTCCTTAAAACCACCATTTTGGTGGGCTTTTATTATTGTCTAAATCCGTCTTTATATTTGTGAGTGTTCTTGATTTTTAAAGTGTAAGACCTTTTTAATCTAACTTCTCTTGAAGCTTGTACGTCTGTATACAAGTAGATATTGATAAGCCAAGGCTTGGTTAATACTATTAAGATCATACGTCTTTATACGAACTTATTATGCAACCAACAATTGGCGAACTCATATTTCAAACGGTACGTCTTTATACTTGGTCGCATTGTTACACCGCCTCCCGGTGAGCAGAATATAATCACCTGTTTAACTCTAATATAAAGCATTTTACGTCTGATGTCTTAAACCAAACCGGAGATGATCATTCAAAGGGTTGAGGGTAATTGTTGTCCTTAACGGGAGGCACTACCACTTGTTAAAGCTTTTAAATTTGCAAATCAAATGTCATGAGGATGAGGCTCTAGCGGTGAACCGGGTCACACATTTGTAGTAGTCATATCACTGGATTAGTCAACTTAACATTATCACGTACCAAGTGGATTCGAAACCCAATGCAATACTATTCGTAACCTGATCATTTCTGACATATTTACTTTCCTGTTATTTACTATTCTGTTCATTACATTTCTGTTACACACTTCACACACGTTTTTACTTTTCTGCTATTTACTTTACCGCCATTTACTTTTCTATCATTTACTTTCCTATTCCACAAGCACACAAAACTCACTCACTAACTAAACCGGCTAAACGTTAACAAAATTTGAGTATTGGAATTCGACCGTGTCCATTGGTTCGATACTTGGTTCTTACCTAAACTATATTACGCTGCGATAGGTACACTTGCCTATTATGTGTGTTTTTAAGTTAAAGTAATTATCATTTTATAAATTTAAAACCTGATCTCGTAAAACCATCCTAAAAATATATTTATTATATTTTTATATATTAAAAATGTTCCATCACTCAGCTAAAGAAGGATCACGAAAGAAAAGCTGCCATGCTCTTCAGAGAACAACAAATCCAACTTGCTGCAAAATCTATTGATGCAACAAAAGTTTAGATTCCTGCAGCTTTACAAATAAAAGAAGATGAAGCTCTTGCCCTCCAGTTGTAGGAACAATTGAAAAAAGAAGATGAAGAAAGAGAGAAACAAAAGGCAGAAGAAGCCAAGTTTAAAATAAAAGACTCTAAGCTGGCTCAAGAAATGAGGAGTGAATGGATTCCGGTCCTAACTGATCTAGGTGAGGATGGAGACTACCTAGAGAATTTATCTAATAAAGAGCTCTACAGAGCTTACATGGGTTAACCTGGAGAACTGGCCAAGAAAAAAAGGGCTGAAGAAAAAAGAGAAAGCCAGAGAAAAGTCTAGGAAAGCCATTGCCTTAAATAAAAGAACTCATGGAAAAAGAAAAGTAATGATAGACTTTCTAAAGGCAAGAGGTGAGAGTGGAAAGAGGTTAGGTCCTATGAACTACATGAACCTTCAATCTCTCTACAGACAAGTGAAAAAGGAAGAAGAGGAAAGATTGAAGAAGACTAATCTATGGAAAAGGGCTGATACCACTGTTGAAGAAAGAAAAACAAAGAAGCCCAAAACAAATCCCTTAGTCCTTCCTTCTCTTGTCCCACAAGCTCCCCTCTCACCCTCCTAGGCTTTCGTCCTCCACTCCCAAAGAGTCCAAATCCTCCCACCCAGCTCCCTCTTATTAACAGCCTCCTAAAAAGAAAGTCAAAACTTCTAACATCCCTTAAGAGTCTAAAGAGATCGTACATTGGTATTATAGTGATTCAGATCAATGGTTTGAAGTGTTTAGAGGAGAGGTAGAAAAGAAGAGATCTATCTACACATCTGTTGATGAGGTGATACAACTTCCAAATTATGATCTGAAGAAAATTTTGGAGTTAGGTGAAGCTCATGAGCCTGACAATGAAAGTGGGATGCATCTCTTGCTAATAATAAAACAGCACTTCAATCCTAGCAAAGATGTTGTCACTGATGCAAAACCTCTCCAATCCCACTTTCCTCTTGTCAAATGGTCCTACAATGCTGACAAAGATGAATACACACTGGTTGATGTCAAAGGAAACAAAATGAGATGTTCTAGCAAAGCCATCTTCAGCATGCCAAGAAGGGACATCAAATCTTTGTCTGAAATTCCCTTTGACAATCCTAGTAAGGATCCAAAAGGTTATGAGACTGCAAGGATTGTCCTGCACATGCAACAGCTTCAGGAACAAAGGAAGTAAGAGAGTTTTGGTAGCATCAGTCTAGGGGGAGTTTGTAGAGATAAAGACTGATGGCTACAAAATTCTCTAAGTATATCTGCTGCGGACTCAACAATTTTGATAACTGATGAAGCTGTTGTGGATGGGGTATATGCTGTGGATAGTTAAGTTTTGCTGCTGAAGAACTACTATGCTACGGATAGCTTTGTCTGCTGAAGTCCAAAGTTGCTGCTGATAGGCTTCTTAGCAGCATCAAACATTGATGCTGCTGATACGCAAATCATCAGAAGCTTTGACTTTACTACTGGCACCTTTTGCTACAACACTAACACATCTATCAGCAGAAGGAATGTTATTGGTGCAGATGACAAAAGACAATGCCTCTATTCTGATATGTCCTGCAATGATTACTGAGAAGACATTTGTTTTGTTGTTGTCTTTTCATTGCAGAAGTTTTTTCGCTGCAGTTGTCTTTTTGCTACTTGTCCTTATGTTGTAAACCAATTGTAGTATAGCTTCTCATCAGTTCAAGATCAACAGCTTGTGTTTGATCTGATCCTTAGAATCAAGGGTCTGTCTTGATTCTAAGTTCCTTTATATGTATTGTTCTTCTTCATTGTAATTTAAACTTCAATAGAGTTTTCTGTATAATTTTGTAAACTTTGAAGATCAATACAATTTGCATTTATCAGTTTCTTCATTGTTTCTTATTACTTTGCATAGTTGTGATTGTTTCCTCCAATCTCAACTAAACATAACCATCTTGTAAAACATCGATCCTACATTTGTGATGGTGACAAACCTAAGCAGGTGTGAATAGTTCAAACAAAGACAAGATAACATAATTGATAATAATGCATGATTTATTCTAGATTAAATCTCCACTCGACTCCATCTTGTACTTGATTCAAACGGTCTCATTCACCGTCTCGGTATTGACCTGAGTTTCGATGGTGTTTATGTTGAAAGCACGCCCACGAGCACCACCTTGGTATGCATTAGCCAATCTTGGGCATTAGTTCCGAAAGTGGTTTGGATCACCACACTCAAAACAAGCACGCCCATGAGCATCACCTTGGTTTGCATTAGCCAATCTTGGGCATTGGTTCTGAAAGTGGTTTGGATCACCACACTCAAATCAAGCACGCCCGTGAGCATCATCTTGGTTTGCATTAGCCAATCTTGGGCATTGGTTCCGAAAGTGGTTTGGATCACTACACTCAAAAAAAGCACGCCCAGTAGTAATAGTCGGCTGGACTTGGGTAGCAACTTGTTGATTGGTTCGGTTTCCTTGATTGGTTTGGTTAAAGGGAGGTCTAGATCGGAAGGTATTGGCCAATGACCGTACTTCCCACAACTTGTGTATAAATGGAACTGTACATTTTGAAATAGTGATACTTGTAAATGTTGCATTGAGGGTTGTAGGAGTTAAAATGTTTTAAAGTGCTTTAAGGAAGGTTGGCATTACTACTGGGATTACTCACGACACCAGAATTACTAACACCATCGGGGTTAACAGTTTTGATTGAGTTGGGTATCTAAACTGGAAAGGACAACAATCATTTGTTGGGCTATAAAAGCAGCAAGTCTATTGTTGTTTGGGTTGTTCACACGACGAGGAGGCATTCTATAAGAAGAGTAACACAATGAAAACAAAGGATCGTGAAACTTAGGTTATGGATGGGGTGATCAAATAGAGAGGTTTAGACATGTGTACCAAATTGTAATAAAAGAATGATGTTTAGATTGTATTCATTTGGTAACATAACCAAATGGATACTTTGACAAGTCAAAGTGATTTAAATTCATATACCTTCGAGAAGACATGCTTTAGCCTATAGGTGAACACTCACTTCGGGAATTCCCAGGAAATCATACGGATCCTTTGGTTGATTCAGATTTATATGAAATGCTTTCCTAGACAGAAGATCCAAAATACAGGCATCCACCCTTTCCGGATTGCACATGTTCTTTACTAATTATCAGAACTCAAAACTTGACGAGATTTTCAAAAATTGAATAGGCATTAGGCCTAAGAGTTTGAATCTTCCACAAGTGATGATGATGATGACATAATTTCCAATGCGTAAGGATGGGGGATTATAAGGACTTAGAAATGAATAAGTGCATGATACGGTAATGCTTAGGATAACATCTAGGGTAATCAAATAGGTAACGTGTAGGCTAATCAAATATCGTAGCAAATAGAGTATCTCATGAGTGGCAATTTATGTAAACATATAAGATATCAATTAGCATATCATATAAGATAACATGGTATTGTAACATTCAATATACCACATAAGATGACATGCAGGATAATCCCACAAGGGACATCCTATGGTTATAGACTAGGTCATTGGCTTCTAATAACCTAATTCCCTATAACCATGGCTCTGATACCAATCTGTCACACCCGAACCAACGGCGGAATACGTCGGGGCCGGACATGGAGACTGTTCATAAGCACATGATCAAACTAAAGTTTTATATATTAAATTAACCTAATTTCCAAAACATTGCTCAAACAAACACAATCAAACATTCAAAGAAAGTAATATACATCAACATGATAAATTGTTTATTTAACTAGGTCCTCATTTCCTATGTGTAGTAACTTGAACATGAACTCAAAGATTTACACCTGAAACATGATGAAAACAAGGTCAACTAAAAATAGTTGGTGAGCATACATAGGTTTAGACACCACAAATAGTTTCCAAATGTTTTATGTACAATTCATATGAAACATGGCCAATAAAGCATTTATGGAGAACCACTATAGTCAAACTGGGTGTACAATCAAACTTTGTGACTGAAGGGCGTAACACTCAATGTTATCCTAATGTAGGGCATAACACTTAATGTTATCCTGATGTAATGTCAGCAACAATCACCCTACCTAAGTGGGTTTGTCAGACACAATAGATCTATCATTGTTAACTTTCGGCTTGTACAGAGTTAATGATTGCACGTGTATGTAATGTAATGTAAAATGTCGGTTTAAACTCATAGTATTCAAGCACAAATCACAAATTGCACACATGTTCATGAATGTAGAATTGTATAATGTAATTGCAAATAGTTTTCAATGAATCATGTTCCACCCCAAATTATGTAAAAATTTAAAAGGGGCTATGTAAACTCACCGTGAATTGAGTAGCTTTGAATGTCTCACAAGCATGTTGTTTGTTTCACAAAAGTTAAAGCAATCACAAGGTTAACCTATGTTTTGATGAAGTATATGTATCAATAGTTTGTACATGTTTAATATGGAAATAAGTAAAGGAATTAAGAATGGGACGGTTGGGATCTTAAGGTTTCGGAACGAACGAACGAAGGAAGGATACGAATCTTAACAGTAACTAAAGTGATAATGAAATAATTTCTTATGCGTTTTGCTTATAAAAGAGATTTTTGGTGGCATCTATAGATATTAATTGTTGAAAAGACATTCTATTAAAATGATTAGTTTAAATAAGTCATCAAGTTGAAACAGAATAATTATATAAGTACGTCACTAATCATGCAAAAAGCTAGTATTATTATTTATGAAAAATAAATTAAAATTATCGCATGACTATTAATACTCTACTATTGGTAAAAGTACAAATAATATGGAAAATATATGACTAAAATAATTTGTAACATTAATAAAAATGTATTATTAGTAGACTATTATAGTTCATGACGTTTTAAATAAAAAATATATATATATAACCTTTCGATTAATAGAATTCACGACGTCACAAATTATATAAAGATTAATAGGGTTCATACATTATGTGTTTAAGCGTCTATAGTTTAAGAAAAAAAAACTTTTAGAATATATTCAAATATATATATATATATATACACACACACATATACATATGCTTTTATTCACTAAAAGTTAATATTTATAAACCCTTGAACTAAAATGAGGGGATTGTCATAATACTTCTCGTTTTACTCACAAAATATATGTGTGTGTGTGTATATATACATATATATTTATATTTTCAAATCAAAGCATCTTTCTAAGATAAGGTATAGATGTCAAAAATATATATTTTTACACTTTTTAATTCCAGTAGAATATATGTATGTAAATATATATGTAGTGTATATAAGAGCAAAAGAGGTCAACCCCAAAAACAAAATAAAAGAAAAGGAAGCAACAACAAAAAGGAAAAAATAAAAATGGAGTAGGCTGCCGGGTTTAGAAACCGAGACCCGCTTATTGTTGGTGTAAGGGTTTATCACCGGACCATTCCAAACCTTTGATTAACAATTTAGAAAGAAACCTAAAAACCCAAATGTCCAGTTCTCCCCCTTCCTTACAAAGTCCAGATCGCAAGTCGTGTTCCCCCTCCCCCAAACCCCAACTCGAAAATCAAGAACACAAATCAGAGTGGTGGGAAGGAAGACGAAGGAAGGGTGTTACCTGGAGTCAAAACATATACAGGAGGGATCCAAGTCGTCCGCAAGTCGAGGTCCGGTGGGTACCTCGCATCGTTCAGAAAATGGAGGAAGAATAGGACGGATTGTGGTGGTGATTTCGATTGTAACAGGTTAGGGGGATTTTTAGGATGACAGTAAACGTGTTTATTGTAGGTCCCGGAAGCCTCGTCGCCCAGCGGAAAAACAAAGATCTATTCGTCGATTCGTGTGGGAAGGGTGAAGAACAGACAGAGATAAACCAAAAGCAAACAACAAGAGAATAGACAGAAACGAAATGTAATCCATAACAAAGAAGTCATCTCAGATTACTGACCACATACCGAAGAAGTACACATCTCTCGTTTACGCTCACGGTTCACGGGGGCTGGGAGAGCTCATCCCGGCCAGAACCTCTCTCAACCTTGTCCCTTAGTTCCCACCTACAAATGAGGCCATCATCTAAATTTATAGGGGCTGGAACAATACCTGGATACTTGGCTAAGTACGCAGGGCTTTAGTCGTGCGTACTTGATAAGTAAGCAGGGCAAAAGCCTTGCGTACTTACTAAGTACGCGGGACCAATCTGGTGTACAAGCTAAGTACGCAGGAACACCCTCCTGCGTACTAGCTAAGTACACCGATACATAGAATTTAATCTATAGTTACAAAAACATACTTCTACAGACTCCCTTTTAACTATAGCATCAAATTCTATCTATCACTAACACTGATAATCATCAGTTTACAAAGAATGTCCTAACAGACTCCCTCTAAACCAATGACATCATGTGTCTTCTGCCGAGACTTGATCTTCTGGCATTCCATTTGTGATCTTTCGATCTTCATTCTTGAATCTGCAGTCTTCAGTTACCGGGTAATCGTAAAACGCATCGACTCCCCTTTAACTGATTCTTGCATTGTAGATCAAACAAAGTGCTTCAATAAGAACCAACTAACCTAACACACCTCATTATAGTTCATACTCTCAGTAGTTGCTTCCTCCAACCTGACTTAGACTTCCTCCAAACCAGCTGGCATATGATAGAGAGTTTGAATTTCCAATAACCTGCATCAAACTAATCAGCTCCCATAGGAATTCAAGTAAGATACACTTCAGTCTTCAAACCAGATGTGTTCAACTCTATCCTGTGTCTTCATGAGTCAACCAAATTCCCGAAGACGTTCATTTCTAATTTCCCCTTTCAATGTAAGCTCCATCTGACTAGATTAGAAACAAGGGAATGTTTCCTATCCCGTCGGCCAATGATAAAGGTTCCATCTTCAACTAATAATCCAGCGGAGATCCAACTTCATCTTGAAAACACTCGATAAAATCTAACACAAAATAATGCTCGGCGGAGATCACCCTATATCAAAAGTCCAACATTCTTCAATTAGATCTTCATTCTTGGTTAACATCTCCTAGTCGGTAACATTCACCATGGTGAAGTTCCATAACTAGGTTATATATCTGGATTCCGCCCAGATCCCTTGTGAAAAATCCCATCATAATTATATCATATCAAATCTTGAACACAGGCTTGACCAACGAGCACGAAAAATATAGTTTACACGAGAAATCATAGTTGAGATCCATGTTACATTATCGAGGTTTATATATAGGATATACCAGCGGCTTATCCACCACCCCTTTAACGTCCCATGAATACTCCTTAGATTTTATCCCCCTCATTTCTCTGTAACTATGACCAGCTTCATCACCGCTTCACCCGATTCCTCAAAAACCACAACTAGTCAAATCTTGGATTTTTATTCTTTTTATTCCTTTGCAATGATCCAAAACAGCAAAACCTTGGGTTCAAGTTGTTACAGTATTCATCCCCTATTAAAGAAGTATCATAGATACTCGTAGCCTACATATTCAGGTTTGAATACCTAAACAATATGATTCTTTTTACAAAGACCCAAAGCAGCAACATCTTTACAAATAAAACGAGACCTTTAGCCGATGACGACCCAGTTGCTGAACTTGATTCAGCATTCATTCCCTATTAAAGAAGTATCCCGGATACTCGTAGCCTACATTTTCAGGTTTGAACACTTAAAAAATGTATGACAATTGGTATCATCCAACAAAAATCTAGTCCTTGTTTCGCCAAGCCACATCAAATACAAAATTCGGTCCCGAAAAACCAAAACTGCTATCTTCTAAAAAATGGCCCGAAACAAGCGTACAAACGATCCCTAAAAAATTTGGCCATGTAAATTTTTTCCTAAAAATGGCCCAGATACCCGCCAAAACTGCTTTCTTTTTTTTTTAATCCCTGATGATAGTTCATGCGTACTTAGCAAGTTCGCACAGCCAATTGTTCATGCGTACTTGATAAGTTCATAGAGCCAAATACACATGCGTACTTAGTAAGTTCGCAGGTCAACTCCTCATGCGTACTTAGTAAGTACGCAGGGTTAACCCATGCGTCCTTAGTAAGTACGAAAAAAGGTGATTTTGCGTACTTATTCAGCACAACAGCGTTCTTGACTGATCCTGAGGAGAATGCTCAAAAAGTGTTGGATCTGAGAAATTGATGCTTCCAAAAGCTTGGAAATCATCTTCCAACAAACCCTCAGCCTTCCGAACACCAAATGAAGCGATAACGAACTCGAATTTAAGGATTTTGGTCTGAAAAAGTAGCGACCCGTATGAACTCAAATCTGCTCAAAACCCTAAAAACTCGAATATGGAACACGAATCAATGAACACCAAGGATCTTGTAGGTCCCCGGGTGTGTCGGATCGTCACATGCAAGTGTGAGGCTAGTCGAACAGGGTGCGGAGTGCCCGTGACTAGATGGAGTATCGACAACAACAAGCAAAACGACAACACATAAGAGTCACTTTAAAACCTCGTCTATTATCAATATCAGTCGATTACAAGTTACAGAATGAGAGCGTGCTTATCAACTTCTGCAATCAGCTATATATACTAACAGACCTAATGCCTGCGTACTTAACAAGTGTGCAGTGCTTTGTTCTTACGTACTTGATAAGTACGCAGGTTATACAACCTGCGCACTTACTAAGTGCACATAACACTTACAAAGACGATTACAAGACAAGTACTTACAAACAAGATTACAACTCGATAAACCAATACATATAGACACTGAAATACATGTATAGATACATAAAGAATAGTAACAAAAGCAGAGACAACATCCAGAGTGTTTTGTCACACAAACGTGCTCCTACAAACTCCCCCTTGACAACAACTCTGGATTGTCTTCGGTCTTCAAGCTCCTTCAGCTTTAGCTACCCATCTTCATCTTGTAGTCAAGGCAAAACTTGACTAGCTTGTTGTATCTTGATGATGCTAGAAGCTTCTTCCATTCATCCTTGTATATGCAATACTTGTCATTTAGAACCGTTAGATCTTTCACAGAGAAGTTGATGAAGGTGATCTCATCAAAAACTCTGATAAGTTCTTTAGGCTCCAAGTTTCCACTTTTGGACCTAGTCTTTCCCATTACCACCGCTTCGCCCATCTTTGGGTCCACGTACCAGTACCACATGCAACCAAGGACATCCTGAGACAACTTGCTCAAGGGAATCCTAGTGTCACACAGCACCGGGTTGTAAACCAGCTTCCTTAGGCTTCTGTTAGTCATGGGATGTCGGACATTCTTGTCCCGGACTCTTTTGGGTAACTTAGGCTTAAAGATTTCAAAGTTCCCAAATCTTCCTTCTCTCTGTAGTACACCCCAAAAACCCTTTGCTACCGCGTGACTTGTGTCACCAAGTAGCTCACGATTGGCTAAGTCTACTAGGTCATACTTGGGCAAGGAGCTGAACGTCTCACTGGTTGGTTTCAGGTACTGAACCCCACTAGCACGTTTGATTGCAAACAGCTCCTTGTTGTCGTCAAACATGGCTGAAAGGATCATACATGTTGCTCCATGCTTGTCTAGAATTGAAAACTTTTGCTAAGCAGGAGGTTGACTCTTCTTGAACCATCCCGTAGGATATTTGTTCATCTAGGCGTCAGCATCAGCAGGTTGGGGATCGGTAGGAGAGGCTTCAGTCGAGGTTGCTGCCCCACTAGCCTTAGCAACGTATTCAGACTCGACTGAACCTACAATAGCAGCTTCAAAGGTAGAAGGCTCAAACATCTCCATCCTCAAGCTCATAGATTCCCTCACCATCACCCTTCGGGAACTCCACTATCACATCATCATCCCATTCGTCATCAGACTCGATCTCTCCTTCTTCCAGATTACTAATAGCATCGATCTGTGCTTCCTTGGAGTAGTCTGGCTCAATTAACAGTATGACCTCATCAGATAAGTCGTATAATACATCAGCCGCCGACTTTCCTTTATCACTCCCACCACCAGCACTAGAAGAATCACCGACGTGCTGAGTAGACTCCCCCTCAGCCATAGACACAACAGAGATTGGAACAATAGCTAAAGCTTGTTGCTCACCTCCACTAAGTCCGGCTTCAGGATCCTTGTTTTTGTCATCATCCTTTGTCAGATCGACAGGATGACAAGCCTCATCACCACTCGGATTAGTCTTTTCCTTCTCCTTCTCATTCTCTTTCTCCTTCTCCCCTTGAGCAGCAAGCTTTGTGGTCAAATCACTTACCAACTTAACCATCAATTCATGTTCTTTGCGTTGAGTATCCAATCTTAGCTCTACTGTCATCCTATGACCCAGAATCATGTCATTTGTCTTGATAAGGAATTCATTCTGGGACATCAAGCTTTTAAGCTGCTCCTGGGTTCCCTCACCTTGGTGCCTTAAACGAGTAACTTCATCCACCAAGGAGTTCATCTTAGCCTGTTGAGTGTCTGACTCACTCGTTGATTTATGAACTGTTTCAAGTAACCCCTGAGTCTCTAGTGTGGTAATCCTCGCATCACAGGGATCAGGATCCCTGGATGTAGAGGCTTCAGCTGTTAGGTGGGAAAAGAGAATAGTTGATCAAATTCAAACCCTTGGGTAAAGTCCCCAAAGTTGTAGGGTTAACTGATGGGCTGAAGGGTTGTAGCTGGGATTGAAGATGGGATGGTTGATGTTGCAATGGTGGTTGTGGTGATTGTGACTGACTCAGTCGGTACCGGAGCCATCACCAGGACCTGATGGACAGTTTCAATGGGGAGGGATACTATCTCGGACACCTCCTCTGAGATAGCAGTAGCAGCCACCTCACTCTTTACACGTGGCTGTCTCCTCCTTTGATACAACTGGGTTGAAGCTTGAGTTGTTGTAGTGACCGCCTGATGCTAAGTATGAGATTCAAGATCTCTTAAGACGACATCAAACGGCCTATCATTTTTCTGCTTAACCCTTCTCTCTGTTATTTGCCTCAGTACCTCAGTATCCGACTCTGGTTCATACTAACTTTCGGTATTGTCCTGTCTTCGTCTTTTGGAGGACTACTCGAGAAGGGATAGCTTTGCCGTTCTCCTTGGGTGTGTTTGGTCCGGTGTGTCATCGGAGTCAGAAGAATCAGATTCTGTTCTTTCAAAGTTAGACTCCTCAGCACCTTCACCCTCCTCTTCTTCATCACTACCATTACTAGCCTCTTCATCATCTTCAGACTCATTTCCTTCTTCCTCTTCCTCCTCTATCTGCTCCTCAACATGTTCATCTGAGTGTTCACTAAGCTCCGGCTCAGAATCAGCACTAAACCATCAGAAGTCGGAAGGGGCCACATAAGCTTCATTAATCAGGTGGCCGAAAAGGGGTGTGTGCTCAGGGGTAGGTTCTACACTGCCTGGCTTTAGAAATTAGACGAACACCCTCTTGTCCACCCTCTTGACTTGCAGTCTTTCTCCAATCTGTGGTAGATTGGGCAATGCGTCATTTATCAACAGTTGAACGAATCTCGGGTACAATAGGAATCTTAACCTCTCCGCTGCATTGATCTGATCGGTCGTAGACTTGTAGATGTACTTGGAAAAGTTAAACCCCTTGTTTAGAGATAGGACAACCATTGCGGCTGCCAAGTCATGACCCATAGCATATTTGCCTGCCTTCCGTGTAGATAGGCACATGATCATGACGTGTGCGAAGTAACGTCACCGATCAAGTACCCACATCTTCTTGTAGGATGAATAGTTTGTCTTCCCAATGTAACCCATTCTTTATCTCTAGCAGCCATCAACGAAGTAGTCTGGGTACGCTATAGGATCAGTAGGTAAGTCACGAAACTGTAGTACTCTCCTGGTAATTTCTTGGGAAATGCCTATCTCATGACCATCCACAGTAGCCCTAATGACATTCGGGGTTACCGTGCAATCATGATTAGCAGTATCCCAGAACTGGTCCATGTAGGGTCGAGAAACAACTGGATCAGCAGAGATTGCATAACTGATCTTGGATCTGTTCAGGAAATCCACAATCTCTCTATACTCTAGTGCAGCACCCTTCCATTCTGGATGAGTGAGAGCTAACATATTGAACTCATTAGTGAACGCACGAGCCATCACTCCAAAAACACAAGATAAACAACATTAGAACAACTAGAATCATTGGAATGGAACAAACATGACATGGTATAACACTTGCACATTGAACTGATTTCCAGACTTAGAAATTTTTCTGAATTGGCCTTCCTGCGTACTTAACAAGTACACAGGAGATTGTTCTTTCGTACTTAGTAAGTACGCAGGAGTTACTTCTTGTGTACTTACTAAGTACGCATGAACTTGCACTTAGAAAAATTTCAAAATCCAAAATCAAACCCGTGTGATTTGGTGATGAATTGTGGTCACCACAATGTCAAAAAACACATTGATGATCTATGGAACCAAAACCAATCACCAATATCATGCTAACACCAGGTCATTTGGACCTATCCTTGGTTCGACGCAGGACAACGGCCTTTCAATGGGTCAAATCTGTTGAAGCACTTTCCTGTGACAAACACTCGGGATAGATAGAGTCTTAGTTTGTACTTTAATGTTCGTAATTGTCTTTATCTATTAGTTTATCGAGTTGTATTTACTTTTACATATTGAATGTTGCATAATTCTCTAAGTGTTTTGTGCACTTGTATGTGCGCAGGAGAATACTCCTGCGTACTTAGCAAGTACGCAAGAATACCTTTGCGTACTTGCTAAGTACGCATGAGCATTTGCCCTGTGCACTTGCTAAGTGCGCAGGCATCAGGTCTTGTATAAATAGGAATGGTTGACAGGAGATAAGTACGCAATCTTAGACTCAGCAAATACGCAAATTGTAATCTCAGTACTTCTCTCTGTAACCTTCAAGTGTTTAGAATAGACGAACATTTATAGTGATTATCTTGTCAGTTTACTTTGTTTCGTAAGACTCTCCACCTAGTCACGGGCATTCCACACCCGGTCCGACTAGTAGACCCACTTGCATGTGACGATCCGCCACACCCGAGGGACCTACAATTGGTATCAGAGCATTGCTCTTGATTTCGAGTGTTGTGAGTGAGTTTGGAGAATTTTCTACAGAGTTTTACAAGCAAAAGGAGGTGTTTTTGTTGATTTTTGTGATAAAATAGGGGTAGCTCTTGAGCACTATTTTAGAAGCAAAAATCACTCATAAACCGACTTTTGTTGTGTATTTTGAGTGTTTTGAGCATCAAAGGTTGGTTAAAAACAAGTTTCTGACCCTTTGGCTCAGTTTGATTGTTCATCAGTCCGATTTTTGCCATCTCTGGTGCGTTTTCCAGTGACCGGAATAGTTTGGTGAGAGTTGGTGAAAAGGTGTTCTGCGTACTTACCATTTCTGGCAAAAAGTACAGTCTTGCAGCGTACTTACTAAATACGCAAGACTAATCTCTTGCGTACTTGCTAAATACGCAAGTCTAATCTTGTGCGTACTTAAGTTATATCCTGCGTACTTATCATTTACTTCTGCGTACTTATCAAGTACGCAAGAGCAAATCTTAAATACGCAAGACCATTCCTCTAAGTGCACAAGGCCAATATCAAGTGCGCAAGTGTCTCTGATTTTTCTGAAATTTGACTAAGTGTTCACCATGTCAAATCTTTAGAATCTTGGAAACCTCTTAAAGTTTGACAATGAGATCGGTACTCCTCAGAAACCACCAAAGCAACTAAATGTAAATGATTATTCCATCTGGAAAGCACGCTTTGAGCATTACATTTCTTATACCGATTCTTCATTATGGATACCAATTCTGGAGGGATATAAGCATCCCACATATATTTACCTTGATGATAAACTGCCTAAGCCTATTTCTAAACTAAGAAAAGAATGTTTATGATTAAGAAAAGAAGGCTCACGGTTCTATCACTATAGCGCTGACTCGGGAATTGTTCCACAGTTTAAGAGGATATGACAACTCTAAGGATCTTTGGAAGGGGTTACAGAAAAGATTCGAGGGGAATAGTGACATCAATAAAAGTAAACGAGATCTTCTCAGGAAGCAGTATGAGTGCTTCAGATTTCTGGAGAATGAATCCTTAGATGACCTTATCTCTAGATTCTATCATCTGCAGACAGAGTTGAAAGCTTTTGATCTCAAGTATCCCGATGAAGATTTGGTGGAAAAGTTTCTAGATGCTTTGCCACCCAGGTTTGAAATGTACACAACCCTGGTGAGAGAGAATCCAAAATTCTATGAGATGACAGTGGAGGAGGCAATTGGAAAGGTTCAAGCTCATAATATGAACCTAAGAAAGAAGGAGAGCTCTGGAAGACCTCAGATACAAGACCCTTCTATGTATCATGGGACGTCTTCTACAACCAAGTCATCAGGCTCTGGAATTGCCCTTTTCTCTTGAAACTCTACTGAAGAAGACCACTCAACTGGTTGTGGTGGTCATGCATGCTATGCATCTGGATCAGGTTCTGGATCTCATCAACAACATACCTCAAGAAATCCTCCCACTACAACTTCAGCTAACCAATCAGCTATAGCCAAAATAGCTTAAGATCATGTAGCACTATTTTCATCTTGTACGCTGCCCTACGAGAACTTCATAGGTGGCAAGCTTACAGATCCCGAGACAACAAAAGAAGACTTCAATCAAGTGGATCCTAATGACATGGAGGACATGGATATTCAATGGAATATGGCCATGATATTGAGGAGAGCCAAGCGTTTCCTGAACAGAACAGGAAGAAAGTTCATTGGCGGGCATTCTAATGCCAAGGTTGGTTTTGACAAATCCAAGGCCAAATGCTATAAGTGTCTAAACTTTGGACACTTTGCTCGTGAATGTCAGAAAGACAGAGCACCAGCTTCGGGTTTCACCAGACCTAGCCAAGGAAACAACCATGGTTACAACAACACTAACAACCACAATCAAAGCCACGGTGGTTCGTCCAATGCACTGGTAGCTCAACAGGACGACAACTTTGATTGGGGTGTTCATCTGGAAGATGCCCTCATTGCACAAACTCAGGTTGGTCTCATGGCTGAGATCATGGAGTTGATGGAAGCTGAGAAAAAGGAAGCTAAGGAGAAGGAAGCTGAAGAAAAGGAAGCATTTGTAGCTGATCAAGAGGAATCTACTACTGCTGTTGCTCTCATGGCTATTGGAGAGGCAACAAGTTCATCAACTGAGGTAGATTCTAATCCTTTTTCTGTTATTTCTTGTTCTAAATGTCTTTGCTTAAAACTTGAAAATTCCAAGCTTCAAGACAAGGTCGAACCCCTTCGCATTGCAGCTCTAAGTTATAAAGAAAACGAAAAAAGTTTTAAAGATTCAATTGAAACATTGAAAAAGGAAAAACGTGAATATTCACTGAAAATGAGCGATCAACAGCTTCACTTTGATATTGCATACAAGGGGTTGGAGAAAAGGAACAATGAAATTAACAAGCTGCAAAATGAAATCTTGTAGTTGAAATGTTCTATTGAGAAGTTGAAAAACACTCGTTTTGTTGTGGAACACTACGAATCTGTAGTGTGGCAAATGAATGGGTTAGGGCTGGGTACTAATGCCATTCCTCCACCAGTTAGCGGGAAGCTTGTCAATAGCTTAGTAGACATTGATATAACTTGTCTTGATGAGTCCTCAGGAAAGGATGATTCCTTTAAAAGGGATGATTCCTCAAGTAAGGCCAAATCCGCATCTGATGAGGAGTTCTTTACTGCTTCTGATGATGGGTCGGTTAACACTTGCCAAGAAGGAGTAGTATCTGAGGAGTTGTTGTGTGAACAAAAAGTCAAGAAAAACATTATCACTGATAGTGATAACTGTATTTTATCTGAACCCGATATCATTGAATCTAATGATAAATTAAAGGTAATGCTTTATGGGGGGTATAAAAATCTTAATCAAGTAAAGAAAGAGGCTTTTTCAGCTCACTTTGGGCTTGGTTACAAAGAAAATTTGCAAAAATACTATACTCCCAAGAACCAATCTGTATCGGGTCAAACTTCTATTCACAAACCAACTCCTCCTACTCATCATGATGAGTCATCTAATGCCAGATCCAATGAGCCTTACAGGAGAACTTACACAGACAAGAGAACTTGTTTTCACTGTGGTATGGTTGGTCACATTTTTGTGAACTGCCCTTCTAAGAACCAAGGGAAACGGCCTATTGTTTCACAACCTGCTGTCATCCCTAAGTCACCACAAGTGAACCATCCCAAAATTCCAAAAGCAAATGTGATGAAACCACAAGTAAAACCAATGGTAAAGCCAAAGATAACCTCTGAGGCTAAACCATTTGTTTTAAGGAAGGGAAAGCAACCCGCTACACCTTGTGTATCTACCTCTGGTAGTATACCTACTGGTGAGAAACGTGTGGTGAAACTCTCTAAGCCATAGAGAAGGAGAAGGAATAAGAGGTTGAGAAAGCTAGAACAGCTGACTAGAGTTCAATCAGGTGAAGCTTCCACAAGTTCACCTGCTGTTGTTGAACATAAGTCTATTGTTCCAGTTAAGAAACAGAAGAGGTCCTGGACTAACAAATTCAAAAATTCTCAATCTTTTAGTCCTAATTCCTTTAAAGATTCATCCATTTGGAACAGTCATCACGACTGTAAGTTAAAAGAGGTAGTTTATTTTGAAAAGGATGGAGGACCCAAGACCACTATGGCTTGGGTCTCCAAATCTAACTAGTTCTTTTTGTGACTCGTGCAGGGTCGTCCGAAGGGTACTATCTCTAACCGCTGGTATGTAGACAGTGGATGCTCCCGGCACATGACAGGAAACATGGCCTTGCTTCAAGACGTGAAACCATTCAGAGGCGGCTATGTGGCCTATGATGGAGAAAAAGGCGGTAGTATCACGTGTCAAGGCGTGGTATCAAATGGTTGTGTCAGTTTTGACAATGTCAACTTTTGCGAGCAGCTCAAGCATAACGTGCTGAGTGTCTCCTAAATGTGCGACAAGGAGTACTCGGTGATGTTTGATAAGAATGAATGCTTAATTCTCAAGCCTGGTTTTGAAGTTCCTAAAGACTGGATTCTGATGAGAGCGCCAATGACAAACGACACCTATCAGATTGATATGAGTGTGCCAACAACCACCTCATCAGTTGCTACTTGTTTGCTTACCAAAGCGACAGAGCTTGACTCTATCTTATGGCATAGGAAACTCGGACATATTTCGTATCGTAAAATGAACCATCTTGTCCAAAACGGTTTGGTAATCGGGGTTCCTAAGCTGAGATTTACCGTTGCAGATGACTATATGCCTTGTAAAAAGGGCAAACAGCAACGGAAGTCTCACAAGCCCAAGCTCCAAAACTCTATTGATACCCCTTTGGAGCTATTACACATCGATCTGTTTGGCCCCATAAGTATCAGGAGTATTGGAGGTAAGTCGTTCTGTCTGGTTGTAACTGATGATTTCTCACGTTTTTCTTGGGTGCATTTTTTAGGTACTAAGGACGAGACTGCTGATATTCTTCAATACCTGATCCTGAGCTTGGAATCTCTTTGCAAGCTGAAGGTTAGAAGAATAAGGAGTGACAACGGAACTGAGTTCAATAATAATTTGATGGAACTTTTCTGTCTCAAGAAGGGGATCCGTCACAAATTCAGCGCCCCGTATACACCTTAGCAGAATGTAGTTGCAGAACAGGAGAACAGAACACTGATTGAGACTGCAAGGACTATGCTGTTGGATGCAAAGCTTCCTGTCACGTTCTGGGCCGAAGCAGTTAATACAACTTGTCACTTCTTAAACAGAGTTTTGGTTGTGAAGAGGCACAACAAGACTTGTTACGAGTTGATCAACAATCGACTTCCCAATCTTGATTACCTAGTTCCTTTTGGTAGTCCCTGTTCCTTGTTGCTACAGTAGAAAGACTGCCAGTCTAAGTTTCATGCAAAAGCGGTGGAAGGCATCTTCTTAGGATACGTTGGCAACTCGCCTTGCAAGAGAGTGTACACTATAGGAACTCGTACTGTCGAGGAATGGTTCGAAGTGGATTGTAGTAAACATAGCATTCCACCATAACCAATAGGTCCAACTTGGCGTTTTGATTATGATGCGCTATTCTAGTCATTCAATCTTCTTGATTTATCTGCAGAAGACGCCGCAAATGTTTATGAATTATTAGGTGGCGGCGATGACTCCAGTTTCTCTACTCGTGCTACTGTACCGATTGTAACTCCTGATTCCAATACTGCATTTGCATCTGGAACTCTTAATGGTGATAACAGTGAAGATGTTCATGTTAATGGAGATGACGCTCAAGCTAATCCTAACACATCTGTAGGAAATGAAGCTCCAGCTGATCCAATTAACATTGAATCCTCTTCTTCTGGAACACAAGAAATGGGGGAGTTAAGCACAAATCTTGATTCAGAAATTTAGGAACCGAATGTAACAGAGACGAGAGTGCATAGGAATCATCCAATCGACAACATTATTGGTGATCCTTATGCCGGTGTTCAGACTCGTCATCGAACAATCACTAAGAACACTAGTCTTTAATCAGAGATACTTGACACTGGTGTCATGGAAACATGTCTGCATGCTGCATTCGTGTCCCAGTTAGAGCCGAAGAATGTGTAGGAGGCTCTCACTGAAAACTGCTGGATTGAGGCGATGCAAGATGAATTGTCTCAATTCCAAAAGTTGCACGTGTGGGATTTGGTTGACTTGCCAAAAGGCTTTCAGCCAATTGGAACCAGATGGGTGTTCAAATGCAAGACGGACGATCGTCATGTGGTTGTGAAGAACAAAGCAAGATTGGTTGTTCAGGGTTTTTACCAACAAGAGGGCTTGGATTACACGGAAGTATATGCCCCAGTTGCTAGAATTGAGGCCATTCGATTGTTCTTGGCTTATGCCACATATTCCGGCTTCAAGGTCTATCAACTTGATGTGAAGAGTGCTTTCCTATATGGAAAAGTTCATGAAGAGAACTATGTCACTCAACCTCCCTGCTTTGAGATCCGCATAATATCAATAAAGTGTATAAGCTCGACAAAGCACTTTATGGTCTTCATCAAGCACCGCGGGCATGGTATGAGACATTATCTAAGCATCTATTGTCTAATGGTTTTGACCACGGACAGATTGACTCGACCCTCTTCATTAGGAAAGCAGGAGGTGACATTCTTCTTGTACAAGTCTACGTCGACGACATTATTTTTGGATCTACAAATGAAGGGATGTGTAGGGAATTCGAGCAGGTGATGAAGTCCAAGTTTGAAATGAGTAACATGGGTGAATTGTCATTCTTCCTGGGTCTGCAAGTCAGTCAAAGAGAGGATGGGATTTATCTACATCAAACAAAGTATGTGCAGGACATCTTGTCAAAATACAAGATGAATGATAGCAGTACTTATGGCACACCAATCCCAGTCAATCATGGTCTGTATCCTGACAAAGATGGAAAGGATATGGATTGCAGATTGTACCGTGGGATGATCGGATCACTTATGTATCTCACAGCTTCAAGACCCGATATAATGTTTGCTGTGTGCTTGTGCTCAAGGTTTCAGTCTCAACCGAAGGAGTCACATATGATAGCCGTGAAGAGAATTTTCAGATACTTGAAAGGGAAACCTCGATTGGGTATTTGGTACTCTAAGCATCAGTTATTCGACTTCAAAGCCTACACTGAATCAGACTATGGCGGTTGTATCCTTGACAGAAAGTCAACTTCTGGTGGATGTCAATTCTTAGGAGACAGACTGGTTTCCTAGCAGTGTAAGAAGCAGTCAACTGTTTCTGTCTCAACTTGTGAAGCATAATACATTGCTGCGGCGAGCGGTTGCTCTCAGATAGTGTGGATTCAGCAGCAATTGAGAGACTACGGCTTGAACTTCACTGGAACTCCTTTGTTCATTGACAACAATGCCACAATGTCCATTTCAAATAACCCGGTGAAACATTCCAAAACTAAACATATAGAAATTCGCCATCATTTCATCCGTGATTGTGCTGAAAAGCATTTAATTGAACTTATAAATGTTCACACGGATGACAATCTTGCTGACCTTTTCACAAAGGCATTTGATCGATCTTGTTTTGAGCATCTTGTCAACTTGATAGGAATGTTCAATCTTGAGTGAAAACTTATTTTCTTAAATCAATTCAATTCATGGAAGTTAAATTTTAATTTCTTTTAAAATTCTGTATATAGTTCTTTTAAATTTTAAAAAAAAAAATATTTTACAAAATCAAAAACAAAATAGAAATTGGAGAAAATTTCAATGTTAACTTGAGAAAAGAGGAAATGATACTACATCAGAAATGATCTATACGTCATAGACTGCTCTTATGGGAAATGATTGCGTCATGCTTACTTAATTCTTTAAATAATTATGTTTTTAATCTGCTTATTTACAAGTAATTTGAATTGTCAGTACGCTGTATGCGTCTTTGAATCACTAGTAGTGTGGAAACTTAATCTAAAATTACAACTGTGATTTGAACCCATGTTTGCTAGTGTGTGTGCGTAAAAGAATAGAAAAGATCATTATCAGATAAAGGATGTTAGATTTTGGCAATAATTTTCTTTTGAGATCAGTTTCAGGTTATGTCGTTAGCACAATTAATGCGGTTCATCTCACTACCCATACTCACAAGTATGCAAGGAGAGATTGAATCAAGACATGTCTCTACATCAACCGTTAATCATGTATTCACCCTTGAATCACTCCTGATTCATTGAAATCAAATCCAGATAAAAGTTGGATTCCCTTACCTTATTCAAACACCATATTCATTATCCTGAATCATCATACCAATATTCAATGAAGAAATCAAATGAAACCAAGACAAATGAATCACTCGATTCTGAATCTTATGATTCCTGATAATCCTTATGGATTCTGCTTGATTTTCCTGTGCTAATTGATGTAACTTCATTCTGAAAATTTAGAAAATCATTGGGAAAATCTTAGATGCCTTGAGATAGTGCAATTTATATTGTTGTAGTATATCAGTGGGGTACACGTTGTATATCTTATAACTAATACCTTAATGCACAAGAACGTGATGCAAAGATGCTTATAGTTTCAAATCTTATAATATTGTCAACTTGAATTATTTGTTTTTGTGCTTATTACGTACGAATAAATAGTAATCCATGACATGATCCCATATTCTTTGATGTTTATATTGTATCGTTTTTGCTATAAGTTAGCCTGATATGATCCTCTACTCATGCCTTTGATCAAAAATAGTTTGTGTAAATACTTGTATATATCTATCTAGAAAAGATCAAAAAGATTTTAAGTTTATAAACAGTTCAATCTTAATCAGAAAAGCCATAAATATTTGTGTGTTAACCTTCCTGAATTGATTTTGAATCCTCTTGAATGAATATTTTTTATCTTGTTCGTTATTTGACTTGAAAATCTTCATAATTTGAGTTGAAAGTTTGCGCACTTAAGGGTTTCTGCGTACTTGACAAGTGCGCATGAAGTAAGCCCTGCGTACTTAACAAGTACGCAAGAGTTAAGTCTTGCGCACTTGTAAGTATGCAGGAGTTAAAGCGTGCGCACTTAGCAAGTACACACGACTGTTTGGTGTTGGGTATAAATATGGGACATAGAAATTTTTTAGAGTTTTCATCGCATTCAAATTTTCACATGTTCAAATTCCCTCCGACAAACTGTTACTCAAAATTCAAAGTGTTCCTAAACCGATTTCTCGTCCCGTTACTTGTTTCATCATCATATAACATTCAATCGGTGAGATTTCAGGCTCAATCCATCCTCGAAATTCTCCATTTTGGCCGATTCAGTGACTTAGAAAATCTAGGTTTATTCCGTGGTTTTTAGGGCAAATTTTGGGTTGTTTGGGTAAACTCTTATCATTAAAACTTGATTAGAAAAAATAATCGACCCTTAATCATCCATTCTAGTCTTTGATTTTGACATTGTGCTCGAATTTGAACTGACAGTGGTTTCGGTCGACTTTTAGGTCAAAATTGGTCAAGTATATCAAGTATTTGGTGTTGATATTGGTCCCATAGGCTAGAATCATCGATTCCGACCTTGTGGTGACCCAATACACACCGATTTTTGAACATCAGTTAAATTTTCAAATTTCTGTAATTTTGCACCAATTGTAGTTCTTGCGCACTTAGCAAGTACGCAAGAAGCAATTCATGTGTACTTGTTAAGTACGCAAGAGGAAATTCCTCCGTACTTGCTAAGTACGCAGGACCAACACTTGGGAAAAATTTTCTAAGTCTGAAATTTCAGTTCAAAGAGTAACTGCTATACTGAGTCATGTTTATTCATTTCCAATGATACTTGTTGTTCTGATTATGTTTTCTGTGTGTTTTTGCAGATTATGGCTCGGGTGTTTACTAACGAATTCAATCTGTTAGCTAATACTGAACCAGAATGGAATGGTGTAGCACTGCAATATAGAGAAATAGTTGATTTCTTGAACCGTTCAAGAATCAGCTACGCTATTTCTACTGACCCGATCGTTTCAAGACTTTATCTGGAGCAGTTTTGGGAGACTGCGGAGCATGATTGCATGGTAACCCCCAACGTTATAAGGGCTACCGTTGCTAGTCATGCTATCGCCTTTTCTGAAGATTCTATTAGAAGGGTCCTGAAATTCAGAGATCTCTCGACCGACCCAACAGCCTATCCAGACTACTTTGTGGATGGCTGTTGGAGGCAAAGAATGGGATATGTCGGTGTGAGAGACTATGCTTCATATAAGAAGATGTGGGTGCTAGACCAATGGAGATACTTTGCCCACGTCATGATCATATGCATCTCCTCAAGGAAAGCTGGAAAGGATGCCATGGGTCATGACCTTGCTGCAGCCATGGTTGGCATATCTCTCAACAAGGGCTACAACTTCTCACGCTACAATTTCAAAGCCATCAATGACCAGATCAACACGGATGAGAGGTTCAGGTTCTTGTTATACCCTAGGTTTGTGCAACTTCTGATAAACGATGCGTTGCCAAACCTACCTGCTACTGGGGAGAGGTTGCAAGTGAAAAGGGTGGACAAGAGGGTGTTCACACAATTCTTAAATCCAGGCAGTGTAGAACCTACCCCTGAGCATATAGAACTCTTTGGCTACCTAATCAATGAAGCATATGTGGCACCAGGTGACTGGAGATGGTATAGTCACGATTCGGAGCCTGAATTGAGTGAACACTCCGATGAACAACAACAACAACAAGATGAAGAAGATGAAAGTGAAGATGGATCGTCTGATAATGGAGACGAAGAAGGAGTACATGATGGTGCTGAGGGATCCGACTAGAAAGAGACTGAGTCTGATTCTTCTGATTCCGATGATGCACCATCTCAGGTACACCCAAGGAGAACGACAAAGGTAACCCTACCTGAGTCGTCCTCAAAGAGAAAGCAACAAGCTTCAAGCAGCGAATATGAGCCAGATTCTGACTCTGACACTGATATACAGAGACAACGACGTGAAAGTGTTCATAAGAACAGGGGGGATAGGAAGCAACAAGCTATTCCTAGTGAGGTGGTGGTGAGTCCTCAGCAACAAGTACAAGTTTCAGCTGCGAGTTCTGACTCGGCTTCCACCCCACCTTCACAGCAGTTATACCGAAGATGGAGGAGGCCACGTGTATAACCTGACGTGGCAGTCACTTCAGTCACAGAGGAGGTTCCTGTGATAGTGACCCTCCCTATCACATCTGCCCAGGTGGCGGTGACTACTCCAATTTTCACGGAGTCAGTCACCATCACCCCTTCCATAACACCTACAACCGTCATCACATCCACAATCCCAACAACCACCATTGAACCTTTAAGTCAACCCTTCAACTATGGGGAATTTACTCAAGGGTTTGACTTTGAGACCATCTTCTCCACCCCAATTCACAATGTCGAAGCATCATCTTCCTCATCCTAATGATGCAAGGATAGATGTTCTGGAAACCTAAGTTGCTGGATTATTGGAAACTATTCGAAAGTCAAAGGAGGAATCTAACGCTCAACAAGCACAGATTAATTCATTGGTGGATGAAGTTAGGATTCTGAGAAGCCAGAGAGCGGGGACTGAAGAGAGACTGAAGAATGTCATGGCCCAGAACGAGCTTCTAATTAGGACGAATGAAATGATTCTGCTTCACAGGTCATCTCTAGAGCTGAGGTTTGATACTCAACAAAAAGAGCATGAGCTGATGGTCAAACTAATTGCTGACCTGACCAAGAAGCTTGATGCTCAGGGGGAGAAAGAGAAAGAGAAGGAGAAGGAGAAAACTACTGGTGATGAGGCTTATCATCCTGTTGACTTGACTAACGATGACGACAAAGATAAGGATCCTGAAGCCGGTCCTAGTGGATGTGAGCACCAAGCTTTAGCAATTGTGCCCATCTCTGCTATTCCAATGGCTCAGGGGGGGTCTACTCATCAAGAGGGTGGTGATACCTCTGGTGGTGGTGACAAAGGAAAGTCAGTGACTGATGTTCTTAAGGATCTATCTGATGATGAGATCTTATACCTAGAGCCTGACTATTCCAAGGAAGCACAGATCGATGCTATCTTTAATCTAGAAGAAGGAGAGATCGACTCTGGTGATGATTGGGATAAAGATGATTTGAATGTAGTGATTGAAATTCCCAAGGGCGAAGGGGAAGGAGAGTACGAGTTAGAAGATGGAGAGATCTTTGAATTTCCATCCTTCGAAGCTCAGCTCGACACAGGTTCAGTCGAGCATGCTAGTAATGTGGAAGCCTCGACTAAAGCCTCCCTAGTTGACCCTACACCTGTGGATCCGGTGGCACCAAAAGAAAAAGATATGCCTTCTACTTCATCAATGGGTCCAGCTCCTGTGTGGCAAAAGATGTCTATAATAGATAAACAAGGAGCAACAGGGATGATCTTGGCTGTAAGGTTCGAGGAGGATAAGCAACTGTTCGCAATCAAAAGATCTGGGGGTTCAATACTTGAAACCAACCAGTGAAGCGTTCAGCTCCTTACCCAAATACGACCTTGTGAACCTAGCAAACCGAGAGCTGCTAGGTCATTCTAATCATGCATTGGCGATGGGTTTGTGGGTGGTTCTACAGCGGGAAGCAAGATCTGGGAAGTTTGATATGTTCAAGCCTCAAGTGCCCAAGAGTGCCAAGGATAAGACAGCAAGACATCCTGTGACTAAGAAATTCTTAAAGAAATTGGTATACAAGCCAGTGCTATGTGAAATCAAGATTCCCCTGAGCAAGTTATCTCAGGATATCCTTGGCGACATGTGGTACTGGAACGTAGATCCAAAGACGGGCAAGGCTGTGGTGATTGGAAAGGTGAGGTCAGAAAGTGGATGCTTAGTGCCGAGGGAACTAATCAGAGTATTTGATGAAGTCTGCTTCATTAACTTCTCTGTGAAAGATCTGGTAGCACTAGCAGACAGGTATTGCGTGCACACTGATGAATGGACAAAGCTCCTTGCTTCTAAATATGACAAGGTGATTAAGTTCTGCCTTGAATACAAGAAGAAGATGGAAGCTAAAGATCAAGTGCTGTGAAGACCGAAGATGTGAAGACTGAGGACTGAAGATTATCCAGAGTTGTTGTCAAGGGGGAGTTTGTTGAAGCACTTTCCTGTGACAAACACTCTAGATAGATAGAGTCTTAGTTTGTAATTAATGTTTGTAATTGTCTTTGTATGTAAGAGTCTTTATGTATTAGTTTATCGAGTTGTATTTACTTTTACATATTGAATGTTGCAAAATTCTCTAACTGTTTTGTGCACTTGTATGTGCGCAGGAGAAGACTCCTGCGTACTTAGCAAGTACGCAAGAATACCTTTGCGTACTTGCTAAGTACGCATGAGCATTTTTCGTGCGCACTTGCTAAGTGCGCAGGCATCAGGTCTTGTATAAATAGGAATGGTTGACAGGAGATAAGTACGCAATCTTAGACTCAGCAAACACGCAAATCGTAACCTCAGTACTTCTCTCTGTAACCATCAAGTGTTTATAATAGACGAACGTTTATAGTGATTATCTTGTCAGTTTACTTTGTTTCGTAAGACTCTCCACCTAGTCACGGGCATTCCGCACCCGGTCCGACTAGTAGACCCACTTGCATGTGATGATCCGCCACACCCGAGGGACCTACAAAATCCAAAATCGAACAATGTTAAGGATATTAAACAAGTTTCAGGTCTCAATTTTACTCAAGAACATCCGAAATCAGTCCAAGTTGTATCATCAAAACCCTCTGTCCAAATATTTAAGGAATCGGTCCATAATGGGTAATTTTGTGGATGGAATTGGCTAATATTCTCACCAAGTGTTAGTTATAAGTTGTTTGAACTTGGTATGGAGTAAAAAATCTCGAAGAAACACAAGAAATTTTGAGTAAACATGAGCAGGGGTATACAACAGTGTCGAGAGATTTGAATGAGATGAAATGCTAAAGTTTTCTAACATCCATATATATCCCCCACATACACAGGCCTTGCGCACTTACTAAGTGCACATGATATAACTCATGCATACTTAGTAAGTACGCATGACCATTTTCGTGCGTACTTAGTAAGTACGCAAAGGTTAAACCTTGCGCACTTAGCTATGTACGCAAGACCCTTTGCAAACTCAAAAGTTAATTCAAATTATGAAAATAGTCAAGACAAACAGCAAACCGGATATGAACATTCAATCAGGAGTTTTTCAAAAACAATTCACGGAAGTTAAACACAAATATTTTTGGTTTTTCTTAAATTTAGATAAACTGCACTGAAAATATTTTTGTCATTTTGATAAAGATTGAACTGCACAAGAACTCAAAATCTTTTTTTTTGTTCTTTTCTGAATAAAGATAATATGCATAAGATAAAGATCCGAATATATAGAAATATACACACAAGTTATTTTTGGTCAAAGTCATAAGCAGAGAATCATATCAGGCTAGTATTTAGCAACAAGTGATACAAGATAAATATCAAAGAATATGGGATCATATCATGACTTAGTAATTATTCATATGTAATATGCAACATGAACAAGTTAATTTAAGTTGGCAATATTATCATATTTGAAACCATAAGCATCTTTGTATCACATTCTTGTAAGTTAAGGTATTAATTATTGATATACAACGTGTACCCCACAGTTATGCTACAGAAATTTAAATAATACTATCTCAAGGCATCCAAGATTTTTCCAATGATTTCAAATCTCCAGAATGAAGTTACAATGTTTAGCACAGAAAAAATAAGCAGAATCCATAAGGATTATCAAAAATCATAAGATTCAGAATTGAGTGATTCATTTGTCTTGGTTTGATAGGTTTTTCTTCTGTGAATATCAGATGATGATTCAGGTTAATAGATATGGAGTCCGTGGATTTGGGTAAGGGGATCCAACTGTTATCTGGATATGTCTTCAATGAATTGGATATGATCCAAGGGGTAGCATATGCTTGACGGTTGCTGTCAAGACATATCTTGGCTCAACTTCTCATTGCATACTTGTGAGTATGGGTAGTGAAGAGAACCAAAAAATTATGCTAAAGACATAACCCGAAACTCGTCTCATAAGAAAATGCTTACCAAAATCTTACATCCTATATCTGATAGTGATCTTTTGCATTCTTTTACACACACACACACATGCAAAACATGGGTTCAAATCACAGTTGTAGTAATTTATATTTAATTTTCACTCTACTAATGATCTAAAAATGCTTATAGCCTACTGGCAATTCAAATTACTTGCAAATATTCAAATTAAAACAAGATAATCAAATTTAAGGCTCATGTAATAATGACGCAATTAATTCCCATACGTGCAGTCTAAGACGTTTAGATCACTTACTGATGTACTATCATTTCCTCTTATCTTCAAATGACATTGAAATTTTCTTAAATTTTTATTTTGTTTGGATTTTTCTAAAAATATAACAAAGAAAAACGAACTATACAGAAAAGGTTTAAGAGAAATAAAGTTTAACTTCCATGAAACATTATGATTTTAAAAAGAGTTTTCCTCACTCAGGATTGAACATTCCTGTCAAGTTGACAAATGTTCAAAACGGGTACGATCAAACGCCTTGGGGAAAAGGTCAGCAACGTTGTCATCGGTGTGAACTTTTACAAGTTCAACCACGTGCTTTTCAGCACAGTCACGAATGAAATGGTGGCGAATTTCAATATGCTTAGTTTTGGAATGTTTCTCCGGGTTGTTCGTGATGGACATGGTGGCATTGTTATCAATGAACAGTGGAGTTCCAGTGTAGTTCAAGCCGTAGTCTCTCAGTTGTTGCTGAATCCATAATATCTGAGAACAGCAGCTAGCAACAGCAATGTACTCTGCTTCACATGTTGATACAGAAACCGTTGACTACTTCTTACACTACTAGGAGACCAGCCTTTCTCCCAAGAATTGACATCCACCTGAGGTTGACTTTCTATCGAGGTTACAACCTCCATAATCAGAATCCGTATATGCTTTGAAGTCAAAAGATTCCTGCTTGGACTACCAAAGACCTAATTGGGGTTTCCCTTTCAGGTATCTGAAGATCCTCTTTACAGCTGTCAGATGAGATTCCTTCGGTTGTGACTGAAAACTCGAGCACAAGCAGACTGCAACATTATGTCAGGTCTTGATGCTGTGAGATACATAAGTGATCCGATCATCCCACGGTACAATTTGCAATCCACATCCTTTCCATCTTGTCTGGATGCAGACCATGATTGACTGGGATCGGTGTGCTATAAGTAGTACAATCATTCATTTTGTATTTTAACAAAATGTCTTGTACATACTTCGTTTGATGTAGATAAATGCCATCCTCCCTTTGACTAACTTGCAGACCCAAGAAAAAAGACAATTCACCCATGTTGCTCATTTCAAACTTGGACTTCATCACCTGCTCGAATTCCCTACACATCTCTTCATTGGTAGACCCAAAGATAATGTCATCGACGTACACTTACACAAGTAAAATATCACCTCCTTCTTTTCGAATGAAGAGAGTAGAGTCAATTTGTCCTCGATCGAAACCATTAGACAGTAAGTGCTTTGAAAGAGTCTGATACCATGCCTTAGGTGCTTGATGAAGACCATAAAGTGCTTTGTCATGCTTATATGCTTTATGAGGATTAAACGGGTCTTCAAAATCAGGTGGTTGAGTGACATAGACTTCTTCATGAACCTTTCCGTACAGGAAAGCACTATTCACATCGAGTTGATAGACATTGAAACCAACAAAGGAAGCATAAGCCAGAAACAGTCGGATGGCTTCAAGTCTAGCAACCGGGGCATACACCTCAGTGTAATCCAAGCCCTCTTGCTGATAAAAACTCTGAACAACCAACCTTGCTTTGTTTTTCACCACAACGTGTAGATCGCCTGTTTACACTTGAACACCCATCTGGTACCTATTGGATGTACACCTCTCGGCAGGTCAACTAGATCCCACACATGCAACTTTTGGAACTGAGACAACTCATCTTGTATAGCCTCTATCCAGCAGTTGTCAGCAAGAGCCTCCTTAACATTCTTTGGCTCTAATTGGGATACGAATGCAGCATGCAAACATGTTTCCATGATACCTGTGTCAAGTATCTCAGCATATAAACTGGTGTTCTCGGTAATGGTTCTGTGACGAGTTTGAACACCGACATCAGGATCACCAATGATGTTATCGATTGGATGATTCTTATGCACTCTCGTCTCTAGTACAATTTCCTTCACGAGTGTTAGGATCAGCTTGAGCATCGTTTCCTTCATCATTTGTTTCTACTTCATTGTTACTGTTAAGAGTCCCAGATGCAGATGCAACATTAGGATTAGGAGTGGGGATTGGTACAGTAGATCTTGGAGAAAAATTTGAGTCATCGCCGCCACTAAAGAACTGATACAAATTGGCAGCATCTTCAGCATATAAATCAGGAAGGTTGAAAGACTTGAAAAGAGCATCATAATCGAATCCCAAAGCTGGAACTGTTGGTTCTGGCGGAACGCTGTGTTTACTGCAATCCACTTCAAACCACTCTTCAATTGAACTAATTTCAATATTGTACACCCTTTTGCATGGTGAATTGGCAACATATCCTAAGAAGATGCCTTCCACCGCTTTTGCATGAAATTTGGATTTGCGAACCTTTTATTGTAACAATAATTGGGAGGTCGATTATTGATTGTACGCAGGTTGTATTGCCTGCGTACTTATCAAGTACGCAAGAACATGTCTGCATACTTGCTAAGAACGCAGGAACAAAGCCCTACACATGTCTTAAGTACGTAGGCATTAGGTCTGTTAGTATATATAGCTGATTGTAGAAGTTGATAAGCACGCTCTCATTCTGTAACTTGTAATCGCCTGATATTGATAATAGAAGAGGTTTTAAAGTGACTCTTGTTAGTTGTCGGTTTGCTTGTTGTTGTCGATACTCCATCTAGTCACACGCATTCTGCGCCCTGTTCGACTAGCCTCACACTTGCATGTGACGATCTGAGACACCCGGGGACCTACAACTGGTATCAGAGCCTTGGTGTTCGTTGATTCGAGTTCCAGATTCGAGTTTTTAGGGTTTTGAGCAGATCTGAGTTCATACGGGTCACTACTTTTCGGACAAAAATCCTTAAATTCGAGTTCTTTATCGCTTCATTTGGTATTTGGAAGGCTGAGGGTTTGTTAGAAGATGATTTCTAAGATTTTGGAAGCATCAATTTCTCTGATCCAACATTTATATCAGGTGATTTAAATGAGGTACGCGAGATTTTGGCTTGCTTTGTGGATTCTAAAAAAATGGTTGCTTCAGGGTTTCGTAATTAACGGCTCTTGATTCCCAATTAAACACTAATTAAACCTTCATAAACAATGGTAAATGAGTTGGTAACGGTTTGGGGACATTTGAATCCCAGAATTACATGTAATTTAAGGGATTCATTGTGGTTTGACTCTTTTTAGAAGTCAAAATTGGATGGAATTTGTTCTAGAGTTCAGTCATTGGGAAAAAGGTTCAAGTGAGGGTTCAAAGTAAACAAAAGGGGGTTCAAACGCACATTAGAGGCTTCAAAATAATTAGAGGGGTTCTAACTTCAATATTTTGATTAATTAACTTGTAATATTAAGAAATTTGTTTTATAAAACTTATTTTATTTAAAAAAATTACTCATTTTATTGTTATTACTATTATTTTTCTTTTATAAATTAAACCTCATTTTTTTTACTTAAAAGTGTTAAAGTTTATTTATTTTGTATAACAATATACATGTATTTATATGACATAAATATATATATATACATATATTTAAAATTAAAAGTTATGAAATCTCAAGACTCAAAATAGTAGTGGCATGATGTAATGTACACGTTTGAAATAAAAATGATATCATTGAATAAAATGAAATAAAATTATGCAAGAAAAAATCATGGATGTTACATTTAGCCCCATCGGAAATAAAAGAACTAATGTCACAACTGCAAGAGTTGTTAGACAGTGGTTTTATAAGACCAAGTATCTCGCCTTAGGGTGCTGTGGTATTATTCGTGAAGAAGAATGATGGTAGTATGCGTATGTGCATAGACTACCGAGAGTTGAACAAACTTACCATAAAGAATAGATACTCGTTACCAAGGATCGATGACCTGTTTGATCAATTACAAGGAGCAAACTTTCCAAAATTGATCTAAGGTCAGGTTATCATCAGTTGAAGGTAAGAAATGAAAATATTCCAAAGACATCATTCCGTACGAGATATGGACATTATGAGTTCTTAGTAATGTTATTTGGTTTGAATAATGCCCCTGTCGCATTCATGGACCTCATGAATAGGATTTATCGACCAATGTTGGATCGATCTCTGATCATGTTCATAGATGATATTCTAATTTACTCTAAAAATGAAGGGGAACATGCATGTCATCTCAAAGAAGTGCTGGAAACACTTAGAAGAGAAAAGCTATATGCTAAATTTTCCAAGTGTGCGTTTTGGCTCCAAGAAGTTCAGTTCTTGGGTCATGTGATAAACACATAAGGTATTCTAGTAGATCCCTCAAAAATAGAAACGGTGATGAAATGGAACCCACCAAAGACACCTACATAGATTCGTAGTTTCTTAGGATTGGCTGGTTACTATAGAAGATTTATTCAGGATTTCTCCAAGATTGCAACCCCATTGACAAAACTCACGAAGAAGGAGACAAAGTTTGTATGGGGAGCAGAGCAAGGGAATGCTTTCCAAAAGCTAAAGGAGAAATTGACTCAAGCTCCGGTTTTGTCTTTATCGGAAGGGACAGAGGATCTGTTAGTTTACTCTGATGCTTCGTATCAGGGACTGGGGTGTGTATTAATGCAGAGAGACAAGGTTATAGCATATGCTTCATGTTAACTCAAACCCCATGAAGCTAACTACACGACCCATGATTTAGAACTAGCTGTTGTAGTATTTGTACTTAAAATATGAAGACACTATCTATATGGAGTTAAGTGCACAATCTACACAGATCATAAAAGCTGAAAGTATTTCTTTAAGCAAAAAGATCTGAACATGAGGCAGTGAAGATGGTTAGAGCTGATAAAGGATTATGATTGTGAAATCCTATATGACCTAGGGAAAGCCAATGTGGTGGCAGTTGCTCTAAGCAGTAAGGAAGAGCATCATCCTATTTGGGTGAAGTCATATAAGTTAGTTGTAACTCCTGACTTTATGACTCAGCTCAGAAATGTCCAGGTAGAAGCATTGAAAGCAGATAATGTTAAGAAGGAAAGAATGGCTAGACAAGTGAAATACTTGAAAGAAAATGAGTATAGAGTTAAGATTCGATTCAATCGTACGTGTATACCACATATGGGTGAATTCAATGTTAAGATTCTGGATGAAGCTCACAAGTCACGATATTCAATTCATCCGGGTACTACAAAGATGTACCAAGATCTACGCCCGATTATTGGTGGCCCGGTATGAAATTCGATATCATGAAATATGTGGCTAAATGCTTGACTTGTTCTCAAGTTAAAGCAAAACATCAAAAGCCTGATTGCAGCCACTAGATATTCCAGTATGGAAATGGGAGTATATCACTATGGAATTCATAACAAAGCTACCAAAAACAGCTAAAGGTTATGATACCATATGGGTGATAGTTGATAGGCTAATTAAGAGTGCTCACTTCTTACCGATACGTGAGACATACTCTTTAAAAAGGTTAACAGAGGCATTTATTAAAGATATTGTTTCACGACATGGAGTGCCGGTTTCAACTGTATCTGACAGAGACACATGTTTCTGGAAAAATTTCCACGAAGAAATGGGAACTAAGTTATTGATCAGCACGGCATATCATTCTCAAACAGATGGACAAAGTGAAAAACACGATACAAACACTTGAGGATATGTTGTGTGCTTGCATTATTGACTTCGGTGGAAGTTGGGATACGTCATCTACCGTTGGTAGAATTCTCGTATAGTAACAGTTATCATGCAAGTATTGGCATGCCGCCATACGAAATGTTATACGAAAGAAGACGTAGAACTCCCATACGAAGACCAATAGGATTCCAAGTTGGAGATTACGTTCTGTTGAAAGTATCTCCATGGGAGGGAATTACAAGATTCAGAAATAGAGGAAAGTTGATTCCCAAGATTTATTGGACCATTTCACAGTGTGGCTCGAATAGGGAAGGTTGCATATAGATTAGAATTGCCAGAAGAGTTGAGTTGAATTCACTCGACATTCCATGTATCACACTTATGAAAGTGTGTGGCAGAAGAAACCTCTCATGTACCACTGAATGATATAGAGGTAGACGAAAGATTGAATTATGTCAAGAAGCCATTGGCTATACTCGACTGTAAAGAAAAGAGATTACGAAATAAGGTAATCAAGCAATTGAAAGTTCAGTGGCAACATCAAAAGGGGTCTAAAGCCACATGGGAGACAGAAGAAGAGATGAGGCAATCTTATCACTACTTATTCGAGTAAGTAACAGGTTTCGAGGATGAAACCTTTGTAGGGGGGGTAGATTTGTAACACCCTAATTTTTAAAGAAATATAAGTGGAGGGACTAAAGTTTTCATTTGATAAAAACCTAGGGTTTAAATGACATTATATTAAAGTATATGGGGTTAAAGTGCCATTGAATCAAAGTTCAGGGACTAGAAGTGAAAATTTATGAAAGTAGAAAGATGTCGGACCAACATCTATAGAGATATGTAACAACCCCAAAATCCACTAACAGAGTTTTACTACAGGTCGTGTGACAAACCTGGATCTCAGTCATTAGTTACATCAAACGACACTATATGAGTTTAAACAAAACCATAAATGTTCATAGTAAATGCGGAAGCGATAAATAAGGTATTTAATACACAAAACAAAAGCGCCCAAAAATTAAGTCTAATAAAACAAGTAAATAGTTTAATGTTTGATAAATGTTTGCAATGAAAATAGGACTCCAATGCATGTCCTAAGTGTGCACCTGTGCTTAGCGACCTGAGAAAACATGAAGGAAAAGTGTCAACACTAGGTTGGTGGGTTCACAGATTTTAGTTTGTAATAATGTTTGTCAGATCATGTACATTCAATATATGTATCAATAGGTAGATAACCTATGTTCATATTTACTAAAGCGCTCGCAACCGAAGCTGACTGTTTGTAATGTTTGAATGCCTTCCACCATGTCTATCTACAATGGTGACGTTTTTAGGTCAATATTAAACCCGTTCGACCTCCAATCGAGTTAGTGCGACTAACGCGGGTGGGGTTTGTCAAACCCAGTAGTACTACTCAAAATTACCTCGCTAAGTTCATATTAAACGGTTCGATGTGTAAGGACTTTCATGATAGAGTGTTACGCTTAGTCTTAACAACTGATAATAAGAATCACAGTAATCAAGTGTTTGCGTCATGTTTTCTCCCCTAGTTTAAAACAGTAAGAGGGGCCGTGAAACTCACCTGAGTTGTGTAAGCATAGAAATTAGCACCGTACAAGGATGCAACCAAAACCACAAATGGTTTGCCTGTGAATAGTCTACGAATGCCATAGAATTATATTTACGGTTGTTAAGAACACGTGGGATTTTGTGACGACGATACGGAAAGGTCAGATGTCCCTAAACGTACTTAGGAATAAAGAATAGATGTTTGTCATCGGGATTTAGGAATCCTTAATTTAATAATTAAAATGGATGTGGTACGTATAAAACGTCACCAAACACGGGATAATAATATAAAATATTAGTTCGTGTGTTCTTATGAATTAAATAATAGTTTAGGGGAAATATTAAAAATAATTTATGTAATAAAAATAATAAATATATTATTTTCATTGAAAAACATATGCTTAGATTGGGGTAGGAATTAAATTCCGGAACACACGAGAGTTTCTCCGTGGTCAAACCCGATTAAAATATTAATATCACAACATAGGAAAAAGTTTTATTTTGAAAATAATGCTTAGAAAATGATTTAAAAACAAAACAGGGGTTGAGGGACTCGAACCAGGGTCTCCCCCCCAACACACCAACGCTTTAACCATCACGCCTGCTAGGGTATCGCAACATAAACCCGGATCAAATTGTTTTTATCATGAAAGTCCCCTATGTTCTTCCCCACATACGAACCGAATCTAAACGAGTCCCAATTCTGACAATTTTGATCGCGGTTGATCTTAAAACCATAGGGGTTTTGTTAATCGGTGTATGGTAATCCTGTGGATGTAATTTATTGCAAAATCATAAAGTTTAGATTGGTAAATTACTTGATTGAAAAGCCAAAACCACAGATTATGAACATGGGATCAAATTGTTTGAATTTTATTTAATTACTTGTTGGAATGATAGGGCTTTTTACAAGAAAGGGAATGCGAATCTAACCCTGTGGTTTCATTTGATTGAGAGTTCGTTCAAGGTGCGCAGGTATTCAATTGAGAGATTAATAGATGAATTGATTGGATTTAATGAGTTAGCGATGAGGGGTCGACGGTTACAAGGTTAGGGCTTTAATTTGTGATAAATGGCAACCAAAATGCGTGTAAATGCTTCAATGATGATCGACATCATCATTATTGAGTGTAACAGTCGTGAATTCGAACGGATTTGAGTTTATTGTTTCGAATTTAGATCAAGAACAAAGAGGGTTTGACTTTCAAAAGTCAACAGAACACAATACTCTTGATTTTGACTTTACAAAGTCAACATATTTGGTTTTGAGTAATTACACAACTAGTCCTTGTAGTTGTAGGTGTATTTAAGTTTGAGTAATGATAGAATTAGTCCCTGAGGTTTGTACTGAGTTAACTGGGTTAAGAAATATCTGGATTTAGGTTAACGGGGTTAACCAGAATTTGTTGGGTGTCACATCATCCCCTAGTTGAAAGAATTTTCGTCCCGAAAATTAAAATAAAATGAAATAAATTTTACCGGATGTCACATCATCCCCTAGTTGAAAGAATTTTCGTCCTGAAAATTAAATAGTAGCTTATGTGTTTGTCGTGGATTTTTTGAAAAGATGAGGATACTTGCGCATCATTTGATCCTCGCGCTCCCATGTGAATCCCAGTCCGCATTTTGAGTTCCAACGAACTCTGACAATAGGGATTTTACTGTGTTTGAGCGTTTTGACTTCCCTATCCATGATTTTAACCGGTTCTTCAATGAAGCGTAATTGTTCATCGATTTGTAGTTCCTTAAGTAGGACCACGAGTGTCTCGTCAGCTAGACATTTCTTTAAGTTTGAGACGTGAAAGAAATTGTGTACACCACTAAGTCCTTCAGGTAGGTCCAGTTGGTAAGCTACCGGGCCAATTCTCTTCACTATCTTGAACGGTCTAACATAACGACGATTTAGCTTGCCTCGTTTCACAAAACAAATTACACTTTTCCAAGGTGAGACTTTCAATACGACCATGTCACCCACTTGAAATTCAAGCGGTTTCCGACGCTTATCGACATAGCTCTTTTGACGGTCACGGGATGCCGCCATACGATTTCGAATTTGAACAATTTTCTCTGAGGTTTCGAGTATGAGTTCCGGGCCACTTAGTTGGCTATCCCCAACTTCAGTCCTACAAATAGGTGATCGGCATTTCCATCCATATAATGCCTCGAATGGTGTTGCTTTGATGCTAGTGTGATAACTGTTATTGCAGGAGAACTCCACTAATGGCAAATGAGTTTCAAAACTGTTACCAAAATCAATCACATAAGCTCGTAGCATGTCCTCTGGGGTTTGAATAGTACGTTCATCCTGACGCGTGCCTAGATCTTTCTGTTTGAGTATGGTACGCAGAGCTCATATCCAGTGCGTGCCTAGAGCTTTCTGTAACGATTGCCAGAAACATGAGGTGAATCGAGCGTCAAGATCAGAAATGATTGAAATTGGCACTCAGTGCCGAGAGACTACTTCCTTCAGTTAGATACGAGTTAGCTTCTCCATCTTATCATTCTCTTTAATTGCTAGAAAGTGAGCGGATTTAGTCAAACGATCTACGATCACCCAGATGGTGTCCCATCCGCTAGGAGTTCGAGGTAGTTTGGTGATCAAGTCCATGGAAATCTGCTCCCATTTCCACATTGGGATTTCTGTTTGTTGAAGCAAACCAGAAGGTTTTTCGTATTCGACTTTGACCTTCGAGCTGGTCAGGCATTTGCTAACATAGGTGGCTATATCAGCTTTCATGTTCGGCCACCAATACAGAACCTTCAGGTCATGATATATCTTGTGTGAACCAGGATGAATAGAATTGCGAGATTTGTGAGACTCATCCATTACAAGTTCCTTTATGTTTCTGTACTTTGGAGCCCATGTTCGCTCTGCGAAATAGTGAATACCGTCCGATTTAACCTCAAGTTGTTTCTCCATACCACGCGTGGATTCCAGCGGTAGGTTTTCTTCTTTCAGGGCTTCGAGTTGAGAACTACGGATTTGATTGTAATGCCCGGACTCGTCTGGGTTTAGTTTCTTTCCGGCTTAGGGCATCGGCTACCACATTAGCTTTGCCCGGATGGTACTTGATAGCACAATCATAGTCATTCAAGAGTTCGATCCAATGACGTTGTCGCATGTTCAACTCTTTTTTTTCGGAGATATGTTGAAGACTCTTGTGATCGGTGTAGATGGTGCACTTGGTACCGTATAAGTAATGCCTCCAGATTTTTAGAGCAAACACTACAGCTCCTAACTCTAAGTCATGAGTCGGGTAGTTCTTCTTACTTACGAGAAGCGTATGCGATAAACTTCTCGCGCTGCATCAACACAACCGAGACCCTGAATGGAGGCATCGCAATACACTACAAAGTCATTCGTTCCCTCTCGAAGAGATAGGATGGGTGCACTACAAAGTTTCTATTTTAATAGTTGGAATGCTGACTCCTGGGTTTCACTCCAGTTATAGAGTTTACCCTTTTAGGTTAGGGCAGTGAGAGGTTGAGTAATATTTGAGAATCCCTCAACGAATCGTTGGTAGTAACCAGCCAATCCCAGAAATTGTCGCACCTTTGTTGGAGACGTTGGTGCCGCCAATTCTTGCTGGCTTCTACTTTGGTTGGATCGACATATATTCCTTTCTCGTTGACTACATGTCCTAGAAATTGAACATCGCGAATCCAAAATTCACACTTGGAAAATTTTGCGTATAATTGCTCTTGTTTCAGAAGTTTCAGGATTAAACATAGATGCTCCTTGTGCTCTTCCTTGCTCTTAGAATAGATAAGGATGTCATCAATGAAAACGATGACGAACTGATCAAGGTAGGGTTTACACACACGGTTAATGAGATCCATGAACACTACGGGTGCTTTGGTTAGTCCGAATGGCATGACCATAAACTCGTAATGGCCGTACCTAGTTCTCAATGCAGTCTTAGAGATGTCTTCATCTCGGACACTCAGTTGATGATAACCGGATCTAAGATCGATCTTGGAATAGAAACTTAACCCCTGGAGTTGATCAAACAGATCATCAATACGGGGTAGTGGATAACGTTTCTTGATAGTTACTTTGTTCAGCTAACGGTAATCGATGCACATACGAAAAGTCCCATCTTTCTTCATGACGAATAAGACTGGAGCTCTCCATGGCGATGAGCTAGGTCGGATGAAACCCTTATCTAACAACTCTTGCAGTTGTGTAGATAATTCTTGTAACTCACTGGGTGCAAGTCTGTACGGTGCCCGAGCAATAGGCGTTGCTCCGGGTGATAAATCAATCTAGAATTCGACTTGATGATGAGGTGGAAGACCAGGCAGGTCTTCGGGAAACACTTCTTGAAAATCATGAACGATCGGAATGTCATTGATTTTTTCTCTTCGGATGGTTGTTCGGCGACAAGATGCAGAATAGCAATATGACCCTTACGCAAACACTTTTGTTCTTTCATGAAGGATATGATGCCTATGACAGCACCAGTCTTTTCGCCTTGGACAGAAAGGACTTCTCCACGAGGGAGAGGAAGGCGAACAATCTTGTCTCGACAGATGATGTCAGCTTGATTTTTGGATAACCAATCCATACCGACAATTATGTCGAAACTGCCAAGTGTGACTGACATGAGATCAATGTCAAGTTTATGACCAACCAATTCTAGTTTACATCCTTCAAGAATGTGAGTTGCTTCGATTATCTGACCGTCTGCTATCTCTATAGTGTACTTAGTTTCTAATAGAGTTGGAGTTTCTTTTAACATGTTACTAAGGTTCTTATATATGAAACTCCTATCAGCACCAGTATCAAAAAGTACAGAAGCAAAACAGTCGTTTAGAAGGAACTTACCGGTAACCACGTTGTTATCGTTCCTTGCTTCCATGGAACCAATGACGAAGGCTCGCCCCTTCGCACCATTCTTGTTGTTTCCCTGATTATTACCATTGACGTTACCGTTTCCATTACCATTTCCACCTTTCTTCAATTGAGGACAATCTTTCATGAAGTGTCCTTCTTTGCCACACTCATAACAACCCCTTGTAGATCCCTGTTGTTGAAATGGTTGTTTAGGTTGAAGTTCACCCCTACATCCCTTTGCAGCGTGGCCCATTTTTCCACACTGCTGGCAACGATATTTTTCACAAGCACCATTGTGATGAAAACCACACTTGTTACACTTAGGGTATTTACCAGCATAAATACCATGGTTTGGACCCGAAGAGGTTGACTGATTGAAAGTTTTGGTAGGCTCAAACCTACGCTGCTGTTGTTGAGGTGGGTTAGACTAAAAACTCTTGGTGTTGGTGTTGCTACCAAACTTCCGTTTGTTACTGTCAGTAGCATTGGAAGCTTTGCCCCTCGGGGGTAGGTTACCTTGAGTTATAGCCTGATCAGTCAGCCTATGAGCAAGTCAGATGGTTTGCTGAATGGTAGCAGGGGTAGAAGAAGTGACCATGCTCTGAGTTTGGGGTGCCAGATCATCGATGTTGTTGGAGCATATTCTAGTGACAACGAGCTTAAAGATTCTATGTCTTAGTCTTAGAGTCTTTGACTTGTACTTGATAGAATTATTAGCAACAGTTAAGGGGGAGTCTGTTAGAGCATGTTTTGTAACTGTCGCTAAAATTTTTTGTAAGTTCTTAGATAGGCGAACTTAACAAGTTCGCCTAAGGTGTTGTGGGTATTTTTGTTTCCCAAAAAATAGGTGTTTGCAAGTCTTAGAGATAAGTACACAGATAGAGACCTTGAGAGACCTTAGAGAGAAGAAGTCAAGAACATATCTGAGAGAGTTTGTAAACAGTGTTTTGTGAGTGAAATACAAAGCGTTTATTTACACCGTGTTGTTGATTGGTTTACATGTTGCACGTTGATCATGGATTCCGCACGTTATCACCATGTTGTACTACGAGTCTAGAAGATCCGTCACGCCCCATGGGACCAACAATTGGTATAAGAGCTTTTGCACTAGATTAGCAGCAGATTCGTGGTGTTTTTGTGTACAATAAACATCAAATTTCATAGATTTTGAAAAGTTTTTCATCTTTTTCGTGTTCTTGGCAAAAATGGAGTAATTTTGATCAATTTGAATTGAGTTTGGATTCGTTTAAAGAATTTGATCAGAAAGAAGTGTTCCTAATCAGTTTCTACACATTTCTACAGTTCATATTTGTCCAATTTGATCATATACATCAGAAATTATGATTTTTAAAGGTCTGAGTTCGTGTTTTTCTTTTTCCTAAAATTTCGCGTTTCAGGCAAACTTGATCATTCAGTTACAGGCGAACTTAATCAGGCGAACTTACCAAGTTCGCTTAGTTTAGGTCAGGCGAACTTATCAAGTTCGCTCAGGCAGTTTCAGGCGAATTTAATCAGGCGAACTTACTAAGTTCGCTTGAGGATAAAAAAATTAAGGGGATCTTTCTTTGAGTGTTTCGAGTTGTTTTTGAGAAGACAGTAATTTTGGAATTTTCGTTCACCAAAATTCAGATTTTTGGAGGGAAATTTTTTCGGATATTTTCACAGAATTTTCAAAATGTCAAATTCTTGTGATGATAATGAGATTGGAACTATGCCATCGAAGTTTTTGTGTATATCAGATTACTCTAGCTGGAATGTCCGGTTCGAACAGTTCGTGTCTGATACTGATGAAAGTTTTTGGTTACCCATCTTGGAAGGATATAAGCATCCTAGTTATCAGTTTATTGGATATAATGATGCTCCTAAACCATTGTCAGCTCTTACTAAAGTACAAAAGTAGAAGTATGATCAAGAAATAAAGACGCGTGCAACTTTACAAATGTTTTTACCAAAAGAAATCGTTCATAGTCTCGGGAAGTGTCCACTTTCAAGATATCTGTGGGAAGCTTTGAAGAAAAAGGGTGAAGCTACTACTCAAGCATTCGTGACCTTGATCAAAGAAGAATTAGAAAAGCAGAGTGATTCTGAAAGTGATTCTACTGCAGTTTTAAGTGATAGTGAGACTGTTCGATCTGGTGAAAGCACTCAGTCTACAGAGAGTGATGGGATGACTGAAGAACGCTTCCAAAAAGTTGAAAATGATTTGACTGAATCAGAAATTGATGCAAAGCCTGTCACTGTTGAACAAAAGAGTGAAGCTGATGATGACGTATTCATGGCTCCTGATGCATCTCCTTCACAAGTTAATTGTAACCTTTCTGATTTTCATGTCTTCATTTTAGTTCAATAAATCATGTATCAATTCCAATCTTAGTGAAATGGCTATATTTATTAAATGCAGATTCACAAATTCCACCCCGCGTTTATTTTAGAATCCCTATATATATATAATTAGACATACATGTATATATATATATATACATTTACACCCAATTTACAAGAATTTTACATTTGATTGAACCCTAAACCATTTGAACCCTCAAGCATTGAACCTACACTTTCAATTTTGACTCTTAACATCAATTTTGACCTCCTTATGATCCCGTTGACTTTCAAAATTCAAAGCAGCCCAATTCGTGATAATCCAAGGCTGTCTTCGACCGAATGCTTGTTGGTTTCGACTCCTTGTGATTTCACAAGCATCAATCGATCCAATCCCGGCCCAAACATCAAGCCAATTCGACCGATTACACCGTCAATTCAAATTCAAAAGAGTTTGACTTCGCATAGTCAAACCCGTGTTAATATCTAATCAATTTGTGTATTTGACGCGTAATATACCCCGAAAATCATGCACCGATTGATCTCGAATGAATTCAGACCTCAATCATGACTCGATTCATCCAAAATCAAACCGTAATCGCGGAAATTAATCCCGAAAGCTATCCCCCATTAATCGTAATCAAAACTCACAATATGAATGAAATTAAACAAATTAAACTGCTCGCACACGTTCACATACCCTCATACAAACTCTCTGAAACCCTAAACGCACCCCATTTCATTTCTGGACATCGATTTGACACCGTGAGCAGTCGAGACAAACTCGTAGGCATCTGCATTCGTGTCCATATCAATCAAGTAAGTCTTGGTATCATTCGACTCTTTTTCGAGTACTTACCAAAAGCCCCATATCCAATCGTAAGAATATAACCCATCAAACACGAATCGAACCGAATTAGGGTTCTTGTTCTTATGAATGTTATTCTGATTTGGAGATTTGATCAATCGCATTTTTGTATTCAAATTATTTTGTTTCAGTTATTGATGTGCTTGAAATTACACATCTTTTCGGCAAAAAACTTCGCTCATTTCACGATCAATTCTTGGTTACTTTCAACGTTTAGACACTTAATTGCTTCATTTCCTGTTTTGTAGGTTTTTGTGAAGCTTAGTGAACAAACAAGGAGATTCCGGGATAAAAAGTGAAGTTTTAGGGTTTCTGTGATAGAGGCACGGTCGTGTCCCTAATTGGCACGGTCGTGCCAAGCTTACAAACCCTAGGCACGGTCGCGCCCCGTACCTGGCACGACCACGCCAAGCCAAAACTCAAGGCACAACCGTGCCTTGACTCCCCACGGTCGCGTGTCAACCCGTGACTCTGACTCAGCTGTACCCTCGAAGAAAGAGAGCCAATGAAAGAAGCAGATCGGTCAAACCACCTGTCCCACGACCGTGCTAAACCCTTGGCACGGTCGCGTCCCCTTGTCTGGCACGGTCGTGCCTATTGTTTTATAAATATCAAAAGTTTTCCTCACATCAGAGAGCTGGAGACCTGGAGAGTTGAAGCCCTTGGCACTGTTTTGTGCTCCGAATTTCCTTGTTTCTAGCCACATTTCAAGCTTCTAGGAGGGACTACAACATCAAGAGGATCACCATACATCATCATCATCATCTAGCTTGGGGAAGTTGTTTGATTCTTAGCATTTCTTTATGAGTCTTGTAACTTTTCCTTGCTTTGTTCCTGTTCTTATGCTCACCATGAGCTAACTCTTGACATCACTTTGGTTTAGATGAAGTTTAGTAACGTTTGACAACATTTATGGATTTTTGGCATAGTTTATGTTAATGTTATGACAATGGAATGATTATTCCTCAATGATATTGTGTATTTGGGAGTTGATATTGTTTGCAAGACTTGTATATGTATTGGCTTTATATGTTGAAAAACCCATGGTCTATGCATGTATTCATTGATTAGTGTATGTATGTATGCTAGTTTATGGCTTTTGACTAGGAATGGTGGATGAAGTCTTGTTTATGGTTGAAAATTCTTGAATGTGCATCCTTGTGCTTATGTTTGGAAAGACAAAGTGCTTGTTATGGTGTGTCATGTTTAGTATTATGTTCATCTAGGACTTGTTGACGCAATCTTCTAGTTTATGTAATCTTGATATGAACATTGTATGTTGAAGAAGTGCATGTTGTTGTTTACTTTAATCAACTTGAGGTGGGTTATGTGTTGATTCGTGTAACCTTTCCAACTAGTTGTTGAATTAGCCAACCTTGACAGGAAGCTAGTCCAATCTTTATTAAACATTAACGTATTCATAGCACGTGAGCTTCATTGTATGATTTTAGGTGGTTGGTTTGTGTAATTCATTCGAACTTTCCGAAGAATCATTTGATTAGATGTCTTTGACGAGAATTTAGTCAACTTATTTATCGTGCGCGTGTCATGTAATTGTAGTTGTTGTTGGATGTCTACTAAATGGATTCGAGACCGAAGTGATATTCCTTCCTTGATTGTTTGACTTGTGTTCTTAATTTAGTTTTATATTCTTGCATATTAGTTTAATCAAAAATCAACTTAAACATATTTTACCCTTACTTGATTGGATTTTAGTTCCGGTTTATTATCGCATTCCACCGTGTCCACGGATTGATATCCGGTTCTTACCTTTACTATATTGCTATCCGACGGGTACACTGCCCGATGTGTGTGTGATTAGTCTTTGGTGAAAACCCTTTTTAAAACTCATACTGTGTGATAAATCTCTATTAAAATATATATAGTTTCACACACATCAGTTATAATCAGCGAACCACCCGGTCCGACTGGTTAAGACCATGCACCATCGGACCCAGTGGTGTGGGTTCGAAACCCACGGCCCGCATGACTGGCTGGCTTTTTGCACCACATTTAAAAAACCCAAACCCGGTCACGCCTCAGGCGCGTGTTAAATAAATTCAGGATCGAATCTGTTACAAGATCCGACCCTTGGTCCAGCGGTAAAACCCACCGGAATTCCCCAGCAGACCCGTGTTCGAGTCTTTGTGGCCTGTTTGTTTTTTTAACCCGTTTTCTAAAACACTAAAAATTTTATAAAAAATATTTTTATAAACTATGCAATATTTTTAACAGAATAAGATCAGATTTATAAAATTTCAATATAAATTCATTTTTATTTTGAATTATTGGTTAAAAATGGTAGATTAAATATTTAAAACAAAAACTTAGATATTTAAAATAATTCCCAAATAAACACAATTTATTTTATAAAATCTATAAAATATGAATTTTAATTAAAGCAATCAAGTATTTATTTCAAGAATAATAAATAGATAAAATTTATTAATTTTAATTTACACTAAAAGATTAAATACACATTTTCTTGATATTTTTTATACATAAATATTAACTATACAATTTTATATTTACACATAAATAAATAAAATAGAAAAAAATTATTTATTTACATTATACATCAAAAATTTTACATACCTTTATAAATAAATAAATAAGGTAACAATTATTTATTTGTTTATTTAAATTATATTTAAACATAATGTCTACACTATTTTCTAACTAAATAAATATATAACACTTATTTGATTTATTTAGTTAATCAAACCCTAAACCTTAATTCAATTATTTTAAAACCATTTATTAATCTTTCATTTTACACAACACATTTTCAAGTACAAACCACAATTTCCTACGCTCCTATACAATTCTTTGTACACACATCCAATTAAACCCTAGACTTAGACCTATACTATCGTACACATTATTAATATAATATATATTACACACTAGGTTAACGTGGTGAGTTACAGGGATCATTTTGCTACCTAGTCTCACGTGCTAGCTACACCCTTGAATCATGTGCGTATTACATAGCCCCTTTTACTCTTTTACACTTTTTGGGGTGAAACATGAACTCTATACATACAATTCCTTACATTTACACAAACTACACAAACACAAATCCTCTTTACATTCATGTATACAAAATTTGAGCTTTATGTGTGAGTGCTAGGTGTGTTAACTGTTTGTGTGCAATTTATGTGCAATCATTAACTATTCAAATTGACGGTTAACAATGATAGATCTATTGAGTCTGACAAACCCACCCAGATTGGGGTGATTGTTACCGACAACACAATTTGCATGATAGTTACAAAGGTTTGATTGTACTTTGGTTACACAATAGTTGCTCCCCATAAATGCCTTATTTTAGCATGTTATGTAAGGATTTGATTATTTACATCTGTACACTATCTATGTATAAACTTGTGTATGCTTACCAACTTTTTAGTTGACTTTATTTTGTTCATGTTTAAGGTGCTAATGTGTGAGTTTGATCAAGACATGCTACACATAGGCTTTGGACCTAGTTAAATTTAAATAAAAATATTATGTATTTCATTTACGTACTTGTTTGAATTTGGTTGTGTTTGATTTGTTTGAAATGAAATTTGATGATTAAAATATTGCAATCTAGTCAACCTTGTGCTCATGAACAGTCTACATGTCCCGCCCCGACGTATTCCGTCGTCGGTTGGGGTGTGACAGATTGGTATCAGATCCTTGGTTATAGGGAACTAGGTTATTAGACACCCTTGACCTAGACTATAACTTTAGGACACCCACTTATACCATGCTTCATGATTATGTGTTATGTGCTACATGCTATGTGTTACATGCTTATTATATTAATTATTATTTCATTTTGATACCTTATTTATTAAAATTCATGACTTATTAGACTATACTTAAATAATAAATTAAATAAACCATATCCCTACCCATACCCTAAGCCTCAAAACCTTCTTACCTACTTCTCTATCATCATAATCATAGCATGTGGAGACTTCATGGATTTAAATCTTTAAAATTTCTTTATTTCCTCGTTAAGGTTTTAAACTTTGTTAATTATTAGACGACACGTGCAATCTGGAAGGGTGACACCTGTATTCTGGGTTTTCTATCTAGGAAAGCATTTCGTATAAATTCCAATCAACCGAGGGACCCGTATGCTTTCCTGGGAATTCCCGGGATGAGTGTTTACTTATAGGCTAAAGCATGTCTCCTTCAAAGTTATATGAGTTTAATTAACCTTAATGTGTCATAGTATTCAAGTGATTATGTCACTAATTGAGTACAATCCAAACTATGATTGACTATTTTATTTATTATCTTACCCTCTTTAAATTTAATCAAATTTCATAAGTTCTAACATCTTTTCTTGTCTTGTGCAAATCTGTAGAATGCCTCCCCGTCGTGCTACCGTGACCAACAACAACACCGATATTGCTGTTTTCCTTGCACAACTTATAACTCAACTCACCCAAGCTAATGGAGCCATTAATGGTACCCATGGAACTAATGGTGGTGGTGGTGCTAACCCACAACAATGCACCTTCAAGCACTTCAATTCGTGTAATCCTCTTAAGTTCTATGGTACCGAGGGAGCCACAGGACTCCTTCAATGGTTCGAAAGTATTGATGGCACCTTCTTTAATAGTGACTGCCCCGATAACCTTCATGTTCGTCATGCCACAAGTGTCTTTCAAAAATGGGCACCCACGTGGTGGAATTGGGAAAGAAGAACTAGAGGTATGGAGGCAGCAATGGCCTTACCATGGGATGAGGTTAAGAGACTAATGACCGAAGAGTTCTGTCCTCGGAATGAGGTGAAGAAGCTAGAAGCTGAGTTTTGGGATCTTACCCAAGATAGTGGTGAAAGTCTGGCTTATACAACTCGGTTCCATGAGCTGAGTCTCCTTGTGCCCCATATGGTCACACCTTTATCCCGCTGCTTTGAGAAGTACATTGGTGGGTTACCTAGGCAGATTCAGGATATTGTCTTAGGGAGAAATCCCGCAACACTCGAAGATGGTATCCGGTTATCTGCTACTTTGACTGACAACCATGTGAAAGCAGGGACTCTGACTAAAAAGGGCACCAAGAGAGTTCCCGACACCGCAACCCCTCTTGCACACATTAAAGAAGCCAAAGCTGAACCGTACCACAATAATAAGAAAAGAAAGGCTAAGAATTATGTTGTGGTCACTCCTGCTATCCCTGTTAACCAAGTTGCTCCCATGGCTCAAGCACCAATCAAGAAGCCATATGTTGGGATCTACCCACTCTGTGCCACATGCAATTATCACCACCTTCAAAACATTCCCTGCCGCCTTTGCACCCACTGTGGGAAATATGGCCATACGGTCAATGTTTGTAGAGCCAAGGCACTTGCAGGTCAAGCCAACCCACCAACCCAAACCAACCAGCAGGTGGCTAATAAAGGAGTTCCCAATATTGAAAATGGGCATGCTTGTTATGAATGTGGCAACCCAAATCACTTCCGTGACCAGTGCCCGAGGTTCGTCAATGCTAAACAAGGCGGAGCACGTGGGCGTGCTTTCAACATAAACGCCATTGAAGCTCAGGCCAACAATGATGTGGTCAACGGTATGTTCCTTGTTAATAGTCAATATGCCTCCATTTTATTTGATACCGGTGCAGATAAAAGTTTTGTGTCACTTAACTTTGAACCCTTACTTGCAAAAACGCGATCCAAATAAGAGAAAACCTTCACCGTCGAAGTAGCAAATGGTGACTCTCTTAAAATTGACTTCGCTATCCATGACTGCTCTCTAGAACTTAATGATCATACATCTCCAATCAACCTTGTGCCAATGCCACTAGGAAGTTTTGATATCATCATAGGCATGGATTGGCTGTCGATTCACCATGCCGAAGTCATATGTTTTGAGAAGTGCATCCGAATAGCTCTACCGTCTGGAAAAACATTAAGAGTCTTTGGTGAAAAGTCTTGCAAAGGACTCAAGTTAATGTCATGCACTACTACTCAAAAGTACTTACGAAATAAGTACGTGGCCTTCATAGCCCATATTGTTCAAAAGGATGTTAAGGAGAAGAGTATTCAAGACATCCCCATCATCCGGGACTTTCCCGAAATATTCCACGAAGACCTATCCGGTCTTCCACTCGTTCGGCAAGTAGAATTTCGCATTGACCTTGTACCCGGAGCTAACCCCGTGGCTAGAGCTCCATACCGTCTTGCACCTTCTGAAATGCAAGAGCTTGCAAGTCAACTCCAAGAGCTCTCTGACAAGGGCTTCATCCGTCCAAGTCATTCACCAAGGGGTGCACCCGTCTTATTCGTCAAGAAGAAGGATGGATCATTCCGCATGTGTATTGACTACCGTGAACTCAACAAGCTTACCATCAAAAACTGTTATCCATTGCCTAGAATTGATGATCTCTTTAATCAACTTCATGGTTCTACTTGCTTCTCGAAGATTGATCTTTTATATGGTTATCACCAACTCCGTGTACAATAGGAAGATATTCCAAAGACTGCCTTCCGAACAAGGTATGCCCACTACGAGTTTATGGTCATGCCTGTTGGGTTAACCAATGCACCCGCGGTTTTCATGGATCTCATGAATCGTGTGTGCAAATCGTATCTTGACAAATTCATGATCGTCTTCATTGACGATATCTTAATCTACTCCAAGACTAAAGCCGATCATGAGCAACACCTTAGGTTGGTTTTGGACCTCTTGAGGAAGGAGCTACTATATGCCAAGTTCTCCAAATGTGAATTTTGGCTAAAGGAGGTTCAATTCCTAGGTCATATCGTCAACGAAAAGGGAATTCATGTTGACCCTGCTAAGATCGAAGCTGTTAAGAATTGGAATGCCCCTAGACCCCCACCGAAGTTCGTTCATTTCTAGGTCTTGCGGGATACTATCGTCGTTTCATTTCAAATTTCTCTAAGATTGTTGTCCCCCTCACTGCTTTGACACATAAGGGTAAACCTTACGAATGGGGACCAAAGCAAGAAGAAGCTCTCCAAACTCTCAAACAAAAGTTGTGTAGTGTTCCTATTTTGACTCTCCCTGATGGGAATGACGATCTAGTTGTCTACTGTGATGCCTTTAACCAAGGTCTCGGTTGTGTTCTCATGCAACGAGGCAAGGTGATCGCTTATGCATGAAGGCAACTTAAAATTCATGAGAAGAATTATACGACGCACGATTTCGAATTAGGTGCGATCGTATTCGTATTGAAGATTTGGAGACATTACCTTTATGGCACAAAATGTGTGGTGTTCACCGACCACAAAATTCTCCAACATATCTTCACCCAAAAAGAACTCAATATGAGGCAACGACGTTGGGTTGAACTCCTTAACGACTATGACTTCGAGATTCGTTACCATCCCGGAAAAGCGAATGTTGTGGCCGACGCTTTGAGTCGTAAGGACCATGTGGTGCTTCATTGTGTCCGAATTCAAACCGACATTCAAAATCGTATCCTAGAAGCTCAACACGTCTTGGTCACCGAGGGTAACATGTACGATGAAATGTCATGTGTTGTTGAACTTCAGCTTGAATCAAAACCCAATGGCTTACTTTATTACTTGAACCATATTTGGGTTCCCGATCGCGATGATCTCCATGCATTTCTCATGAACGAGGCTCACAAGACTCGTTATTCTATTCATCCTGGTGGCGATAAAATGTACCAAGACCTTCGTCAACAATATTGGTGGCCCGGTATGAAGAAAGACATTGCTCATTATGTTGCCAAATGTCTAACTTGCTCCAAGGTCAAAGCCGAGCACCAACATCCTTCTGGTTTGCTTGAACAACCGGAAATTCCCGTGTGGAAATGGGAGAAGTTAGCTATGGACTTCATTACCAAACTCCCTCGCACCTCAAGTGGTTATAAATGCATTTGGGTGATCATTGACTGCCTCACCAAATCTGCTCATTTCTTGCTTATCCGTAAATACTATCAGGTTGAGAAATTGGCCCGAATTTACATTGACGAAATTGTGAGTCGTCACGATGTTCCATTAAACATAATCTCCGATAGAGATGCTCGGTTCACCTCTCGTTTCTTGCATTCCCTTCAAACTGCTTTTGGCACACGATTGGATTTGAGCACGGCTTACCATCCCCAAACTGATGGTCAAACCGAGCGTACAATCCAAACTCTTGAGGACATGCTTAGAGCATGTGTAATTTATTTTGGTGGCAATTGGGATTCACATCTATCCCTAATTGAGTTCTCTTATAACAATAGCTACCACACAAGTATCAACATGGCCCCATTTGAAGCCCTCTATGGTCGTAAGTGCCGTTCTCTTATATGTTAGAACGAGATTGGTGAAGCACAAATCACCGGTCCTGAGCTAATTCAAGAAACATCCGATAAGATCCTTCAAATCCGTGACAACATTCGAGTAGCGAGGAGTCGGCAAAAGAGCTATGCCGACAAACGACGAAAACCCTTGGAATTCCAAGTCGGTGATCTTGTTCTTCTAAAGGTGTCTCCATGGAAGTGTGTGATCCATTTTGGAAAGAAAGGCAAGCTAGCACCTCGCTATGTGGGCCCATTCAAGATCCTGGAAAGGATTGAGAAAGTGGCTTACAAACTCGAGTTACCTCCATCACTTGGAAATGTGCATCCTACATTTCATGTGTCCAATCTAAAGAAATGTCTTGCTGACGAGAATCTCCATATACATCTTGACGACGTGCGCATTGATGAAACGATGCACTTCGTTGAGAGACCGGTAGAGATTATGGATCGTGAAATCAAACAACTAAAGCGAAGCCGTATTCCTATTATCAAAGTTTGTTAGGAATCTAAGCGTGGACCCTAGTTTACTTGGGAACGTGAGGGCCAAATGAAGCTCAAGTACCCGCACCTTTTTGCTGATTCAGTCGCCTCGACTAGCTAAATTTCGAGACGAAATCCCCTCTACATGGGGATACTATAACCTTTCTGATTTTCATGTCTTCATTTTAGTACAATAAATCATGTATGAATTCCAATCTTAGTGAAATGGTTATATTTATCAAATGCAGATTCACAAATTCCACCCCGCATTTGTTTTAGAATCCCTATATATATATATATATATAATTAGACATATAGGTATATATATACATTTACACCCAATTTACAAGAATTTTACATTTGATTGAACCCTAAACCATTTGAAACCACAAGCATTGAACCCACACTTTCAATTTTGACTCTTAACATCAATTTTGACTTCCCTATGATCCGGTTGACTTTCAAAAGTCAAAGCAGCCCAATTTGTGATAATCTAAGGCTGCCTTCGACCGAATGCTTGTTTGTTTAGATTCCTCGTGATTTCACAAGCAGCAATCGATCCAATCCCGACCCAAACATCAAGCCAATTCGACCGATTACGCGGTCATTTCAAATTCAAAATAGTTTGACTTCGCATAGTCAAACCCGTGTCAATCTCTAATCAATTTGTCTATTTGACGCGTAATGGACCCCGAAAATCACGCACCGATTGATCTCGAATGAATTCAGACCTCAAGCATGACTCAATTCATCCAAAATCAAACTGTAATCGCGAAAATTAATCCCGACAGCTATCCCCCATTAATCGTAATCAAAACACAAAATCGGAATGAAATTAAACTGCTCGCACACGTTCACATACCCTCAATTCTCTGAAACCCTAAACGCACCCCATTTCATTTCTGGACTTCGATTTGACACCGGGAGCAGTCGAGACAAACTCGTAGCCATCTGCATTCGTGCCCATATCAATCAATTAAGTCTTGGTATCATTCGACACGTTTTTGAGTCCTTACCAAAAGCCCCATATCCAATCGTAAGAACATAACCCATCAAACACGAATCGAACCGAATTAGGGTTCTTGTTCTTATGAATGTTATTATGATTTGGGGATTTGATCAATCGCATTTTCGTATTCAAATTATTTTGTTTCAGTTATAATCAGCGAACCACCCGGGCCGACTGCTTAAGACCATGCACCATCGGACCCGGTGGTGTGGGTTCGAAACCCACGGACCGCATGACTGGCCGGCTTTTTGCACCACATTTAAAAAACCCAAACCCGGTCACGCCTCAGGCGCGTGTTAAATAAATTCAGGATCGAATCTGTTACAAGATCCGACCCTTGGTCCAGCGGTAAAACCCACCGGATTTCACCAACAGACCCGGGTTCGAGTCTTTGTGATCTGTTTGTTTTTTTAACCCGTATTCTAAAACCCTAAAAATTTTATAAAAAATATTTTTATAAACTATGCAATATTTTTAACAGAATAAGATCAGATTTATAAAATTTCAATATAAATTCGTTTTTATTTTGAATTATTGGTTAAAAATGGTAGATTAAATATTTAAAACAAAAACTTAGATATTTAAATTAATTCCCAAATAAACACAATTGATTTTATAAAATATAAAAAATATCAATTTTAATTAAAGCAATCAAGTATTTATTGCAAGAATAATAAATAGATAAAATTTATTAATTTTAATTTACACTAAAAGATTAAATACCCATTTTCTTGATATTTTTGATACATAAATATTAACTACACAATTTTATATTTAAACATAAATACATAAAATAGAAAAATAATATTTATTTAAATTATACATCAATAAATTTTACATACCTTTATAAATAAATAAGGTAATAATTATTTATTTGTTTATTTAAATTATATTTAAACATAATGTCTACACTATTTTCTAACTAAATAAATATATAACACTTATTTGATTTATTTAGTTAATCAAACCCTAAACCTTAATTCAATTATTTTAAAACCATTTATTAATCTTTCATTTTACACAACACATCTTGTAGGTCCCTCGGGTGTGGCGGATCGTCACATGCAAGTGGGTCTACTAGTCGGACCGGGTGCGGAATACCGGTGACTAGTTGGAGAGTCTTATGAAACAAAGTAAACCAACAAGATAATCACCATAAACGTTCGTCTATTATAAACACTTGAAGGTTACAGAGAGAAGTTCTGAGATTACAAAGTTCTGCGTATTTGCTAATCTGAATGCGTACTTATCTACTGTCAACCATTCATATTTATACATGATCTGATGCCTGCGCACTTAGCAAGTGCACAGGGCAATTTGCTCATGCGTACTTTGCAAGTACGCAAAGGTATTCTTGCGTACTTGCTAAGTACGTAGGAACTATCTCCTGCGCACATACAAGTGCGCAAAACACTTAGAGAAAATTGCAACAATCAATATGTAAAAGTAAATACAACTCGATTACTAATACATACAGACACTTACAAACAAAGACAAATACATACATGAAAGTACTAAACTAAGACTCTATCTATCCATAATCTATCCAGAGTGTTTGTCACAGGAAAGTGCTTCAACAAACTCCCCCTTGACAACAGCTCTGGATCATCTTCGATCTTTAGTCTTCAGTCTTCGGTCTTCAGTCTTCACAGCTATGCATATTTAGCTTCCATCTTCTTTTTATATTCAAGGCAGAACTTGATCACCTTGTCATATTTAGAAGCAAGGAATTTTGTCCACTCGTCAGTATGCATGTAATACCTGTCTGCTAGTGCCTCCAGATCTTTCATGGAGAAGTTAATGAAGCAGACTTCATCAAATAATCTGATTAGTTCCCTCGGCACTAAGCATCCACTTTCTGACCGTACATTTCCAATCACCACATCGTCGCCCGTCTTTGGATCTACGTACCAGTACCACATGTCACCAAGAATATCCTGAGATAACTTGCTCTGGGGAATCTTAGTTTCACATAGCATTGGCTTGTATACAAGTTTCTTTAAGTACTTCTTAGTCACAGGATGTCTAGCTTTCTTATCCTTGACTGTTTTGGGCACTTGAGGCTTGAACACTTCGAACTTCCCAGATCTTGCTTCTCGCTGTAGAACCACCCACAAACCCATCGCCACTGCATGATTAGAATGACCCAGCAGCTCTCGGTTTGCTAGGTTCACAAGGTCGTATTTGGGTAAGGAGTTGAACGCTTCTCTGGTTGGTTTCAAGTATTGAACCCCCAGATCTTTTGATTGTGAAAAACTGCTTATCCTCCTCGAACCTTACAACCAAGATCATCCCTGTTGCCCCTTGTTTGTCTATGATAGACGTCTTCTGCCAAACAGGAGCTGGACCCTTAGATGAAGTAGAAGGCATATCTTTTTTCTTTTGGTGCCTCCGGATCCATAGGTGTATGGTTAACTGGGGAGGCTTCAGTCGAGGCTTCCACATTACTAACATGCTCGACTGAACCTATGTCGAGCTGAGCTTCGAAGGATGGAAATTCAAAGATCTCTCCATCTTCTAACTCGTACTCTCCTTCCCCGTCACCCTTGGGGACTTCTATCACTACATCCTCATCATATTCATCCCAATCATCAACAGAGTCGATCTCTCCTTCTTCTAGGTTAAAGAGAGCATCGATTTATGCTTCCTTGGAATAGTCAGGCTCTAAGTATAAGATCTCATCATCAGATAGATCCTTAAGCACATCAGCCGCTGACTTTCCTTTGTCGCCACCACCAGAGGTATAACCACCCTCTTGATGAGTAGACTCCCCCTGAGCCATTGGAATAGCAGAGATGGGCACAATTGCTAAAGCTTGGTGCTCACCTCCACTAGGACCGACTTCGGGATCCTTGTCTTTGTCGTCATCCTTAGTTAAGTCAACAGGATGACAAGCCTCATCACCAGTAGTTTTCTCCCTCTCTTTCTCCTTCTCCTTCTCTTTCTCCCTCTGAGCATCAAGCTTCTTGGTTAGATCAGCAATTAGTTTAACCATCAGCTCATGCTCTTTCTGTTGAGTATCAAACCTCAGCTCTAGAGATGACATGTGACCCAGAATCATTTCATTTGTCCTGATTAGAAGCTCGTTCTAGGCCATGACGTTCTTCAGTCTCTCGTCAGTCCCCGTTCTCTGGCTTCTTAGAATCCTAACTTCATCCACCAACGAATTAATATGTGCTTGTTGAGCGTTAGATTCCTCCTTTGACTTCCGAATAGTTTCCAATAATCCAACAACTTGGGTTTCTAGAACATCTATCCTTGCATCATTAGGATCAGGATGTTTGGATGATGATGCGTCGGCATTGTGAATTGGGGAGGAGAAGATGGTGTCGAAGTCAAACCCTTGAGTAAATTCCCCATAGTTGAAGGGTTGACTTAAAGGTTCAATGGTGGTTGTTGGAATTGAGGATGTGATGACGGTTGTAGGTGTTATGGAAGGGGTGATGGTGACTGACTCCGTGAGAATTGGAGTAGTCACCGCCACCTGGGCAGATGTGATAGGGAGGGTCACTATCACAGGAACCTCCTCTGTGATTGAATTGACTGCCACGTCAGGTTGTACCTGTGGCCTCCTCCGTCTTCGGTATAACTGCTGTGAAGGTGGGGTGGAAGCTGAGTCAGAACTCGCAGCTGAAACTTGTACTTGCTGCTGAGGACTCACCACCACCTCACTAGGAATAGATTGTTGCTACCTATCCCCCCTGTTCTTATGTATACTTTCACGTCGTTGTCTCTGTATAGCAGCGTCAGAGTCAGAATCTGGCTCATATTCGCTGCTTGAAGCTTGTCGCTTTCTCTTTGAGGATGACTCAGGAAGGGTGACTCAGTCTCTTCCGAGTCAGATCCCTCAGCACCATCAAGTCCTCCTTCTTCGTCTCCATTATCAGACGATCCATCTTCACTTTCATCTTCCTCTTATTGTTGTTGTTGTTGTTCATCTGAATGCTCACTCAATTCTGGCTCCGAATCGTGACTATACCATCTCTAGTCACCTGGTGCCATGTGCGCTTCATTTATAAGGTGGCCAAAGAGTGATGTCTGCTCAGGGGTAGGATCTACACTGCCTGTCTTAAGGAATTGTGCGAACACACCCTTTTCACCTGCAATCTCTCCCCTGTAGCAGGTAGGTTTGGCAACGCGTCGTTTATCAGAAGTTGCACAAACCTAGGGTATAATAAGAACCTGAACCTCTCAGCTGTGTTGATCTGGTCATTGATGGCTTTGAAGATGTAGCGTGAGAAGTTGTAGCCCTTATTGAGAGATAAGCCAACCATGGCTGCAGCAAGGTCATGACCCATTACATCCTTTCCAGCTTTTCTTAAGGAGATGCACAAGAACATGACGTGGGCAAAATATCTCCATTGGTCAAGCACCCACATTTTCTTATACGAAGCATAGTCTCTCGCACCGACATATCCCATTCGTTGCCTCCAACAGCCATCCACAAAGTAGTCTGGATAGGCTGTCGGGTCGGTCGAGAGATCTCGGAATTGCAGGACCCTTCTAGTTGTATCTTCATATAAGGCGATGTCATGACCAGCCATGGTAGCCCTTATAACATTGGGGGTTACCGTGCAATCATGCTCCGCAGTCTCCCAAAATTGCTCCAGATAAGGTCTTGAAACGATCGGGTCTGCAGAAATAGCGTAGCTGATTCTTGAACGGTTCAAGAAATCAACTATCTCGCAGTACTGAAGCGCTGCACCCTTCCATTCCGGTTGAGTATTAACTAACAGATTGAATTCGTTAGTAAACGCCCAAGACATAATCTGCAAAACACATAGAAAACATAATCAGAACAACAAGTTTCATTGGAAATGAATAAACATGACACAGTATAGCAGTTACTCTTTGAACTGAAATTTCAGACTTAGAAATTTTTCCCAAGTGTTGGTCCTGCGTACTTAGCAAGTACGTAGGAATTTCCTCTTGCGTACTTAACAAGTACGCATGAGTTGCTTCTTGCATACTTGTTAAGTGCGCAGGAAACACACTTGTTCATATTTTTCAGAAATCAAGAATTCAACAAATGTTCAAACATTAGGTAGATTAGGTCACCACAAGGACGGAATCAGTGATTACGACCCATGGAACCAACATCAACACCAAATCACCCGCTATATGGTCCAATTTCGACCTAAACGACCACCCAAATGAACCGTCGGCCATCGAGGGTCCAAGATCAAAATCAAGGGATTAAACGGACTGATTAAGGGTCGATCACAGTTTCTAATCAAGTTTTAATTATAAGGTTTTACCCAAACAACCCACAATTTGACTAAAAAGCTTGAATTAAACCCAAAGATTTTCAAATGTTCAAATCGGTCCAAAATCGCTATTTTTGTGGATGGATTTGCTCAAGATTCTCACCGATTGATTGTTACACGATGATGATACTAGAGATGGGACAAGAAATCGGTTAGGAACACTCGGATTTTTGAGTAAAATTGTAGAGGAAAAATGAACAGGCGTTAAGTTTGAATGAGATAAATCTCTGAAATTTTCTAACTCCTGTTTATATACCCAACACCAAAAGGTCTTGCGTACTTACTAAGTGCGCAAGATTTAACTCCTGCGTACTTACAAGTGCGCAAGACTTAACTCTTGCATACTTTTTAAGTACGCATGGCTTACTTCATGCGTACTTATCAAGTACGCAGAAACCCTTAAGTGCGCAAACTTTCAACTCAAATTATGAAGATTTCAAGTCAAATAACGAACAAGATAAAAAATATTCAATCAAGAGGATTCACAATCAATTCAGGAAGGTTAAACACAAATATTTTTTGGCTTTTCTGATTAAGATTGAACTGTTCATTAACTTAAAATCTTTTTGATATTTTCTAGATAGAAATATACACGTATTTACACAAACTAAATTTGATCAAAGACACGAGCAGAGAATCATATCAGGCTAACTTATAGCAAAAACGATACAATATAAACATCAAAGAATATGGGATCATGTCATGGATTACTATTTATTCATACATAATATGCACATAAACAAGTAATTCAAGTTGACAATATTATAAGATTTGAAACTATAAGCATCTTTGTATCACGTTCTTGTGTATTAAGGTATTAATTATAAGATATACAACGTGTACCCCACTGATATGCTATAATAATGTAAATTGCATTTTATTAACGCATCTAAGATTTTCCCAATGATTTTCTAAATTTTCATAATGAAATTACATCAATTAGCACAGGAAAAATCAAGCAGAATCCATAAGGATTATCAGGAATCATAAGATTCAGAATCGAGTGATTGAATTGTCTTGGTTTCATTTGATTTTCTTCATTGAATATCGGTATGATGATTCGGGATAATGAATATGGTGTTTGAATAAGGTAAGGGAATCCAACTTTTATCTGGATTTGATTTCAATGAATCAGGAGCGATTCAAGGGTGAATACATGCTCAACGGTTGATGTAGAGACATGTCTTGATTCAATCTCTCCTTGCATACTTGTGAGTATGGACAGTGAGATGAACCGCATTAATTGTGCTAACGACATAACCCGAAACTGATCTCAAAAGAAAATTATTGCCAAAATCTAACATCCTTTATCTGATAATGATCTTTTCTATTCTTTTACGCACACACACTAGCAAACATGGGTTCAAATCACAGTTTTAATTTTAGATTAAGTTTCCACACTACTAGTGATTCAAAGACGCATACAGCCCACTGACAATTCAAATTACTTGTAAATAAGCAGATTAAAAACATAATAATTTAAACAATTAAGTAAGCATGACGCAATCATTTCCCATATGAGCAGTCTATGGCGTTTAGATCATTTCTGATGTACTATCATTTCCTCTTTCCTCAAGTTAACTTGGAAAATTATTATTATTATTTATTTATTTATTTTTTTATTTTGTAAAATATTTTGAAAATTAAAAGAACTATACAGAAAATTTAAAAGAAATAAAATTTAACTTTCATGAATTGAATTGATTTAAGAAAATAAGTTTTCACTCAGGATTGAACATTCCTATCAAATTGACAAGATGCTCAAAACGGGATCGATCAAATGCCTTTGTGAAAAGGTCAGCAAGATTGTCATTCGTGTGAACTTTTACAAGTTCAATTAAATGCTTTTCAGCACAATCACGTATGAAATGATGGTGAATTTCTATATGTTTAGTTTTGGAATGTTTCACCGGGTTATTTGTGATGGAAATGGTGGCATTGTTGTCAATGAATAAAGGAGTTCCAGTGAAGTTTAAGCCGTAGTCTCTTAATTGCTGTTGAATCCACAATATCTGAGAACAACCGCTCGTCGCAGCAATGTATTCTGCTTCACAAGTTGAGACAGAAACCGTTGACTGATTCTTACACTGCCAGGAAACAGTCTGTCTCCTAAGAATTGACATCCGCCAGAAGTTGACTTTCTGTCAAGGTTACAACCGCCATAGTCTGAATCAGTATAGGCTTCGAAGTCAAATGACTGCTGCTTAGAGTACCAAAGACCCAATCGGGGTTTCCCTTTCAGGTATCTGAAAATTCTCTTCACGGCTATCATGTGTGACTCCTTCGGTTGTGACTGAAACCTTGAGCACAAGCACACAGCAAACATTATATCGAGTCTTGAAGCTGTGAGATACATAAGTGATCCGATCATCCCACGGTACAATCTGCAATCCACATCCTTTCCATATTTGTCAGGATGCAGACCATGATTGACTGGGATAGGTGTGCCATAAGTAATGCTATCATTCATCTTGTATTTTGACAAGATGTCCTGCACATACTTTGTTTGATGTAGATAAATCCCATCCTCCCTTTGACTGACTTGCAGACCCATGAAGAATGACAATTCACCCATGTTACTCATTTCAAACTTGGACTTCATCACCTGTTCGAATTCCCTACACATCCCTTCATTGGTAGATCCAAAAATAATGTCGTCGACGTAGACTTGTACAAGAAGAATGTCACCTCCTGCTTTCCTAATGAAGAGGGTCGAGTCAATCTGTCCACGATCGAAACCATTAGACAGTAGATTTTTAGATAATGTCTCATACCATGCCCGCGGTGCTTGATGAAGACCATAAAGTGCTTTGTTGAGCTTATACACTTTATTGATATTATGCGGATCTTCAAATCCGGGAGGTTGAGTGACATAGACCTTCTCATGAACTTTTCCATATAGGAAAGCACTCTTCACGTCAAGTTGATAGACCTTGAAGCCGACATATGTGGCATAAGCCAAGAACAGTCGAATGGCCTCAATTCTAGCAACTGGGGCATATACTTTCCTGTAATCCAAGCCCTCTTGTTGATAAAAACCATGAACAACCAATCTTGCTTTGTTCTTCACAACCACATGACGATCATCCTTCTTGCATTTGAACACCCATCTGGTTCCAATTGGCTGAACGCCTTTTGGCAAGTCAACCAAATCCCACACGTGCAACTTTTGGAATTGAGACAATTCATCTTGCATCGCCTCAATCCAGCAGTTGTCAGTGAGAGCCTCCTTCACATTCTTTGGTTCTAACTGGGACACGAATGCAGCATGCAGACATGTTTCCATGACACCAGTGTCAAGTATCTCCGAGTAAAGACTAGTGTTCTCAGTGATAGTTCGATGACGAGTCTGAACACCGGCATGAGGATCACCAATAATGTTGTCAATTGGATGATTCTTATGCACTCTCGCCTCTGGTACATTCGGTTCCTGAATTTCTGAATCGAGATTCGTGCTTAACTCCCCCATTTCTTGTGTTCCAGAAGAAGAGAATTCAATGTTAATTGGATCAGCTGGAGCTTCATTTCCTACAATTGTGTTAGGATTAGCTTGAGCGTCATCTCCATTAACATGAATATCTTCACTGTCATCACCATTTAGAGTTCCAGATGCAGATACAGCATTGGAATCAGGAGTTACAATCGGTACAGTAGCACGAGTAGAGAAACTGGAGTCATCGCCACCACCCAATAATTCATAAACATTTGCGGTGTCAACTACAGATAGATCAGGAAGATTGAATGACTTGAATAGCGCATCATAATCAAAACCCCAAGCTGGACCTGTTGGTTCTGGTGGAATGCTGTGTTTACTGCAATCCACTTTAAACCATTCCTCGACAATGTGAGTTCCTATATTGTACACTCTCTTGCAAGGCGAGTTGGCAACGTATCCTAAGAAGATGCCTTCCACCTCTTTTGCATGAAACTTAGACTGGCGGTCTTTGTACTGTAGCAACAAGGAACAGGGACTACCAAAAGGAACTAGGTAATCAAGATTGGGAAGTCGATTGTTGATTAACTCGTAACAAGTCTTGTTGTGCTTTTTCACAACCAGAACTCTGTTTAATACGTGACAAGCTGTATTAACTGCTTCTGCCCAAAAAGTGACAGGAAGCTTTGCATCCGACAGCATTGTCCTTGCAGTCTCAATCAATGTTCTGTTCTTCCGTTCTGCAATTCCATTCTGCTGCGGTGTGTACGGGGCACTGAATTCGTGACGGATCCCCTTCTTGAGACAGAAAAGTTCCATCAAATTATTCTTGAACTCAGTTCCGTTGTCACTCCTTATTCTTCTAACCTTCAGCTTGCGAAGAGATTCCAAGCTCAAGATCAGGTATTGAAGAATATCAGCAGTCTCATCCTTCGTACCTAAAAAATGCACCCAAGAAAAACGTGAGAAATCATCAGTTACAACCAGACATAACGACTTACCTCCAATACTCCTGATACTTATGGGGCCAAACAGATCCATGTGTAATAGCTCCAAAGGGGTATCAATGGAGTTTTGGAGCTTGGGCTTGTGAGACTTCCGCTGCTGTTTGCCCTTTTTACAAGGCATATAGTCATCTGCAATGGTAAATCTCAACTTAGGAACCCTAGTTACCAAACCATTTCGGACAAGATGGTTCATTTTACGATACGAAATATGTCCGAGGTTCCTATGCTACAAGATAGAGTCAAGCTCTGTCGCTTTGGTAAGCAAACAAGCAGCAACTGATGAGGTGGTTGTTGCCACGCTCATATCAATCTGATAGGTGTCGTTTGTCCTTGGCGCTCTCATCAGAATCCAATCTTCAGGAACTTCAAAACCAGGCTTGAGAATCAAGCATTCATTCTTATCAAACATCACCGAGTACTCCTTGTCACACATTTGGGAGATACTCAGCATGTTATGCTTCAGCTGCTCGCAAAAGTTGACATTGTCAAAACTGACACAACACTTTGATACCACGCCTTGACACGTGATACTACCGCCTTTCTCTCCAGCAAAGGCCACATAGCCGCCTCTGAATGGTTTCACGTCTTGAAGCAAGGCCATGTTTCCTGTCATGTGCTGGGAGCATCCACTATCTACATACCAGCGGTTAGAGATAGTACCCTTCGAACGTCCCTGCACGAATCACAAAAAGAATTAGTTAGTTTTGGAGACCCAAGCCATAGTGGTCTTGGGTCGTCCATCCTTTTCAAAATAAACTACCTCTTTTAACTCACAGTCGTGATGACTGTTCGAAATGGATGAATCTTTAAAAAAATTAGGACTAGGAGATTGAGAATTTTTGAATTTTTTAGTCCAGGACTTCTTTTGTTTCTTAACTGGAACAGTAGACTTAAGTTCAACAACAGCAGGTGAACTAGTGGAATCACCTGATTGAACTGCAGTCAGCTGTTCTAGCTTTCTCAACCTCTTATTCCTTCTCCTCCTCTGTGGCTTAGAGAGTTTCACCACAGGTTTCTCACCAGTAGGTATACTACCAGAGGTAGATACACAAAGTGTAGCGGGTTGCTTTCCCTTCCTTGAAACAAATGGTTTTGCCTCAGAGGTTATCTTTGGCTTTACCATCGGTTTTACTGGTGGTTTCACCACATTTGCTTTTGGACTTTTGGGATGGTTCACTTGTGGTGACTTAGGGATGACAGCCGGTTGTGAAACAATAGGCCGTTTCCCTTGGTTCTTAGAAGGGCAGTTCACAAAAATGTGACCAGTCATACCACAGTAAAAACAAGTTCTCTTGTCTGTGTAAGTTCTCCTATAAGACTCATTAGATCTGGCATTAGATGACTCAGCATGATGAGCAGGAGGAGTTGGTTTGTGAATAGGAGTCTGACCCGATACAGGTTGGTTCTTGGGAGTATAGTATTTTTGCAAATTTTCTTTGTAACCAAGCCCAAAGTGAGCTGAAAAAGCCTCTTTCTTTACTTGATTAAGACTTTTATACCCCCCATAAAGCATTACATTTAATTTATCATTAGATTCAATGATATCTGGTTCAGTTAAAATACAATTATCACTATTAGTGATAATGTTTTTCTTGACTTTCTATTGAGATAACAACTCCTCAGATACTACCCCTTCAGGGCAGGTGTTAACCGACCCATCATCAGAAGCAGTAAAGAACTCCTCATCAGATGCGAAGTTGGCCTTACTTGAGGAATCATCCCTTTTAGAGGAATCATCCTTTCCTGAGGACTCATTAAGACAAGTTAGATCAATGTCTACTAAGCTGTTGACAAACTTCCCGCTAACTGGTGGAGGAATGGCATTAGTACCCAACCCTAAGCCATTCATTTTCCTCACTACCGATTCGTAGTGTTCCACCACAAAACGAGATGTTTTCAACTTCTCATTAGAACATTTCAACTGCAATATTTCATTTTGCAGCTTGTTAATTTTATTGTTCCTTTTCTCCAACCCCTTGTATACAATATCCAAGTGAAGCTGTTGATCGCTCATTTTCAGTGAATACTCATGTTTTTCCTTTTTCAACGTTTCAATTGAATCTTTAAAACGTTTTTCGTTTTCTTTATAACTTAGAGCTGCAATGCGAAGGTTCGACCTTGTCTTGAAGCTTGGAATTTTCAAGTTTTAACCTTAGACATTTAGAACAAGAAATAACAAAAAAAGGATTAGAATCTACCTCAGTTGATGAACTTGTTGCCTCTCCAATAGCCATGAGAGCAACAGCAGTAGTAGATTCCTCTTGATCAGCTACAGAAGCTTCCTTTTCTTCAGCTTCCTTTTCTTCAGCTTCCTTTTCCTCAACTTCCTTTTTCTCAGCTTCCATCAACTCCATGATCTCAGCCATGAGACCAACCTGAGTTTGTGCAATGATGGCATCTTCCATGTAACATCCCTGATTTTCCGACCCTATTTTAGTTTATTTTAATTAATAAAATAACAACACTACATTAAATCTTGTACTTTTTCAAATCTATGCCTCATTAATTATTAGCTGAACGTAGTTCAAGTCAAAGTTTTAAAACTCAAAATCACATGTTTACACCTCCTAAATGTATATATGTACTTAATTTTTAAATGAACATTTGAATACCTATATATTAAACTATTTATCAGGTAATTTGGTAAGTATGGCAGCCAAAATTCAAAATTTGAATTAAGTTGACTTTCTAGAGTCAAATTAAACCCAATTCGGTTCCAATCTTTGAAATTAATCGTGTTTAATGACCATAAATCATGCCCCGAATTACTTGCATGTCTACAACCTAATATCGCGACCCAATAAATCCATTTTCGGTTTAATTCATGCGTTACCCACGATGTCAACCGTCACCCTCAAGACTAAATTGAATCACTCGTTTAAAGATCAAATTGATGGAATTAACTTTCTCCCCACCATCGCGCGATCCCTTCCAAACCCTCCCAACCCACCTTCGACCTGCAATACGACTCTAGAACTCGATTCAATCCGAAGAACTCGAAGCCGAATGCTGTAGCCGTGTGACTACCCCCACGTTTCCATTCCAGGTAAAATCTGCATCCACTGATTCGTTTTTGTCCACGGAATAAAAGCCCGTTGATCAGTTTGACGGAATTGAGGGCTAGGGTTTGCGGGTCTGGGTAAATCGGGGAAGGGGATGTGCTCGGGATCGATTGTTAAATGATTTTCAAACCAGTTCCTTGTCAAGACTTTTACCCAGATAACTCGGTTAAGACTTTGGACCTCTAAACGAGATGTCACGGGTTCAAAACCCATAACCCGAAACCTTTTTAAACCCATTCCAAGTAGTGAATCTGGTCTCCATGCAAGGTCACGATAATATGCAATCGGGCCGACTCTGTGACAGGGATGCTTCCCTGGTCCAGTAGTTGGTGCTCAATGCTCTCACCGGACAGATCCGGGTTCGACCAGGGCAGTGTCCCATTATTTTTTAGGGCTATTTTTATAACTCCAATAATTTTATAAAAAATATTTTTATAAACCTTGGAACAATTGTGACAGAATAAAAGCAAAATCCTTAATTTTCCATATAAAATTTGATTTAATCTAAATTAAAAGTGTTAAATTATGTATTAACCTTTTAAATCAAAAACTTAAATTATTTATAAATGAAAACGGTTTAATTTTTATAAAATTTATAAAAGATTAAATTTATTTAAAACAATCAAGACTTGTTTTTTTTTTCACACCTTTATAGATAAATATCATTTTTACATACCTTTCTAAATAAATAAATAAATTATTTATTTAAATAAAATAAGTCATACAACAAATTTTTATATAACTAAATTATTTAAGTAATAATAATTATTTAATTCATTTAGTTATTCAAATTCAAAACGTGGTTTAAATATTTTAAAACTGTTTATCTAAAAACCCCCTCAGTTTATGAAACATTTCATTTAAAGTTCGAACCACTAATACTTACCACTCCAACACTTGTCACACATAACCGATTCAATCTTAGACTTAGACATAGACTATTGTACCCTCTAATAAACAAAATATACATTATGCATTAGGTTAAAGTGGTGAGTTACAAGAATCAAATTTCAATCTAGCCTCCCGTGTTTAGCTCAGCCGCTATATCAAGTGAGTATACATAACCCCTTTTACTCTTTTACAATTTTAGGGTGAGACATGAACATTATTCAAATTACATGTTTACATTTACACAACCAACACAAGTACAAATCCTATTTACATTCATGTGTGCAATTTGAGCTTTATGCCCGAGTGCTAGGTGTGCTAACCTTTGTATGCGATTATGTTCAATCATTAACTATTCAAGCCGACGGTTTTCAATGATAGATCTATTGAGTCTGACAAACCCACCCAGGTGCGCGGTGATTGAAACCGACAACACAATTTTTGCATGCTAGTTACAAAGGTTTGATTGTACTTGGTTACACAATAGCTGCTCCCCATAAATGCCTTATTTATCATGTTATGTAAAGGATTTGGTTTACAAATTATATGCTACCTATATAAAAACCTGTGTTATACTCACCAACTTTTTAGTTGACGTTATTTTATTCATGTTTCAGGTGCTTTCATATGAGTTTGATCAAGACATGCTACACATAGGCTTTGGACCTAGTTAATATTAATTCAAAAACAAATTGTATTTCATTATGTACTTTGAATTTGATTCATGTTTGTTTGAATGGAAATGGATTTAACATATTACAATTTAGTCAACCTTGAGCTCATGAACAGTCTACATGTCCCGCCCCGATGATTCCACCGTCGGTTGGGGTGTAACAGATTGGTATCAGAGCCTTGGTTATAGGGAACTAGGTTATTAGACACTCTTGACCTAGACTATAACCGCAAGACACCCACAATATGCCATGCTACTATATGATTACATGAGTAATACTTGTGTGAATGTTTTTACATGTCATCCTAAGTAATCTCAATACATGCTACAATACTTAATAGTTCATATGTCACACTACTTGATAACTCTTGTGCTTACATTCATTACTATCTACATGCTACCTATGTGTTTCATTAAGTGCTATCCTAAGTTTAACACACACACATACACACCAAATTATTCATACATCTTTAAACTCACATACATAATACCACCACCTCTTGTGAACAAAGACTTAAACTATTGGGCCTAATGCCCACTAAGATTAATCTAAGAGACCCATATACCCTAAAAGAAGAAGAAGACCACTACAATAAATAAACCTCACTTTTGGGCCTCAAAGCCCAGTCCATAACAATTCTCATCATAACCATGAGCCCAACAATGGTATTATTAATACATGATGGCTGGAAGAGTGTGTAAGCCCATGAGGAATTCTGGCTAAGGAAAGATAGGGTACTTAAGTGTGTCTTAGTGACCCACCCCTCTTTCCTGGGAATTCTCCTCAGGGATACACTACTTATAGGTCAAGTGTACTCCTAAAATACTATTGTGAAGACTCGGCGTTATGACTAGTCAAACTCTAAACCTATGAGAACTCCTATGTTTGACACTCAGTATTTATTTATCGCTTACAACCTTTCCATTTTTTTCCTGCTAAGCATGGACTCCTACCCTCCTACCTCCCCGGTATGCCGTCCCGAAGAAGAGTCTGATTGGGAAGAAGACACTGGATCACCCGTACATCGATCACCAACACCCGCAGCTGCTAGACCAAGGTTTGATGTAAGGGTAGATTGGATTAGGAACACCGGCCCAAGACTTCGAACACCTGGATCAGCCGTGCCCAGAAACCCGTATCAGACACCCCACCCCCACTAAGAGACCCATATCTAATGCCCGACCCGTACCATCCTAACCCTTGGGTAAGGCATACCACGACACCCACTAATGTTATGGGAATTCCAACCAATGATATTCACCAATATGTAAGGACCTCAGAATTTGAGAGGCAAAGGATGGAGCAGGAAGTAATGCACGACTTGCAAGGACAAAGAATGGATAGCCTAGCAAGCCAATTAGGGTACTGAAAGGAGTTAATCTCCATCCTTGAAAAAGAAATGCTGGAACATCGCACGGAGACAGCTATAGCTGAAGCCAAAACGACTACCCGAGTGACCATAGCGGTGCTCGTCTTGGGAATTTTTCTTCTTCTAGTGGAAAGCTACAACCGGCATTAACAAAATTATTTCCCATTATTTATTGTCTTTAAATTTCCAGTTTGAGAACTATTTCCCTATGTTTTGAGTAATGTTTAACATTTCAGCAGTTAATCAATTTTATATATTTCAATTCTAAAGTTACTATTCATTGATTTGACCCGTTGAGTGTGGATCATATGCATCATATTTTCATCAACATCCTCCAAGTATCACCCTATTCGTTTACTACGAATTAGTATACTACCGACAATCCCATTCGTAAACAACTCATCCTATTAGATTTAAACAACCCCGTTATTTTCAAATCAAACGCTTATCAAACTTTTAAAAGATTATCAGAAATATAGAGTTCCCATAAACATTTTTACTTTGCAAGGAACTTAATACAACCCATTTTATAAAAATATATATATATATATATTACTTCAAATTAATAAATAAGTATGATTTTTCCTCATTAAAATAATTATTTCTAAAACCCGGCTAAATTAATGTACAACTACTTGATTAGCCAACAATTGCTCTTAAAAATATTCTCCTTATAATAATTGAAAATTTACAAAGTTTTTCCTATAAACTGTCTACTTATTTAAACTATGTAACTCCATGGTTTCACTACTTTATATATCTACAAACAAGAACAATTTACCACTCTCTATTTTCAAACAACGAGCAGTATTTGTAAACACATTTCCCTGAATATTTTCAAAACCCCCCTTGTTACATTTCACTTGCCGCTTCAAGAGACGATCCATACCGCGTAGACTTTAACCATCCCCATCAACCTCAACGAGATTTAAAGAGCTAGAACCTAACTACCACTTCTTGCATGAACACCAAACAACACGCTTCTCCGCAACACTCGATCACATACGAAGCTCGTTAGTATACGTCACACACGAAATTCAATAACATACGTATACACGCTCACAATATACTCAACGGAACCACATGGTACATGAAACTAAAATATCCTCAATATATCCAATGCTACACAAATTACATAATACATGAAACTAGTTTGCCTACAAATCACAATTTGCTCGATTGATCACGCAATGCCCGAAACATGTTTATTTACAATGCACGTGCTACTGGACTGAGCACATGATACACGAAACTTAGTTGTTTGAAATATACGTGATACATAAAAATTGCTTCATTGATACATAATTCTAGATTGACCACCCTGTACATGAAACTCATTTGATTACAAAGTACTTTATACTAAACGATGTACACTATACAAAATACATGATGCTACGTTGCTAACACTATACGTGAGATCCATTTCCTACAATACACATAATACTATGTTGTTTACATTACACGTTAGAGTTTATTGATTTACGAAATACAAGACGCTAAATTATTTACACTATATACGAGACTTATTTGATTACGAACTACGTGACACTAGATCATACATGAGACTTGTGAGCTTACTATATACTTGAAAAAAAATTTGCTTACAATTATTGCAATGGATTGATTTCATTATACACAAGACATGGTCATGCACTTTGTACACCAAAGTTGAAGACCATAATGCATTGAAACGCCTCGGGGTTTGACGTATTCTTGTTCAAACACGAGCAAACTAAGAAACAAAAAGTATTACTACTTTACTACCCTTTAGTTGCGAACTGACCTGATTAGGGACTTAGTTACTTGTTAGCGACTTTCTATGTGTAAACAATAGACGTGATCATAGCGAAAATGTGCGCCCTTACCCACACACAACGAAACAATCTATACGGACCATACGATGATTTGAATAATTACGGGTGCACACGGAATTATAAAAATCAGCGCATGGAAACTATAGGGAAATTTTGTCGTGTGTTGTGACCAAAAAAATAAATAAAAAAATAAAAAAATAAAAAAACTTATCATGATATGTAACAACGAAACTGAAGTAATATAACAAGGGCATGGTGGATACGCCGATGGTACTTCCTATACATAAGTGTCCTCTCATATTATCATAAGTAGCGTTGTTCGTGTCACGTGGAGTTTTGACCCAGACCAATGTTTTATGAAGTCTCGTACCCACTAACAATCTTGAGCATATTAGACTATATTTTACACAAACTCTAAATGTCAAAATCCCATCAAATTCATTCCAAATAATACGTTTCACATTTAGAATTCAAATTATTATTCGACAATCTTCAATTCAAAACAAATTTTATTATCACTCTTCATATTCAAAGTATAAGGCCTAAGCCAAGTCAGCGGTTACACACCCCAGAATCCAACACTCAAAGCTACCTGAGAACCCAAAACTCCCTCCTACTTCTTGACTTTTGCAGCCTCCATTACTTAAATTTTGGGACGAAATTCCCTTAACATGGGGAGACTGTAACATCCCTGATTTTCCGACCCTATTTTAGTTTATTTTAATTAATAAAATAACAACACTACATTAAATCTTGTACTTGTTCAAATCTATGCCTCATTAATTATTAGCTGAACGTAGTTCAAGTCAAAGTTTTAAAACTCAAAATCACATGTTTACACCTCCTAAATGTATATATGTACTTAATTTTTAAATGAACATTTGAATACCTATATATTAAACTATTTATCAGATAATTTGGCAAGTATGGCAGCCAAAATTCAAAATTTGAATTAAGTTGACTTTCTAGAGTCAAACTAAACCCAATTCGGTTCCAATCTTTGAAATTAATCGTGTTTAATGACCATAACTCATGCCCCGAATTACTTGCATGTCTACAACCTAATATCGCGACCCAATACATCCATTTTCGGTTCAATTCCTGCGTTACCCACGATGTCAACCGTCGCCCTCAAGACTAAATTGAATCACTCGTTTAAGGATCAAATTGATGGAATTAACTTTCTTCCCACCATCGCGCGATCCCTTCCAAACCCTCCCAACCCACCTTCGACCTGCAATACGACTCTAGAACTCGATTCAATCCGAAGAACTCGAAGCCGAATGCTGTAGCCGTGTGACTACCCCCACGTTTCCATTCCAGGTAAAATCAGCATCCACTGATTCGTTTTTGTCCAGGGAATAAAAACCCCATGCTCCCGAGATCGGTTGTTGATCAGTTCGACGGAATTGAGGGCTAGGGTTTGCGGGTCTGGGTAAATCGGGGAAGGGGATGTGCTCGGGATCGATTGTTAAATGATTTTCAAACCAGTTCCTTATCAAGACTTTTACGCAGATAACCCGGTTAAGACTTTGGACCTCTAAAGGAGATGTCACGGGTTCGAAACCCATAACCCGAAACCTTTTTAAACCCATTCCAAGTAGTGAATCCGGTCTCCATGCAAGGTCACGATAATATGCAATCGGGCCGACTCTGTGACAAGGATGCTTCCCTGGTCCAGTGGTTGGTGCTCAATGCTCTCACCGGACAGACCCGGGTTCGACCCGGGCAGTGTCCCATTATTTTTTAGGGCTATTTTTACAACTCCAATAATTTTATAAAAAATATTTTTATAAACCTTGGAACAATTGTGACAGAATAAAAGCAAAATCCTTAATTTTCCATATAAAATTTGATTTAATCTAAATTAAAAGTGTTAAATTATGTATTAACCTTTTAAATCAAAAACTTAAATTATTAAATAAATTTATAAATGAAAACGGTTTAATTTTTATAAAATTTATAAAAGATTAAATTTATTTAAAACAATCAAGACTTGTTTTTTTTTCACACCTTTATAGATAAATATCATTTTTACATACCTTTCTAAATAAATAAATAAATTATTTATTTAAATAAAATAAATCATACAACAAATTTTTATATAACTAAATTATTTAAGTAATAATAATTATTTAATTCATTTAGTTATTCGAATTCAAAACGTGGTTTAAATATTTTAAAACTGTTTATCTAAAACCCCCTCTCAGTTTATGAAACATTTCATTTAAGTTCGAACCACTAATACTTACCACTCCAACACTTGTCACACATAACCGATTCAATCCTAGACTTAGATATAGACTATTGTACCCTCTAATAAACCAAATATACATTATGCATTAGGTTAAAGTGGTGAGTTACAAGAATCAAATTTCAATCTAGTCTCCCGTGTTTAGCTCAGCCGCTATATCAAGTGAGTATACATAACCCCTTTTACTCTTTTACATTTTTGGGGTGAGACATGAACATTATTCAAATTACATGTTTACATTTACACAAACAACACAAGTACAAATCCTAATTACATTCATGTGTGCAATTTGAGCTTTATGCCCGAGTGCTAGGTGTGCTAACCTTTGTATGCGATTATGTGCAATCATTAACTATTCAAGCCGACGGTTTTCAATGATAGATCTATTGAGTCTGACAAACCCACCCAGGTGCGCGGTGATTGAAACCGACAACACAATTTTTGCATGCTAGTTACAAAGGTTTGATTGTACTTGGTTACACAATAGCTGCTCCCCATAAATGCCTTATTTATCATGTTATGTAAAGGATTTGGTTTACAAATTATATGCTACCTATATAAAAACATGTGTTATACTCACCAACTTTTTAGTTGACCTTATTTTATTCATGTTTCAGGTGCTTTCATATGAGTTTGATCAAGACATGCTACACATAGGCTTTGGACCTAGTTAATATTAATTCAAAAACAAATTGTATTTCATTATGTACTTTGAATTTGATTCATGTTTGTTTGAATGGAAATGGTTTTAACATATTACAATTTAGTCAACCTTGAGCTCATGAACAGTCTACATGTCCCGCCCCGATGATTCCGCCGTCGGTTGGGGTGTGATATTCCAGATGTACACCCCAATCAAAGTTGTCGTCCTGTTGAGCTACCAATGCATTGGACGAACCACCGTGGCTTTGATTGTGGTTGTTAGTGTTGTTGTAACCATGGTTGTTTCCTTGGCTAGGTCTAGTGAAACCCGAAGCCGGTGCTCTGTCTTTCTAACATTCACGAGCAAAGTGTCCAAAGTTTAGACACTTATAGCATTTGGCCTTGGATTTGTCAAAACCAACCTTGGCATTAGAATGCCCGCCAATGAACTTTCTTCCTGTTCTGTTCAGGAAACGCTTGGCTCTCCTCAGTATCATGGCCACATTCCACTGAATATCCATGTCCTCCATGTCATCAGGATCCACTTGATTAAAATCTTCTTCAATCATCTCGGGATCAGTATGCTTGCCACCTATGAAGTTCTTGTAGGCCAGCATACAAGATGAAAATAGTGCTACATGATCTTCAGCTATTTTGGCTATAGCTGACTGGTTAGCTAAAGTTGTAGCGGGAGGATTTCTTGAGGTATGTTGTTGATGAGATCCAGAACCTGATCCAGATGCATAGCTTGCATGACCACCACAACCATTTGAGTGGTCTTCTTAAGTAGAGTTTCCAGAGAAAAGGGCAATTCCAGAGCCCGATGACTTGGTTGTAGAAGACGTCACATGATACATAGAAGGGTCTTGTATCTGAGGTCTTCCTGAGCTCTCCTTCTTTCTTAGGTTCATGTTATGAGCTTAAACATTTCCAATTGCCTCCTCCACTTTCATCTCATAGAATTTTGGATTCTCTCTCATCAGGGTTGTGTACATTTCAAACCTGGGTGGCAAAGCATCCAGAAACTTTTCCACCAATTCTTCATCGAGATACTTGAGCTCAAAGGCTTTTAATTCTGTCTGTAGATGATAGAATCTAGAGATGAGGTCATCTAAAGACTCATTCTCCAAAAATCTGAAGCATTCATACTGCTTCCTGATTAGATCCCGTTTACTCTTCTTGATATCACTATTCCCCTCGAATATTTCTGTAGTGCCTTCCAAAGATCCTTAGAGTTGTCATAACCTCTGAAGCTGTGGAACAACTCCCGAGTTAATGCCATAGTGATTGGACCAAGAGTCTTCTTCTCTCGATCATAAACTTTCTTTTCTTCTTCATCGAGTTTAGAGATAGGCTTAGGCAGTTCATCATCAAGATAGATGTGTGTGGGATGCTTATATCCTTCTAAGATTGGTATCCATAACGAGGAATCGGTGTATGAAATGTAATGCTCAAAGCGTGCCTTCCAGTTAGAATAATCATTTACATTTAGCAGCTTTGGCTGAGGAGTACCGATCTCATTGTCATAGTTTAAAAGGTTTCCAAGGTTCTGAAGATTCGACATGGTGAACACTTAGTCAAATTTCAGAAAAATCAGATATACTTGCGCACTTGATATTGGCCTTGCGCACTTAGAGGAATGTCTTGCGTATTTAAGATTTGCTCTTGCGTACTTGATAAGTACGCAAGAGTAAATGATAAATACGCAGGATATAACTTAAGTACGCACAAGATTAGTCTTGCGTGTTTAGTAAGTACGCAAGAGATTAGTCTTGCGTATTTAGTAAGTACGCAGCAAGACTGTACTTTTTGCCAGATATGGTAAGTACGCAGAACACCTTTTCACCAACTCTCACCAAACTATTCCGGTCACTGGAAAACACACCGAAGATGGCAAAAATTGGACGGATGAACAATCAAAGTGAGCCAAAGGGTCAGAAACTTGTTTCAAACCAACCTTTGATGCTAAAAACACTCAAAATACACAACAAAAGTCGGTCTTTGAGTGATTTTTGCTTCTAAAATAGTGCTCAAGAGCTACCCCTATTTTATCACAAAAATCAACAAAAACACCTCCTTTTGCTTGTAAAACTCTATAGAAAACTCTCCAAACTCACTCACAACACTCGAAATCAAGAGCAAGGCTCTGATACCACTTGTAGTTCCCTCGGGTGTGGCGGATCGTCACATGCAAGTGGGTCTACTTGTCGGACCGGGTGCGGAATACCGGTGACTAGGTGGAGAGTCTTACGAAACAAAGTAAACCGACAAGATAATCACTATAAACGTTCGTCTATTATAAACACTTGAAGGTTACAGAGAGAAGTTCTGCGTATTTGCTAATCTGAATGCGTACTTATCTACTGTCAACCATTCCTATTTATACATGACCTGACGCCTGCGCACTTAGAAAGTGTGCAGGACAATTTGCTCATGCGTACTTAGCAAGTACGCAAAGGTATTCTTGCGTACTTGCTAAGTACGTAGGAACTATCTCCTGCGCACATACAAGTGCGCAAAATACTTAGAGAAAATTGCAACAATCAATATGTAAAAGTAAATACAACTCGATTACTAATACATACAGACACTTACAAACAAAGACAAATACATACATGAAAGTACTAAACTAAGACTTTATCTATCCATAATCTATCCAGAGTGTTTGTCACAGGAAAGTGGTTCAACACATCTTCAAGTACAAACCACAATTTCCTACGCTCCTATACAACTATTTGTACACACATCCAATTAAACCCTGGACTTAGACCTATACTATCGTACACATTAGTAATTTAATATATATTACACACTAGGTTAACGTGGTGAGTTACAAGGATCATTTTGCTACCTAGTCTCACGTGCTAGCTACAACCTTGAATCATGTGAGTATTACATAGCCCCTTTTACTCTTTTACACTTTTTGGGGTGAAACATGAACTCTATACACACAATTGCTTACATTTACACAAACTACACAAACACAAATCCTCTTTACATTCATGTATACAAAATTTGAGCTTTATGTTTGAGTGCTAGGTGTGTTAACTGTTTGTGTGCAATTTATGTGCAATCATTAACTATTCAAGCTGACGATTAACAATGATAGATCTATTGAGTCTGACAAACCCACCTAGATTGGGGTGATTGTTACCGACAACACAATTTGCATGCTAGTTACAAAGGTTTGATTGTACTTTGGTTACATAATAGTTGCTCCCCATAAATGCCTTACTTTATCATGTTATGTAAGGATTTGATTATTTACATCTATACACTATCTATGTATAAACCTGTGTATGCTCACCAACTTTTTAGTTGACTTTATTTTGTTCATGTTTCAGGTGCTAATGTGTGAGTTTGATCAAGACATGCTACACATAGGCTTTGGAGTTAGTTAAATTTAAATAAAGAATATTATGTATTTCATTTACATAGTTGTTTGATATTGGTTATGTTTGATTTGTTTGAAATGAAATTTGATGATTAAAATATTGCAATCTAGTCAACCTTGTGCTCATGAACAGTCTACATGTCCCGCCCTGACGTATTCCGCCGTCGGTTGGGGTGTAACATTAATCGTGAGGTAGTTTCAAACTCTGAATCTTTTTGTACTAAATGTGTTGCTTTGAAGGACAAAATGTTGAGGGTTATGGATGACAACGTCAACCTCATTTGTGATATGAAATCGATGCACACGGTAAATTAGAAATTAAAGGATAATGAGAATGTGTGTATTGAAAGGATTGAATCACTGAAAAGAGACATTAATTCCCTGACCTTGAAGATAAAAGAGCAGGCATGCCATCTGGATATGGCTTATGCATAAACTGAGAAAAGAAATATTGATCTTGCTGAGAAAGATAAGGAACTTGCTAAATCTAAAGCAGAGGTGATCAGACTGCACAGAAAGTTAGAAAGCTTTGGGAATTCATCATTCTTACTCGGATATTATAATAATAATTCTGAAGAGGGGAAGGGAACTAATGGTATTGGTTATGTTCCTCCACCATTCAATGGAAACTATTTGGTGGCACCTGAGATTGTAAAAGATGAGGATTTGGATCCTAAGACTGTGTTGAAGGCTAATCCAGTCACATGTGAAGATATGGTGTATGATGATGAGAGTGATGATGAATACTTTGATGAAGCTAAGGTAGAGGGGATACCGAAAGAGGTTAAGAAAGAAGAATCAAAAGTTGTGAAGCAGACGCAAGAAGGTGTTGATTCTAAATCATCGGGAGGTTATACATTTGGAAGTTCTTTAAATTCAAGGAGAGTTCCATATATAAGAGATTATAAAGAAAAGCATACATGTTTTCATTGCTGTGAGATGGGACACATTGTGGTGAATTGTCCTTACAAAAATAAAGAGAAGAGGCATATATTTCTAGAGAAGATGAAGCCTGAATCAAAACCTGTTACAAAATCTGCAGTTCTAGAGAAAATAAAGCCAAAAAAAGTTCATGTAGGCAAATCTTCTTCAAGTGCATCTTATCGCGTGAAGATTCCTTATATGAGAGAATATCGTGAGACGAGATATTGCTTTTACTGTGGTCTTGTGGTCACATTAAGATCAATTGTCCTCACATTGCCAAAGGTAGCCATCATGTTACTCCAGCAAAGGTAAGAACTCCTAGTAAGCCTTTCGTTAAACCAAATGTGGTTAAACCTCGTGATACACCGAAGTGTAATTCAAAATCCGAGGTTAGGCTTTATAGACCTCAAAGACGGAGGAGAAACAGAAGATTGAGAAAACTTTTAGAACATCAAAAGCTTTCATAATAAAAACAATTTTCAAATGACAGAGAATGCTCCAACACTTCACATTTTAAGCAAAAAGAACTTAATGAACAAAAGTATGTTTGGAAATCTAAAGCATCTGTTTCAGATTCGTCAGAGCAATCATCGAAAATTGATGAGAGATTCGATTGTGAATTCAGTGAGGACATTTATTTTGATACAGATGGTCGACCCAGGACTACCATGGCTTGGGTCCTAATTTCAAGTTAATGTTTCTTGTTAGATGTGCAGGATTAACCAAGAGGGACTATTAAAACCATTTGGGTTGTTAATAGTGGTTGTTCACAGCACATGACAGGAAATGGCATCTACAAGAGCAAAGAGTTGTTTGATTACTGATAAATCTATTTGATTTAACGACTTGATGCTCAGGGGGAGAATATGTCACACACAATGTTGTTTTGGAAAGAGTTCGACCAAGTCTAAAAGACAACCTAAAACATAGGATGACAATGGTGAGTATAAATTTGTTGATGCAACCATTTGACAAGTTGAGGGGGAGTTTACAGGAAAGGGGGAGTACAGTATTGTGGTGGTGAAAAAGGCAAAGGCATTCGATTACATTCAATTACACTGGTTTGCGTTTTTGATTGATTGAAATGCTATATCATGAGTAACCAAGTAAATGTTTTTTCTTAAAATGTTTTCATGGAAGTTTTCTTTTCTTTCAAAAAGTTTTAGAAAACCAAAACAAATTTGAAAAATTTAAACTCGACATTACTTGAAGTTAAAGAAGAGATGATAGTACATCAGTAGATGTGCATTCACACATGACCTTAGATTGACTGGTTGGTGCTTTATGTTTATTCAATATATCTGAATTATATGTTTTGATCTAAACTACAGAGACTACAAAAATAGGAGATGATAGTGTTGTGTATGCATGTAATTTAGCTTGTCAATAGGCTAAAAGCGTCTTTGAACCATTAGTAGTGTGAAAACATAATTGCATATGTTATAACTGTGATTTGAACGTATTTTATGCCTGGGTGTGTGTGTTACAATTACCTTATCAGATATAGAATATTAGTTTTTAATAAGGATTGTCCTATGAGACCAGTTTTGGGTTATGTCCTTAGCACAATTTTTTCAGTTCACTTCACTGCCCATGCCCCGAAAAACATGCAATGTGCTGCTGAACTAAGATATGTTTCTGACAACATATGTTGGAATATATACCCGCCCTTGGATCAATATCCTGATTTTATTGAATTTATAATCCAGATAACAGTTGGATCCACGTACCTAAATCTTCTGATTCCACATATATAAGCCAAGACATTGAATCATTCGATTCTGAATCTCATTGTTTCCTATACAATCCAATTTGGATTCTGATATTCATGTGCTAAGTGATGTCTCCTCATTCTGGAAATTAGGATAATCTTTATTAAACTCATTCGATAGTTGCAGTTGTTTTTTCTTTGGCATACTAGTGGGGGTACATGTTGTATTTCATACTTAAATGGTACCTTAACTCACAAGAAAGTGGGAATGAGATGCTTTTAGTTTCAAATCTTATAATATTGACAACCCAAATCTGTGTCTCATAGTCTGATCCTGTTTTCTTTGAATGTTTATTGCGTATCTTTACATGCGATATATGAAAGTCTGAAAAATGGAGACTTGAAAGAATGGCACAGCATACCAATTGCCTTGATATACAGATTTTTTATCCAAGATGTGTGATTGATATATCATTTATACTGATATGATCTTCTTGCTCATGGTGTTCAAACAAAAATATGTGCTTTATTGTTTTATAGTTTATTTCATTTCAGTTTGTACAGAGAAAAACCAAAAAGATTTTGTGTTTCTTGTGTTTGAAAAACCAAAAAGATTTTATTTTTCCAGCTTCCATGGAAATCTTAATTGTTGGTTACTTGGTTGTTCTTCTTTGCTTAAACTGATAATTGCAGACAGAAGTTGACAAGGGGTCCTTCTCCCAAGTTATCTTCAAGAAAGAAAGAGAGAGGGTGCAGATGAACAAGACAAAGACTACAATATGTTTCATGATGATTATGAAGACTGGTGACAATCTTCTGAAGTTGTTGTCAAGGGGGAGTCTGTTGGAGCATATTCTAGTGACAACGAGCTTGAAGATTCTCTGTCTTAGTCTTAGAGTCTTTGCCTTGTAATTGATAGAATTGTTAGCAACAGTTAAGGGGGAGTCTGTTAGATCATGTTTTGTAATTGTCGCTAAAATTATGTGTAAGTTCTTAGATAGGCGAACTTAACAAGTTCTCCTAAGCATCTTGAGGAGTGAACTTGTTAAGTTCGCCTATGGTGCTGTGGGTATTTGTGTTTCCCTATAAATAGGTGTTTACAAGTCTTAGAGATAAGTACACAGATAGAGACCTCAGAGAGATTAGAAGTCAAGAACTAAGAGAGTTTGTAAACAGTGTTTTGGGAGTGAAATACAAAGCGTTTATTTACACCGTGTTATTGATTGGTTTACACGTTGCACGTTGATCATGGATTCCGCACATTATCACCGTGTCATACCACGAGTCTAGAAGATCCGTCACGCCCCAAGGGACCTACAGATGTACCTCTCGATTCGTTTATATGCTGGTGTCACCATATGAGGACACATGACTGCATACTCATGAGAATGAGTAGTATAGAGTTCATTCTCGGAACCTTCCATCTTCAAGTTCCAAAATTCTCCTTCCAACCTCTGAATTTCATCTCGAGGACAGTACTCCTCCCGCAACATCCTCGCATGGTAGAGTGTTAGCCATGTCCAGACCCAAAAATATGGACTTGAGAGTTCCACCAAGTGAGGGCAGGACCCTCTAGAGTACCTGAGGCATATTTGACCTGATTAGCTTGTGGGCAGTTGCACATTGCAAAAACTAACTCAATTTTCTCAAACAAACGAAGTAACCGACAGCTCCCTCGTCTCCACTATAGGTGTGGGGCTTGCAGTCCATGAAAGTTTTGAAGGTACAGGTCTGCTGACATGGATTGAAAACAATATACAATTGAGAATACAAGGTTTGAAAATGATTTTGGAGTGATGAATTGACTTGCTAGAGTCAACGGATAATGAATTTACATGCAGCATGTTGTATAGCTTGGCTTGTTGCCACAACTTCTGCTACACGTTCATTAATGAGTGTTATGAAGTTGTAGTCATATTGATGTTACCACGTCCACCACAGCCGCGTCCAGACATGATTCTTCACATTCACAAATCCATTAATGAGAAAATATATCGCATATTATCATCATACAAGTACCAGTAAATAGATGAAAGCTAAACCACAACATCTAATATTTCAATAATAGTTCTTGATTAGATAAATTGTAACGGCTACAAAGTAAATAAACCAAAACATCAAAATCCTGAAATATTTGTTGGATGGGAACAACCTTGCCCATCTAGGTTTATAACGAAAGAAAAGAAGTAAGTAAAGATAGGATGTCAAATCCCACTGTTAGCTGAAGAAATAACTGATTCTACATCCTCGTCCTCAGCTCGTTCTTCTTCAGGCTCCACATCTTGCGCGTCTTCTACCGCAATGGCAGCCTCGAGTTATGTCTCTAATTGCTCAATCCTGGTATGAGCTACATCGAGGTTGAATTCTAGAGTATTCACTCGAGTTTCCATCTCATGGAATGAAGTCACCAAATTCTTGTGATAGTGGTCAGTGTACGCTAACTCTGCTGTCATCCTTTCAATCTTATCATACGCCCGCCTCTCCCGTTCCAATAGGCCTGCAATCTCCCCTGCATCATCTCGCTTATTCCGGATCTCCCGGTCCATAGTGGCTACAAGGGCAGCTAAAGTCTGCTCAAATGGGTAAGGCAAAGGTGGTAGAGTCTGTAGAATGGAAGCAATGGATGCAAAGTATGGAGGTGGGACCTGTTCCTGTTGGACCCAGCTCCTGATCATATTTGGGTACCACTCCCAATCCTGCGTATTACCTTCAGCCCGCACATGGAATGGCTCATCGTACACGATGGTGTCGTCTATCGGGCTCAGCCGATGCCTCTTGGGCTCTGGTGAAGGTATGATAGGAACATCATGCTCCTGGCCAGCTGGTGATGAAGATGGAGTAGACATTTCCTATAACGTAAGGTATAAGTGCCATGCTTGAATGTCTGTGTCGTGTAACTAATGCGTGTGTGTAGTTATAGTCTAGTATGCAAATAAAGTTCTGTATAACTAATGGCTATGAAACCAATCTGTCACACCCCCAAAATCCACTAACGGAGTTTTACCTCAAGGCGTGTGACAAACCAGGATCTCAGTCATTAGTTACGTCAAACGACACTATATTAGTTTAAACAACACCATAAATGTTCAAAGTAAATATGGAAGCAATAAATAAGGTATTTAATGTGCAAAACAAACGTGCCCAAAAGTTAAGTCTAATAAAACAGATTATCAGTTTAATATTTGATAAATGTTTGCAATGAAAATAGGACTCCAATGCATGTCCTAAGTGTGCACATGTAATTAGCGACCTGAGAAAACATGAAGGAAAAGTGTCAACACTAGGTTGGTGATTTCACAGGTTTCAGTTTGTAATAATGTTTGCCAGATCATGTACATTCAATATATGTATCAATAGGTAGCTAACCTATGTTCATGTTTACTAAAGCGCTCGCAACCGAAGCTGACTGTTTGTAATGTTTGAATGCCTTCCACCATGTCTATCAACAATGGTGACGTGTTTAGGTCAACATTACACCCGTTCGACCTCCAATCGAGTTAGCGCGACTAACGCGGGTGGGGTTTGTCAAACGCAGTAGTACTACTCAAAATTAACTCGCTAAGTTCATATTAAACGGTTCAATGTGTAAGGACTTTCATGATAGAGTGTTACGCTTAGTCTTAACAAGTGATAATATAAGAATCACAATAATCATGTGTTTGCGTCATGTTTTCTCCCCCTAGTTTAAAACAGTAAAAGGGCCGTGAAACTCACCTGAGTTGTGTAAGCGTAGAAATTAGCACCGCACAAGGATGCAACCAAAACCACAAATAGTTTGCCTGTGAACAGTCTACGAATGCCCTAGAATTATATTTACGATTGTTAGGAACACATGGGATTTTGTAAATACAACACGGAAAGGTCGGATGTCCCTAAACGTACTTAGGAATAAAGAATAGATGTTTGTCATCGGGATTTAGGAATCGTTAATTTAATAATTAAAATGGATGTGGTACGTATAAAAAGTCACAAAAAACGGGATAATAATATAAAATATTAGTTCGTGTGTTCTTATGAATTAAATAATAGTTTAGGGGAAATAATATAAATAATTTATGTATGTGATAAAAACAATAAATATATTATTTTTATTTAAAAACATATGCTTAGATTGGGGTAGGAATTAAATTCCCGAACACACGTGAGTTTCTCCGGGGTCAAACCCTATTAAAATATTAATATCACAACATAGGGAAATGTTTTATTTTGAAAATAATGCTTAGAAAATGATTTAAAACAAAACAGGGGTGGAGAGACTAGAACCCGGGTCTCCTCCTCAACACACCAACGCTTTAACCATCACGCCCATGGGGGTATCGCAACATAAACCCGGATCAAATTGTTTTTAACATGAAAGTCCCTTGTGTTCTTCCCCCCCATATGAACCAAATCCAAACCAGTCCCAATTCCAACAATTTTGATCGCGACTGGTCTTAAAACCATAGGGGTTTTGTTAATCGGTGTACGGCGATCCTGTGGATGTAATTAATTGCAAAATCATCAAGTTTAGATTGGTAAATTAGTCGATTGAAAAGTCGAAACCCTAGATTATGAACATGGGATCAAATTGATCGAATTTTATATAATTACTTTTTGGAATAATAGGACTTCTGACAAGAAAGGGATTGCGAATCTAACCCTGTGGTTTAATTTGAATGAGACTGAATCGAAGGTAGGGTTCGATTAAACTGAATTCGTGATGAACCCTAGAATTGGTTCATCCCCAATTCGATGTTATAAGACTGAATTAACATAGGGCTTTTGATCTAGACATTGAAACAAAACTAAAGGTGTAATCAATTACCAAAATGAGGTTCGAATTGATGGTGCTCGAGTAGAACTCAGTCGCGACTTGCGTTGCTTGGTCTCCGGCGACTCCGGCTTCGTCTCCGATCAAATTGGTGTGTGCAATAGCCTCTGAAGAGTTCGTTCAAGTTGCGCATGTATTCAATTGAGAGATTAACATATGAATTGATCGGATTCGATGGGGTCGCGATGAGGGGTCGACGATTACAATTTTAGGGCTTTATCTTGTGATAAATGGCAATCAAAATGCGTGTAAATGCTTCAATGATGATCGACATCATCATTATTGAGTGTAACAGTCATGAATTCGAATGGATTTGAGGTTATTGTTGCGAATTTGGATCAAGAACAAAGAGGGTTTGACTTTCAAAATTCAACAGAACACAATACTCTTGATTTTGACTTTACAAAGTCAACAGATTTGGTTTTGAGTAATTACACAACTAGTCCTTGTAGTTTTAGGTGTATTTAAGTTTGAGTAATGACAGAAATAGTCCCTAAGGTTTGTACTGAGTTAACTGGGTTAAGAAATAACTAGATTTGGGTTAACGGGGTTAACTAGAATTTGTCGGGTGTCACAAGATATCGGTCCGTTATGTAGGGCGGAAGGGATCATTCAGGAGGTGACACGTGTTGGGTGACTTATCGCTGAAAACTAACACATGGAGGATCGATATCGGACCGATATGGAATCCGTTGCGGTCCGCTAGCCGCAATCCATTCATTGCGGACCGACATGAGAAGTATAACGGTCCGTTATGTGCTCGCTAAGCAAAATTCTCCGCCATACTTGGATAGCGGACCGACATGTAAATAGATAGCGGTCCGCTATAGACCTATCGACCAGCCTATAAATTGTTGGACCTTGTGAACATATTTAGGCATCCCACACATCAAACCCACTTCCTAAAACACACACTTAGCCTCGGTAAGCGTGCCCAGAAGCCTCGGTTCGCTTAGAGAAGTCTGGTTTCCAGCTTTTTTACCCCAATACGCAAGAGATAGTGCTGAGGTAAGCTTCTGACTAGTTCCTAATAACTTGGTTATTTTCACTAAGTTAGGAACTTATGATTAAGTAATGTTGTAATGACTTAGGATCCTGATCCAAGTCGTTGTACTATCTATATAAGCACGTAGAGATCTTTTGAAAGAAAGAAAGTTAAAGGTGAGTTTTAAATGTTTACTTTAAATGTTTTTGGGCCAGTATGCATGCTATAAAGATTTACATAAATGTTATATACCTTGATTGGATAGCATTCATGTTGCAAGAGGTTGTGTATAAATGATGTCTAAATCTTAAAACAAAGTAACGGAGTATTCATGAGATATCAATGGAGTGTTGGGTAACTATCCGACCGGTATGTAGTTATCTGGCAAACAGAATGTTCTGTCTAAGGAAAGAATGGTGTATAAATCCCTCCTGGACCTGTCATTCTTTCCTTGGAACATCTCTGTTGGAGGTACTACTCTGAAAAGATAACCACCTTACATTCTTTGATATAATATGAAGAAACCTTTACTAGAATTTAAGATAAAGACAGATTTTGAAAGAAAAGGAAAAGAGGTGTAAAGAAAGAGACGAACACTTACCTTTTTGGCACGAGTTCATAAAGTAAAGATTTTTAGAAAGAAAATGGTTTTGAAACGTAAAACATTTTAGAACTTATCATGGTGCACCCAGATAACTAATGGCAGAGAAGTCAGGGTTTTACCTTGACTAGCAGAGGTCTTGACATTTATTGTCTTGACAAAAGAGTAAAGAGAAAGAGAGACTTTTTGGCATGTTTTGTCATGTCAAATGTTTTTACCATATTGGTCTGTAAAGAAAGAAGAGATTTTGCCACGTCTGGCCAAATGCCACATAATATCTTGCAACTTAAGACGAAGATATGTACTGTATTCCTTTGTGGAATGTGGTATAGACACCTTGTGCAAGGGTATGTATAAGTGGTGACGACTACTTGGGGGTTAACGTGACCTCAGAAAGACAAGTGTTCAAGTATAAAGTATTATGTTTGGGCAAGAAGTTAATGTGATGTTTTAATACATTTCATATAAATCCATTTATGAATGAGACAGAGGTCAAAGACATTTTTGACTAAAACTTAGAACTCACCAGCGTAAAACTGACAGATGTTTAAGCATGTGTATCAGAAAAAGATGTAGCCTCTGCAGTAGAGGAAAGGGACAAGAGTAGAGGCATTGTGCAGGCTATCTGGCATCCTCTGATGAGCTGGCATTAGAATAGTTATGTTGTACTTTCTTTAGAATGTACATTACGACAAATTTTATGATATAAAATAGTATTTTAAAGTCTTCCGCTGTGTATGATCTCTGTTTTACTATATGTTCATGAGTAAATCCGACAAGTGGCCGGCATCTCGGAAGAACTAAGATGTGGGTGTCACACACACATATGAGTCTTTATCAGTTTGATTTAGATATAGATGTTTCATCTTTTATCACCATCATACTTACTAATTTAAAGTTTGATTTAGGTTTGCTTTACGTTTGATTTAAGTTTGCTTTAGGTTTGATTTAAGTAATTTTCTGTTTCGAATTAAATTTCGTGTTTAAGTTACTAATAATGTTGTTAAGGTTTATGATGATGTTCGGCTTAAGTTTAATAATGATTTTGTGATTGCATTTGTTTTTCTCTTTAAGTGATGACAGAGATCTCTAAGGCTGTTGGTTGTGGGGCTTTATTGAGGGTGGATTCATCCTCTAATATCACGCCATGTGGCGCTGACTGGATGCTGACTAAGCAGTGGATAAAGCCCCTGCTGAAGCACTTGAGGGTGTTGTGGTGCAGGTGAGCGGGGGCTTTATCCAAAAACACTTTTTTCACCCATATCACGCCATCTTCTCCCGCTAGCCCACCCACGCCCACCCCCTAGCGCCCCATAGCGCCCCCCATCGCTGGACACCCTTGCGGTGTTCGCCACCACGGTGGCTCAAGCCCACCGTTGGCGCCCCTCGCTCGCTTACCACAACCAACAGTCTAAAGAATAGGGAGAATCAGAATTGAACCATTTTATTTGTATCTTTATTTGTGTTTCCTACTGCACATGCTTATTAACATCTTATTTGTGTTTTTTCTTCTTGGTATTTAATATTTATTTATGTCAAATAGAAGCTCATAGCTTTACAACTCTTTAAGTGATGACAGAGATCTCAATTCTGTTTCTCCCTATTTTTTTATTACAAAGATTTGCATAATGTCAAAGATTTGTTACTTTTCGGATTTCAAAAATCCGAATTACTATCTGAATCTGAAATTTCGGATACAGATAATAAAATTCACTATCCTAAATTTTCAGATCTCCGGTTTTGAACACTCCTAGCTATGAGATGACCTGTTACTAGATCTAATGATCATAGTAATATGGAATGATTCGTTACTCCATCTATTACATTAATTTTTTTAACACCCCTAACAAATGTTTTTTATTACTTTAAATATAAACCAAATTAGCCGAATTTTGCATCTCTAATGACCTTAGAATAATGAAAAATCAACCGCTTAGCTTAGCCGTTTGACCCGTTAGGCCACCCACCTTTTATCTGTTTTTTTTATGACTGTTTTTTTGTGACTAAGGCTAATAATGTGGTTGTCAGTAATATTTGATTGAATTTTTAAATGTTTATTACATTATGTAATTTGTGCAATACATAATGTAAATGAAGTCAGAGAAGAAAATGAAAATGTCATTAGGTATAAAACAACATGAACTTTTATTTCAATTGATGTTATATACTCCTCTTGGTAGTTGATTTTTTGATTTTAGAAGTTTAGGATATCATTCATTTGGTCTGTCGTGAGGATAATTCCTTTTTGTTATTTTCGTTGCCCTAGGATAATTCCTTTTGTTATTTAATTTTTTTTTTATTTAAAGTATTATCTTCAAGTGGTAAAACAAAGTCAAAGTTGGTCAAACAGGGGATGCACGCCCGTGCAACCCAATGCACGACCGTGTATCGGGGTTCGTGCGCCCAAATGTTAAATTGAAGCAGTAGCTTTATTTTTCTCAAAACCCCTAAGCCAAAATACGCTCGGACCTCGCCGAAATCACCCAAAAACACCCGATTTTCACACGTTTCTTCCGATTTTGGCTTCCAATCTCTTCACTAAGGTATGTAAACTTGTCCATTGTGGTTTTTAGGTTGATTTCTGCTTCAAATATGACTGATTTTGCTCAAATAGGGCTAGGGTTTCATCTTGTATTTTGGTTGGAATATGCACGAATCTAAACCCAATGTTTAATCTAAATGCATGTTTGACTATGTAGGATCATAATGTAACACTATTTGTCTTGTTTGGACAGGTTTGTTTGACTCGTATGAACGGGTTTTTGAATTTTGACTTGGAACTCTTGAACCTAGAAATACGAATTGGAGCATGAATATTGTATATATGTGTTTAGGATTTAGTTTATTTTATTGGGAAATTGTTGATTGGTTGAAATAAGTCAAGAATTCTGACGGGTTTGACTTTTCAAAAGTCAACCAAAATATTGTCCATCTATATTTTAGTCGGATTGCACCGTTTGATTTTGCGGCTTGTTTAATTAGTTGCAATTGACCACTTTAGGGCTCGAGAGACATAACCGTGCCATAATCATGCACGAATTTGTGTTTCCTTTGTGTGGTCCAAAAATTATATATATACTTTCATACTTACATGAAAAACACTATCAAGTTTTTGGCGCCGTTAATCTATTTGTTGAAGCATTCTTGTTCCTATGTACTAACTCCTCTAATTTCTAATTGTGTAGAGAATGGCAGAGTCATCTAGACAAGCAAGTCGGAAACAAAGAAACACTCGATCGGGTTCTAGGTTGGGTTCATCCTCGTCTTCTCATATAGGTGGCTCGCCACAAAATCCACCATCACCTCCTCCACCTTTTCACCCACAGCCTATGCCTGAGGGACCACAAGACTTGCACCCGTGGCTTATTTTTGACCCCGACGATGCTATCGAGGTCCATGCCTACCAAACTCTACCTACATTACTAAGACAACCTTCGGGGCACACAAAACCATTTGCTACCCAACCTTGGAGGATGTAAATCTCTTAGATTGTGCGGTACCCCTTATCACGAAGCCATGGAAAATATTCTTTTACATCATAGAGACCACCAATTATGAACTCACTCTCGAGTTTCTAGCATCTTTTCAGTTCGATAGGCCGGTGGTGAGTATGGAAATGCACGACTGTGTACGTTTCAGGATGGCTAGACATTGGTATGAAATGTCCTTGGCACAATTTGGGGTAAAGTTGGGACTATATAGGCACAGGGAGATCACAGAGCCAATCTTTACTAACAGTAAAGGGGAGTTTGAAGAAGGAGAAGCATCAACATTTTGGAGTAGGATCGGGTCCGGGCCATTTGACCAGGATAGCCAAAAGAGCACCAAGATTAGACATCCTTTCCACCGTTACCTGCACCGGTGCATTATCCTTTCCATTGGGGGAAGGAAGGACAGGACAAGGGTAGTGAATATTAGAGATCTCCTCCACCTACACTGCTTGATTGATGGGGTTCCTTGAAACTTGTCCTATCGCTTGGCCAAGTTATTTACTCGAGCTACTGGCTACTGTTCTAACAACCATATCTTTGGCGGACCCTACATTACTCACCTGGCCTCATAGGCGTCTTGTCTCTTGTGCATCTTGGTATACTTACAGAGATGAACCTACCCATTCTACGTGACACCCAAGTGTTAATCAACATGCATATGATGAAGAAGTTCAATGGGGTGTACCGATTGGTGGGCCATCGGGGCAATATTTAGAAGGGTGAAGTAGAAGAATCAGAGGATGAAGGGGCATATACGGGACAGCTAGGGCAATAAAAACCAGGTATGTATCACACTACCGCTGATCCCACCATGCTGGACTTGATGATCCAGATGGTTCAATTAGGAGACACAATGGCAGGCATACGATAGGACTTCTACTATCACACACATGATCCGTATGCCCATCAGCAGCACCAACAGCCTCCAGGTCCGCATCAGCAGTGGCCCCGTCCTCCATTTCAATAGCATCTCTGACATTTGTGGTTCTTTTCCGATGACGATATTTGTGGTTCTTAGATATTTCTTGACATTTTTGGTTGTTTGTTGACATTTGATGGTTGTTTTGGTTGTCCAGGTTTTGGACGTTGACACTACAGGTTTTTTACCGGTTACCTCGGTAACCATTGATATGGTGGCACCACCACCTCCTCTTTTCAGGCGCCTTATTGGGCGAATATTACTTTAACTTTTTTTTTATTTTCAATACTTGTTTTATATTTTGAGCATTGCATAGTGTAGAGTTGTGTATTTTAAGCTAATGTCATCATTGTAACTTTTAAACATTTTATACTTGGTTTATTTCCTTTGTATTCTTGTTTTTCAATAGTTTCAGTTTGATGTAATTTTACTGCTTTATTAGTTTAATCTAGGCCATCGAAATTACCTAGTTTCGGTTGAGTCTGTTCAACCAAAACTAGTAGTTTCGATAGATGGGAAGTTTCGATAGGTTGATCTATCTTGTAAATGCTCAACCGGAGCATAGTTTCGATACCTACCAGCTTCCTATAAATAGCCTAGTTTGAGAATGTTTATGGCGTGAATAGCGGCTGTAACCCTTGCATTCTCTCTTTCATAGTTTTCCTTAATTCAATACAAGCTTTGGAGTTATTCATTATGTTCTTGCATTTTCACATCATTGTGTATTGTTATTCAAGTTTGTTTAGCCTGTTATCTTCACCAATCTTCTGTTTCTTACCTCTGTTTCACCACCATACACACTGATTCCGCCGGTATGTGTGTGTGTAATCGATCTGTTTTATTGATTCTGCCTAGAATCTGGACCTACACATAGCATCACAGGTAATACAGGTTTTGGTTCGTACATGGAAATACGCTTTAGGCATTTATGAGAGTCGACCACACGCATGACGATGACGTCTCATCAGGTGAGTATCAGTTTCACCATACCCTTATTATTCATGACACATATCATATTACATACACTCATATTATCAGGAACTAAGTGTGGGTGATGTAGTGCAAATCACACATCTTTATTCCTAGTGTTTTGTGCGTTTTTACTTTGTTTTGAGTCGTTTTAATGTACATTTGAGTCTACTGTATGTTTGCAGGTGCTCGTGAAGATTATAAGTGATTACATGAAGAAATCGAGCAAGAGAATGAAAGCCGGAAGAACAAAAGAAGAAAATGAGAAATTCAGGTCTCTCGCAGTATGCAAGAGAAGAATCAAGAAGTTTCGCGGTACGCGAGGGCTTCCAAAAACGCACCCGACTATTTTGTTCCTCGCGGTACGCGAGGAACCTATCCATTTCTTTCGCGGTACGCGAGGGAACAGAAATTCAAGAAAAACCATAATTTTAATTTAAATAGATTTTGATAGCCGTGATGAGGGGAGTTCGATTCTTAGCCGTCAAGAAGGAGAGAAAAGGCGATTTTTAGGCTGGAGGAGAGAATTGAAGTGCAAAGGTCGAATCTTTGATCCCGGGTGCGTTAGATTTAGCGTTTTCATTCCAAAGCTTGAACCTTTATCTTTGTTTCTTGTGTTTGAACCATGATTGTGTTTAATTCTGCTGTTATTGGTTGTTTAAGCATGATCCTAGGCTAAAACACTTATATTTCCTAGGTCACATGATTAATACTTGTTAAAGTTTCAATTTTTATCGGTTTTTAGATTAAATTAATGGGTTTATGATTTTGTAAAAGATCTTGAGTTGGTAATTGTGATGTTATTGCATGTTTAGATCTAATCTTGTATTTAATTTCAATTCTTTGCGTTGATTGTGGTTGTCTGCCAGTTTGATTAGCGTATCTTGGTCATATATCTTAGGGTTTGTGATTAAGGTGGTTTGCTAGACGTAGTAGCCATAGGAGTTGTCTTTGATTGCTGATTAGAATTAAATGTGCATCCTAGTTCAATACTCGAGAGGTGAGAATTAGTCGTTTGGTCTTCGTCATTAGGAATCCGAGTGCCAGCTGTATGAGAGGAAGCCGGTATTAGGTGTCTAGTGATTGTTACTATTCGTGTCATAGTTGTTATCTTGCGATTACTCCATGCATTCTTCGAGTGTGTTGGTGGACGGAGAGATTGAGAGGTAATCTGTCTGATAGGGTACTCTATCATAGTTGGAAATACTTCCGAAGTGATCCAACAATCTTGTGAGTTATTACACTTTAGGTTCCTTAGTTGATGACACCCTGAGAGTGATTAGGGATCCACTAGGCTGTCTAGAGTTGTTTCTTTAGAAACCTAGATCCATTATAGTTTCCATAACCTATAGAAGTTGTGCTTTTCAATTAGGATTCCGACCTAGGTGATATTTTTCCCATTCCTGATTTCACCTTTAGTACTTTCATCTTGATAGTTGAGTCGTTCTAGTTTGTTGCATTCATTAGTTAATTAGTAGTGTAGTGAACCCCCCAAACCAATTAAATCTTTAGCCCGAGTCCGAGTCTAGTATTAGTATTCAGTGTCTCTAGGGTTCGATAACTCGGTTTACCGTTAAGCTGTGTTACACTCGATAGGTACACTTGCCTGTTAGTGCGGTTTAGTTCATAGGTATTCCTATTATTACTTAAGAGTCTAGGTTAGGTTTTCTTATTATTTTAATAGACCGTCTAGGCGACATCAAGTTTTTGGCGCCGTTACAGGGGACACTTGGCAATAGCAATATTAGCTTTGACTTGTTGTTTTAGTGATTTTTGGTTTGTTTTGTTTTCGGTTGAGTCTTCTATGCTACGTGTGAGTCTTATCTGAGTGTCTAATTTAGAATCGAGTCTTTCTTTGTGTCTTTGAGTCTTTGTTTTGTTTCCTTCTAGTGTCCTTATGTTTATGCACCACACTCGTTCACAGGGATCACCACCATATTCAGCTTTTCAAGAGCCCGAACGAGAGCTACACGAGTGCACCCATGACTTCCAGGAGCATTTGAAAGCATTGTGCAGCACCTAGGGACGTCCTACTAGCCCAATCCCCTTTCCATAAATGGGCGACGCTGATCCACCAGCGAGGCGTACAGTACACCAAAGGGCCAATGATGGGGTCACGGGCGCGAGATCTTTGATCACTCGCCCCACTATTCCGAGCACCAATACATGGCAGATCCCATCACATGTCATGAGTACGATCACTCATGCTACTCAATTCCATGGCCTCGAGGATGAGGATGCACCCGGACATTTGTCCCGCTTCGCGCGGATATGTGATACATTCAATATCATGGGTGTGTCTAAGGACTCAATCTACTTGTGTCTCTTCCCATTCTCCCTGTCTGGTCATGTATCTACTTGGCTCGACACTCTCCCAGATAATTCTATCACCACATGGGAGGATCGCGAAGCCAAGTTCTTCAAGAAGTACTATCCACCTTCCAGGGCCGCTCGCCTTAGGGACCAAATCCATTCGTTCCAGATGGACCCCGACGAGCCCTATTACATGGCCTGGGAGCAGTTCAACGCGCTATTGATCCGATGTCCTCAGCACGGTCATTCCCACTGGGTGCTAGTGGAGAAGTTCTATAATGGCCTCACATTCGAGAAGCAGCAAATGTTCAACACAGGTGCGGGAGGTCATATCATGGAGAGACTCGAGCCTGATAAGTGCGAGGAAATGTTTGAGAGCTTCACGCAAGCCGAACAACAGCATCCATGTTCTATTAGGAATTCCATTCCTACTGCTAGAGCACCCGCCTCTTCTCCTAGAGGTGTGCATCAGGTCATTCCTGATACTAGCGTGGCTGCTGTACTCGCCGCTATGGCTAACGAGATAAACGAGCTGAAGCTCAGTGCTCTTAGGTGTCAAGTGTGCAGAGGAGGCCACGACACCAAGGACTGCCTAGTAAATAATCAGGAGCACGTGAGCTATGCTGGAAACCAATACAACTAAAATAATTCATTTGGCTCGGGATGGAGATCTGGAAATAACCCGCCTGGGTTTAATGGCCGCCAGCATCAGCAAGGAGGAGAAGCAGGAGCTAGCTCGGGAAGCAGTGTCGACACCAAGAAGATAGAGGAGATGATTGAGAACCAGACATAAATGCTTGCCCACCTGGTCCAGAATGACAGAGATGTTAGGCAGAGATTGGATAGCCATGACACCTTATTGAAGAATCAGTAGTCGGCATTCCAGGATTTGCAGCGCATGGTAGGAGACATAGCGAGGAGCTTGAAGGAGAGGCAGAGTGAAGCATTTACGGCCTATAAGGGTTCTAATGCTTAAGTGATGGCCGTGTCAGTTAGGAGTGTGGAGAAGAAAGAGTTTGTAGAGGATGACTCCCACTCCATTGAGTATGGCATACCTTCGGTAGAGGAAGTGAATAAGATAGATTGGAAAGCTCAATTTGCTGCGATCGATGCTAAGATGAGTGAAGAGCAGGGGGAGGAGGAGACGCTAGAAAAGCCGGTAAGAGGAGAAGAGCCGGTAGATGAGGAGATTGTAGTAGAGAAGCCTGTCGAGAGGGCAGAGGAGAAGAAGAAGGGGGTGGAGATGAAGTCCCCCAATATTGACTTGAGTCGTGTTCCCCATCCAACGCACTTGCTGCCATATAAACAGGCTTGGGAATACGGTACTTTCCTTAATATGTTCAGACAACTCAAGGTCAGTCTTCCTTTCATAGAGACCCTTCAGCTCGTGCCAAAATATGGCAAGTTCCTTAAAGATCTTATTTCCAACAAGAAGAAACTAGAGGAAGGCTCTAAAGTCTCACTTAGTGAGCAATGTTTTGCTGTGATGCAGAACAAACTGCTGGAGAATATGACAGATTCGGGTCGGTTCACGATCACGTGTCTGTTTGGCGGTTTGCATCTAAACCACGCGTTGGCTGATCTGTGTGCTAGCATCAACCTGATGCCATATTCTGTTTATAAGCTGCTAGACGTAGGTGAACTGCAGCCAACGCATATGATCATTTCCTTGGCTGACTGCTCAGTCAAGTATCCATGGGGAATTGTGGAGAATCTTTTAGTGAAAGTTGGTAAGTTTGTATTCCCCGTGGATTTCGTCATCCTAGATATGGAGGTGGATGATAAAGTCCCACTCATCCTAGGATGCCCATTCCTACGGACGGCTAAGGCAATGATCGATGTCTTTGACGGGAAACTCACACTCCGTGTGGGGGATGAGATGATCACATTCGATACTGCGAGGTCCGAGAGGGATGTTAGCAAGCATAGCAACTCCGTGTGCATGCTTGAGGCCTTCACGGACAACCATTGAGACTCTGATCCAGAGATAGAAATAAGTGAACCCGCCCCTAATATAGAAGAACCACCTGATTGGGCGGTGGAACTAGAGAAGTTGATGGAACAGCCGGACGATTATGGAGATGATGCCTGATGATCTTCTGGAGATGATGGAAGCTTTTGATGAGATCATAGGTAAAACCCCAAGTGTGGGGAAGTTGGTGGAGGTTATAGAGGATCCCGGAGATCCTGGTGGAAGCTTAGAAGTCACATCCTTAGAAATACCCTTATCCGAGCCTTTGCACACCATAGTTGTTCATTCTGAGGGGAGGACTGCCGAGCCAACCCCTAGTTCTAGTGCCCCTAGGTCTAGGCCACCGCGTAACAGAACCCGTGCTTTGGTAGATCCATTTGATTTAGGGAGAATGCAAACCCTAAGTGTGGGGATGTCTAGGGGAGATAAGCTGTTGAATTACTTGAACCAGGTTATTTTTGGACCTGGTAGGTTTAAGTTGTGGTGGAAGGATCGATATGATAGAAATAGAAGAGGTTTGAAGTTTGATAGGAGTAGAAGTGTGCTGAGATTATGGAGAACCGATAGGCCACGAAGGATGAAGGCGGGTACCGGTTAGGATCAAGGAGAAGCCTCCTGATATGCTTCCGTGAGTCTTGGGCAAGTGCCTGGGATGTAGAGTTTGTGTGCATTACTTGCTTTGAGTCCGTGTCTACTTTTGTGTTTTTCGGTATGTGTTTTGTTTGTGTCATGTTTTGTAGGGATTCGCGCTTGATTCGGTGAGGAAAATCGTCGAGAATGAAGTTCCATGTATTTTTACATGTGTTTTTATGCTTGGAATAGGTTTTTATAGAATTTGGGTGAAACAAATTTTTAATGATCAAAAAATTTTCTAAGTATAAAAGTTGGAAAAATTTCAAAACTTTCTGTTACCAACAAGTCCCCGCGGTACGCGAAGGACAAACCAAGTAGCCGACTTAATTTATGCCTCCTTGCGGTACGCGAGGAGTGCTGTCGGTTCTCTCGCGGTATGCGGGGCAATGCTGGCTTCACCCTTCTACCTTGTTTTCCCATGGTTTCGTTCACCGTTCACACGCATCGACCACCACTATCATTCACACCTCTATCCTCTATCCACCATCCATTATCACCACCTTCATCATCACACATATCACCCACTTACGACCACCAACGACCATGGGAGAAATTGAAACCGTTCGTGACCATTGACCGACCTTGCTGTGGCATTCATGCCTATGTGCTTGCCACCCATCGAGTAGGTTTCTCTGTATGCTATCTATCTTGAGTCTTTATTTTATTAGTGAGTCTTTATTTTAATCTGAGTCAGTTTAATGTTGCAGGTTTGTTGTGAGATTTATTCTGGAGGTTTTATCATTCCGTCCGTACTCAATCTCCATTCGAGCGGGGTTGATTCTCATCTTATCTATCTTGTAAAGGCAACCCGACTGTCTGTGCAACCGCGACCGAATTGCTATACGATGCACACATGAAAGAACGAAGTTGCACATTTGTTTGCATCTACATTACCTGCTAAGTCGCTTCCTGTTTTTGTTTTTATTTTTTGCATTTCCGTTTTTAGTTGTGTTTTACTTCACATTGAGGACAATGTGTCTTTCAAGTGTGGGGATGTGAGTGTTTAGTTTGTCTAGTTTTAGTTTGTGTCTTTATAAAATTTCAAAAATACAAAAAAATTGAAAATTTTGAAAAATGTCATTGGAAATAACTGCATATACTTGGAAAATGATAGTACAACTGGATCTGCTTGTTGTGTTTAAATGAATAAATAATTGAACACGCGTCTAATTAGTGATGATTTGGTAGAACCAGTTAACTAGTAGAGCTTAAATAGCCTGTTTGTGTTGTTTAGGAATTAATTGATTAAAATCATGATATCTTGTGGGTATTCATCTTAGATTATCGGTAATACTGAAACTATTAAAATAGGGTGACATGTACGAAGTTAAGTTAAAATTTAGAGGTTTTTAAAATTTCATGGCACACCACTCTCTTTTTATGAGAATAAATCCGAGTTTTGGTGGTGCCCGCATCCATATTACATAATTCTTGAGCTTATTTAATTGAAATCTAAGTTTCGCCTACGTGTCAAATAGGTTGATTGATAGTTGTATGAAATAACCATGAGACGGGATTAGGTAGAGCTATAACTTTTAAGTGTGTCACATAGGTTGATTGATAGTTGTATGAAATGAATTAGAACACTGTAACGGGGGCTTGAAAGTTGGTGCTTGGTTTAATCGGATAGAAATACTGATTATTACTTTTTAACGCGTGAGTATATTTTGCTAATTGGTAATTGTTGTTTGTTAAGTTTGATCTGAGTTATGATTCCATTTGCAGCTTTTTCTAGGACGAAAAAGGTTAAGTGTGGGGATGTTTGATGTAGTGCAAAGCACAGATCTTTATTCCTAGTGTTTTGTGCGTTTTTACTTAGTTTTGTATTTTTTTGAGTCGTTTTAATGTACATTTGAGTGTATTGTATGTTTGCAGGTGCTCGTGAAGATTACAAGTGCATACGCGAAGAAATCGAGCAAGAGAATGAAAGCCGAAAGAACAAAAGAAGAAAATCAGAAATTCAGGTCTGTCGCGGTACGCGAGAGAAGAGCAGGGAAGTTTCGCGATACGCGAGGGCTTCCAGAAACGCGCCCGACTATTTTGTTCTATAGGTACGCGAGGAACCTATCCATTTCTTTTGCGGTACGCGAGGGAACAGAAATCCGAGAAAAACCCTAATTTTAATTTAAATAGATTTTGATAGCCATGATGAGGGGAGTTCGATTCTTAGCCGTCCAGAAGGAGAGAAAAGGCGATTTTGAGGCTGGAGGAGAGAATTGAAGTGCAAAGGTCGAATCTTTGATCCCGGGTTCGTTAGATTTAGACTTTTCGGTTCCAAAGCTTGAACCTTTATCTTTGTTTCTTGTGTTTGAACCATGATTGTGTTTAATGCTGCTGTTTTTGGTTGTTTAAGCATAATCCTAGGCTAAAACACTTATATTGCCTAGGTCACATGATGAATACTTGTTAAAGTTTTGATTTTTATCGGTTTTTAGATTAAATTAATGGGTTTATGATTTTGTAAAAGCTCTTGAGTTGGTAATTGTGATGTTATTACATGTTTAGCTCTGATCTTGTGTTTAATTTCAATTCCTTGCGTTGATTGTGGTTGTCTGCCAGTTTGATTAGCCTATCTTGGTCTTAGATCTTAGGGTTTGTGATTACGGTGGTTTGCTAGACGTAGTCGCCATAGTTGTTATCTTTGATTGCTGATTAGAGCTAAATGTGTATCCTAGTTCAATACCCGAGAGGTGAGAATTACTCGTTTGGTCTTTGTCATTTGGAATCTGAGTGTCAGCTGTCTGAGAGGAAGCTGGTATTAGGTGTCTAGTGGTTGTTGCTATTCGTGCCATTCTTGTTATCTTGCAATTACCCTGTGCATTCTTCGAGTGTATTGGTGGACGGAGAGACTGAGAGGTAATCTGTCTATTAGGGTACTTTATCATAGTAAGAAATACCTACGAAGTGATCCAACAATCTGGTGAGTTATTACACTTTGGGTTCCTTCGTTAGTGACACCCTGAGAGTGATTAGGGATCCACTAGGCTGTCTAGAGTTGTTTATTTAGAAACCCAGATCTATTATAGTTTCCATAACCGATAGAAGTTGTGCTTTGCAAGTAGGATTCCGACCTAGGTGACATTCTTCCCATTCCTAATTTCACCTTTAGTACTTTCATCTTGATAGTTGAGTCGTTCTAGTTTGCTGCATTCATTAGTTAATTAGTAGTATAGTAAACCCCCCCAAACCAATTAAATCTTTAGCCCGAGTCAGAGTCTAGAATTAGTATTCAGTGTCTATAGGGTTCGATAACTCGGTTTACTGTTAAGATGTGCTACACTCGATAGGTACACTTTCTTGTCAGTGCGGTTTAGTTCATAGGTATTCCTATTATTACTTAGGAATCTAGGTTAGGTTTTATTATTATTTTAATAGACCGTCTAGGCGACATCAGTGGGGTGGACCCCAACTATCAAATTGACTGCCTAATTTTGTCCCAATTATTACAAGTGCATGATTAACAACTACCCAATCCATTGAACTAAAATATATATATACAAGAAATAAAGACATTTTCAAAAATAATCTGTAAGCATGAAAGCTTCCTAAATAATCTTAAAGCAATAGTCTTAAAAATTATTTGGCATAATCGGACTAATAAAAACAACAATTTGGAATACCGTTGAAGTGAATCAAGGAAACAAATAGGGAAGATTAGTAAGCACAACAAAAAAAAAGAAATAAGATTATGCACATTTTTACTTTTATTACCCTTTACCTTCCGTTTCATGTGAGAATTTGAGCCTATTCGAGCATTATCATACATACATACTTTACATGTTCATTTCGTTTGATAGAGTTTTTTCTAATTATTGCTTTGCACGTTAAAACTTGTCTAAAATATACATTTCAAAATCATGGACTAAAATAATGCATAAAAATGATTGAGGCATTAGGATTAACCCATTTACTTTAACTTTTTCTTTTTCTCTTACTTACCCTAAACATTATTCCTTAGTTAGCCCTTTTGAGGCTAAACCTTTTTCGTTTGTAAACCCACATCTTAAATCCATAAAACCAAAAAAATTCCCTTTTTATGTTTTTAACCCTTTTCGTTGAAAATTGACTTGGCTATGATTTAAGGAATAATTATCCTCCACTGGTTGATAGATTCATATTATGTTCGAAGTATGAAACTCGTTCGGTTACACAAAAAAAATTAAGAAAAGAGGAGGGGCAACAAGAAGAAGTTCATGACCGCCCAAAATATTGAAGATATCTCATCAAAAGAGAATCAAACTTACTCGAAAAATTGGAGTATGCGAAGCTGATCAAAGTGGGTGTATTAGAAGGAAACAGCCGAACGATCCATGGGAAATTGATAATAATGTGTATTTCAAAGACAAGAAGAAGTTGACATTCCTAAAGAAGGGATTTGGTCTTGTCAATCTAACCTTAACAGAGTCCTTAGATTAGTCACAATGTCTAATCTAAGTATAATAAGAGATTGCTTAACTATTAATCATTAAGCCAAGTCAGACTTTCAAAAATTAGCCACTCTTCCAAAATACTTCCTACCCTATACCCTAAGCCAATCGTTACAACCCTTTACAAAGCCCTCTTGATTTATGCACATATTTTATGTTAATTGATAGTGTTATGATTTCTATACAAGCCTATGATTATGCAAGCATTAATTGTAGCATTGAGTGTTGTAGGATCGTGAGAATACAAGATGGTTCTGTTCTTAGTCGAGGTTGGCGGAAACAAATTCAACTACACAATTTATAATCAAGTAAACACAAATAATACTGATAAACACTGTTGTATTAAGCTTTTGTGAATGCAAAGATTACAAGTGAGAAACTCAATGAATAAGTATGACAAGCACTACAAGCACTCTTACAATGAAGTGGCAACTCAGTATTTATAGTAACTTAGAATCAAGACAGACCCTTGATTCTAAGGATCAGATCGAACACAAGCCGTTGATCTTGTTTATTAATTTACATTACACGTAAAGGCTAATCTAGTTAACTTTACTGAAACGTTTTCTTTATCCATGATTGTTTGCATGCTTGGAGAAGTGTATTGTTGTCCGTCATTGGTTGACCGTAGCGGTTCCTTCTGCTTTGAGTCTGTCAGTTGCTTTTGCAGAAAGGTGTCAGAGACGCTTGGCCTGGATAGTCAGCTGCAACGTTTGGTTTTCATTGAATAGAGCTATCAGCTGCAAAGAGTGAAGGTTGCTGCTGGTAAGCCTATCAGCAGCAAACATGGATGACTGCTGCTGATAAGCCTATCAGCAGCAACTTGTGCTGAATGCTGCTGATAAGCCTATCAGCAGCAACTTGTGCTGAATGCTGCTGATAAGCCAATCAGCAGCATTTGTACTTAGAATAATTTTGTAACAATCAGTCTTTGGTTCTACAAACTCCCCCTAGACTGATGCTACCAAAATTCTTCTAGTCCCTTTGTTGCTGAAGCTTTTGCATATGGCTGACTATTCTTTCCACCTCATAGCCTCTTTGATCCTTGCTGGGATTATTCAATGGAAGTTCAGACAGAGTCTTGATGTCTTTGTGTGGCATTTTGTAGATAGCTTTGCTTGAACATCTCATCTGCTGCTTCTTTACATCAATCAAAGTGAATTCATCCAAATCAGCATTATAGGACCAAGATACAAATGGAGAGTGAGACTTGAGTGGTTTGATATTCATGACCACATCTTTGCTAGGATTGAAGTAGTGTCTGATAGCTAGCATAAGATGTTTCCCACTCTCATTTGTAGGCTTATGAGCTTCACCCAGCTCTAAAATTCTTTGAAGATCGGAATCAGGTAGTTGCAGAACCTCATCAACAGACCTGTAAGTGGATCTTCTTCTCTCAGTTCTCCCCCTGAAGATCTCAAACACTTGATCTTGTGAATTGTAGAACCAGTTAACTATATTTCTTGAGTCTTCTGGTTTAGGAGTGGGTTTGGGTATCTTCAAGGGAGGCTGTTGATGAGTGGGAGCTGGCTGGGATGACTTGGACTTTTTGGGTGGAGGAGTGGAAGGCTTGGGGATGTTTGTGGATGGTGTTTGGAGAGAGGAAGTAGTTTCTGGTGCAGAGGTTCTTTGTTTCTTGACTGGTCTCTTTTCTAGTCTTTCTTCCTCTTCCTTTTTCACTGTTGTATACAGGGCTTGTAGGTTCATGAAGGACATGGGACCTAACCTTTTTCCACTTTCTCCCCTTGCCTTAAGGAAGTCAGTCATCTTCTTCCTTTCTTCATGGGTCCTTAGATTAATGGCAATGGCTTTCTTTGACTTCTGTTGAGCTTTTTCTTTCTCTTCATCTTTCTTTTTCCTTGCCAATTCCCCCTGCTGACCCATGAAGGCTCTATAGATCTCTTTGTTTGACATTTTTTCAAGGTAGTCTGCATCCTCACCTTGAGAGATCAGAGCTTCAGTCCACTCCTCCCTTAATTCTTTTGCTAATTTAGAATCAGTGATTCTAAACTTAGCATCTTCCTTCCTTTTCTTTTTAGCTTCTTCTTCTTCTTCTTTTGCAAATTGTTCCTGCAGCTGTCTAGCAAGTTGTTCATCTTCCTCAACTTGAGACCCTGCATGGACTTTTACCTTCATTTCATCCAGCTGTTTGGCATACAGCTGGATTGTCTGTTGTCTGAGAAGTATGGCTGCCTTTCTATCTTCATGCCTTTGTTTTTTAGCCATCTCTTCAGCCAACTCTTCTTCTTCTCTTTTCCTTCTTCTCTCTTCTTTCTCTTTCTTTTCCTTTTGCAACCTCTCTTCATCCTCTTTTGTCATGATGCCCTTCCCTTTATTAACATTGGATGCCTCTGCTCTGGCTTCACTGATCACAGAAACAGCTGATTGTTGTGCTGTTGGGATCTCTGCCTCGGCTTCATTGGCATGTTGAGAGGTAGATAAGGGAAGGTCTTCAGTTTGGCACTCAGGATCTGTAAGTTCTAGCAGCCTTTCTCTCACAGAGGATCTTGCTTCATAAGCTGCAGCGCAGATGTTAACTGGAGGGGAATCTGAGTTGGAGTCAGTGTAAGAGGATGACACATCTTCTTCCTCATCAATCCTTCCTTCCTTCTCAAGGTGAGCTTTGATAATTGCTATCATCGCCTGGCTTTCAAGGGAGTTGACATTGCAGATGTTGGCTTTTAGTAGATAGATCTTGTGGAGGAAATTTGTTGGTAGCTGAAGGATGTTCCCGGTGTTGATGATGAGAGCAGAACCGTTGCTTAGGAAGAAAGCGTGGTCAAGGAGCCTAGTGCTTACCCATCCTAGCACGTCCGAGTCCTTGACCAGGAAGGCATACAGAAATCTTTGAAGGCCCAGAACTCCTTCTTCAGTGAGAAGACTGCTCCTTGTTATTGCAAGATTGTTGGGAGATAGTCTTCTTTCTGCGGCCGACGAAGATTCAGGATAAGCTACCCGTCTTGCTGTTTGTAGGAGTCTTCTGAACTTGGGTAGATTATCCTCCATCAGGTCATAGAACCTGCCAATGGCAGGTTCAGCTGAGAGATCTGCTGAAGTGTTGATGCAGTCAGTTAGATGCAGTTCTAGGACTTGGAGGGCATTGAGAGAGTTCCAGTTCAGCCCTTCTACTCCGCTGAACTCCCATCCAATCCAAAACCTCTCAGCTGATCCATCATACCCCCAAGCTAGGATGGAGTCAAACTCTAGCTTCTTTGAAGATTTGAAGATTTGGGGGGTAGTGGATTGACCTATGATGGCTGCTGCTTCAGGGATGATGCTGACCAATGTAGATGTTTGATCTTTGCCTTCAACATCAGTCAGCACTTCATCCACAGCCCTGACAACCAACTTCCAGTCTTTAGAGATCTCTTCTTCTTCATCTTCTGATACTGGCAAGTCGTAGACCTGTACAAAAGCTGGCCTGTAAAGTGAGCTTTGGAAGGCAGCCTGCTCCTGTATCCAGTCTTCAAGGCTGTCTGTATCATCTTCCATAGAAACCAACTCCCCCTTTTTGGTTGCATCAGCAGACAGGTAAGCATCAGTTTGGGTTCCTACTGATACAAGAGAGGGAGAGGCTAAAGTTGGGCATTTATGGGCTTCATGCATAGCGACTTGGTGTCTTAGTTTGGACATTTCAGCCTCTAGCATAGCCACCCTGGCCGTCAATTCCATGTTATGAAGTTTCAGTCTGTCCTCATCCACAGTTGTGGAATCCTTGGACCCAGATGGGGCCGTAGGCCTAGCCTCAGCATCCCCATCACCCGTGGTTTCTTGGCTCCAGGGATTCCTCTCAGTGAGGGGAGTTTCCAGGGAAACACCCTCACCATGAGTTGCCGTGGTCGAGGTCTTAAAGATGTTGTCACTGTCCTCCTGGTCATTTGATGGACCAGCAGTAGTGACAGCCTCTTCCACATCCACTCTTTCAATACTCCCAGAGTGGACCTTCAAGGGTGAGGAACTTGGGTTGGGTGTTTCGGAAGCAAGACCAATCAGTACCTCCTTGATAGTGGTAGTTGGAGAAGGTACATCACTTTGGTCAGATTCCTCTACACTTAAGTTCAAAGAAGTGAGGAATGGCTCGAAGGCTTGTTCTATGGATCCGGGAAGTGATCCTAATCCTAATAGAGAGACTTCCGAAGGAGTCTCCCTAGCAATGTGGCTTTCCCTTATGATATTCTCACTAGAATGTTGTGATTCTGAGTGAGGGATGTTGGCTTGGGTTTGGGCCTTGGAGGCAAGAGAAGAAGGAGTTCTCTTGCCCCTCTTCCTTGTATACTTGGCTGCAACCGAGGCCCTGTGTTCCGGTTGAGCAATCAAACTGGGGGTGAGTAATGTATGTGCCTGTGCATCCTCAGTAGAATGCACAGGGGTTCGATCAAGGGAAACAGTAGGTTGAGTTTGTGGCAGTGAGGTGCAGGGTGTGGGATCAGTATCAGCTGGGTTTGCTGAACTGTCACCCTGGGCACTATGTGTGTTCAACATTGTAGATAACAATGGAACATCGGCCCCTGAGAACTTTGATGAAACTGTTCTCATGCTCTGAAAAATGTTGTTCTTATGTCCCAGAATTTAGTAGATTCTTGCAGTTTTTGAAAGATCTTGGTGCTCAATATTGAACACTTCCTACAAGAATCTTGGGTACATGAAGAACTGTGATTTCACCCCTTCTTGAAGGTTGTATCTCAAACCTTCAAGAATGAGGTGGGAAAAATTGAAACCTGCCCCTGTTATCATACCGTGAACTGCCGACGCAAGTACGGAGCTGAGTTGGTTCCAGCCACTCCTCTTTTGAGATATGCATTGGAGAAGAGTGTGGCAGAGATACTTCCATTTGGGACCCATGAGTGCCTTCTCTATCGTATACTCTGTTTGATTCCCAGTGTACCCTATGGATACAAAGGTCCTCATGTATACGTCTCTTGGGTAAGAGAGGGCGTCCCCTTCATCCTGAAGCTTGAGGTGTTGGTGGAGCTTTGCTTCAGTGATGATCATTTCCTTACCGTCTACTGTGCCTCTGATTTGAGGAGTGCCCTGTTCAGTAGAATACACGGCTGAGCTCCAAAAATCTTCCATGTGTGAAGTATATATGGTTGGGTTGACGGTTAGGGCATGGTAAATTTTGGACCGACAGAGGAAGTCGATTATACCATCGAAACCTTCGGACTTCTTGCCTTTTATTAGGTATGCAGTGAGGTTGTAGTATGGAGCAAACTTGTCGTTGGGGATGTTTATGTCGGCGACTACCATTGTTATGGATTTGGAGGGAAGAAAGAAGGGTGTTTGAATGGTAGTTATGGAGGGTTTTGAATGCTGTGGGGACGGGAGTGAAAGTGATGGGAGATAGGTTTGAAATAGAATGTGAAGAGGTAGTGGGATGATTTGAGTTGGTGATATAACGACAGACGGAGAAAAAGAAACTCTACTTGTACAGTACAACCTGTTTCACTTTTCATTTTTACAGCTGTAAACCACTCGAGCAGTCATGGTAAAGAGTGACGATATTTACTTTTACAGCGGGTAAAAGTTAATGTAGACTAGTTTTTACCCATCAGTAGCAAACTTGGTTGCTGCTGATGATGTGCTATCAGCTGCAAACTTGGTTGCTGCGGATAGTTAAGTCTTTCAGCAGCAGATTTGGTAGCTGCTGACTGTTGTATTCATTCCGCAGCAAAACGGTTGCTGCTGACCGCCTTAAAGCTATCCGCAGGAAACTTGTTCCTGCTGAAGCTTTAAAGCGATCAGTGGCAAAGGCTTTGCTGCTGAAGCTTTAAACCTGTCAGCAGCTGAGAGGCAAAAATGCTGCTGACTTATAACTTTTATTTACAACATAAGACAAACATATTTACATCAAAGGATAGATGCACTCAATTGAACCGATGATGATGCTTGGTGGTTTCTTTGCCTTCCATTATTGAGTTGGTGGTTTTCCAGCTTTCTTTGTCTTTTCAGCAGCATACGTTGTATGTGATGATTTTACTTGAGCAGCTGCAGACTTTGTTGCTGTTGAAGGCTTTGCCTTGGATCTTGCCTTATCAGCAGTGGACCCTTTTGCTGCTGATAGCTTTGCCTTATCAGCAGCAGATTTTGCTGCGGACTTTGTTAGCTTATCAGCAGCAGATTTGGTTGCTGCTGAAAGCTTCTGCTTCATTTTCTTGGGCTTAACTGGACTAACAACCGATGTATGTTGATCCTTCTTTACCCTTTGTCTTTGAGGGGCTAGATGAAGAATCTGGTTGAAAGGGTTAAACTTACAGTTTGTTGCAAAGTGGTCTGATTCTCCACAGATGATGCAAGATTTTTGAGGCTTTGACAACTGCTCCCTTGGTGGAGAAAGAGATTTTCTGAATTGAGTTGTCTTAGCTTCAAAGCTTCTTACCTGTTTGTTCTTCTTTGTCTTCTCAAAAGCATGTTGCTTGAGGTTTCTTTGCTGCTGTAGGTAGTAGAAGCAGGTGCTGGCAGTGTGGTTATATTTCCCACAGACAAAACATGATTTTGCCAGTTTATCCTTTGAAAGATGCACATAATCCTTTCTTTTGAAAAGGTCTTTGAAATTCCAAGGGTGAGCATTGTTGTGCTCAAAAGTAGCTTCTTCCAATGTTTTTTGAACATATGGAACCCTTTCTTCAGGCGCATGACGTGTGTCAAACACCTTCCTTGGCTGGACTGAATTGGAAGGAGGCTTTGAGTTGGTGGAGGTGGAAGACTGTCCCTTTTCAATAGTTAGCTTTCTTCCTTCTGGAGGATAGCTAATTCTGATTTGTTTGAAGGGTTTAGGAACTGGTATTGAAGGGATAATAGGGACTTCATCTTTAGTGACTATCACTTGAGGGGCAGGAGGAGAAGAGGCATTACTTGTTTCAGTGGAGTTTGAGCAAGTTGACTCAGTCTCTGATGAAGTAGTGCATTCTTGCACAGGGGCTTCTTTGACAGCAGGGTCAAGATTTCGGTTGGCCATGTCAAGATTTGCTAGATTGAAGCTTGGTTCATTGATGGCAACGTAATCAGCAGGAGGTGCGACGGTTTTATACTGGTCAGCATTATATCCCAACCCAGTTTTTACATTTTCATGGATTTGAACATCCAAAAGTCTTTGCAGCTTTTTGGATGCAAATTCATATTTTTCCACATGGACCTTTTGGTCTGCCAATTCAGCCCTTGCAGCTTTCAACTTAACCAGAATATCATCAATTTGAGTTTCAAGGTTTGCTTGTTCATGTTTTAATGATGAAATTTCTTTCTTTAAACAATCATTCTTTTCCTTGTAACTATTTTCAACCTTTTTAAATTCAGATTTCATTTGGTGAAATTCTTCATTTTGATCTATGAGCTTCTGGTTATGTTTCCTATATCCAAGGACCTTATCAATGCACTCTTGAGTACATAGATTTTCATATACCTTTGGTGGTACCTCTGATGTGTCTGAAGTTAGAGAGGATACCTCTAATGTGTCTGCCATGAGAGCTTGATTGTTGGCAGAAAGATCCTCAGGCTGGAAGCTCCAGTCAAAGTTAGTAGTTCCAACATTTGCACAGGCTGCAGTTTGTGCTGGAGGATTGACATGTTGCTGTTGTTGGTGTCTTGGCTGAGCTTGGTGTGCTTGTCTGGTAGGATAGTAGTCGCTTGAACTAGGACCTGAGTGGTCAGAGTGAAGCGCGGGAGAGGTGGTGGAAGAGGCTGATTGATGGCTTGAGCTTCTTTCTTTGGCTTGAATTATTTCTAATTCATAGGCTTTTAGCATACAAAAGAGCTCGGTCATCTGCAGAGTCTTCAGATTCTCAGTTCTTCTTATTGACACTGTGTAAGGTGTCCAGCAACTAGGAAGAGATCTGATGAACCTTTTGAGAATGTCTTCATTCTCCAGTTTCACCTTAGAGCACTGCAGCTCTCCTACCAAGTAAGTGTACCTGTTATACACACTGATTAGTGACTCACCTTCATTACAGACAAAGTTTTCGTATTGCTGCTTCAGGATGTCTTCAAGCCCGTTGCTTTGTGCCATTTTTGTTTTTATTTTGGGTGACTTGATCAAAGAGAGAGTTTAGAATAGAACCAGAGATGATTAGACAAATGTTAATTTGTTTAATCTGAGCCAAAGCTCTGATACCACTTGTAGGATCGTGAGAATACAAGATGGTTCTGTTCTTAGTTGAGGTTGGTGGAAACAAATTCAACTACACAATTTATAATCAAGTAAACACAAAGAATACTGATAAACACTGTTGTATTAAGCTTTTGTGAATGCAAAGATTACAAGTGAGAAACTCAATGAATAAGTATGACAAGCACTACAAGCACTCTTACAATGAAGTGGCAACTCAGTATTTATAGTAACTTAGAATCAAGACAGACCCTTGATTCTAAGGATCAGATCGAACACAAGCCGTTGAACTTGTTTATTAATTTACATTACACGTAAAGGCTAATCTAGTTAACTTTACTGAAACGTTTTCTTTATTCATGATTGTTTGCATGCTTGGAGAAGTGTATTGTTGTCCGTCATTGGTTGACCGTAGCGGTTCCTTCTGCTTTGAGTCTATCAGTTGCTTTTGCAGAAAGGTGTCAGAGACGCTTGGCCTGGATAGTCAGCTACAACGTTTGGTTTTCAGTGAATAGAGCTATCAACTGCAAAGAGTGAAGGTTGCTGCTGGTAAGCCTATCAGCAGCAAACATGGATGACTGCTGCTGATAAGCCTATCAGCAGCAACTTGTGCTGAATGCTGCTGATAAGCCTATCAGCAGCAACTTGTGCTGAATGCTGCTGATAAACCTATCAGCAGCATTTGTACTTAGAATAATTTTGTAACAATCAGTCTTTGGTTCTACAAGTGTTCTTCTTAACATACCATATCCATATATTTAACCCGAGTGTTGAGTGAACATTTGTGAGACTGTAATTTTGTGCATAATCATAGTTCCATCAAGTGTGTTGGGCTTGCTACCCTCTTGTAGAGAAACACTCGAAAGGTATAACCACCAAATCATTGTTTTTAAGAATGCCATTCAACCATTTGGGACGAAATCTTTGGATTAACAATTAATCAATACTTTACTTCTATCGGTATAATCATGCATGAGTTTGCTTGAGGACAAGAAAATTTTAAATGTGGGGTGTTATGATATGTTGTAAATTATATTCATGAACAATCCAATGCATGGCCGTGCAAAGTACCATTTTCTTCCATGTGCGGAATTTGGTAGCTTTAGGGAATACAGGGAGACAATTTAGGGTTTGCATGTGTCACACCCGTAACACAGGACAGTTTTGTAACCAGAGTAGTACCTCCAATAGATATGTTACAAGGAAAGAACGACGGGTCTAGGAGAGATTTATACACCGCTCTTTCCTTAGACAGAACATTCTGTTTGTCAGATAACTACATACCGGTCCGAAGGTCGCCTTCTAGTTACTGTGACGTTGATACCACAAACACACAGTGGAAGACTTAAAAGTCATAACTATTTCAATACATAGACAATAGTGTTTTACAATAAGGGCTGAATGGTAAATACAACATATTGTTCCTAGGAGGAACCCATATTACTCTGGACTTATAGCTCACGGACAACGTGCCATCAACTCAGGCCTAACGGTTACACAAGAACTTGCCCTCAGTCATCCCTATCTCAAAACCTCTGTACATCTCCTGGAATGCCAACTACATGCTAGAGGTCACCTGTGCTCAAAAACATTTGAAAATATTTCGATCAGCACAAGGCTGGTGAGTTCATAAACAAATCATGTTTTCACAATCATATTCATCATACGAAACGAGCATCCATCCCAATCCCCACCCAGTGGCCACACAAGGACCCTGAGCTTTTATTATATATATACTGAGACTTTCCGGCTACTGGCCTCACAAGGACCAGTCTATAAACAAGAGGATCAGTCTTGTCCCTCAGTCTTATCCCATTCCCGACAGTAATAAGCGCTATTCATGGGTATATATACATGGAATTCACATAAGGATCTGACTCGTTTCGATAAAAATCATTTCAAAACATTTTACATTGAGCACAATTTAGAGGAACTCACCTCAAGCAGAACCTCCTTCTGATTAATACAATAATCAAGACCTCGATAGAACCGTAAATTATATTCAATATTATCATAATTAATATCCCCATCTTAGGTTTATACAAAGGAACCTCAGGGTGTTCGGAAATCATACCTTGGCACTATCTATGGCAATTTGTGGATGTTTTGCTAGAAATCGGACCCTCGTTTTTGAACCACGGCTAGGGATCAAAGCACCAAAGCCTAAGTGTGTGTTTTGTGGTAGAATAATGGTGTAGAAATGGTTGAAGTTGAAGTTCTATTTATAGGGCAAATTCCAGGGTCGTGACGGACCGTTACCAGGCGTAACGGTCCATCATGGCTTTGCTTGGCGGCTACGCACTTTGGGACCACGTAACGGACCGTTACGAAATAGTGATGGTCCGTCACGAAGCTGAGTCACCGGACACGCGTCAGAAGCTTCTGGTTTTGTCGGCACGGACCGTTACCATATGGTGACGGTACGTCACGAGTCGTAACGGACCGTTATCACTTGGTGACGGTCCGTCATAGGCTAGTTTTTCCAATTTTTTCATTTTTAGTCCTTGAACTTTTGGAACATTGCCCTTTTACCCCTTGGGCTTTTCCTTTGACTACTTTTAGCCCCTATATTATTTGGGAATTATTCGGGTGTTTCAAATCTCCCCTCCTTTTCGTCCCCGAAATTCAATTTTTGTCAAACAAATGATGATACTTGGATTTTATTTGTTTAGTTAATTCCCAAGTTTGATCGGCACCCTTCCGACCTTGCCACTGTACCAGTACCATTGGTATAGTTTTCTTTCTGAGCTTTCGGTTTGTGTTCCTATGATCTTAATAGGTTTTTCGATGAATTGGAGTTTATCATCGACATGTATATCATCTAATGTGACTGCCTGATTTGGGTCTGCTAAGCACTTACGTAGACATGATATGTGGAACGTGTTATGAATACCTTGCAATGCTTTAGGTAATTCAAGTTTATATGCCATGGCTCCAACTCTTTCGATGCTTTTGTAAGGTCCAATATACGTTGGCCCTAATTTCCCTCATTTTCTGAAGCGTACAACATCTTTCCAATGTGATGCTTTTAACATGATGATGTGTTGCAAAGCACACATGCATTTCAGTCCTATTTCATGTCATTTTTGTATAGTTTTAGAGTCATATTGAGTCGTTTATAGTTAGTATTTATTTGTGTCATGGTTTTTGGGTAATCGGGTGAGTTTGGAGCTTAAACGATCAAGTATGGTGAAGGCACGAGCGAACGAGGCGAAACGATAAAAGAAGGAAACTTTCTGTCAAAGTGCTTCCCTCGCTATACGCGAGACATGTAGGCCTTTCTCCTCACGGTACGCGAGGGGTGTGATTTCAGGTCGCGACTATCTTGTCCCTCGCGGTACGTGAGAGACTGGACCCATGGGCCTCGCGGTACGCGGGAGACCCCAATTACGCAGATTTTTAGGTATTTTCATGGTATAAAAGCTTAAGTCCGTTTCTAGGGTTGAGAAGTCAATTCCAGACGCAAAGTTGGGAGCTTTTTGGTGATTTTGATTGGGAGAATGCTTCTAGGATCAACCGGAGACTTGGATTGAAGTGGAGATTGAAGATCGGGTCGATTTCGTCATCCGGTTCTCCTTATCTTTCTTTGTTCTACTTTTCTAGAATTGATACCATGATTTATGTGTTTGTTTCTTCTGTTTTGATGTTATTGACCATGATGATTGGCAAGACTTTCATAGCTACCTAGGTTTTGATGATTATGTTTTGTTAATTCCTTTGATTTCGGATTTAGGTTTCTTTTTGATGGATTAACAATAAAGTAAAGAACTTGGTTTTGTTTGATTGGATTTGTATGCGTATTTGATCTTGATTTATGATCTATCGAATGTTCTATATGCTACTTTGTGAATGTCTTTCATGTATGGTTTCATATTAGGTCGCTAGCTGTCTGCATGTGGTTTGTTTATGGTTAATTAACGTCGTATCCATAGGAACATCGATTGAGAGTCTATTAGGATTGAGTATTCTGCATGCTTCAATAGCTGAGAGGTGAGAAGTTGTCGGGTAATCTGCGGTGTTAGGGTTTTTAGGTTCTTAGCATTCATTGTTATTCCGTGTCTAGTCAAGTAAATTCAAGTTACACATTGCACTGAAAGGTGTATTGAGATAGTGAGATTGAGAGGTAATCTGTCTAGCGAGTACTTTAGTGTTGTTAGAGATAGCTGAAAGGTGATCCAACTAACTGGTGAGTTTCGCACGTCCCTTAGGGTTTCCTATTAGGTCACACCTGGAGAATGATCCGGGATCCACTAGGTTGTCTAAGTGTGTCGTATTCTAAGAGCCCGGTTCCATCATAGTTTTGATATCCGAAAGATTTCCAAGATACATGCATATGATTCAGAGTCTAGGTAGTGCTTTCCCCATTTGTGAGTTGTCAAAAGTTTCCTGCTTTCTGTTTGGTGTCGTTAGTTAGAGAGTTCCATTAGGTTACAGCACAAATTCCCCCCCAATATATTTCAGTTTAGTTACTTGAGTCAGAGTCTAGATAGAGTTGTCGCTAGTGTCTCGTGGGTTCGATATCCAGACATCATTTGACTTTGCTACATTGGTCTGTACACTTGCCAGTTGTGTGGTCTAGTATTAGGTTGAGTCTAGATTTATAAATTTAAAGCTAGAGTGTCTAGGTTAGGTTTTATAGTTAGTTTTTATAGACCGTCCATCACACATCAAGTTTTTGGCGCCGTTGCCGGGGACACTTAGGCGATAGCGTATCTAACTTTGATTGAACTTATCTGATTAATTGGTCTTTTGTGTTTTGAGTCTTTTCAATTTTGCTGAGTCTAGTTTGTGTGTCCTTTGGTGAGTCTTTGTTTTTAGGGTGTCTAGCTTGTATCTTGAGTCTGTCTAATTAATTTTTATAATTTTCTGTCATTATGTGTGAAATCTGTGGAGGACCCCATTTTACTCGTCGTTGCCCATAATCATCGGGGGATTCTACAAACTGCTATGATCATGCTTACCCGCATGTACAGCCATATGCAGAATACAGGACTAAAGAAGAGTTGAATGCCTGGTGCAAGAAAGAAAGTGAGTAGTATGAGAAAGATATCCAAGCATTAATTGCTCTCAATGGATCACATCGGCCTAAGAATCTGGAGCGTGTGGTTTATGATCATGAAGGGAACGAAATTGGGATTGAAACTGCATTGGGGGAGTTAATTATGACAACCCCATCACTGGAGACTATAATGGACGACGTGCAAATCACAGTGACAGAAGGTGAAGCACAAGTCCCACCTCCAGGTAAGTCTTCTGCTCTTAATCTAAATAGTGATGAAGTTTATACTGATTCCATGCAAGATCACAATGTTCCATTCGATTCTTTACACTTGTCTTGTGAGGATGATTTTTCATAGGAATCGCAGATAAAGCCGAGGACAAAAATGGACGTCTTAGTCCCACCCTCGGACCTGCAGGGTGTTAAGCAACTTCGGCCAGGTGTTTATTAATTTTCTTGGGATGATAGTGATGATGATACAATCCAGGAGTCATAGGAAACTCTAGAGCCGGAGACGATAATGGACATCAAAGTCCCACCTCCGGTTCAGCAAGAAATCGAGCAAAAATTTTGGTGTCCCACACCATGGAATATTGATGATGGCTTTTGGAGTGATTAGGAAGATGTGATTGAAGAAGAAGAGCTGATAGAGATCCCTAAAACCCCGACTGACGATGAGTGCTTTGAAGAGGGATTAGCCGGGTTGTTCGAGACAGAGGATGATAGTGAGGATGAGTTCTTAGTTGAGATGTTAGAAGAGGAGCAGGTCCCATCTTGGGAAAGTGAATTTGGAGACGATTTGGGGGGCCTGCCGACTCCTAGTGAAGAAAGTTTCAACCCACTTAGCGATCTGAAACTACTTGAAGATCTGTTGTATAAAGAGCCAAGTGTGGGGAGGAAAGAAGAGGTGCAAGTGCATGAGGTTATCAACAAACCACAAATAGAGCTGGTGTTGTACCCACCACATTGCACCCGAGAGAGAGAAACAAAAGCCCGTGAAGGTAGCAAATGGTGGATCGCCACCCAAATCAGCACGACCAAGGGACAGGGCACAGAGACGTATGGACCGGCATGTTTTGAGGGTCCGGGGACGGTCACATAAGGACTGGAGGATGCAGTATACTGGAGATGACCATTCTCAACATTACATGCCACGTATCAGGTTTGGCCCAGGTAAGTTCAAATATTGGTTGACCGACCAGTTTAGATTTTTCAAAACCAATTTAAAATCTGCCATCGGAGTGTGTCAAATCGGTGGTAGGCCAATCATATTAAACGGACCGAACAGGGGCGGCATAAAGGAGAAGCCTCCTGATTAGAGTGGTTTGCTGCTCGGGTGAGAACCCGAGTGTAGAGTTTGTATACATTATGTTTTAGTCTGTATTTTGAGTCTATTTGATGTTGTTTGGGTTTGCTATGAGTTTAATGTTGCAGGTATAGATCGCACCGCCGTACTCAATCTCCATTAGGGCGGAGACGAATTAAAAATCATGTAAAGGGAACCAAGCAGAGAGTTTGTGCAAGCCACGAATAAAATGTTATACGGTTGCACCAGTTTAAGAACGAAGCTGCACAGAATCATGCTATCATTACCAGCTAAGTCGGTTCCACTTTACTAATTTTTTATTATTTTTGAGTCTTTATTTATATTTTTCGTTGTTTCTTGGTTCACATTAAGGACAATGTATCGTTCAAGTGTGGGGATGGGAAACGTCTTGAGTATAGTTTAGTTTAGTTTGTTTTTCTTGTATAAAAAGTCTAAAATACAAAAAAAATAAAAAAATTTCAAAATAATGTCCTTTGAATTAGAGATTTTGCAAGCAAAATGGAAGATGATAGGTATAACTGGAAATGCTTTTGTGAATTTAAATGAGAATAAATGACAGAAAACGCGTATAATCTGTGATGTTTTGGTAGATCCAGCCGATTTGATAGCCTAAATATCTTGTGCGTGTTGATTATGATAATTAATTGAACTTAAATCATGATATCTTGTGGGTTATCATCTTAGGGTGTCGGTAAAACTGAAACTGTCAACATAGGGTGATAGGTACCACGTTAAGCTAGAATTTAGAGTTTTTTGAAATTTTCTTGGCACACCACTCTCTTTTTATGAAAATAATTCCGAGCGTTGGTGGCGCCCACATCTATATAATTCCATATTCATTAGCTTATTTGTTAGAAGCTGAGTTTTGCTATGTGTTACCCTCCGGGATGGCCACTTGGAGAAAACGCCACTAAGTGATCTTATGTGCTTTATTGATTATAACTAAGTCTATGTGTTACCTTTCGGGATAGTGACTTGGTTGAAACGCCTCTAGATGAAGTTTAATTTGCTTATTAATGCTCATATTCCATCCATTCATTCATATTTCATCTAATTTCTAAAAAAACTGTAAATCTTAGTTTTATGTGGTGGGAGAAATCTATACGGTTTAACTCGTGCCTAAACATGACCGTGAGACGATATTAGGTGGAACTGTAGCTTTTGAGTGTGGGACCAATAGATGGATTGATGTGCTTTATAAATAGAATTTAGAACACAAACGAGGGCTTGATAGTTGGTGTTGGGTTTAGTCGGATCGAAATAACATTTGTTGCATTTTAACGCGTGATTATATTTATGCTAATGAATTTATAAGATTGTTAAAGCTTGTGTTCCAGTTGTGATTCCATTGTAGAAATCTTTTTCGAGGACGAAAAAAGGTTAAGTGTGGGGATGTTTGATGTGTTGCAAAGCACACATGCATCTCTGTCCTATTTCGTGTCCTTTTTGTATAGTTTTAGAGTCATATTGAGTCGTTTAAAGTTAGTATTGATTTGTGTCGTGGTTTTTAGGTAATCGGTTGAGTTTGTAGACGCAAAGTTGGGAGATTTTGGTGATTTTGAGTGGGAGAAAGCTTCTAGGATCAACCGGAGACTTGGATTGAAGTGAAGATTGAAGATCGGGTTGATTTTCTCATCTGGTTCTCGTTATCTTTCTTTGTTCTACTTTTCCAGAATTGATACCATGATTTATGTGTTTGATTCTTCTATTTTAATGTTATTAACCATGATGATTGGCTAGACTTTCATAGCTACCTAAGTTTTGATGATTATGTTTGGTTAATTGGTTTGATTTCAGATTTCGGATTCTTTTTGATGGATTAACAATAAAGTAAAGAACTTGGTTTTGTTTGATTGGATGTGTATACGTATTTGATCTTGATTTATGATCTATTGAATGTTCCATATGCTACTTTGTGAATGTCTTTCATGTATGGTTGCATATTAGGTCGCTATTGTGTGCATGTGGTTTGTTTATGGTTGATTAACGTCGTATCCATAGGAACATCGATTGAGAGTCTATTTGGATTGATTATTCTGCCTGCTTCAATAGCTGAGAGGTGAGAAGTTGTCAGGTAATATGTGGTGTTAGGGTTTTTAGGTTAACCGCTCTGAAAGGAGGGTTCCTAGGGTTTCTTAGCACTCATTGTTATTCTGTGTCTAGTCAAGTGAATTCAAGTTACTCCTTGCACTGAAAGGTGTATTGAGATAGTGACACTCAGAGGTAATCTGTCTAGCGAGTACTTTAGTGTTGTTGGAGATAGCTGAGAGGTGATCCAACTAACTGGTGAGTTTCACACGTCCCTTAGGGTTTCCTATTAGGTCACACCTGGAGAATGATCCGGGATCCACTAGGTTGTTTAAGTGTGTCGTGTTCTAAGAGCCCGGTTCCATCACATGACGTAGTCACCTACTTGGAATTCTAACGGCCTTCGTCGTCTGTCTGCATAACTCTTCTGCCGATCTTGTGTAGATTTTAATCTTTGTTTGATCTGGATTATCTTATCAGTCGTTTCCTGTAAGTTTTCTGGTCCAGATAGTTGGCTATCTCCAACTTCCATCCAACAAATTGGAGTTCTGCATTTTCTACCAAATAATGCCTCAAATGGTGCAGCTTTTATACTCGAATGGTAACTGTTGTTGTAAGAAAATTCTATTATTGGTAGATGATTATCCCAACTACCTCCAAATTCAATTGCACAAGCCCTTAGCATATCTTCTAAATTTTGGATTGTTCTTTCACTTTGTCCATCGGTTTAAGGGTGATATGTTGTACTCATAGTAAATCGAGTTCCCAATTCTTTCTAAAAACTAGTCCAAAATCTAGACATGAACCGACTATCTATATCAGAGATAATAGATAGCGATATACCATGGCGGCTCACAATCTCATTGATGTAGAGTCGGGCAAGTTTATTCATTGAATAGTTCTCACTAATAGGAATACAGTATGCCGATTTGGTTAGTCTATCAACCACAACCCAAATATCATCATGCCCTTTTCTGGGTTCTTGGCAGTTTTGTGACAAAGTCCATAGTAATCCAATCCCATTTCCACACAGGTATCTCCAACTGTTGCAGTTGACCTACGGGTTTCTGATGCTCGATCTTGACTTGGAGACAAGTCAGACATTTCTCTTTATACTGGGCTATAGATCTCTTCATATTCGGCCACCAGTAATGAGTCTTCAATTCTTTGTACATTTTATCAGCTCCAGGATGTATAGAGTATTTGGATTTATGAGCTTCTTCCATTACTTTTGTTTGGATTTATCTGTAACATTTCTGATTTTCTCATGCAAAAAAAAAACGTATAAAATTCTAGAAACATGCTGTCAAAACAATGTGTGATTTTATTTAAATATGTACACAATGTTCGAACATAGAATCATTTATGAAACCCATTTTATTATAAAAGTATTCATAAACCAAAGGGGAGCTAGTTTCAAACACCAATGTCGAACCCTCTCTTGCAAATGAACCCTTGACCTAGACCTCCTTACCTATCCATCAAGTTCTTAACCAACCCTAACGTTAATTGACTCAATTTGACCGGAATTGACTTTCCAAAGTCAAATGATCCAAAGACCTTGCATTCAAGGTCAAACTCAATCAAATTGGGTTGCTAATCCATGTGAAATCAATCATAGATCATGTCCAGGCTCATCTAAGGATGCAATTCGATCCAAACCCACGACTAGTCCCAAATTTATGCAAGTTTGACCCCTTAAAAGTTAAACACGCGTGAAAAGCTTCAATTCCCTGTTATTACGGGATTTTGATCTGCTCAAATCCTTTGTTCCTTATTTACAACTATTATTAATCAATCAAGGTGCTAATTGTTTCAAAAATCAAGACTTTTAACCCATTTATGGGGGTTACGGTTATAGGTTTGAAAACCCACAAATCAAGCTCCTAATTCCGCGAATCTTGCTTAGTTGTTAGCCGTAAAACGCGTTCTAATCACTCCCTTCATCTATCTAATTCGTTTACAACTCGACACCATCCACAAATCCGAGTTTTCTTTTGTTTTCTCCTCTCTGTGCTCACGGTCTACTGGAAAGGAAGGGAATGCAATTTTCGTTCGTGATATCCAGGTACAAATCGGCCCTTTACTCGCTTATCGTTTCTGTTCTAAAAAGCCCCTTGGATCAATCGGTATTCATGGTATGAATTGGGGATTAGGGTTCTTCAAGTGGGTATTTGGGGAAAGAGGACTCTTGGAACCTTTATGTTAAAAGTTAACTGACTCTAATTCTTAACAAGTCAGCAGTCTAGAGCAACCGGTTTAATCCCTTCCCTCATTCGGCAGAGGTCGCGGGTTCTACAACTGGCCTCTGCTGTTTCTTTTTGTTAATTATTTTTCTTGTTCTAGTTATTCAATCTCACTCACACACATGTATAGATATATATATATATATATGAATATATTTTTTTTTTGCATACATGTATTTATTATAAAGGTAAAAAAGTAAAATACATATTTTTCTTTTATAACAAAACATACAAATAATGTTTGACATCCATACATTATCTTATTCTTATGCACGCGTAAATATATATATATATATGTTCTTTTATATACAATTACTATTACAAACCAATTTTTTCATATATATATATAAAGTGTTCAAAGGTTTGTAATTATAAACGTGATTATTATTGTGAATAAGTTAATAGATTTACAAATAATAATATTTAAAAATAATGATTATTTGATTTTAAACGAGATTATTATTTATAAATAAGTTAGTTTTCCATCGTAATGGCTCTATCCTATTAATACATTGACAAATAATAATATTTAAAAATAATAATTATTTGATTTTAGTCACTTTTGATATTTATTATATTAATATATTTGCAAATAAATACATATTATTGACACCCAGTTTCCTTTCATAATTAAAGTTTATAAAACATGATTTAGAAACCCTTTTCGGATCCTCGCTCACTCGTCCATTCCAAAACCCTAAATCCCGAATCATTCCATAGTCGTTGTTCTTAAACCGTCTTTACATTATAATAACGTATCGTATTTAACTTAGGGCATCTTTGGATTTTATTACTACAAGTTACAATTCCAACCCTCTACTATTCAAGGTGAGTATACATAGCCCCTTTTACTCTTTTACACTTTTGGGGTGAAACATGAACTCTATCAAATTACATGTTTACATTTACACAAACAACACAAGTACAAATCCTATTTACATTCATGTGTACAAATTTGAGCTTTATGCCCGAGTGCTATGTGTGCTAACTATTGTATGCGATTATGTGCAATCATTAACTATTCAAGCCGACGGTTTTCAATGATAGATCTATTGAGTCTGACAAACCCACCCAGGTGCGCGGTGATTGAAACCGACAACACAATTTTTGCATTCTAGTTACAAAGGTTTGATTGTACTTTGTTACACAATAGCTGCTCCCCATAAATGCCTCATTTATCATGTTATGTAAGGATTTGGTTTACAAATTATATGCTACCTATATACAAACCTGTGTTATACTCACCAACTTTTTAGTTGACCTTATTTTTTTCATGTTTCAGGTGCTTTCATATGAGTTTGATCAAGACATGCTACACATAGGCTTTGGACCTAGTTAATCTTAATTCAAAAACAAATTGTATTTCATTATGTACTTTGAATTTGACTCATGTTTGTTTGAATGGAAATGGATTTAACATATTACAATTTAGTCAACCTTGAGCTCATGAACAGTCTACATGTCCCGCCCTGATGATTCCGCCGTCGGTCGGGGTGTGACAGATTGGTATCAGAGCCTTGGTTATAGGGAATTAAGTTATTAGACACTCTTGACCTAGACTATAACCTTAGGACACCCATACAATGCCATGCTACTACATGTTACATGATTAATTCTTGTAGAAATATTTCTATATACTATCATAAGTAATTACACTACATGATGCAATACATGATGACTTATGTGTCACACTACATGATAACTTTTGTGCTTACATTCATTACTATCTGCATGCTACCTGTGTGTTTCATTAAGTGCTATCCTAAGCTTAACACACACACGTACACACCAAATTCTTCATACACCTTTGAACTCACACACATGATACCATCTCCTCTTGTTTTCTAAACTTAAACTATTGGACCTAAGACCCATTAATAATAAACTAAGAAGCCCATCTATTCTCCAAGAAGAAGAAGCCTACTACAATATATAAGCCTCACTTTCGGGCCTTAAGGCCCAGTCCACAACAATTCTCATCATGACCATGAGCCCAACAATAGTACTATTAATACATGATGGCTGGAAGAGTGTGTAGGCCCATGAGGGATTCTGACTAAGGAAAGACGGGGTACTTAAGTGTGTCTTAGTGACCCACCCCTCTTTCCGGGGAATTCTTCTCAGGGATGCATTGCTTATAGGTCAAGTGTATTTCTAAAATACTATTGTGAAGACTCGGTGTTATGACTAGTCAAAATCTGAACTTATGAGAACTCCTATGTCTAACACTCAATATTTTATTATCACTTACAACCATTTCATTATTTTCTACTAGACATGGACTCCTACTGTGACATCCGGCAATTTTCAGGTTATTTACCGTTAAACCTTAGAACGCGTTTGCAATTTAATTGTGTGTGTCTTAGACTTAATTTCAGTCAATTAGGTTATTATAAAGTCTAGCAAAGCCCTTCGTATGCATAGGTTTGCATTTCGTGAAATTTCAGAAATTTCGATACCGTGTATCGGTAAAATGTCCGTATTTAACGTTGGTGACGACCCGGTTAACCTTAAAAATATCAGTTTTGATGAAAATTATATAAACTGGTCTATATTATTGGATTATGTGTGAAATTTATGTGTTATGTGTTAAATATCGCTTTTGGCGATTTTCGTTGCGTTTTACCCGGTACAATCGCGTACCGGATGAGTTAAAATGAACTGTTAGTAAAAATTATTATTTTTACTAATTATGATAGCAAATAATTAGTGGATATTTTATATATTTTTATTTTGATGAAAAACCATGTTTAAAGTGGTAGAATTTTATAAAAGTGTTGTGGTTTTTATAAAAGATCACCTACATGTGTGTAGAGGTTTATAAAATAAAAAATGACATCTTTTCTCTCCCCCATAAATCAGCCAAGTGTGGGTCCCACTCCCTCTTTTCCCACAAAAAATATTAATCATTTTATTCACTTACACATATTTCCAACACCACACTCCATCTCCCTCATTATTACTCACCTCCCAAAATCAACCAATCCACTCTCCCCCACCCTCTTAGAAATCGTCCCCCTCCACCCCACCTCCTTCATATCACACAAAAATTCATCTTTGAATTTGCAAGAGTTCTCTCAAGGTGTTCATCATTTTCAACTTTGAAACCTTGCTTTTTGGTGGAGATTTTGCAAGTTCTTGCAAGTTTGGTGGACATAGTTGGAGAAAGTATTCAAGAAATCATCATCCATCATCTTCTATTTGTTCTAGTATCTCCCTTGATTTAGTTCAAGAGGTATGAACCTCATATTTCTTTCGTTTCTTTCTTTTTCTTTGATAAAAATAGTGATCTTTGCAAGAGTTGTTCATCACCAACTAAAAGACTTTTTATGAACCATTAAAATTCAGCAAATAAGAGTTTTTATAAAAGGGTTTTAGTATTTATATATGCATGCATGTAGTCATGTGAATGAATGTGTGTTTATGTGTTCATATCTTGCAAAATGATGATGAATAATGTTAGATTCTTGCATGCAAACAAATATTTTGTTATGACCAAGTTAAAACAGAAAAATAAAGTGTATTATTACATAAAAACTTGTTATTTTATGTATGGATCTTAAACCCCTACGTTTGGATGCTTGTTACTAAAGATTGTGGTTTAAAAAGCATGATAAAAGCTAGGTTTGTACATGAATTGTTAGGATTATTTGAAATCTGGAAATAAGGTGATAAATATGATGTATTTTATGTATAATGATCAGCTCTAAAAGGGTATTTTATGTTGTGATGATTAGCTAGAGTTTTGACCATGATTTGTTACAAAAAGGGTGCTTAAATGATGGATTATTACATGTAAAATGATGGATAAGTTAGGTCTGATTATATGGCTGTAAAAAGATTATATTTTATGTTCAAAATCCATATTTTTAATAAATTATATGATCCTTGGTGTTTTGATGCTTTTGGATAACATTTTAGGCATGACTAGTCGTAAAATCGGTGTTTTTCGCCTTGAAAAATGAATGCTAGTTAGGTCTGATTTCAAACAGCAAATTAAACTTATTTTATGATATATTTTCAGCTAATAATGTATATGATGAGTTAGTGTTATGACCCATGTGTTTACTTATGTGGTATGATGTTTCGGTTATCACATATGTGCTAGAAATTGCCATGTATAGGTACTTTATGTCAAAATAATGAAAGATTGTTTTGTTTGATGAAATATATTTTATTAAGTATATTTTGATGATATATGATGTTATATGAACTCATGCGTTAGAAATTTGGAAGTTTGTTCCTTAAAAGTTAGTCGTTTTGCTTGAAAAGTGCTTATGTGCAAATATTGTGATTTTAGTGTTTTCACATGTGATTTAGAACTCATAAGCATATGTATGAGTAGATAGTTACTAGTTTCATACTTTCATGTTGATCGTTGTTAGGTAATAACACTTGAAGTCTTCGTATGTGTGTATGATACACCATTTTTCGTTAAAAACATAACCGCGTGTCGAAGTCACCAACGGGTCGTTCAAATAAATATTTTCTTAAAAACATTACAAGTCTAAGTAGGTTGGGTGAACAACTTGCTAGTAAGACGTGAGTTTCAATTAGTAATGTACCCCTCATGTTTAGGGCACCGTTAGCGTTCGTGGGCGTATTTTTGCTAACACTCGTTTTTCCGCCGTTCGTTATCAAGGTGAGTTTTCACGGCCCCTTTTTAAACTATTTTGTTGCTTTATAAACTATGGGGGAAGAACATGCTTTCGTTCGTTTATCATGATACTGGCTTACGTTATGTGTTCGTTTGATGGTCTCGAGTAAGGGCTTTCGTTATGTGTTCATGTATGTCGTTCATGAATAGCCCCGCCGTTATAATCATTAGCCTCGTGTAGGCCGCAAGGTGTGTTGATAGATCTATTTGGGACTGACTGCCCACTCTCGTGATCAGTAGCGCTGATCGGTCGTTCGTACGAGAGAATATATTTTGAAAGGATTCGTGGGGATATGTTGTATTCGTGTCTCGGTTTGATTATAAGCTCTAGGTACTGTCATCATGTTGTATTCCTTGCAAGCTTATGACATATCACATGTTTGTCTAAGTTACTTGATAGTTCGTTAAATTCGTTTATGTTATCGTTAAACCCGTGAAACTCGCTCAACTTTATGTTGATGTTTTTAAGCATGTTTTTCAGGTACTTAGATGCTCTCGCGCGGTTATGAAAACGGGCTTTTGGGCAAACGCTTGCATCGGATTTCTGTTGGGACATTTTAAACTTTATTTTGGATCCTCGTGTGTTGGATCATTAAAACTCGTGTTTTAAATTTTAATGCTTTCAAGTTTGGATAATTGTAAGACTTATCTTTTATCTCGTTGAACATTTCCGATGTTTTAAATTAAATGTGTTTGCTTATTATCATTGGGCTCCAACTTATGTGACCACCATGCTTACGTCTCGTTTCCGCTGCGAATCGTCGTTTTCGGGGTGTGACACCTACCCTCCTTCCTCCCCGGTTTACCGTCCTGGAACGGTGTCTGATTGGGAAGAAGACATCGGGTCACCAACACTCGCAGCTGCTAGGCAAAGGTTTAACGTAAGGAACACTGGCCCAAGACTTCGAACACTTAGAACACCCCCATTAATAGACCCGTATCTGGTGCCCGACCCGTATCATCCTAACCCTTAGGTAAGGCATACCATGGCACCCACTAGTGCTATGGGAATTCCAACCAATGACATTCACCAATATGTGAGGACCTTAGAGTTTGAGAGACAAATGATGGAGCACGAGGTAATGCACGACTTGCAAGGACAAAGAATGGATAGCCTAGCAAACCAATTAGGGTACCAAAAGGAGTTAATCTCCATCCTCGAAAAAGAAATACCAAAGAATCGCACGGAAACGGCTAGAGCTGAAGACAGATCGACTACCCAAGCAACCATAGCGGTGCTCGTCTTGGTGATTATCTTCCTTCTAGTGGGAAACTATCAGAGGCGTTAGCAGAAATTTCTATTTATTGTCTTTAAATTTTCAATTTGAGAACCATTCCCCTATGTTTTGAGTAATGTTTAAACATTTCAGCATTCAATCAATTTTATATATTCCCAACTCTAAAGTTATTATTCATTGATTTGACACGTTGAGTGTGAATTACACCCATCACATTTTCATCAAGATTTTCCAAGTATCACCTTCTTCATTCAACACGATTTAGTACACTACCGGCAATTTCCTTCGTAAACAACTCATCCTATTATATTTAAACAACCTCGTTATTTTATTCAAACAAGAAGTTTATCAAATTTTTAGATAATATCTGAAATATAATTTTCTATAAACATCTTCGCCTTGTAAGAGAACTTAATACAACCTATTTTATAAAAGCATTATTTCAAATTGATAAACACTTATGACTGGTTCTCATTAAATCAATCATTTCTAGATCTTGGCTAAATTAATATACAACTACTTGTTTAGCCATTAATTCCTCCTAAAAATATTTTCCTTATAATAATTTAAAAATTTTAATTAAAAGATTTTTTTTCTAAGAATTGTCTATTTATTTAGATTATTTAACTCAATAGTTTCATTACTTTATATATCTACAACCAAGAACAATTTACAAATTACTATTTTCAAACAAAGATCAGTTATTTGTAAACATATTTCCCTGAGTATTTTCAAAAACCCCTCGTTACCTTTCACTTGCCGCTTCAAGAGACGATCCATACCGCATAGACGTTAACCTTTCCCACCAACCTCAACGAGATTTGAAGATTCGAACCTAACTACCACATTATGCAAGAACGCCAAACAACACGTTTGTCCGCAACACTCGATCACATGCAAAACCCATTAATATACATCGCACGCGAAGTTCAACACTTACGTATACACGTTCATAATATATCCAACGCAACCACATGGTACATGAAACTCAAATATTCGCAATATATCCAATGCTACACAAATTACATGATACATGAAACTAGTTTACCTACAAATCACAACTTACTCGATTGATTACGTAATGCATGAAACACGTTTATTTGCAATACACATGCTACTGGATTGAGCACATGATACACGAAACTTAGTTGTTTGCAATATACATGATACATAAGAATTGCTTCATTGATACATAATTCTAGATTGACCATACTATACATGAACTTATTTGGTTACGAAGTACATTACACTAAGATGTGCACATTGTACAATATACATGACGCTAAGTTGCCAATACTCTACATGAAATTCATTTCCTACTATACACAAAATACTATGTTGTTTACATTACACATCAGAGTTCATTGACTTACAAAATACAAGACGCTTAATTATTTACGCTCTATATGAGACTTATTTGATTACGAGCCACGTGACACTAGATCATACATGAGACTTGTGTGCTTACTATATACTCGAAACAGAAATTTGCTTACAAATATTGTAATGGATTGATTACATTCTACACAAGACATGGTCATGCACTTTATACACCAAAGTTGAAGACCATAATACATTGAAACGACTCGGGGTTTGACGTATTCTTGTTCAAACATGAGCAAACAAAGAAAATTTAAGTGTTACTACTTTGCTACTCTTTAGTTGCGAACTGACCTGATTAGGGACATAGTTACTTGTTAACGACTTTTTATGTGTAAACAATAGACGTGATCATAGTGAAATTATGCCCCCTTACCCGCACACAACGAAACAATCTATACGGACCATACGATGATTTGAATAATTACGGGTGCACACGGAATTATAAAAATCAGCGCATGGAAACTATAGGGAAATTTTGTCGTGTGTTGTGACCTAAAACTTATCATGATATGTAATAACGAAACTGATGTGATATGACAAGGGCATGGTGGATACACCGCTGGTACTTCCTATATATAAGTGTTCCTGTCATGTTGTCAGTAGTAGCGTTGTTCGTATCACGAGAAGTTTTATGATATTCTGACCTTGACCAATGTTTGTGAAATACTGACAATTTTGAGCATATTAGACTACATCCTAAACAAACCCTAATTATTAAGTTCCTATCAAATCCATTCCAAGTGACACATTTCACCTTTAGGATTCAAAATACCCTCCATCAGTTCATTGCAACACTTGATTCATCATCGACATTCATACCTGAGCCTGAATATCAAACACTAAGTCTTGCTATCAGTTATACTCCCAAAACCGATAATCACAACTCGTGGAGGATCCAAACTCACCTCTTTCCTGGTTTAGTAGCCTTCACTAGTTAAATTTCGGGACGAAATTCCCTCAACATGAGGATATTGAAACATTTCTGATTTTCTCATGCAAAAAAAAAACGTATAAAATTCTAGAAACATGCTGTCAAAACAATGTGTGATTTTATTTAAATATGTACACAATGTTCGAACATAGAATCATTTATGAAACCCATTTTATTATAAAAGTATTCATAAACCAAAGGGGAGCTAGTTTCAAACACCAATGTCGAACCCTCTCTTGCAAATGAACCCTTGACCTAGACCTCCTTACCTATCCATCAAGTTCTTAACCAACCCTAACGTTAATTGACTCAATTTGACCGGAATTGACTTTCCAAAGTCAAATGATCCAAAGACCTTGCATTCAAGGTCAAACTCAATCAAATTGGGTTGCTAATCCATGTGAAATCAATCATAGACCATATCCAGGCTCATCTAAGGATGCAATTCGATCCAAAACCACGACTAGTCCCAAATTTATGCAAGTTTGACCCCTCAAAAGTCAAACACGCGTGAAAAGCTACAATTCCCTGTTATTACGGGATTCTGATCTGCTCAAATCCTTTGTTCCTTATTTACGACTATTATTAATCAATCAAGGTGCTAATTGTTTCAAAAATCAAGACTTTTAACCCATTTATGGGGGTTACGGTTATAGGTTTGAAAACCCACAAATCAAGCTCCTAATTCCACGAATCTTGCTTAGTTGTTAGCCGTAAAACGCGTTCTAATCACTCCCTTCATCTATCTAATTCGTTTACAACTCGACACCATCCACAAATCCGAGTTTTCTTTTGTTTTCTCCTCTCTGTGCTCACGGTCTACTGGAAAGGAAGGGAATGCAATTTTCGTTCGTGAAATCCAGGTACAAATCGGCCCTTTACTCGCTTATCGTTTCTGTTCTAAAAAGCCCCTTGGATCGATCGGTATTCATGGTATGAATTGGGGGTTAGGGTTCTTCAAGTGGGTATTTGGGGAAAGAGGACTCTTGGAACCTTTATGTTAAAAGTTAACTGACTCCAATTCTTAACAAGTCAGCAGTCTAGAGCAACCGGTTTAATCCCTTCCCTCATTCGGCAGAGGTCGCGGGTTCTACAACTGGCCTCTGCTGTTTCTTTTTGTTAATTATTTTTCTTGTTCTAGTTATTCAATCTCACTCACACACATGTATAGATATATATATATATATGAATATATTTTTTTTTTGCATACATGTATTTATTATAAAGGTAAAAAAGTAAAATACATATTTTTCTTTTATAACAAAACATACAAATAATGTTTGACATCCATACATTATCTTATTCTTATGCACGCGTAAATATATATATATGTTCTTTTATATACAATTACTATTACAAACCAATTTTTTCATATATATATATAAAGTGTTCAAAGGTTTGTAATTATAAACGTGATTATTATTGTGAATAAGTTAATAGATTTACAAATAATAATATTTAAAAATAATGATTATTTGATTTTAAACGAGATTATTATTTATAAATAAGTTAGTTTTCCATCGTAATGGCTCTATCCTATTAATACATTGACAAATAATAATATTTAAAAATAATGATTATTTGATTTTAGTCACTTTTGATATTTTTCTTAATAATATAATTATCGTTCAAAGATATTTATTATATTAATATATTTGCAAATAAATACATATTATTGACACCCAGTTTCCTTTCATAATTAAAGTTTATAAAACATGATTTAGAAACCCTTTTCGGATCCTCGCTCACTCGTCCATTCCAAAACCCTAAATCCCGAATCATTCCATAGTCGTTGTTCTTAAACCGTCTTTACATTATAATAACGTATCGTATTTAACTTAGGGCATCTTTGGATTTTATTACTACAAGTTACAATTCCAACCCTCTACTATTCAAGGTGAGTATACATAGCCCCTTTTACTCTTTTACACTTTTGGGGTGAAACATGAACTCTATCAAATTACATGTTTACATTTACACAAATAACACAAGTACAAATCCTATTTACATTCATGTGTACAAATTTGAGCTTTATGCCCGAGTGCTATGTGTGCTAACTTTTGTATGCGATTATGTGCAATCATTAACTATTCAAGCCGACGGTTTTCAATGATAGATCTATTGAGTCTGACAAACCCACCCAGGTGCGCGGTGATTGAAACCGACAACACAATTTTTGAATTCTAGTTACATAGGTTTGATTGTACTTGGTTACACAATAGCTGCTCCCCATAAATGCCTCATTTATCATGTTATGTAAGGATTTGGTTTACAAATTATATGCTACCTATATACAAACCTGTGTTATACTCACCAACTTTTTAGTTGACCTTATTTTTTTCATGTTTCAGGTGCTTTCATATGAGTTTGATCAAGACATGCTACACATAGGCTTTGGACCTAGTTAATCTTAATTCAAAAACAAATTGTATTTCATTATGTACTTTGAATTTGATTCATGTTTGTTTGAATGGAAATTGATTTAACATATTACAATTTAGTCAACCTTGAACAGTCTACATGTCCCGCCCTGATGATTCCGCCGTCGGTCGGGGTGTGACATTATCCAAGTTTACGAATCCAAATTCTATTTTCATATCGTAGGATTCCGTCATTGCCTTTGGTTAGTAACTTCTCTTTAACAACTATTCGCTCCTTCTTGATGTTGTCTTCTCATAGTCCTTGAGTTTGAATTTCTTTGATCTGATTCATCCAGTCTATCTTGATTTCTAATCTTAAAGCTCTTATCTTGATAGGCTTGATCCTTTCCTTCCGAGTCAATGCATCTGCTATGACATTAGCTTTCCCGGGATGGTATTTAATCTCACAGTCATAATCATTTATGAGTTCCATCCATCTCCTCTGTCTCATATTTAATTCCTTCTGATTAAATATGTGCTGTAGACTTTTATGGTCTGTATATATCACACACTTAGTACCATTTAGATAGTGTCTCCAAATCTTTAGAGCAAATACTATGGCACCAAGTTCGAGATCATGTGTGGTATAGTTCTTTTCATGAATCTTAAGTTATCTTGATGCATAGGCTATCACCTTTTCTCGCTGCATCAATACACAACCTAGACCAATATGGGAAGCATCACAATAGATGACGAAGTCATCATTTCCTTTGTGTAATGCTAAAATTGGTGCGGAGCTAAGTTTCTGTTTAAGGGTATCGAGCGTCTCTTCTTGCTTCTAACTCCATTCAAATTTCACAGCTTTCTGAGTTAGGGTAGTTAGTGGAGTAGCAATTTTGGAGAAGTCTTGTATAAACCTTCGGTAATACCCGGCTAGACCAAGAAAGCTTCTAACCTCAGTCGGTGTCTTCGGAGTTTCTCATTTCATAATTGCTTCAATCTTGGCTGGATCCACTTGAATTCCCTGATGATTTATAACATACCCTAGGAATTGTACCTCTTGTTTCCAAAACTCGCATTTGGAAAATTTAGCATACAACTGTTCTTTCCTAAGAGTTTCCAGGATTATCTAAATATCTTTGGCATGTTTTTCTTGAGTTCGAGAATAGATAAGGATATCATCTACGAACACTATGACAAATTTGTCCAAGAATGGTTTACAAACTCGGTTCATTAGTTCCGTAAATGTTGCAGGGGCATTCGTTAGACCAAATGACATAACCAAAAATTCGCAGTGTCCATATCTGGTTCGAAAGGTAGTCTTAGGTACATTTTCTTCTTGTACCTTTAACTTGTGACATCCTGATCTAAAATCAATCTTTAAGAATTATTTAGCTCCTTTTAATTGATCGAACAAATCATCTATTATCGGAAATGGATATTTGTTCTTTACCGTGAGCTTGTTTAGTTCCAGATAATCTATGCATATATGCATGCTTCCATCCTTTTTCTTTACGAACAAAACCGGTGCTCCCCAAGGCGAAGTACTTGGACGTATGAATCCTCTGTCCAATAATTCTTGGATCTGTTTCATTAATTCTTTCAACTCAGAAGGTGCTAGACGATACGGTGCTCTAGCTACAGGTTTGGCTCCAGGTATAAAATGGATTCGGAAATCGATTTGTCTATCTGGTGGTAGACCAGGTAATTCTTTCGAAAAAACATCTGGGTGATCACATACTACAGGAATGTCTGCAATCTGCCATTCGGGTTTCGAGTCTAAAGCAAAAACTATGAATATACTACATCATGTATTCACACATTTCTTAGACTTAGCTACAGAAATCGTTTTAATCTTATTTTTGTCACTATCACATTGTATCAACATAGACTATCCGTTAGGCCTACAAATCCTAACAATCCGTTGATCACAATTGATCTGAGCATGGAATTGGTTTAACCAATCCATTCCAATAAAAACATCGTACTTGCTCATACTCATTGGCATTAATTCAATCACTGAATTCTCGTTGCCCAAAGTCATCTTGCAATTTCCATACGATTTGGTTATCCTAATATGTTCTCCACTTGACGTCTCAACTACGTAAGCATGCTAAAGTGGGGTTGGTTTCATGCCTAAATGTAAACTAAAGGCATTGGAAACAAAACTTCTATTCGCTCCTGTATCAAACAAGATTTTAGCATAAATATCGTTAACTAGGAACATACCAGCTACCACTTTGGTGCTGTCGTTCCTCTTCCCTTCACCTATTACAAACACCCGACCTTTTGCCCCCTCCAACGGGATTCTGTTGTACGGGTTTGGTACAAGTTCTTGCTATGTGTCCCATTTCATTACAATTATAACATTTCAAGTTTGGACAATATGAGGAGATATGCCCTGGTTTCTGGCATTTGCTGCATTTCACCTTTTGGGAACTTCTTGGTGAGTTATTTCCCTCTCTCCTAGGGAACTTAAAATTTCTTGGTCTGAACCGATACATGACTTCCTCACTTTTCCTCTTTGCTTCCACCGGCTTTACCTCAACTGCCTTTTTAGCATTCTCCTTGACTTCTTGAGCTACCACATCATCGTCCATCGTGGCACTTAATGACAAAGCCGCATCCATTGTCTGTGGTGTAGAGGTTTTCACTAAGGTCTGTACCTTTAGTGGCAACCCTCGAATAAAATGTTTGATCCTCCTAGGTTTGGGTGTCACCAGATGTGGCACCAATTTCGACATTTCATCAAAATTTGTCGCATACTCCTGATGCGTCATAATACCAGCCTCCAAATGTTGAAACTCTTCCTCTATCTTGTCAAGTTCATTCTGAGGACAGAATCGCTAAAGAACTAGTTCCTTGAACTCGTTCCATTTCATATTGTCCACAGCCTGCTCCCCTCTGGCTTGTTTTATAGACTCCCACCAATCCAATGCTGTGTTTTCCAAGGAATTGGCAGCAAATTTGACTGCCTAATCACTTCTACATTCACTTAATTTGATTACCGCTACCATCTTTATGATCCACTGGGTGGCATCAATGGCTCATTTCTTCCCATCAAATGGCTTGGGTTTGCAGCCTTCGAAGGATTTGTAGTTGCATCCTTCATGATTCTCAGTTCTCGTTACTAAGCTAGTATTGGCGTTTCCATTTGCTCCTCCGGTGTTATTGGTTCCTCCAGCAGTTCCAGTACCCATTCTCCTTGAAAGAACTATGTTTAACAGTCCGGTAGTGTGGTTCGTAAAACCTTTGTTACTTCACTAGCCACAACATCTTGGAACTGGGTTTCAGTCATAACCACCTCCTCAGCATGAGGACCGGTATTATTGTCGTTCTCATTCATTTCATGATGATAGTTAGTATCGGTTTTATTTTCAGTCTACTTACGGTTCCTAGTAACCGGGGTTCGACCTATTCCCCTACCTCTTCATTTTCCTCTTCCAACCATTGTTACCTATACATACAGATGTATGACATTAAAATTCATATAACCGGCTATGATCCAAAAAATTAGAAATTAAAGACATTTGGCCAAGAATGAAATTAATTATCTACTTTCTCGATATCACCCGTTATATTCATAATGATTAACAACACCTTAACCTACATCCTATGGCATTCCAGCTATTCTCAGAGCTCTTAGTTTAAGTCTAGATACTAATCTGTCTTATTAGTATCTAAATCCCTTAAACTTCAACTCTGATACCAACTTGTCACACCTATAACACAGGAGAGTTATCTAACTAGAGTAGTACCTCCAACAGATATGTTCCTAGGAAAGAACGACGGGTCTAGGAGAGATTTATGCACCGCTATTTCCTTAGACTGAACATTCTGTTTGTCAGATAACTACATACCGGTTAGAAGGTCACCTTCTAGTTACTGTGACGTTGATACCAAAAACACACAACGAAAGACTTAAAAGTCATAACTATTTCATTACAAATTTAATAGTGTTTTACAATAAGGACTGACTGGTAAATACAACATATTGTTCCTAGCATGAACACATATTACTCTGGACTTATAGCTCACGGAGAACGTGCCATCAACTCAGGCCTTATGGTTACACAAGAACCTGCCCTCAGTCATCCCTATCTCAAAACCTCTATACATCTCATGGAATGCCAACTACACGCTAGAGGTCACCTGTGCTAAAAAAACATTTGAAATTATTTGAATCAGCACAAGGCTGGTGAGTTCATAAATAAATCATGTTTTCATAATCACATTCATCATACAAAACGACCATCCATCCTAATCCCCACCCAGTGGCCACACAAGGACCCTGAGCTTTTATTATATATATTGTTGAAGCACTTTCCTGTGACAAACACTCTGGATAGATAGAGTCTTAGTTTTGTACTTTCATGTATGTATATGTATTTGTTTGTAAGTGTCTGTATGTATTAGTAATCGAGTTGTATTTACTTTTACATATTGCTTGTTGCAAATTTCTCTAAGTGTTTTACGCACTTGTATGTGCGCGGGAATTAGTTCCTGCGTACTTAGCAAGTACGCAAGAATACCTTTGCGTACTTGCTAAGTACGCATGAGCAAATTTCCCTGCGCACTTGCTAAGTGCGCAGGCATCAGGTCATGTATAAATAGGAATGGTTGACAGTAGATAAGTACGCAGTCATAGTAGCAAATACGCAGAATTTGTAATCTCAGTATTTCTCTCTGTAACCTTCAAGTGTTTATAATAGACGAAAGTTTAAAGTGATCATCTTGTCGGTTTACTTTGTGTTGTAAGACTCTCCACCTAGTCACAGGTATTCCGCACCCGGTCCGACTAGTAGACCCACTTGCATGTGACGATCCGCCACACCCGAGGGACCTACAAGTGGTATCAGAGCATTTGCTCTTGATTTTGAGTGAGTTTGGAGAGTTTTCTATAGAGTTTTACAAGCAAAAGGAGGTGTTTTTGTTAATTTTTGTGATAAAATAGGGGTAGCTCTTTAGCACTATTTTAGAAGCAAAAATCACTCAAAAACCGACTTTTATTGTGTATTTTGAGTGTTTTGAGCATCAAAGGTTGGTTAGAAAAAAGTTTCTGACCCTTTGGCTCTTTTTGATTGTTCATCCGTCCGATTTTTGCCATCTCCGGTGTGTTTCCAGTGACCGGAATAGTTTGGTGAGAGTTGGTGAAAATGTGTTCTGCGTACTTACCATATCTGGCAAAAAGTACAGTCTTGCTGCATACTTACTAAATACGCAAGACTAATCTCTTGCATACTTACTAAATACGCAAGACTAATCTTTTGCGTACTTGAGTTATATCTTGCGTACTTATCATTTATTCCTAGCAAATCTTAAATACGCAAGACCATTCCTCTAAGTGCGCAAGGCCAATATCAAGTGCGCAAGTGTCTCTGATTTTTCTGAAATTTGACTAAGTGTTCACCATGTCGAATCTTCAGAACCTTGGAAACCTTTTAAACTATGACAATGAGATCGGTACTCCTCAGAAACTGCCAAAGCTGCTAAATGTAAATGATTATTCTAACTGGAAGGCACGCTTTGAGCATTACATTTCTTACACCGATTCTTCGTTATGGATACCAATCCTAGAGGGATATAAGCATCCCACACACATCTATCTTGATGAAGTCATGCCCAAGCCTATATCTAAACTTGAGGAAGAAGAAAAGAAAGTTTATGATAGAATGAAGAAGGCTCTTGATTCTATCACTATGGCATTAACTCGGGAGTTGTTCCACAGCTTCAGAGGTTATGACAACTCTAAGGATCTTTGGAAGGCACTACAGAAAAGATTCGAGGGGAATAGTGATATCAAGAAGAGTAAATGGGATGTACTCAGGAAGCAGTATGAATGCTTCAGATTTTTGGAGAATGAGTTTTTAGATTACCTCATCTCTAGATTCTATCATCTGCAGACAGAATTGAAAGCTTTTGAGCTCAAGTATCCCGATGAAGAGTTGGTGGAAAAGTTTCTGGATGCTTTGCCACCCAGGTTTGAAATGTACACAACCCTGATGAGAGAGAATCCAAAATTCTATGAAATGACAGTGGAGGAGGCAATTGGAAAGGTTCAAGCTCATAACATGAACCTTAGAAAGAAGGAGAGCTCAGGAAGACCTCAGATACAAGACCCTTCTATGTATCATGGGATGTCTTCTACAACCAAATTTTTGGGCTCTGGAATTGCCCTTTTCTCTGGAAACTCTACTGAAGAAGACCACTCAAATGGTTGTGGTGGTCATGCATGCTATGCATCTGGATCAGGTTCTGGATCTCATCAACAACATACCTCAAGAAATCCTCCCGCTACCACTTCAGCTAACCAATCAGCTATAGCCAAAATAGCTGAAGATCATGTAGCACTATTTTCATCTTATATGCTCGCGAGACAATTGAAGAAGATTTTAATCAAGTGTATCCTGATGACATGGAGGACATGGATATTCAATGGAATATAGCTATGATACTGAGGAGAGCCAAGCGTTTCCTGAACAGAATAGGAAGAAAGTTCATTGGCGGGCATTCTAATGCCAAGTTTGGTTTTGACAAATCCAAGGCCAAATGCTATAAGTGTCTAAACTTTGGACACTTTGCTCGTGAATGTCAGAAAGACAGAGCACCGGATTCGGGTTTCACCAGACCTAGCCAAGGAAACACACATGGCTACAACAACACAAACAACCACAATCAAAGCCACGGTGGTTCGTCCAATGCACTGGTAGCTCAACAGGACGACATCTTTGATTGGGGTGTTCATCTGGAAGATGCCATCATTGCACAAACTCAGGTTTGTCTCATGGATGAGATCATGGAGTTGATGGAAGCTGAGAAAAAGGAAGCTGAGGAGAAGGAAGCTTAAGAAAAGGAAGCTTCTGTAACTGATCAAGAGGAATCTACTACTGCTGTTGCTCTCATGGCTATTGGAGAGGCAACAAGTTCATCAACTGAGGTAGGTTCTAATCCTTTTTCTGTTATTTCTTGTTCTAAATGTCTAGGCTTAAAACTTGAAAATTCTAAGCCTCAAGACAAGGTCGAACCCTTCGCATTGCAGCTCTAAGTTATAAAGAAAACGAAAAACGTTTTAAAGATTCAATTGAAACGTTGAAAAAGGAAAAACGTGAGTATTCACTAAAAATGAGCGATCAACAGCTTCACTTGGATATTGCATACAGGGGGTTGGAGAAAAGGAACAATGAAATTAACAAGCTGAAAAATGAAATCTTGCTGTTGAAATGTTCTAATGAGAAGTTGAAAAACTCTCGTTTTGTGGTGGAACACTACGAATCTGTAGTGAGGCAAATGAATGGCTTAGGGCTGGGTACTAATGCCATTCCTCCACCAGTTAGTGGGAAGTTTGTCAACAGCTTAGTAGACATTGATCTAACTTGTCTTGATGAGTCCTCAGGAAAGGATGATTCCTCTAAAAAGGATAATTCCTCAAGTAAGTCTAACTCCACATCTAATGAGGAGTTCTTTACTGCTTCTGATGATGGGTCGGTTAACACTTGCCCTGAAGGAGTAGTATCTGAGGAGTTGTTATCTGAACAGAAAGTCAAGAAAAACATTATCACTAATAGTGATAACTGTATTTTAACTGAACCCGATATCATTGAATCTAATGATAAATTAAAGGTAATGCTTTATGGGGGGTATAAAAATCTTAATCAAGTAAAGAAAGAGGCTTTTTCAGCTCACTATGGGCTTGGTTACAAAGAAAATTTGCAAAAATACTATACTCCCAAGAACCAATCTATATCGGGTCAGACTCCTGTTCACAAACCACAGAGAAGGAGAAGGAATAAGAGGTTGAGAAAGCTAGAGCAGCTGACTTCAGTTCAATCAGGTGAAGCTTCCACAAGTTCACATGCTGTTGTTGAACCAAAGTCTATTGTTCCGGTTAAGAAAAAGAAGAGGTCCTGGATTGCCAAATCTAAAACTTCTCAATCTCCTAGTCCTAATTCTTTTAAAGATTCATCCATTTTGAACAGTCATCACGACTGTGAGTTAAAAGAGGTAGTTTATTTTGAAAAGGATGGACGACCCAAGACCACTATGGCTTAGGTCTCCAAAACTAACTAACTCTTTTTGTGACTCGTACAGGGACGTCCGAAGGGTACTATTTCTAACCGCTGGTATGTAGATAGTGGATGCTCCCGGCACATGACAGGAAACATGGCCTTGCTTCAAGACGTGAAACCATTCAGAGGCGGCTATGTGGCCTTTGCTGGAGAGATAGACAGCAGTATCACGTGTCAAGGCGTGGTATCAAATGGTTGTGTCAGTTTTGACAATGTCAACTTTTGCGAGCAGCTGAAGCATAACCTGTTGAGTGTCTCCCAAATGTGCGACAAAGAGTACTCGGTGATGTTTGATAAGAATGAATGCTTGATTCTCAAGCCTGGTTTTGAAGTTCCTGAATACTGGATTCTGATGAGAGCGCCAAGGACAAACGACACCTATCAGATTGATATGAGTGTGGCAACAACCACCTCATCACTTGCTACTTGTTTGCTTACCAAAACGACAGAGCTTGACTCTATCTTGTGGCATAGGAAACTCGGACATATTTCTTATCGTAAAATGAACCATCTTGTCCGAAACGGTTTGGTAACCGGGGTTCCTAAGCTGAGATTTACCGTTGGAGATGACTGTATGCCTTGTAAAAAGGGCAAAGAGCAGCGGAAGTCTCACAAGCCCAAGCTCCAAAACTCCATTAATACCCCTATGGAGCTATTACACATGGATCTGTTTGGCCCCATAAGTATCAGGAGTATTGGAGGTAAGTCGTTCTGTCTGGTTGTAACTGATGATTTCTCACGTTTTTCTTCGGTGCATTTTTTAGGTACAAAGGACGAGACTGCTAATATTCTTCAATACCTGATCCTGAGATTGGAATCTCTTTACAAGCTGAAGGTAAGAAGAATAAGGAGTGACAACGGAATGGAACTTTTCTGTCTCAAGAAGGGGATCCATCACGAATTCAGCGCCCCGTACACACCTCAGCAGAATGGAGTTACAGAACGGAAGAACAGAATATTGATTGAGACTACAAGGACTATGATGTCGGATGCAAAGCTTCCTGTCACTTTCTGGGCAGAAACCTTCAATACAGCTTATCACGTCTTAAACAGAGTTATGGTTGTGAAGAGGAGCAACAAGACTTGTTACGAGTTGATCAACAATCGACTTCCCAATCTTGATTACCTAGTTCCTTTTGGTAGTCCCTGTTCCTTATTGCTACAATACAAAGACCGCCAGTCTAAGTTTCATGCAAAAGCGGTGGAAGGCATCTTCTTAGGATACGTTGCCAACTCACCTTGCAAGAGAGTGTACAATATATGAACTCGTACTGTCGAGGAATGGTTTGAAGTGGATTGAAGTAAACACAGCATTCCACCAGAACCAACAAGTCCAGCTTGAGGTTTTGATTATGATGCGCTATTCAAGTCATTCAATCTTCCTGATCTATCTGCAGTTGACGCCGCAAATGTTTATGAATTATTGGGAGGCGGCGATGACTCCAGTTTCTCTACTCGTGCTACTGTACCGATTGTAACTCCTGATTCCAATGCTGCATCTGCATCTGGAACTCATGACAGTGATGACAGTGATAACAGTGAAGATGTTCATGTTGATGACACTCAAGCTAATCCTATCACAACTGTAGGAAATGAAGCTCCAGCTGATCCAATTAACATTGAATCTTCTTCTTCTGGAACACTGGAAATGGGGGAGTTAAGCACGAATCTCGATTCAGAAATTCAGGAACCGAATGTACCAGAGACGAGAGTGCATAAGAATCATCCAATCGACAACATTATTGGTGATCCTCATGCCGGTGTTCAGACTCGTCATCGAATATTACAGAGAACACTAGTCTTTACTCGGAGATACTTGACATTGGTGTCAAGTAAACATGTCTGCATGCTGCATTTGTGTCCCAGTTAGAGCCGAAGAATGTGAAGGAGGCTCTCGCGGACAACTGTTGGATTGAGGCGATGCAAGATGAATTGTCTCAATTCCAAAAGTTACACGTGTGGGATTTAGTTGACTTGCCAAAAGGCATTCGGCCAATTGGAACCAGATGGGTGTTCAAATGCAAGATGGATGATCGTCATGTGGTTGTGAAGAACAAAGCAAGATTGGTTGTTCAGGGTTTTTATCAACAAGAGGGCTTGGATTACACGGAAGTATATGCCCCAGTTGCTAGAATTAAGGCTATTCGACTGTTCTTGGCTTATGCCACATATGTCGGCTTCAAGGTGTATCAACTTGATGTGAAGAGTGCTTTCCTATATGGAAAAGTTCATGAAGAGGTCTATGTCACTCAACCTCACGGCTTTGAAGATCCGCATAATATCAATAAAGTGTATAAGCTCGACAAAGCACTTATGGTCTTCATCAAGCACCGCGGACATGGTATGAGACATTATCTAAACATCTACTGTCTAATGGTTTCGACCGTGGACAGATTGACTCGATCCTCTTCATTAGGAAAGCAGGAGGTTACATTCTTCTTGTATAAGTATATGTTGACAAAATTATTTTTGGATCTACAAATGAAGGGATGTGTAGGGAATTCGAGCAGGTGATGAAGTCCATGTTTGAAATGGGTAACATGGGTGAATTGTCGTTCTTCCTGGGTCTGTAAGTCAGTCAAAGAGAGGATGACATTTATCTACATCAAACAAAGTATGTGCAGGACATTTTGTCAAAATACAAGATGAATGATAGCAGTACTTATAGCACACCTATCCCAGTCAATCATGGTCTGCATCCTACAAAGATGGAAAGGATGTGGATTGCAGATTGTACCGTGGGATGATCAAATCTCTTATGTATCTCACAGCTTCAAGACCAGATATAATGTTTACTGTGTGCTTGTGCTCAAGGTTTCAGTCACAACCGAAGGAGTCCCATGTGATAGCTATGAAGAGGATTTTCAGATACTTGAAAGGGAAACCCCGATTGGGTCTTTGGTAATCTAAGCAGCAGTCATTCGACTTCAAAGCCTACACTGATTCAGACTATGGCGGTTTTAATATTGACAGAAAGTCAACTTCTGGTGGATGTCAATTCTTAGGAGACAGACTGGTTTCCTGGCAGTGTAAGAAGCAGTCAACTGTTTCTGTCTCAACTTGTGAAGCAGAATACATTGCTGCGACGAGCGTTTGTTCTCAGATATTGTGGATTCAACAGCAATTGAGAGACTATGGCTTAAACTTCACTGGAACTCCTTTATTCATTGACAACAATGCCACCATGTCCATCACAAATAACCCGGTGAAACATTCCAAAACTAAACATATAGAAATTCGCCATCATTTCATCTGTGATTGTGCTTAAAAGCATTTAATTGAACTTGTTAAAGTTCACACGAATGACAATCTTGCTGACCTTTTCACAAAAGCATTTGATCGATCCCGTTTTGAGCATCTTGTCAACTTGATAGGAATGTTCAATCCTGAGTGAAAACTTGTTTTTCTTAAATCAATTCAATTCATGAAAGTTAAATTTTATTTTCTTTTAAGTTTTCTGTATAGTTCTCTTAACTTTCAAAAACATTTTACAAAATCAAAAACAAAATAGAAAATGGAGAAAATTTCAAAGTTAACTTGAGAAAAGAGGAAATGATAGTACATCATAAATGATCTAAACGTCACAGACTGCTCATATGGGAAATGATTGCGTCATGCTTACTTAATTGTGTAAATTATTATGATTTTTATCTGCTTATTCACAAGTAATTTGAATTGTCAGTAGGCTGTATGCGTCTTTGAATCACTAGTAGTGTGGAAACTTAATCTAAAATTACAACTGTGATTTGAACCCATGTTTGCTAGTGTGTGTGCGTAAAAGAATATAAAAAGATCATTATCAGATAAAGGATGTTAGATTTTGGCAATAATTTTCTTTTGAGATCAGTTTCGGGTTATGTCGTTAGCACAATTAACGCGGTTCATCTCAACTGCCCATACTCACAAGTATGCAAGGAGAGATTGAATCAAGACATGTCTCTACATCAACCGTTGAGCATGTATTCACCCTTGAATCACTCCTGATTCATTGAAATCAAATCCAGATAAAAGTTGGATTCCTTTACCTTATTCAAACACCATATTCATTATCCTGAATCATCATACCGATATTCAATGAAGAAATCAAATGAAACCAAGACAAATGAATCACTCGATTTTGAATCTTATGATTCCTGATAATCCTTATGGATTCTGCTTGATTTTTCCTATTGATGTAGCTTCATTCTGAAAATTTAGAAAATAATTGGGAAAATCTTAGATGCCTTGAGATAGTGCAATTTACATTGCTGTAGTATATCAGTGGGGTACATGTTGTATATCTTATAATTAATACCTTAATACACAAGAACGTGATACAAAGATGCTTATAGTTTCAAATCTTATAATATTGTCAATTGAATTACTTGTTTATGTGCTTATTACGTATGAATAAATAGTAATCCATGACATGATCCCATATTCTTTGATGTTTATAATGTATCGTTTTTGCTATAAGTTAGTCTGATATGATCCTCTGCTCGTGTCTTTGATAAAAAAATAGTTTGTGTAAATACATGTATATTTCTATCTAGAAAAGATCAAAAAGATTTTAAGTTTATGAACAGTTCAATCTTAATCAGAAAAGCCAAAAATATTTGTGTTTAACCTTCCTGAATTGTATTTTAATCCTCCTGGTTGAATATTTTTATCTTGTTCGTTATTTGACTTGAAAAATCTTCATAATTTGAGTTGAAAGTTTGCGCACTTAAGGGTTTCTGCGTACTTGACAAGTGCGCATGAAGTAAGCCCTGCGTACTTAACAAGTACGCAAGAGTTAAGTCTTGCGCACTTGTAAGTACGCAGAAGTTAAAGCTTGCGCACTTAGCAAGTACGCAAGACCATTATGTGTTGTGTATATATACAGGAGTTAGAAAAATTTTCAGACTTTTATCACATTCAAACTCAAACGCCTGTTTAATTCCCTCCGCAAATTTTCCTCAAAAATCCGAGTGTTCCAAACCGTTTTTTCGTCCCATCTCTAGTATCATCATCTTCTTACAATCATTTGGTGAGAATCTAGATCCAATCCATCCACAAAATCACATTTTATGGACCGACTGAGACGTTAAAAATTTTAGGGCTTAATCCGTTGATTTTAGACAAATTTTAGGGCATTTTAGTAACAATTTATGACTAAAACTTGTTAAGAATCATCAGTCGATCCCTTAATCACTCGATTTCGTCCTTGATTTTTCCCTTTGACCCTCGATTGACCGTAGGTTCATCTGGGTGGTCGATTAGGTCAAAATTGAACTAGTGTAGCAGGTATTTGATGTGAATGTTGGTCCCATAGGCTAGAATCATGCATTCCGACCAAGTGGTGACCTAATACACATCAAATCTTGAACATCTGTTGAATTCTTAGATTTCTGGAATTTTGAACAAGTGCGTTTCCTGCGCACTTAACAAGTACGCAAGAAGCAATTCATGCGTACTTGTTAAGTACGCAAGAGGAAATTCCTGCGTACTTGATAAGTACGCATGACCAACACTTGGGAAAAATTTCTATGTCTGGAAATTTAGTTCAAAGAGTAACTGCTATACTAAGTCATGTTTATTCAATTCTAATGAAACTTGTTGTTCTGATTATGTTTTCTGTGTGTTTTTGCAGATTATGGCTCGTGCGTTTACGAATGAGTTCAATCTTCTAGCTCATACTCAACCTAAATGGGAGGGTGCAGCTCTGCAGTACCGAGAGATAGTTGATTTCTTGAACCGTTCAAGAATCAGCTATGCTATTTCAGCTGACCCTATAGTTTCAAGACCTTATCTTGAGAAATTTTGGGAGACCGCGAAGCATGATTGCACGGTAACCCCCAATGTTTTAAGGGCTACCGTTGCGGGTCATGATATCCCCTTTTCTGAAGACACTATTAGACGGGTCTTGCGATTCAGAGATCTTTCCAACGACTTGACAGCCTATCCTGACTACTTTGTGGATGGTTGTTGGAGGCAACGAATGGTGTATGTCGGTGTGAGAGACTACGCTTCTTACAAGAAAATGTGGGTGCTTGATCAATGGAGATAATTTGCCCACATCATGATCATGTGCATCTCCTCAAGAAAAGCTGGAAAGGATGCAATGGGTCATGACCTTGCTGCTGCCATTGTTGGCTTATCTCTCAATAAGGGCTACAACTTTTCACGATACATATTCAAAGCCATCAATGATCAGATTAACACAGTTGAGAGGTTCAGATTCTTATTATACCCAAGGTTGCAACTTCTGATTGACGATGCATTGCCAAACTACCTGCAACTGGGGAGAGATTGCAAGTTAAAAGGGTGGACAAAAGAGTGTTTGCACAGTTTTTAAAGCCACTGCAGTGTAGAACCTACCCCTGAGCATACATCACTTTTTCGCCACCTAATAAACGAAGCATATGTGGCACCGGGTGACTGTAGATGGTATAGTCACAATTCGGAGCCAGAGTTGAGTGAACATTCAGATGAAAAACATCAACAACAAGAGGAGGAAGTTGAAAGTGTAGATGGATCGTCGAAAAATGGAGACGAAGAAGAAGGTCATGATGGTGCTGAGGGATCCGACTCGGAAGAGACAGAGTTTGATTCTTCTGATTCCGATGATGCACCATCGCAGGCTCACCCGAGGAGAATGACGAACGTAACCCTACCTGAGTCGTCCTCAAAGAGAAAGCGATAAGCTTCAAGCAGCGAATATGAACCAGATTCTGACTCTGACGCTGCTATACAGAGACAGAGGCATGAAAGTGTAAACAAGAACAGAAGGGATAGGCAGCAACTTGCTATTCCAATGAGGTGGAGGTTACTACTCTACAGCAAGTACAAGTTCCAGATGCAAGTATTGATTCAGCCTCTACCCCACCTTCACAACAATTATACCGGAGACAGAGGAGGAGGCCACAGGTACAACCTGAGGTGGCAATCACTTCAATCACAGAGGAGGTTCCTGTGATAGTAACCCTCCTTGTCACATCTGTCCAGGTGGCAGTGATTACTCCAATTCTCACGGAGTCAGTCACCATCACCCCTCCCATAACACCTACAACCGTCATCACATCCTCAATCCCAACAACCACCATTGAACCGATAAATCAACCCTTTAACTATGGAGAATTTACTCAAGGGTTTGACTTCGATACTATCTTCTCCTCCCTAATTCACAATGCTGAAACATCTACCTCCAGACATCCTGATCCTAATGAAGAAATGATAGTAATTCTGGAAACCAAGTTGCTGGCCTGTTGGAAACTATTCAGAAGTCAAAGGAGAAATCTGATGCTCAACAAGCACAGATTAATTCGTTGGTGGATGAAGTTAGAATTCTACGAAGCCAGAGAACGGGGACAGACGAGAGACTGAAGAACATAATGGCCCAGAATAAGCTTCTAATCAAGACAAACAACATGATTCTGGGGCACAGGTCGTCTCTCAAGCTGAGGTTTGATATGCAGAAGAAAGAGCATGAGCTGATGGTCAAACTAATTGCTGATCTGACCAAGAAGCTTGATGCTCAGGGGGAGAAAGATAAGGACAAGGAGAAAGAAAATACAACTACTGGTGATGAGGCTTGTCATCCTGTGGATTTGACAAAGGATGGCGACAAAGACAAGGATCCTGAAGTCAGTCCTAGTGGGAGTGACCACCAAGCTTTGGCAATCGTGTCCATTTATGCTATTCCAATGGCTGAGGGGGAGTCTACTGTGACGTTTCGGATTTTTCGTTCTCGCACTTGTATTATATTTATCATGTAATCATTTTCTATTAAATGAAATGCGAGTGTTCTTATTTAATTTTGTACAAAATATGTATATTTTATTTTATAATAATTAAATTTTATAAGTTTTTAAACTTATATAAAATTTTATATGAAAATCTAGATTTAAAAGTTGCATAACCCATTTAAATAATACAAATAATCTTTTTATAAAAGTTATTTATGATAATAATAATGAAAATAAATTTATAAAATATAAATAGATTTAAAAGAAATTAAATTAATTTATTTAATAAAAAAAAACTTTAGGGGTTGTTTGGTAATTCATCAAACTAGAAGGTTTTAAAACTGAAATCTATTGAGGGACCATTCCTGGACAAAGCAAACTAAAAGGTTTAATCCGAAGTTATTCCAGGGACTAAATTTAAGTCAAACCAAACTTCAGGGACTAAAATTGCCAATACCCGATTCGTTTATCCGGTCACCCCCAACCATGGTCCGGCGGTCCAAGGCTTTCTCTGGCGAACACCCCGACAGGGCTGTTCCCTACACCTCAACGGCCGACAAAAGCTTCTCTGGCCTCGTCGTCCCCACCCGAACAAAAGCCCTCGACAAATTTGTCGATTAAACATAGGGATCGACTGATCCTGTTGGTGGCCGAAAAACCCACGATCGAATTCCCGCTCCACAGGCCACCTCCACGCGTGTCGATTGTCTGGTTAGTTTCGTCTCGTTCAGAACAATGTCGGTACATGCCCAATTGCACGTTCTAACATAGAAATCAAGCTCGCCTATAAATGACCATTGTCGGCCCTGTAGCTCGCTACCATCCTTCCACCTGCTCTCACTCCAAATTGAGAATTTCATCACTTTCGTCTCCCCTGAGAGAAGCTGTGACCAAGAATTCAGGAGCTGATTCCATCCAGAAGTTTGATTCCCGTTTTGGACATTTACGGTTCAAGGCTTCTGCCGACCAGGCCCTTCGCGACTAGGTTCGAGTCTCGAATCGATTCCTTTACCTTCTGTTATCACCTGGTAAGCATTTCCAATCGAAAACTTGACCATCGCCCGAGATTTACCGCGCAAACCCAGTGTCCTCGGACACGGTTTGCCGGTCACCGAGGACCAGCGACCAACTCTTCCTTTGTGTACTTAAATTATTCGATAGACACATAACCAGCGATGGGCAGTAGCCCGGCTGGTTATGCGTGTGTGTGTGCGAGTTACAGGTCGCGGGTTCGAATCCGATTGGCCTTCGGCCCATTTTATTTACTTATGTTTTCATTCTATTTATTTTATTTAATTAACCTAACTTATTTTAATGTCATTTTTATACAATAAATACTAAAACGAGTCGGTTTACTCGTTCGTTTATTTTAAAATCGATTAAACTATATTTTTATAAACCATCCCATTTTTTTTGTAATATTTTTTTATAAACTTATTAAAATACATTATAATATATAAAATGTCCTATTTTTATAAACCGTGTAATATTTTTATAAACTTATTAAAATACATTATAATATACAAAATGTCCTATTTTTATAAACTTTGTAACATTTTATAAAACTTATCAAAATACCTTTTCACATATACAATGTCCCACCTTTATAAGTCTTGAAATACTTTTTTATAAACTTGTTAAAATAAATTTTAATATATATATAATATATGATTAGTCAAATAAAGAATTTTCTTTTATTTGTTATTGTTATATATAAATGCGTTAAACATAATAAATATTTGTTTAAAACAATATATATATATATATATATATATATATATATATATATATATAAATATATTTTTATGAGTTAAAGTTCTACAAAACCGTTATCATTTTCTATCCTATTTTATACAAATAATTATTTAGGATATTATTATAAAGTCTATACTCATTAAATACGAATACGCTCATAAACATACAATAATACTTATCCATCCACATAGGGTTTCATCGTGCCTAGGTTTCAACATCCTTATCACCCGCACTCGTGGATTAACATATCCGCTAGCCAGGTGAGTTACATAGCCCCTATTTTACATTTTTATACATTTTGGGGTGAAACATTATACATGCTACTCACATTGTTTATACGTGTTATACATGAGACTATATGCTTATTCTTTGGATGTACATGCATTTATACACAAGACAACCAACTGTAATATTGATAGATCTATTGTGCCTGACCAGCCCACCCGGTTAGGGTGTTTATTACTGCATGCTCGGATATAACCGTGTGTTATATTCAAACATATCGGATATAGTGGGTAACTATATTCAAGCATACCGGACTTAGCTGTTGTGCTCTGTTCAAGCGCGTCAAACTCGGTTTGAATTGTGATTAAATAAATCATATACTATGTTTAACAATATAAACAATGAGTTGCAAAATGATTTACGACTACTATTTACAGAAAATACTAAACCTATGTACTCACCAACTTTTTAGTTGACACTTGATTTAAATAATGTTTCAGGTTTGATATGTGACTGCTTGCCAAAGATCTCTCCACTTAGGAACTATGGACCTAGTTAAATAAATTAATGTTTTGAACTAGACTAGGTTATTTGAAATGTATTGTACTTGGAACTTGTTGTCTTTAAATTAAATTAATGAATTATGCAACCTTTAGTTATCATGTGGTTTTGAACAATCATCACATTGTCCGCCTCGATGATTCCGCCATCGGTCGGGGTGTGACATCTACTCATCAAGAGGGTGGAAATACTTCTGGTGTGGTGGTGACAAAGGAAAGTCAGCGGCTGATGTGCTTAAGGATCTATCTGACGATGAGATCTTATACTTAGAGCCTGACTATTCCAAGGAAGCACGAATCGATGCTCTCTACAACCTAGAAGAAGGAGAGATCGACTCTCGTGATGATTGGGATGAAGATGATGAGGATGTAGTGATAGATATTCCCAAGGGCGACGGGGAAGGAGAGTATGAGTTAGAAGATGGAGAGATCTTTGAAGTTCCATCCTTCGAAGCTCAGCTCGACACAGGTTCAGTCGAGCATGCTAGTAATGTTGAAGCCTCGACTGAAGCTTCCCCAGTTGACCCTACACCTGTGGATCCGGAGGCACCGAAAGAAAAAGATATGCCTTCTACTTCATCTAAGGGTCCAGCTCCTGTTTGGTAGAAGACGTCTATCATAGACAAACAAGGGGCAACAGGGATGATCTTGGCTGTAAGGTTCGAGGAAGATAAGCAGTTGTTCGCAATCAAAAGATCTGGGGGGTTCAATACTTGAAACCAACCAGTGAAGCGTTCAACTCCTTACCCAAATACGACCTTGTGAACCTAGCAAACCGAGAGCTGCTGGGTCATTCTAATCACGCAGTGGCGATGGGTTTGTGACAGGTTCTGCAGCGGGAAGCAAGATCTAAGAAGTTCGAAGTGTTCAAGCCTCAAGTGCCCAAAAGAGTCAAGGATAAGAAAGCTAGACATCCCGTGACTAAGAAGTACTTAAAGAAACTGGTATACAAGCTAGTGCTATGTGAAACTAAGATTCACCTGAGCAAGTTATCTCAGGATATTCTTGGTGACATGTGGTACTAGTACGTAGATCCAAAAACGGCGAGGCAGTGATTATGGGAAAGGTTTGGTCAGACAGCGGAAGCTTAGTGCCGAGGGAACTAATCAGAGTATTTGATGAAGTCCGCTTCAATAACTTCTCTGTGAAAGATCTGGAGGCACTGCGGACAAGTATTGCATACATACTAACGAGTGGACGAAATTCCTTGCTTCTAAATATAACAAGGTGATCAAGTTCTGCCTTGACTATAAGAAGAATATGGAAGCTAAAGATGCATAGCTGTGAAGACTGAAGACTAAAGATCGAAGATGATCCAGAGCTGTTGTCAAGGGGGAGTTTGTTGAAGCACTTTCCTGTGACAAACACTCTGGATAGATAGAGTCTTACTTTTGTACTTTCATGTATGTATATGTATTTGTTTGTAAGTGTCTGTATGTATTAGTAATCGAGTTGTATTTACTTTTACATATTACTTGTTGCAAATTTCTCTAAGTGTTTTGCGCACTTGTATGTGCGCAGGAATTAGTTCCAACGTACTTAGCAAGTACGCAGGAATACCTTTGCATACTTGCTAAGTATGCATGAGCAAATTTCCCTACGCACATGCTAAGTGCGCAGGCATCATGTCGTGTATAAATAGGAATGGTTGACAGTAGATAAGTACGCAGTCATTGTAGGAAATACGCAGAATTTGTAATCTCAGTATTTCTCTCTGTAACCTTCAAGTGTTTATAATAGACGAAAGTTTAAAGTGATCATCTTGTCGGTTTACTTTGTGTTGTAAGACTCTCCACCTAGTCACGGATATTCCGCACCCGGTCCGACTACTAGACCCACTTGCATGTGACGATCCGCCACACCCGAGGGACCTACATATATACTGAGACCTTTCGGCTACTAGCCACACAAGTACCAGTCTAAAAACAAGAGGATCAGTCTTGTCCCTCAGTCCCATCCCATTCCCGACTGTAATAAGCGCTATTCACAGGTATATATACATGGAATTCACATAAGGATCCGACTCGTTTCGATAAAAATCATTTCAAAACATTTTACATTGAGCATAGTTTAGAGGAACTCACCTCAAGCAGAACCTCCTTCTGATTAATACAATAATCAACACCTCGACAAAACCCTAAATTATGTTCGATATTATGATAATTAATATCCCCATCTTAGGTTTATACAAAGGAACCTCATGGTGTTTGGAAATCATACCTTGGCACTATCTACGGCAATTTGCGGGCGTTTTGCTAGAAACCGAACCCTCGTACGCGAACCACGGCTCGGGATCAAAGCACCAAAGCTTAAGTGTGTGTTTTGTGGTGGAATAATGGTGCAGAAATGGCGGAAGTCAAAGTTCTATTTATAGGGAAAATTCCAAGGTCGTGACAGACCGTCACCGGGCGTGACGGTCCGTCATTTGCTTTGCTTGGCGGCTACGCACTTTGGGACCACGTAACGGACCGTTACGAAATGGTGACGGTCCGTCATGAAGCTAAGTCACCGGACACGCGTCAGAAATCCTAAACCTCTTCTGGTTTTGGTGGCACGGATCGTTACCATATGGTGACGGTCTGTCACGAGTCGTAACGGACCGTTATGACTTGGTGATGGTCCGTCACAGGCTAGTTTTTCCAATTTTGTAATTTTTAGTCCTTGAACTTTGGTACTTTTCACTTTTACCCCTTGGGCTTTTCCTTTGAATACTTTTAGCCCCAATATAATTTGAGAATTATTCGGGTGTTACAGCACGGGCGTGCAAGGCGATTCACCGTCGTGGATTGCCCTCTTTTGCTCCCTGTTGACTTTTATGAGTTAAAGTTCTACAAAATAATAAAATATTATTTAGGATATTATTATAAAGTCTATACTCATTAAATACGAATACGCTCATAAACATACAATAATACTTATCCATCCACATAGGGTTTCATCGTGCCTAGGTTTCAACATCCTTATCACCCGCACTCGTGGATTAACATATCCGCTAGCCAGGTGAGTTACATAGCCCCTATTTTACATTTTTATACATTTTGGGGTGAAACATTATACATGCTACTCACATTGTTTATACGTGTTATACATGAGACTATATGCTTATTCTTTGGATGTACATGCATTTATACACAAGAGAACCAACTATAATATTGATAGATCTATTGTGCCTGACCAGCCCACCCGGTTAGGGTGTTTATTACTGCATGCTCGGATATAACCGTGTGTTATATTCAAACATATCGGATATAGTGGGTAACTATATTCAAGCATACCGGACTTAGCTGTTGTGCTCTGTTCAAGCGCGTCAAACTCGGTTTGAATTGTGATTAAATAAATCATATACTATGTTTAACAATATAAACAATGAGTTGCAAAATGATTTACGACTACTATTTACAGGAAATACTAAACCTATGTACTCACCAACTTTTTAGTTGACACTTGATTTAAATAATGTTTCAGGTTTGATATGTGACTGCTTGCCGAAGATCTCTCCACTTAGGAACTATGGACCTAGTTAAATAAATTAATGTTTTGAACTAGACTAGGTTATTTGAAATGTATTGTACTTGGAACTTGTTGTCTTTAAATTAAATTAATGAATTATGCAACCTTTAGTTATCATGTGCTTTTGAACAATCATCACATTGTCCGCCTCGATGATTCCGCCATCGGTCGGGGTGTGACAGATTGGTATCAGAGCCATGGTTATAGGGAATTAGGTTATTAGACACGATGACCTAGACTATAACCCTAGGACTCCCTTTTATGTGTTATGTTCTAAATGATAAATTGCTATGTGAATTATTTGTAGTTAGGTATTATTTGAATTTTCCCAAGTTTGGTACATGAAACTTATACACATACATACAAGACTTTGATACATGATACATACTTTACATACATATTGGACAAACAAACTTATGCAAACGAATACACTACCCATCCTTATCAATATTATTTACTAATCCATATTAATTGCAACATTCCTACACATTTTATACTCATAGACTCCCAAGTCTATAAAAATCTTGAAAATCTCGTCAACGACTTAATTTCTTCAAACCAGTAAAGGACACGTGCAATCTGGAAGGGTGACACCTGTACATTGGGTTTTCTGTCTAGGAAAGCATTTCGTATAAATCCAAATAAATGGACCCGTATGCTTTCCTGGGAATTCCTGAAGTGAGTGTTTACCTATAGGCTAAAACATGTCTCCTTGAAAGTTTTGAGGAATTATTTAACGTTGATAAGTCAATGTATTCACAAGGATACAATCCGAACTTAAAATTCAAAATTTGAGGACATTATAGCAAGATAGGAAGAACTAGACGAACATGCAAAGCAAATCATTATTGCGGGTGCACACGTAATAACAATTTGTAATGCATGCAAGTCCCGGCAATTCCTATTATGCAAATAATGATCTATAACATCATGTCCTACCCGGAAAAGATGACTTAGTTTCCCCTATCCACTTAGAATAAATACACATGCACTGGCACGCGTCATGATAAATCTCGTATTTCTGCTTACATTATTTCCCGCTATAACTCATATTTATCCGTCTTATCTAAAATATCATTGTCTTTTCTTATGGTGTTAGAATGCCTCCTTGACATGCAAACTCTAGCACTTCCAACCCGGATCTTGCTACTCTCCTTGCCCAGCTAGTAGGGCAAATGACCCAAGCAAATAACAACAGTGACGGGTCTCACAACATCCAAGGAAACGGTGGTACCAACCCGCCTCATTGCACGTTTAAGCACTTTAACTCGTGCAATCCTACTAAATTCTTCGGGACTGAAGGTGCTACCGGCCTACTCCAATGGTTTGAAAGCATGGAAAGCACATTCCTAAACAGCGACTGTCCCGATAATCTTCGGGTTCGTTATGCCACTAGTGTACTCCAAAAGAGAGCCCTCACCTGGTGGAACGGTGAAAAACGCACTCGTGGTGCTGAGGTTGCTACATCCTTATCATGGGATGATCTAAAGAAGGCCATGACTGATGAATTCTGTCCTCGGAATGAAATAAGGAAGCTCGAGGCTGAATTTTGGGATATTGCCCAAGACAGCGGGGATAATCTGGCTTACTCCACCCGGTTTCAAGAGCTAAGTCTACTGGTGCCTCATATGATCACTCCCCTTGCTCGGGGAATTGAAAAATACATAGGCGCCCTGCCTATGCAAATTCAAGATGCTGTGCTAGGAAGCAATCCTCCTACTCTTGAAGCTGCTATCCGTCTATCTGCTACATTATCCGACAACCATGTCAAAGCCGGAACCTTAACCAGAAAGGGTTCCAAGAAGGTTGTGTCTACTCTTGCGGCCGTCAAAGATGTGAAACCCGAGTCTTCTAACCGCAACAAGAAACGTAAGGGTCGAAACTTCGCAGCCGTAACTCCCGCTGTACCTGCTATTCAAGCGGCCCCTTTGGGTCAAAACCCGAAGACTTATCAGGGCCCGAATCCCCAATGCCAGACCTGCAAGTACCATCATCCTACCAATCTACCATACCGATTGTGCTCAAGCTGCGGACGATATGGACATGTGGTCACTACTTGCCGTACCCGTACTCCCGTCCATCAAGCTGCTCCAGCCAACCGTCCCGTCTATCTGGCACTTCCCAATGGCTGGGCATGTTACGAATGTGGAGATCCAAACCATTTTGGTGACCGATGCCCAAAACTTCATCATCAAGGTGGTCCTCAAGGACGAGCGTTTAACATAAACTCTAATGAGGCTCAAGCAAACAACGACGTGATAAACGGTACGTTTCTTGTAAACAATCATTATGCATCCATTTTATTTGATACCGGTGCCGATAGGAGTTTCGTGTCTCTTACCTTTGAATCTTGACTTGCTAAACAAAGAACGAAACTTGACAATCCTTATTCCGTGGAGATAGCAAACGGGAAATCTATTGCTATAAACTCTGTTATCCGCAACTGCAATCTCGAGCTTAATAATCATGAATTCTCTGTTGATCTCCTTCCAATGCAATTGGGAAGCTTCGATATTATAATTGGCATGGACTGCTATCCAAGCACCATGTCGAGGTTATTTGCTACGAAAAGTGCATTCGTATACCTCTCCCTTCGGGTGACACGTTAGTTATTTTCGGTGAAAAACCGTGTCGTGGTCTTCAAATCATGTCTTGCACATTGGCACAAAAGTACTTGCGGAAAAAGTACGTTGCATTCTTGGCCCACATAGTTGACACGAAAGACAAGGGTAAGAAATTGCAAGACATTCCAATCATCCGAGATTTTCCCGAGGTATTCCCCGAGGATTTACCTGGTCTTCCTCCCACTAGACAAGTGGAGTTTCGTATCGACCTTGTGCCTGGGGCAACTCCCGTGGCAAAAGCCCCCTATCGTCTTGCACCTTCCGAGATGCAAGAGCATGCAAGTCAATTACAAGAACTCTCATCCAAAGGATTCATCCGCCCGAGCCATTCACCTTGGGGTGCTCCCGTGCTGTTTGTAAAGAAAAAGGATGGATCATTTCGAATGTGCATTGATTATCGTGAACTCAACAAACTTACAATTAAGAACCGATATCCTTTACCCCGTATCGACGATCTTTTCGATCAGCTTCAAGGTTCAACATGTTTCTCCAAGATTGACCTTCGTTCCGGATACCATCAACTTCGTTTTCTCGATGAAGACATTCCGAAGACTGCCTTTCGAACTAGATATGGTCACTACGAGTTCATGGTCATGCCCTTTGGTTTGACTGATGCACCTGCGGTCTTCATGGACCTCATGAACCGTGTATGCAAACCTTATTTGGACAAGTTCGTGATCGTTTTCATTGACGACATTCTTATCTATTCTAAGACGAAAGCAGAGCATGAACAACATCTTCGTTTGATTTTAGAACTCTTGAAGAAAGAACAAATATACGCCAAGTTCTCCAAGTGTGAATTCTGGCTAAAGGAAGTTCAATTTTTGGGACACATAGTCAACGATAAAGGAATTCATGTGGACCCGGTAAAAATCGAAACGGTAAAGAATTGGAGTACTCCTGAGACTCCTACCGAGATTCGTTCCTTCCTTGGACTAGCGGGTTACTATCGTCGCTTCATCTCAAATTTCTCCAAGATTGCGGTTCCGCTCACTGCCTTGACTCATAAAGGTAAATCTTACGAGTGGGGACCCAAGCAAGAGGAAGCTTTTCAAACTCTCAAGCACAAGCTCTGCAATGCTCCTATTCTAACTCTTCCTAGTGGTAATGACGACTTTGTCATTTATTGTGATGCATCCAACCAAGGTCTTGGTTGTGTCCTTATGCAACGTGGCCAAGTAATTGCATATGCATCACGTCAACTCAAAATTCATGAGAAGAACTATACGACCCATGATCTCGAGCTTGGTGCTGTCGTCTTCACCTTGAAAATTTGGAGACACAATTTATATGGTACCAAATGCGTGGTTTTCACCGACCACAAAAGTCTCCAACATATTTTCAATAAAAAAGAGCTTAATATGAGGCAACGACGATGGGTCGAACTTCTTAACGACTACGACTGCGAGATTCGCTACCACCCCGGCAAAGCAAATGTTGTAGCCGACGCTTTGAGTCGTAAAGAACGTATCATGCTTCATAGTGTTCGTATTCATAATGATATCCAAGCCCGCATTATCCAAGCACAACATACCTCGGTTACCGAGGGAAACATGTATCAAGAAATGGCATGTGGTGTAGAACTCTTGCTAGAAACCAAAGCCAACGGCCTATTGTATTACTTGGATCGTATCTGGATTCCCGATCGCGACGATCTTTGTATGTTTTTGATGAATGAATCCCATAAGACTCGATATTCGGTACATCCTGGAGCTGATAAGATGTACATGGGTCTTCGTCAGTAATATTGGTGGCCCGGCATGAAAAGGACATTGCCCTCTTTGTGGCAAAATGCCTAACTTGTTCTAAAGTGAATGCCGAACACCAAAAGCCTTCCGGACTCCTCGAACAACCTGAAATTCCCGTATGGAAGTGGGAGAACCTTGCTATGGATTTCATCACCAAACTTCCACGCACTTCTAGTGGGCACGATAGTATCTGGGTTATTATCGACCGACTTACAAAGTCTGCTCATTTCTTACCCATTCGTGAGGACTATCGAGTCGAGAAATTGGCTCGGATTTACATTGATGAGATCGTAAGTCGTCACGGAATCCCTTTGAACATCATCTCCGATCGTGATTCGTGTTTTACTTCCCGATTTTGGCAGTCATTACAATCAGCACTTGGTACTCGTTTGGATTTAAGTACGGCTTACCATCCTCAAACTGATGGACAAACCGAGCGAACAATCCAAACTCTTGAGGATATGCTTAGAGCTTGTGTTGTTGACTTTGGTGGCAATTGGAATTCTCACCTACCACTGATCGAATTTTCCTACAACAACAGCTACCACACAAGTATTAACATGGCACCGTTTGAAGCTCTTTATGGACGAAAATGTCGTTCACCGATTTGTTGGAACGAAATTGGTGAAGCACAAATCACCAGTCCCGAGCTTATCCAAGAGACCACCGATAAATTTTTTCTTATTCGTGAGAACATTCGAGTGGCAAGGAGTCGGCAAAAGAGCTATGCCGATAAAAGACAAAAACCCTTGGAATTTCAAGTTGGGGATATGGTTCTCCTAAAGGTATCACCTTGGAAGGGCGTAGTCCGATTTGGAAGGAAAGGAAAACTTGCACCTCGATATGTGGGTCCATTCAAGATACTCGAAAGGGTAGGAAAAGTGGCCTACAAACTCGATCTTCCTTCAGAACTCAGCAACGTCCATCCGACTTTTCATGTGTCTAATTTGAAAAAGTGTCTAGCCGATGAGAACCTCCACACCCCCCTTGACGAAGTGCGTATTGACGAGAAAATGCACTTTGTTGAGAAACCTGTGGAAATCATGGACCGAGAAGTCAAGAAACTCAAGCGTAGCCACATCCCCATTGTCAAGGTCCGTTGGGAGTCTAAACGTGGACCCGAGTTCATTTGGGAACGTGAAGACCAAATGAAGACAAGTATCCGCATCTCTTTTCATAGCCTCCACCAGTTGAATTTCGGGGCGAAATTCCTCTAACATGGGGAGACTGTGACGTTTCGGATTTTTCGTTCTCGCACTTGTATTATATTTATCATGTAATCATTTTCTATTAAATGAAATGCGAGTGTTCTTATTTAACTTTGTACAAAATATATATATTTTATTTTATAATAATTAAATTTTATAAGTTTTTAAACTTATATAAAATTTTATATGAAAATCTAGATTTAAAAGTTGCATAACCCATTTAAATAATACAAATAATCTTTTTATAAAAGTTATTTATGATAATAATAATGAAAATAAATTTATAAAATATAAATAGATTTAAAAGAAATTAAATTAATTTATTTAATAAAAATAAAACTTTAGGGGTTGTTTGGTAATTCATCAAACTAGAAGGTTTTAAAACTGAAATCTATTGAGGGACCATTCCTGGACAAAGCAAACTAAAAGGTTTAATCCGAAGTTATTCCAGGGACTAAATTTAAGTCAAACCAAACTTCAGGGACTAAAACTGCCAATACCCGATTCGTTTATCCGGTCACCCCCAACCATGGTCCGGCGGTCCAAGGCTTTCTCCGGCGAACACCCCTACAGGGCTGTTCCCTACACCTCAACGGCCGACAAAAGCTTCTCTGGCCTCGTCGTCCCCACGCGAACAAAAGCCCTCGACAAATTTGTCGATTAAACATAGGGATCGACTGATCCTGTTGGTGGCCGAAAAACCCACGATCGAATCCCCGCTCCACAGGCCACCTCCACGCGTGTCGATTGTCTAGTTAGTTTCGTCTCGTTCAGAACAATGTCGGTACATGCCCAATTGCACGTTCTAACATAGAAATCAAGCTCGCCTATAAATGACCATTGTCGGCCCTGTACGAGCTCGCTACCATCCTTCCACCTGCTCTCACTCCAAATTGAGAATTTCCACACTTTCGTCTCCCCTGAGAGAAGCTGTGACCAAGAATTCAGGAGCTGATTCCATCCAGAAGTTTGATTCCCGTTTTGGACATTTACGGTTCAAGGCTTCTCCCGACCGGGCCCTTCGCGACTAGGTTCGAGTCTCGAATCGTTTCCTTTACCTTCTGTTATCACCTGGTAAGCATTTCCAATCGAAAACTCGACCATCGCCCGAGAGTTACCGGGCAAACCCAGTGTCCTCGGACACGGTTTGCCGGTCACCGAGGACCAGCGACCAACTCTTCCTTTGTGTACTTAAATTATTCGATACACACATAACCAGCGATGGGCAGTAGCCCGACTGGTTATGCGTGTGTGTGTGCGAGTTACAGGTCGCGGGTTCGAATCCGGTTGGCCTTCGGCCCATTTTTTTTACTTCTGTTTTCATTCTATTTATTTTATTTAATTAACCTAACTTATTTTAATGTCATTTTTATACAATAAATACTAAAACGAGTCGGTTTACTCGTTCGTTTATTTTAAAATCGATTAAACTATATTTTTATAAACCATCCCATTTTTTTGTAATATTTTTTTATAAACTTATTAAAATACATTATAATATATAAAATGTCCTATTTTTATAAACCGTGTAATATTTTTATAAACTTATTAAAATACATTATAATATACAAAATGTCCTATTTTTATAAACTTTGTAACATTTTATAAAACTTATCAAAATACCTTTTCACATATACAATGTCCCACCTTTATAAGTCTTGCAATACTTTTTTATAAACTTGTTAAAACAATTTTTAATATATATATAATATATGATTAGTCAAATAAAGAATTTTCTTTTATTTGTTATTGTTATATATAAATGCGTTAAACATAATAAATATTTGTTTAAAACAATATATATATATATATAAATATATTTTTATGAGTTAAAGTTCTACAAAACCGTTAAAATTTTCTGTCCTATTTTATACAAATAATTATTTAGGATATTATTATAAAGTCTACACTCATTAAATACGAATACGCTCATAAACATACAATAATACTTATCCATCCACATAGGGTTTCATCGTGCCTAGGTTTCAACATCCTTATCACCCGCACTCGTGGATTAACATATCCGCTAGCCAGGTGAGTTACATAGCCCCTATTTTACATTTTTATACATTTTGGAGTGAAACATTATACATGCTACTCACATTGTTTATACGTGTTATACATGAGACTATTTGCTTATTCTTTGGATGTACATACATTTATACACAAGACAACCAACTGTAATATTGATAGATCTATTGTGCCTGACCAGCCCACCCGGTTAGGGTGTTTATTACTGCATACTCGGATATAACCGTGTGTTATATTCAAACATATCGGATATAGTGGGTAACTATATTCAAGCATACCGGACTTAGCTGTTGTGCTCTGTTCAAGCGCGTCAAACTCGGTTTGAATTGTGATTAAATAAATCATATACTATGTTTAACAATATAAACAATGAGTTGCAAAATGATTTACGACTACTATTTACAGGAAATACTAAACCTATGTACTCACCAACTTTTTAGTTGGCACTTGATTTAAATAATGTTTCAGGTTTGATATGTGACTGCTTGCCGAAGATCTCTCCACTTAGGAACTATGGACCTAGTTAAATAAATTAATGTTTTGAACTAGACTAAGTTATTTGAAATGTATTGTACTTGGAACTTGTTGTCTTTAAATTAAATTAATGAATTATTCAACCTTTAGTTATCATGTGCTTTTGAACAATCATCACATTGTCGCCTCGATGATTCCGCCATCGGTCGGGGTGTGACATCTACTCATCAAGAGGGTGGAAATACTTCTGGTGTGGTGGTGACAAAGGAAAGTCAGCGGCTGATGTGCTTAAGGATCTATCTGACGATGAGATCTTATACTTAGAGCCTAACTATTCCAAGGAAGCACGAATCGATGCTCTCTACAACCTAGAAGAAGGAGAGATCGACTCTCGTGATGATTGGGATGAAGATGATGAGGATGTAGTGATAGAATTTCCCAAGGGCGACGGGGAAGGAGAGTATGAGTTAGAAGATGGAGAGATCTTTGAAGTTCCATCCTTCGAAGCTCAGCTCGACACTGGTTCAGTCAAGCATGCTAGTAATGTTGAAGCCTCGACTGAAGCTTCCCCAGTTGACCCTACACCTGTGGATCCGGAGGCACCGAAAGAAAAAGATATGCCTTCTACTTCATCTAAGGGTCCAGCTCCTGTTTGGCAGAAGACGTCTATCATAGACAAACAAGGGGCAACAGGGATGATCTTGGCTGTAAGGTTCGAGGAAGATAAGCAGTTGTTCGCAATCAAAAGATCTGGGGGGTTCAATACTTGAAACCAACCAGTGAAGCGTTCAACTCCTTACCCAAATACGACCTTGTGAACCTAGCAAACCGAGAGCTGCTGGGTCATTCTAATCACGCAGTGGCGATGGGTTTGTGACAGGTTCTGCAGCGGGAAGCAAGATCTAAGAAGTTCGAAGTGTTCAAGCCTCAAGTGCCCAAAAGAGTCAAGGATAAGAAAGCTAGACATCTCGTGACTAAGAAGTACTTAAAGAAACTGGTATACAAGCTAGTGCTATGTGAAACTAAGATTCACCTGAGCAAGTTATCTCAGGATATTCTTGGTGACATGTGGTACTAATACGTAGATCCAAAAACGGCGAGGCAGTGATTATGGGAAAGGTTTGGTCAGACAGCGGAAGCTTAGTGCCGAGGGAACTAATCAGAGTATTTGATGAAGTCCGCTTCAATAACTTCTCTGTGAAAGATCTGGAGGCACTGCGGACAAGTATTGCATACATACTGACGAGTGGACGAAATTCCTTGCTTCTAAATATAACAAGGTGATCAAGTTCTGCCTTGACTATAAGAAGAAGATGGAAGCTAAAGATGCATAGCTGTGAAGACTGAAGACTAAAGATCGAAGATGATCCAGAGTTGTTGTCAAGGGGGAGTTTGTTGAAGCACTTTGCTAAGTGCGCAGGCATCAGGTCGTGTATAAATAGGAATGGTTGATAGTAGATAAGTACGTAGTCATAGTAGCAAATACGCAGAATTTGTAATCTCAGTATTTCTCTCTGTAACCTTCAAGTGTTTATAATAGACGAAAGTTTAAAGTGATCATCTTGTCGGTTTACTTTGTGTTGTAAGACTCTCCACCTAGTCACGGATATTTCGCACCCGGTCCAACTAGTAGACCCACTTGCATGTGACGATCCGCCACACCCGAGGGACCTACATATATACTGAGACCTTTCGGCTACTAGCCACACAAGGACCAGTCTAAAAACAAGAGGATCAGTCTTGTCCCTCAGTCCCATCCCATTCCCGACTGTAATAAGCGCTATTCACAGGTATATATACATGGAATTCACATAAGGATCCGACTCGTTTCGATAAAAATCATTTCAAAACATTTTACATTGAGCATAGTTTAGAGGAACTCAGCTCAAGCAGAACCTCCTTCTGATTAATACAATAATCAACACCTCGACAAAACCCTAAATTATGTTCGATATTATGATAATTAATATCCCCATCTTAGGTTTATACAAAGGAACCTCATGGTGTTTGGAAATCTTACCTTGGCACTATCTACGGCAATTTGCGGGCGTTTTGCTAGAAACCGAACCCTCGTACGCGAACCACGGCTCGAGATCAAAGCACCAAAGCTTAAGTGTGTGTTTTGTGGTGGAATAATGGTGTAGAAATGGCGAAAGTCAAAGTTCTATTTATAGGGAAAATTCCAAGGTCGTGACAGACCGTCACCGGGCGTGACGGTCCGTCATTTGCTTTGCTTGGCGGCTACGCACTTTGGGACCACGTAACGGACCGTTACGAAATGGTGACGGTCCGTCATGAAGCTAAGTCACCGGACACGCGTCAGAAATCCTAAACCTCTTCTGGTTTTGGTGGCACGGATCGTTACCATATGGTGACGGTCTGTCACGAGTCGTAACGGACCGTTATGACTTGGTGATGGTCCGTCACAGGCTAGTTTTTCCAATTTTGTAATTTTTAGTCCTTGAACTTTGGTACTTTGCACTTTTACCCCTTGGGCTTTTCCTTTGAATACTTTTAGCCCCAATATAATTTGAGAATTATTCGGGTGTTACAGAACGGGCGTGCAAGGCGATTCACCGTCGTGGATTGCCCTCTTTTGCTCCCTGTTGACTTTTTGACTTCTCGGGTCCAGGTTCGTTCAATTGACTTCCGGATGCTGATTTTCCCTTAATTTTGAGTGATTTCTTCATATTTTTTGTAAACCAAGGTCAATTATCTTGTTGTATCATAATTGAATAGAATAAGTATCAACTTCCATCATTTTGTCTATAATTGTGATAAATATGGGGATAATTGTGATTGTAAAATATGTATAATTTTTTACATATCACTGTGCGATGGTACTGACCTAAAGCTCTTATCACTTAATCTCAAAAGACCATAAGGATGGGAAGGTTTTTACCGAACAAGTGTGGGGTCCACTAACGTCATCTAAATTACTGACAATATGATAAACAATCACCCAATGTATGTTGAAAGAATGGTGCATGGATTTAATAGGACAAACTTATCGGCAATCGTTCTTGAGTCGTGGCTATTCGTATGAAAGTTGAAGTGTGCATAGGCAGGTTGAATCAGTATGATCTCGTATTAGGTCCTTTCTACATCTTAGAGGTTGGAAGTTCTTATAAATACAAAATAAATATATATATATATATTTATGCACATTTGTTTTATTTCTTGTTATGTTTGAAGTCTTCCATATTTTATTGATTGTGTCTCAAAACGTTTGAGATACTCACTTGATTGCACACTACAGATGAATCCGGTTTTATCTGTAATTTAGATTTGTCTAAAGAGAGTTTCGAGTTGTATTTGTGATTGTAAACAGGTTACCTCATCTATTTGCTGCAATGACGGTCGATCATCAATTGAGCAAGATACCAGTCCAAAGCACATATTTCCTCCAGTTTGCAGAAGATATCGAGCTAGGAATCCTCTTCCTACATATTCTATATCAATAAAGAAAAGAGAGTTAGAAAAGTGTCAGACCCGTAACACAGGACAGTTATCTAACCAGAGTAGTACCTTCAACAGATATGTTCCCAGGTAAGAGCGACGGGTGTAGGAGAGATTTATACATCGCTCTTTCTTAGACAGAACATTCCGTTTGTCAGATAACTACATACCGGTTGAAGGTCGCCTTCTAGTTACTGTGGCGTTGATTCCAAAAACACACAGCGGAAGACTTAAAATCATAACTTACTTTATTTCATAATATAAAGTTTTACAATAGGGACTGATTAGTAAAATATAAAAAAAAAACTCTGGACTTGTAGCTCACGAAGAATCATGCCATCCACTTAGGCCTTATGGTTTCTCATGAACCTGCCTCACTCATCCCTATCCCCCAACATATTTGTATATCTCCTAGAATGCCAACTACAAGCTAGGGTTCACCTGTGCTCAAGAACATTTAAAAACATTTTGGATCAGCATAAAGCTGGTGAGTTCATAAACAAAAATCGTATTTTTACAACATATATCCTCGATACAAGAATGAATGCCCCATTTGGGTCTTATAATCATCCGTTTTTCCAATCCATCACCTAGTAAACTCACATGGATTCGGAGTCTACAACATACATATATACGGGCGACTCCCTGGCTTCCGGATTCAAGTCCGGCCAATTACGAGATAATCAGTTGTCAGTCCCCCCATGGCCATAATAAGTACTTATCCATGGGATATATGCACGGATAGTATTGGGATCTCTGATCAAAATCATTTATAAAACATTTCATAGAGCATAGTTTAGAGGAACCCTAATTCATAACCGACATCATCTCCTTCATCACCTTAAGGAAAACCTCATTTCTGATCAACTTTAATAATTAACACCTTGACAGAACCCTAATTAATAACTGATATTATCAAAATCAACACCCCTATCTTAGGTTTACATGAAGGAATCCCAGGGTGTTCAGAAACCTTACCTTGGCACTATCTACGGCAACTTGAGGGCGTTTTGCTAGAAATTGGACTCTCGTATGTGAACCTTGGCTCGGGAATGGAACTTCAGAGTGTGTGTGTGTGTGTGTGTTTGAAATGGTGTAAAGTGTGTGGAAAATGAGTTGAGATCAGGTTTCTATTTATAGGCAAGTTCAGGGCTCGTGACGGACCGTTACCAACGGTGACGGTCCGTCACCCAATATTGGGCGGCAAGCGTAACGGACCGTTACGCCCCGTGACGGTCTGTCATAGGGTTACGCGCATCATGATTGCCACGTTAGTCAGCATACACGTGTCATCACCTGGTTCATTGTCATGTTGAGCCCGTAACGAACGGTTATGTCCTGTGACGGTCCGTCATCACCATAACGGACCGTTATGACTTGTGACAGTCCGTCACAGTCACATTTTTTCATTTGGTCATTTTTTGTCCTTCAACTTTCAGGAACTTTCATTTCAACCCCTTGTGCTTTATCTTTGAATACTTTTAGCCTTTATAATACTTAGGAATTATCCTGGTGTTACAAATCTCCCCTCTTTAAAAAATTTCATCCTTGAAATTTTTGCATCAGTCAAACAAATGAGGATACTTAGCTTTCATTTTTTCTGTTAATTCCCAAGTTTGATCGGCACCTTTCCGACCCTGCCATTGTACCAATACCATCGGTATCGTTTTCTCTCTTAGCTTACGATCTTGTGTTCCTAAGATCTGAATGGGTTGTTCGGTGAATCAGAGTTTATCATCGACATGAACATCATCTAATGAGATTTCCTGATCAGGATCTTCTAAGCATTTGCGTAGACATGAGACGTGGAACGTGTTATGAATACCTTGCAATGCTTCAGGTAACTCGAGTTTATATGCCACGGCTCTAACTTTTTCTATGATCTTGTAGGGTCCAATATACCTGGGCCCTATCTTCCCCCGTTTTCTGAAACGTGCAACACCTTTCCAAGGTGATACTTTTAACATTACATAGTCACCCACTTGGAATTCTAACGGCCTTCGTCATCTGTCTGCATAACTCTTCTGTCGATCTTGTGCAGCTTTTAATCTTTGTTTGATCTGGACGATCTTATCAGTTGTTTCCTGTAAGATTTCTGGTCCAGATAATTGGCTATCTCCAACTTCAGTCCAATAAATTGGAGTTCTATATTTCCTACCGTATAACACCTCAAATGGTGTAGCTTTTATACTTGAATGCTAGCTGTTGTTGTAGGAAAATTCTATCAACGGTAGATGATTATCCCAGCTGCCTCCAAATTCTATTGCACAAGCCCTCAGCATATATCCTCTAGGGTTTGAATTGGTCTTTCACTTTGTCCGTCGGTTTGAGGGTGATATGATGTACTCATATTGATTCAAGTTCCCAATTCTTTCTGGAAACTGGCCCATAATCTAGATGCGAACCGACTATCTCTATCGGATATAATAGATAGTGGTATACCATGGCGGCTCACAATCTCATTGATATAGAGTCGGGCTAGCTTATCCATTGAATAATTTTCACTGATAGGGATGAAGTGTGCCGATTTGGTCAGTCTATGATTTGGTTAGTCTATCAACCACAACCCAAATAGCATAATGCCCTTTCTGGGTTCTTGGCTGTTTTGTGACAAAGTCCATAGTAATCTTATTCCATTTCCACACATGTATCTCCAACTGTTGCACTTGACCTGCGGGTTTCTGATGCTCAATCTTGACTTGGAGACAAGTCAAACATTTCTCTATAGATCTCTTCATATTCAGCCACTAATAATGAGTCTTCAATCCTTTGTACATTTTATCAGCTCCAGAATGTATAGAGTATTTGGATTTGTGAGCTTCATCCATCACCTTTGTTTGAGTTTCATTGAGTTTATGAATCCAAATTCTATTTCCAAATCCTAGGATTCCATCATCGCCTTTGGTTAGTAACTTATTTTTACCAACCATGCGCTCCTTCTTGATGTTATCTTCTTGGAGTGCTTGGGTTTGAATTTCCTTAATCTGATTTATCCAGTCTATCTTGATTTCTAATCTTAGAGATCTTATCTTAATTGGTTTGATTCTTTCCTTCCGACTTAAAACATCTGCTACAACATTGGCTTTCCCGGGATGGTATTTGATCTCATAATCGTAATCATTAATGAGTTCCATCCATCTTCTCTGTCTCATATTCAATTCTTTTTTATTGAATATATGTTGGAGACTCTTATGGTCTGTATATATCACACACTTAGTACCATACAGATAGTGTCTCCAAATCTTTAGAGCAAACACTATGGCACCAAGTTCAAGATCGTGTGTGGTATAGTTTTTCTCAGGGATTTTAAGTTGCCGTGATGCATAGGCTATCACCTTTTCTCGCTGCATCAATACGCAACCTAGACTAATATGGGAAGCATCATAGTACATGACGAAGTCATCATTTCCTTGGGGTAGGGCTAAGATTGGTGTAAAGATGAGTTTTTGTTTAAGTGTGTTGATTGCCTCTTCTTGCTTCTGGCTCCATTCAAATTTCATAGCTTTCTGAGTTAAACTAGTTAACGGAGTAGCAATCTTGGAGAAGTCTTGTATAAACCTTCGGTGGTATCCGGCTAGACCAAGAAAGCTTCGAACCTGTGTCTTTGGAGTTTCCCATTTCATAATGGCTTTGATCTTGGCTGGATCTATTTGGATTCCTTGTTGGTTAATAACATGTCCTAGGAATTCTACTTCTTGTTTCCAAAATTCGTATTTGGAAAAATTAGTGTACAACTTTTCTTTTCTAAGAGTTTCCAGGATTATCTAAAGATGTTTGGCATGTTCTTCTTGAGTTCGGGAGTAGATAAGGATATCGTCTATGAACACTATAATGAATTTATCAAGAAATGGTTTACAGACTCGGTTCATAAGGTCCATAAATGCTGCGGGAGCATTCGTTAGACCAAATGACATAACCAAAAATTTGTAGTGTCCATATCGGGTTCTAAAAGCAGTCTTAGGTACATCTTCTTCCTGTACCTTTAACTCGTGATATCCCGATCTAAGATCTATCTTCGAGAAGTATTTAGCTCCTTGCAGCTTATCGAACAAATCATCTATTCTCAGTAATGGATATTTGTTCTTTACCGTGAGCTTGTTCAGTTCCCGATAATCTATGCACATCCACATGCTTCCGTCCTTTTTCTTCACCAACAAGACTTGTGCTCCCCAAGGAGAAGTACTTGGAAGTATGAAATCTTTATCTAATAATTCTTGAATCTGCTCCATCAGTTCTTTTAGTTCAGAAGGTGCTAGACGATATGGTGCTCTTGCTACGGGTTTGGCTCCAGGTATAAGTTCGATTCGGAATTCGATTTGTCTATCTGGTGGTAGACCTGGTAATTCTTCCAGAAATAAATCCGGGTGATTGCATACTACAGGAATGTCTGCAATCTACCTTTCAGGTTTCAAGTCTAAAGCATAAACTATGAATATACTACATTCTATATTCACACATTTCTTAGACTTAGTTACAGAAATCGTTTCAATCTTTTTTCGATCACTATCACATTGTATCAACATAGACTCTCCGTTAGGCCTACAACTCCTAACAGTCCGTTGATCACAATCGATCTGAGCATGGCATTGGTTCAACCAATCCATTCCTACAACTCCTAACAGTCCGTTGATCACAATCGATCTGAGCGTGGCCCAGAGTCATTTTGCAATTAACATATGATTCGGTTATCCTAATTTTCTCACCATTTGCCATCTCAACTATGTAAGTATGCTCAAGTGGGGTAGGTTTCATGCCTAAATACATACTAAAGGCGTCTGAAACAAAACATCTATTCGCTCCTGTATCAAACAAGATTTTAGCATAAATATCGTTAACTAGGAACATACCAGCTATCACCTTGCCATTATCGTTCCTTCTTCCTTCACCTATTACAAACACCCGACCTTTAGCCACTCCTCCGGGCTTCTGTTGTGCAGGTTTGGTACAATTTCTCAAAATATGTCCCATCTCGTTACAATTATAACATTTAAAAGATGGACAATACGTTGAGATATGCCTCGGCTTTTGGCATTTACCACATCTTATTTCCTAAAAATTTCTCATCGAATTGTTTCCCTCTCTCGTAGGGAACTTGAAATTTCTCAGTTTGAACCGATACATGACTTCCTCACTCTTCCTCTTTGCTTCTACATGCTTAACCTCAACTGCTTTCCCAGCCTTCTCCTTGGATTCTTGAGATGCCACATCATCATAAATCGTGGCACTTAACGACGAAGTCGAATCCATTGTCTGCGTGCAGATGTTTTCACTAAGGTTCGTACCTTTAGTGGCAACCCTCGTATAAAATGTTTGAACCTCCTACGTTCGGGTGCCACCATATGTGGCACCAATTTTGAAATTTCATCAAACTTTGTCGCATACTCCAGATGCGTCATTTTTCCAGTCTCTAGTCACTGAAACTCCCCTTCAATCTTATCCAACTCATTTTGAGGACAGAATCGTTACAAAACTAAATCCTTAAATTCGTTCCATTTCATGTTATCCACAGCTTGTTCCCCTCTAGCTAGCTTCACGGACTCCCACCAACCTAGTGTTGAGGTTTCTAAAGAGTTGGCAAATAAATTTGACTGCCTCATCATTTCTGCATTCACTAATCTTAATCACAGCCTCCATCTTTGTAATCTACTGAGTAGCATCAATGGCTCCCTTTTTGCCATCGAATGGCTTGGGTTTGCATCCTCCGAAGGATTTGTAATTGCATCCTTTGTGATTCCCAGTTCTCGTTGCGGAGTTAGTGTTGGTGTTTCCATTCGCTCCTCCAGTGTTGTGGGTCCCTCCTCCAGTAGTTCCAGTACCCATTCTCTTTGAAAGAACTTCTTCTAACAGTCCAGGTAAAGTTGTTCTTAATACCTTCATTACTTTACTAGCTACAGCATCTTGGAACTAGGCTTCAAACATAACTACTTCCTTAGCACGAGGACCGGTGTTATTGTCCTTTTCATTTGTTTCATGATGATCATTAGTATCAGTGTTATTTTTAGTCTGCCTACGGTTCCTAGTAACTGGAGTACGACCTGCTCCTCTACCCCTTCCTTTTCTTTGTCCAACCATTGTTACCTATACATACAGATGTATGACATCAGAATTTGTATAACTGGTTATGATCTAGAAAATCAGAAATTAAAGACATTTGGCCAAGAATGAAATTAATATCTGTTTTCTTGACATTTTCAGTTATATTCATAATGATAATCAACATCTCAACCTATATCCTAGGGCATTCCAGCTATTCTCAGCGCTCTTAGTTTAAGCCTCGATACTAATCTTAGTATCTTTCCTATTAGTATCTAAATCCCTTAAACGACGGCTCTGATAGCAACTTGTCACACCCGTAACACAGGATAGTTATCTAAACAGAGTACTACCTCCAACAGATATGTTCCCAGGTAAGAGCGACGGGTTTAGGAGAGATTTATACACCGCTCTTTGCTAGACAAAACATTCCGTTTTTAGATAACTACAAACTGGTTGAAGGTCGTCTTCTAGTTACTGTGACGTTGATTCAAAAAACACACAGCGGAAGACTTAATATCATAACTTACTTTATTTCATAATATAAAGTTTTACAATAGGGACTGACTAGTAAATTACAAAAAAAAAAAAAACTCTGGACTTATAGCTCACGAAGAATCATGCCATCCACTCAGGCCTTATGGTTTCTCAAGAACCTGCCCTTAGTCATCCCTATACCCTAACACATTTGTATATCTCCTGGAACACCAACTACAAGCTAGGGTTCACCTGTGCTCAAGAACATTTAAAAACATTTTGGATCAGCATAAAGCTGGTGAGTTCATAAAAAAATCGTATAATTACAACATGTATCCTCGATACAAGAATGAATGCCCCATCTGGGTCTTATATTCATTCTTTTTTTCTAATCCATCACCCAGTAACCTCACTTGGATTCTGAGTCTACAACATACATATATACGGGCGACTCTCTTGCTTTCGGATACAAGTCCGGCCAATTACGAGAGGATCAGTTCTCACCCGTCAGTCCCCCAATCATGGCCATAATAAGTACATATTCATGGGAAATATGCACGGATAGTATTGGGATCTCAGATCAAAATCATTTATAACACATTTCAAAGAGTGCAGTTTAGAGGAACTCACCTTAAGCAGGACCTCCTTTCTGATCAACTATAATAATCAACAACTCGACAGAATCGTAATTCATAACCGACATTATCAAAATCAACACCCTTATCTTAGGTTTACACGAAGGAATCTCAGGGAGTTTAGAAACCATACCTTGGCACTATCTACGGCAACTTGCGGGTGTTTTGCTAGAAACCGGACTCTTGTATGCGAACCTCGGCTCGGGAATGGAACTTCAGAGTGTGTGTGTGTGTGTGGGTGTGTGTTTGTTGTTAGTCCTCCCGATCTGCTATATTCCAAGCTATCCAAACAGCGAATATCTCCAGGAAAGGCGGAAATAATCCTAGAGATAGCTAGATTGAAACCGACGAATCAAACTCCAACAAATGAATAAAACACCATGAACACGAGATAATCACAACCGAATTACTTGTATTGATGATAAAATGCTGAATACAATCACTAATTCACACTAATCACTGATCAGAACAATCACCAAGATAAAAACATACAATCTGATTATCAAGTTTTAGCTCTAAACACAATTCAAAACAAGACATATATATAGTACAAATTTCTCGTCCGAAACCTCTAACGTCCAAAAACTTTATACTTGAGCAATTTGATCTAAAGAACTTGAATTCGATGGACTACTAGTTTCCAACAATGTCCCCCTAGTCCATTGAATTACAAGTCTGCTATCTTGATGACATTAGGCTTGGTCTCTGTCTTCACTTTCTTGGCATCCAGATCCTACAAACACTTCTTTATAATCTTCGCTTCTGCTCTCATAGTCAAACAACGAGCAACAACCCGCATATACAACTTTGCCTCATTCTTTATCGTCGATCTCACGTCACATTGGATCGTGTTGTAATAGAGAATCTTGAGATCTTCATCGGATAAGCTGAAAACATCCATCGGATAAAAGACTCTAAATTCTGGTAAGCCTCTCTGTTGAATAACCGCTTCATGAGTCTTGGAATCATAAAACCATCTGTCAAAGTCTTTGATAAAGCTCTTCTTCCTCTCAGGAATGTACACAGTTGTCACCGTATCAGATGGTTTGACTATGTATCTAAACATTCTTTGAGCACTTGATCTGTATATTTCTTCTTGATCTTTTCACATTTTGGAATTTGAGGCTGGAACGAAGTAAAACAATCTTCACACTATTTTCTCAAGAAATTCTCAAAACCAGAAGCAAGTGTGTTGTTTGATGGATTGAGCAATTTGAGATGACTTAAATCTCTGATGTCCAATCTCGGTAATGTCTGCAGCTTGTGACTTGTAGCAAAATACTGAATATCCCCCTCAACCCTCTTGATAACATACATCTTTTTCTCACTGTCATATTTCCAACCTAGGAACTCCCATGTCAGTGCCTTTCTTGGATTTCTTATCTAATATGTAACTTGCTCCACGATTGAAGGAGTTTCTCTTGTTTTCCACTATAGACTTTTATTAGGTAAATCTTTCGTTGTATTAGAATCTTTCTGTGCTTCATCAGTTGTACCTTCTTCTGTTGGTTCACTAAAAGGTATTCTTTCATCCACTACTTTATCCATCCTTCCTATGACATTTCCATCGCCTTCGGCATATGTTTGTTTCTCTTCGTATTCATAATTTTCATAAACTTTGTTCGAATCATCTTCATCACTTGATTCTTTGTCATTTAATCCACCACCTCCAATATCTGAACTACCACTGCTACTATCATCATCATCTGATGGATATTTATCATTCTTTTTAATGTCGGTTATAGTCATATCATCTTCTTCCTCTTTCTCCTCTTCCTTTTCTTTCTCTTCATCCTCTACTTCCATGCCTTCTCCTTGCTGATTAAGTAAAGAATCAACATTGAACATATCTTGTGATCCAAATACAGTTTCATCATCATTTGGAGCTTTATCTTTTTGTGGATCAGATAAAGGTCCTTCTTAATTCAAACTAACTTTATTAGCTTCAGTACTGAGTTGAGGGATTTCAACATTGCCTTGAATTGACATTCCGAGATGCTTCAACAAATCTTGCACAATGCCTTGAAGTTGATTGATTTGAATTTGTTGTTGATCAAGCTGCACTTGTCGTCTATTATCTCTTGCCCACACTTCTCAAATCTCATGGGCACTAGCAGCTTCACGGCTTTAAAGATTTAAAATTTAAGTTTTCAACTGACTCACTATGTTAGCCGTCTCTTGTGTTGCATAGTTTGCAAATTCTTTATCATTTAAGTTGTAATCTTTAGAAGTCTTTTGCTTCACAGGTTCTGGAACTTCCTTTGCCTGTATACCTTTGTGCCATTGTCTTTTGTATTTTCTTCTCAGACTCTTTGATCACAATACCTTTAGATGGAGGAGGTCTACAAGGAACGGTCTTTTCAGCTTCAACTTCTTTTCTCTTGACTGGAGTATTTGTTGTTGTTGTTGCTTCAACATCAGATGTTGCCACAGGAATATCAACTTGAACATTCTTTGACTCTTTCACTGGCTCATTCTCATTCAAACTTGTATCAAATTGCTTATCTTGATCAAGTCCCTTTACTGTTTCTGACTCATTTACAACTGGAACTTCATTCTCTGTTTCACCATCTAGTACTTGATTATTTCCAGCATTAACAGGTTGTTCACCTTCTTGATTCAAGTTTGCTTGTCCTACACCACCTTCACCACCATCACCTCCTTCATCACCATCATCTCCTTCATTATCTTCTACGCCACTACACAGAATATCATCAGCTTCATCGTTCACTCCAAAATCTGGATCAGGGTTTTCTTCAAGCATACTAGCAAATAATTGTGTCAGTTGCCCAGAGAATTTTCTTTCCTTCCTGATTGTGTTCATGCTACTGAATATTGTTTCTGACATATGCTCCAGTGGCAGTTCTACTCCATCGTTCGGTAAATCTGGCAGTAGAGTGTTTATGATCATTTGTAAGAACCTCGGATATAGCAAGAATTTGTTGTTCTACCTTGGTCCAACGAAATTGTTTATCATCGCCTCAAATATCATCCTTGAGAAATTGAATCTTCGGTGAGTTGCTAGACAAACTAGAGCATGGCTGAAGACTTCACCGATCTGAACAAACGCACCAGTCCTCGGTCCTAGACAATGAATGAAGACATGCACCAACATATCTCCACTGCTTCCCTAATAAGGTCTTAGTAACCTGTCTCCTTGGAAAATCACCTTCATAACCCATGGTTTGAATAATCTGTGAAACTCGAGTATAACTGATTCTGTACGAAAAGTTAACATTTTCCCCAAAATTCAGCACCTCCCTGATGACTTGTTCATTAATTTTGATCTTCTTCCCCCCAACAATACTTTCTATCCAAATCTCTTTATTGACATGTTTGTATTCGACGTTATCCCAGAATTCTCAAATTTGTGTTTCATAAACAGTTACTTGAGTTGATATTGCGGTTAATATCCTTGATTTGTTGAGAAACCGAACTATCTCCTCGTAACCACTTGATTTCCTGGTACTTGATGTCAAACACGAACATATATTGTGCCTAGCATCAAACTTTAACCGATTCATGACTGCACAACACAAAATATTAAGTATCAGAAACTTTTTAAAATGTTGCTAACTCCAAAGATTTCAGAAAAAAAGTCCTGCTCAAAATCTTTTTCGATCGAAAACTCAAACTAATAAAAATTTTAACTCAAAAGATTTTGGTCGAAAACTCCTTGTTCAAAACCTTTTCGAACACAAACATAACTTTTTAGAAAAACCCAACTCCAGAGATTTCGAACGAAAAACACACTATCAAAAATCCATTTCGATCGAAAACTATCTCGATCGAAATCTTTTTCGGATAAATCAGAGTTATGACTCTTGATTTCAATCCGAAAGAAATTTCGATCCATTCAACAAAGATTTCGGACCATTCATCTAAGATTTCGGACGGTTCAAAAACTATCAAATCTAGGTCCATAGATCTATCTTATCTTACTCTATGGGTCAAGAAAACATACCTCGATGTCGTAAAGATAAATTCCGAAAAACATCACACGCTCAAAAAGTCAACAATGGCGGTGAAACAGATTTTGATCGAAAACATGTATATATCAACAATCCGATCTAAAAAATCATTAAGACCTGTTCCAAGATGTTTTTGAAAAAAAATTTACGTATACTAAACAACAACTATAACACTATATAACATAAAAACACACAAGAAACATATCATAAAGTATTTTCTATCAAACATGAACAAAAATATAAGAACGAACTTTTACTTTTATGACACAAACACACTAAACACTATAACACATATATAACTAGAAGATCAACTATATTTGCAATACTGAACTATAAAACACATCAAATGAATAACACTTATTGAATTTCACACTTTTCTTTATTTGATCTTTTTCTTTTCCCTTTTTGGTGAACTGAAATTGACATAGGATCATAAATGCACACTGTCTCATTACACTTCATATCAAATCAAGATCTACACAGTTCAACATTTATTACCAGTATGTTTATCCGCTTAAACTCATGCATCATATTTCAACAGATATCGTGTGATGATTAAAGTAAGATTAAATCAATACAATGTGTACCCCACAATCGAGATGGAATGAAGTAAGACACAATGTAAGATTTCACTAGATCATGATCCAATCACCAGCATGAAGGTTGTATTCTTAGCACAGAAAAAATAATCTAAGTGGATTTGAAGTAAAGAATCAATTGTCTTGGTTTGTAAGTGAATGACATGAATGATATATATATGAAGTCATGAAATCTTCAGATGAGTATATGTGTATGGACAGAAAATCAGATAGATTCATATGAATTTGAGATTTGTAAAGAATCAAATGATTCGGGAATCGGGTATCCAACTGTTATCTAGATATACAATGAATCCAGAAACTGAATCAAGGGCCAACAGACTGACTTCCTGGTTTCCATCCGAGATTTTCTCCAGTCACATAAATATCGCCTATTTTATTACATGCAGAGCCTACCGACACATCAATAATTGTAACCGATGTCACCATCATATCCAATTCATGCATAAGCTCAGCACACAAATATACTATCGTTTCCTATATGCACGTCAATCAGTCACATTTTCAACTTTTATCAGGATCAGCCCAATTTTCAATATCATATCAACTCAACACAAATACTCACAAATAACCAAAGTACTATCACTTATTTTATTATATTTTTCATTTTATTTTATTATCCCCCTAAAATTGTGATGTACTCTATTTAACTACACACAATTAGTGCAAAATAAAATCACATAGTAAACATAACACAATACTAAACCTAAGTAACACAACACAATTTTATCACTAAAAAGAAACACTAAATGAAAAATCTTTTTTGTGGAACAAACATGGTCTTTCAATCAAAATCAGACGTTATTCAACAAGTTTTTAAAAAAAAAATTATTTATTTTTATTTTTTTATATATATTTTTTTATTTTAACAAAAAATGTCCTCAAAAATAAATCATCCCCAACATTTCAACAAGAGAGTTAAACCGATCTATTGAAAAAGCTTTTGTAAAAATATCGTCTTTTGGCTCTAAGGTATCAACGTGGACCACCTTTATCAAGCCATTATCGAAACAATCACGAATGAAATGTAACCTGATAACAATGTGTTTGGTTTTGGAATGTTGGTTTGGATTCTTCACAATGCCAAGTACAGCTTCATTATCACAGAAAATGGGTGTGACCAAGAAATTTATCTCGAAGTCCAAGAGTTGATCTTGAATCTAGATAACTTGAGAACAACAGCTCGATGCAGCTGTGTATTCCGCTTCAGCAGTTTATGTGGAGACGTCCGTCTGTTTCTTGCACTGCCATGACACCAATAGCTCCCCTAAAAATTGACATCCACCAAATGTAGATTTACGGTCTAAACCACAACCTCCATAGTCACTGTCAGTAAAAGCATACAAATTAAAATTAGACTCTGATGGGTACCAAAGACCAAGATTGACGCGACCTTTCAGATAACGCAGAATTCGCTTGACAGCAATCTCATGAGATTCTCGAGGTGACACTTGATATCTAGCACACGAGCATACAACAAACATGATGTCCGGTCGACTCGCAGTTAAGTACATAAGAGATCTGATCATGGAGCGGTAATACTTTTGATTAACTTCAACTCCGGTTGGATCCAGAGAGAGAGGTTCATGTGGAGCAATAGGAGTATAAGCAGCTTTACAGTCTTTCATATTAAAATTTGTCAAGATTTCGTTGATATACTTCGCCTAACGAATGAGAATACCCGACTCTGATTGCTCTACTTGTAGACCAAGGAAAAACTGCATTCGACCCATAAGACTCACTTCGAATTTCAGCTTCATGACACCTTTGAATTCTCTATTCAAATTCTCATTCGTCGAACCATAGATAATGTCATCCACATAAACTTGAACCAGCAACAGATCATCTCCAAATACAAGGTCTTGTCAATTGTTCCATGTGAAAAACCATTTGTAACCAGATGCGTGGATAGAGTTTCATACCAAGCACGAGATGCCTGATGCAAACCATAAAGCACTTTATCCAGCCTATAAACTTGAAACGGGTGCTCAAGATCTTCAAATCCTGGTGGTTGATTTACATAAACTTCCTCTTTAACCACCCGTATAAAAATGCGATTTTCACATCCATTTGATACACCTTGATTTTCATATACGAAGCATAAGATAGAAAAATTTTGATAGCTTCAATTCTTGCCACAGGTGCAAAGACATCATCGTAATCCAAACCTTTTTCTTGATAGAAACCTTGCACAACCAATCTGGCTTTGTTGCGCACAACAATCCCGCTATCATCTCTTTGGTTCCTAGATACCCACTTAATACCAACTGGATACTTTCCTTCTGGTAAATCCACCAAGTGCCAGACATTAAGTTTCTTGAACTGTAAAAGTTCGTCCTGTGTTGCTTCAATCCAATTTGCATCTTGAAGAACGATGGTGACGTTTTTGGGTTCCTCTTGAGATAAGAAGCAGGTATACAAACAAATGTTTATAGCTCCTGATTGGCTTCTTTTTTTCACTCCATCCTCATTTGATCTAATAATATTTTTAACATGATGCACAGAATTAATTTGGTGAGTTGGAACATCTTCTACTTAGGTTGTCTAAGGCAAATTTGTAATATTGACATCAGATGAGTTGTTGATCGATTCATCAACACTCAAAGAAGTTTGTTGATCATCTTGATTATCAGAAGAAACAGAATCTTCTTGTTGAACATCTGGAGTGACATGATCATCATTAGAAGGTTGAGCTGCTTTAGAATTTACTTCATTCTCCAAATTTTCAATTTGTACTTCTTGAGTCTGTGTTGATGAAGAAAGGCCTCTGAATTTTCAATTTGAACTCTTACAGGTTGAGGATCAATCATGAAATCATTCATATTCTGATTAAGACTTGTTGAAGTCTCATCAGTTGTGCCTGAAGAACTCGCATTACTTAAACCTTCTAAAAATTTCTGATCAAAAGTTTTGAAGATTACATTCAAATCAAAGAACCAATCTGGTCTATTCTGATCATGAGGAGTTGTAGATTCTTGCCATTCAACATAATGTGATTCCTGAACTATCTTCGTTCTTTTGTTATAAACATGAAATTCTTTCTGATAAGATGAGTAGCCCATAAATAACATTCATCGCCAACAGCTGCGAATTTCGGCAAAGAAAATGAAGTATTAAAAAGAGTACACGAACACCCAAAAGTTCATAAAAACTTTACATAAGGCTTCCTTTTAAATAACAGCTCATATGGAGCCTTTTCATGATGTTTAACCAATAAGACTCTGTTCAACACGTAGCAAGTTGTATTGACCGCTTCTGTCCAAAAAATAATCGAAAGACGAGAATCAACCAACATTGTTCTTGTTGCTTCAATAAGAGTACGATTTTTCCTTTCATCACCTCCATTTTGTTGAGGAGTCCTGACAGCACAAAATTGTTGCGTTATTCCCTTTTCTACACAGAAAGAATTTATCAGACCATTTTTAAACTCCGTTTCGTTATCACTACAAATAATCAAAACCTTAGTATCACAGATGTTTTCAATTCTTTTGATAAATTCAATGACAGATTCATATGTTTCTCCTAGAAACAAGGAAAAACACCCATGAAAATCATGAGAAATCATCTATAATAACCGGGCAATACAACTTTTTCGCAATGCAACAAACACGAACTGGACCAAATAAGTCCATGTGAATTAAAAACAAAGGTCTAGTAAAAAAATTTATGGATTTTGAAGGATGAGACTTCTTATGCTGCTTTTCCTTTGCACATGATAAACAACTATCTTGAAGTGCAAACTCTTTCTTTGGTAAACCTCGCACAAGATTTTTGTACACCAAATTGTTGATATTCTTTAAGTTCACATGCCCTAGACGTCTATGCCACAGGTAAGACTCAGAATCAGTGGCCTTTGACAAAAAACACGACACATTCACGGGTGATGAATGATCATTCATGTCCACCACGTATGTGTTAAACCTTCGAGGAGCTCTCATCAGAATCATATCTTCAGGAATTACAAATCCAGGTTTCAGAAATAAACACTCTTTGGCAATAAAATGAACTTGAATGTCTTTATCACAAACTTATGAAACACTCAACAAGTTGTATTCCAGCTGGGACACATAATTCACTTTCTCGAGTGTAATAAGGTCATTTGACACAGTTCCTTGACCAGAAATTTTACCACCCTTCTTGTCTCCAACAAAAGCAACAAATCCTCCATCAAAAGATTTGAAATAACTAAGTGTTTCTCTTTGGCCTATCATGTGCCTTGAGCAACCGCTATCAATATGCCAAGCATTGTTGATAGTCCTCCCCGGTTTACTCTGCACATTCAATAAAGTTTCAATGAGATACAGGTACCAAGATCATCTTAGACCTGGGCTGACTTTGACTTTTTACAGTCCCAGTCACAATGACTTGTTCCTTCCTTTTCACATTCAAATCTTCATTTGTTCCAAAGTTATGTGAAGACAAATTATCATTTTTAACTTTCCAAAAACAACCATCATTTCTTTCATATTTATTTACGACTTTTTGTTTTGAAAAATTTCTTGAAGTGATGGGTTTCTTCACATATCTCGGTCCATTTTGGACTTTTCTGTCCACAAACTTTGGCAACACATAAGCACGATACGCATTTGAATAATAATCACAACAATTCCTATAAAGCATATAATCACGGTTGTATTTACAAATCACTCCGGGCTCGAACACTTTGGTTTTCTCAGACGCTTTCTTGTTGATATATATCTTTGATATCTCATTGTGAACTTTAGACTTTGACTCAAATGACTTGTGCTTGCAATTTCTTGAAAAACGCCCGACTTTGTCACATGTGAAACAATTGTAGCTTTTAATCTTTGACTTTGACTGGGACTTTGACTTTAACTTTGAACTTTCTCCTACTTCAAACACATACCTTACTTGATCACACATTGACTTACACTCATTCCTTACCAACTTTCCTTTGCATTGTACAGGCTCATCTCTGACATCAATGAACATGTCTTTGACATCAATTGATTTCCCTTTGACTTCTAGTTGATTAGACTTTGTGACTGCACTCTGACTTGGTGACTTTATAAGGACTTTGACTTTTCTCTCTGAATCACTCATCATAATATGATTTTCTAGAGCAATATATTCATTTTTCTTAGGCTTTTCATGAGATAGGTCATATTCTTTAATCAGAGGATTTCCATGATCATCTAGCACAACATTTGTAGCTTTATGAATCGGCACATAATCTCTAGCTGTGTGCACCACTTTATCAAAGAAAGTGGATGTAGATGACACCTCAGACACACAATCAGAATCATCACAATCAGAATTAGTAGTGCAAGCAGAAACATTTAAAGTATTAACATCAAAAGTATTGGCAACTCGTGACTTAACAAACTTGTTTGCAATACATGTATCAACCACAAATTGCATAAATCCCTGATTGTCCCTCTCACACATAGTTTATTGAATACATTGAAACTCCTCACATCATCAACTGAAACCTTCTCATCTACATGACCTGTGTTATTGGCTACATACAAGTCATGAAAATTTGAGTTATCATCTCTAAGTAATTCATTAAAAACATGAGGTTCAGGAAACGGTTCGAAATGATCAGGATGAGGTACTGCTTTGTAACCAACACCATCTTTAATAAAACAAATCCTTTGCTTATCAACACAATTTTCTAAAATCTTTCTTTGCATACCCCATTTAGAAATCAACACCTTTCTTTTATAAGATCGGATTGGGCAGCAACAAGTTTGTCTGTAAGATCTTTGATTAACACATCCTTTTTATCTAAGTATTATTTAAACTTCATGTTATCTTTTAACAAAGCATTAATTTTTCAGTGTAGGTGACCTCATTCTGTTTAATTTCCTTGTTAACCCTTTTCAATTTATCATTCTTAGCAATCAAAAACACATTTGCTTCATGATAGATCTGCATACGAGTAATGCATTCCAAAGAACAAATAAGTGAAGTATCATCAGAATTTACCTCACTATTATTCTTGAAATTCTCTCCCGAATCAGATGCTGCAGCATTTCCTTTGTTTTCAGCTTTCAATGCTTTGACAGACTCTTCACTTTCACTTTTACTAACTGCTTCTTTCACCAAGCTTTCAACTTCAGCCATCAAAGCTTCATCAAAATCCTCCACTACATCCTCGATCTCAGATTCCCACTCACAGTTTCCTAGTTGCTTTGACATGAGCGCTGTTGGAGCTTTCTTTGATTTATCCTCTTCTTCAATAAGCTCGATTAGCTTAACTCCATTGCCTTTAACTTTATTTTTATTTTCCTTTGGACGTTCACGAGTAAAGTGTCCAAGCTATTGACAACTGTAACATCTCAACTTTGCCTTATCCAAACCAACCTTCTTTCCAAACTGAAGTTTATCTCTTCCATTCTTTTGAAGATACTTCTTTGCTCGGACTGCAATAATGGCCATCTGCCACAATAAGTCCATGTACTCAAGGTCATCTAGATTAATTTGCATAAGATCTTCAACATCCAAAGTAGCTAGTTGAAGTTTACTAGTCACAAAAGCATTGTAACTATTCATGAAAGCACCTGGTCATCAGGAATCTGACCAACCACTTTACTCATTTCACCATTGACATTCTCAGAACCACAGCAGTTCTTACACTTATCAACCTTCGATCCACCACTACTACCCTCTCCCTTTCCTGAAAATAGAGCTGCATTAGCTGAACTTGTACTGTGTGACTTTTCAGAATTATTCAACTCTCTTTTCTTTTCTTCCAGCTCATAAGATTCCAGCAGACATATGATATCATCAAGGGATTTACTTTTCAAATCTGGAGTAGTGGTTTTTATCAACATACAAAGGATACTCCAACTATCAGGTAGTGAATCTAGCATCTTCTTGCACACATCATATTCCTCTAACTTGAAACCCATCTTTCTCAGCCGGTTGATCATAGTGGTGTAACGAGTAACCTGTTCACTCAAGGATTCACCCTTTTTGTAGTTGAACATATTGCATTATTTCAGTAGAAGATCTGTACGACTTTCTTGCAAAGCTTCATTCCCTTCAAACCTCAAACTTAAAGTATTCAATAACCCACGAGCCGTCTCATGTTGTTCGAAGTTTAAGTAAAGTTCAGTCGGAAGAGCAAGGATAATTGCTCCCAAGGCTCGAGTATCCCTTTCGATTAACTTCTTATCTTCTTTAGTATACTGATATGGGTCTGTAATTGGAACAAGTCCAACAGTATTACCCATCCTAGGTACATGTGGACCTTTTACAATCGAGTCCCACAATGTATGCTCGGTAAACTTAAAGTATGCTATCATCATAATCTTCCAGTTTGAAAATTCTGAAACGGATTTCAGCATCAGTGGCGACTTACCCACAAGCTTCTCAGTCTCGTACACTTTTCCAGCCATCTTCAACGCAAACAAACAATTCACAAAAACTGGATAATTCTGAAAATTTCACAAGTATGGAGATTTCGGACGAAATCTGTCTCGATCGAAAACAATTTTGAACCAACTTTTCGATTGAAAACTATGAGATTTCGGATAAGAGAGTTCTTACGAAGAGATTTCGGACAAACTGAACTTTTCGGACAAGATCTCGGACGAAAGAGATTTCGACTCCTTCAACTGAGTTTTCGGACAACTCAAACTCAACACCTCCAATCCATACCTGCAACTTATCCAACTATGAAATCAACCCCCAAACTCGATACCACTATCCGTGTCCATGAAAATCTGATCAGAAAACTCTAAAATGGCAAGAAATTCCACACTAAATCAATCTTAATCGATGAAAAACGCTTGAAATACTAAGAGCTTCAACCAACAGCTCTGATACCACTTTTTGGTCCTCCCGATCTGCTATATTCCAAGCTATCCAAACATCGAATATCTCTAGGAAAGGTGGAAACAATCCTAGAGATAGCTAGAGTGAAACCGATGAATCAAACTCCAACAAATGAATAAAAAGCCATGAACACGAGATAATCACAACCGAATTACTTGTATTGATGATAAAATGTTGAATACAATCACTAACTCAGACTAATCACTGATCAGAACAATCAATAAGACAAAAACATACAATCTGATTGTCAAGTTCTAGCTCTAAACACAATTCAAAACATAACATATATATAGTACAAAGTTCTCGTCCGAAAACTCTAACGTCCGAAAACTTTATACTTAAGCAATTTGATCTAAAGAACTTGAATTTGATGGACTACTAGGTTCCAACATTTGAGATGGTGTAAAGTGTGTGGAAAATGAGCTGAGATCGGGTTTCTATTAATAGGCAAGTTCAGGGCTCAAGACGGACCGTTACCAACGGTGACGGTCCGTCACCCAATATTGGACAGCAAGCGTAACGGACCGTTACGCCCCGTGATGTCACACCCCAACCGACGGCGGAATACGTCGGGGTGGGACATGTAGACTGTTCATGAGCTCAAGGTTGACTAAATTGTAATATTTAAAGCCATTTCAATTCAAACAAACTTAAATCAATTCCAATGTACATAAATGAAATACAAATTCTTTTTGAATTAAAATTAACTAAGTCCCGAAACCTATGTGTAGCAAGCCTTGGTCAAATCACACATTAGCACCTGAAACATGAATAAAATAAGGTCAACTAAAAAGTTGGTGAGTATACACAGGTTGGTACATAGATAGTATATAGATGTGAATAAACAAATCCTTACATAACATGATAAAATAAGGCATTTATGGGGAGTAACTATTGTGTAACCAAAGTACAATCAAACCTTTGTAACTAGCATGCAAATTGTGTTTTCAGTAACAATCACCCCAATCTGGGTGAGTTTGTCAGACTCAATAGATCTATCATTGTTAACCGTCGGCTTGAATAGTTAATGATTGCACATAAATTGCACACAAACAGTTAACACACCTAGTACTCAAACATAAAGCTCAAATTTGCACACATGAATGTAAAGAGGATTTGTGTTTGTGTAGTTTGTGTAAATGTAAACAATTGTATGTATAGAGTTCATGTTTCACCCCAAAAAGTGTAAAAGTGTGAAGAGGGGTTATGTAATACTCACCGGTATTGTAGCTAGAATTGGTATGAGTTGGTAGAGATTGATAAGCCTCGTGAGGGTTTCTCACAATAACCTACACGTGTAATGGTACTCTAAATTCAATGTACGTTCAAATGGTTTTAAGGGGTTTGTTGGGACTTTAGGGATTCATGGGATTTGGGACTGGACATGGAATAGTATATATTTTGTAGGAAAATATATACTCATGTTTAGTATAAAACTAGTTTATAAAATTAGTTAGAGTTAGTTATAACCTATAGTTGATTGCATATTAAATATGTTTGAATTTATTTATGTAATTACTCTAAAATAATTAAATAAATAATAATACATTTGGGTTTAATTGTATAATTATTAATAGATAAATTATGTAACGGAAAAGGTTTTAAATAATTATTTTATAAAAATAAAATAATTAACTAGCCCTTTTTAAATAATTTCATTTACTTGAATAATTCATAAAAGGATTATTAAATAAATATAAACTTTAAATCAATTGAACTTGTATAGTTAATTATCTAAAATAATTTTTTATGTGTCTATAGGTTTAAATAATTATCCTTGTCGAAATAAACATTTAAATGTTAAAAATATGTGTTAATAATGTTTAAATAAATATAAAAAAATTTTGTTTTATAATATTGTTATAGATAGATCAACGTATCAAGTTTCTTTAAATGAGTCCGTTATATCGTTTATTTAGGATTTTATGATATTAAAATATGTTTTAAATAACTAAAACATTAAATGATTGAAGTGGGTTGAACAGGAAAAAGAAAAGGGTTGGCCCGGTTCGAAACCGGGTCTCCCTTGTGAAGGTATACGCACTTAACCAGAAGACTGGGCATGATGCCTTGTTAACGATGTAGCGCAAAATACTTATAACAACCCGTCCTCAACTTCCCTTCTTCCCCAATCGTATACCTGAAACCCTAGCTTTCCTAATTGACCCGATTATGCCACTAATCGATCTAGAACTCATAGGGCTTTTGTTCCTAGGATTAAAACAAATTAAAAGACATCGATATTACCTGTTATGGTGTAGTGTAGAGAGAGGACGGCTAGAGTGCAGATTTTGGGTTTTCTTGATGCTAGTCGAAAAAGTGATTATAAAGTTTCTACTGATGATTGCGAAGGTGAGAGATTGATTTTGATTATTCAGTTTCACCGTAATCACTAAAATTGATTCGATCTTTCAATGACAACTGTCGGTTTAATGCGTACGCGGTTTCATTCGGTTTAGCGGATGTATTGGGTCGGAATTATGGTTTGGGTACACGTGAGTCCATCACGGCGTGATTTACGGGTTGAATCCGCATTCAATTTTGCGATTTTGAGTTTGAATTTGGTTCAGTTTGACTCAGAATGGTCAAACCCGTTTGTTTTCGAATTAATCCGCAAAGGTTGATGAATTGAAATGGAATTTGATTCTTTGGAGTAATCTGACATCGATTAGTATGCATGGGAAGTCCCTAATAGTCGATTCAACGTGATTTCGGTATTGATTTGAAATGGAATTGAGGCTGTTGACCTTTTGGTGGTCAAAATAGGAGTACAGGTTCAATTTCTTTGAATGGTTCAAGTTGAGAGATAGGTTCAAATGCATGGGGTTCTACCGGAATTTGAGGGGGGTTCAATTGATTGTGAGAGGGTTCAAGACTAGATTGCATTTGTTTTAAAATCCCATTTTTATTATTATTTGTTTTATTTTATCTAGGATAATAGTTTTCCAAAATATATGAACATAATTATTATTTATCAAATCATGACTATTTAATAAGGATATAAGTTTTATTTAAGTTACAAACTGTGTATAAGTTTATTAACTATATACATAATTATATTTAATGTTTATAACCAAATATATATGGAAAAAAATTGTAATTACGTTAATAAGGCTCTTTTTGATTTAATTAATATAAGAGTAGTTTGAATATACCCATATACACCCATATGTATATATATGTAGGTATATATATATATAGGTAGTAGAAAAAAAATGCTATGTTAAAATGAGGGAAAAATATTTCATGTGGTAGGTGTGGGATTGAACAGATGTGTCTTTATTATATATAAATTATATAATAATAATTAAAATAAAACCAGAAAATCTTGGATGTTACAGTCTCCCCATGTTAAGGTAATTTCGTCCCGAAATTTAGCTAATGGAGGCTACAAAACCAGGAAAAGGTGAAGGTTCGAATTTTCGATGAGTTTTGGCTGTTAGAATTCTGGGGAGTGTAACTGATGACATGGTTTAGGCCTTATACTCAAGGTCGGATATGAATGATGATAATGAATTTAGTTTTGAAATAAATTTAAGGGGGGGATTGTCGAATAATAATTTGGATTCTAAAGGGTGAAATGCATTACTTGGAATGGATTTGATGGGAATTTGATAATTAGGGTTTGTTTAAGGGGTAGTCTAATATACTCAAGAATTATCGGTGGATAAAAGATTTCACAAACATTGGTCTGGGTCAAAACTTCACGTGACACGAACAACGCTACTTCTGATAATATGATAGGGCACTTATATATAGGAAGTACCATCGGTGTATCCACCATGCCCTTGTCATATCACATCAGTTTTGTTGTTACATATCTTGATAAGTTTTAGGTCACAACACACGACAAAATTCACTATGTTTTTTCCATGCGCTGATTTTCATTATTCCATGTGCACCCGTAATTACTCAAATCATCGCATGGTCCGTATAGATCCTTCCGGAGTGTGCGGGTCAAGAGGGGCACAATTTCACTGAGTTCATGTCTATTGTTTTCACATAAGAGTTGCTAAAAAGTAACTATGTCCTTAAGTAGGCAGGTCAGTTAGCAACTAAAGAGTAATATGGTAGTATAACTTAAAGTTCCATAGCTTACTCGTGTTTGAACAAGAATACGTCAGACACCAAGCTGTTTTAAATTGTTTCAGCTTCCTCGTGTTTGAACAAGAATACATCAAATCCCGAGTAGCTTCGATGTGTTATAGCTTACAACTTTGTTGAACAAAGTGTATGACCATTTTCTATGTATAATGCGATCAATCAATTGCAACAATTATAAGCAATTTGGTTTTGTGCATAAAGTAAGCGCACAAGTCGCATGTATGATCTAGTGTTATGTAGCTTGTAATCAAATAGGTTTTATGTGTAACGTAAACAACTTAGCGTCATGTATAAGCTCTCATGTATAAGCTTTCATGTGTAATGTAAGCAACATAGTATCATGTGTATTGTAAGAAATTAATTTCATGTATGGTGTTAACAACTTAGTATCATATAGTATCATGTACTTTGTAACCAAAATAAGTTTCATGTTCAATGTGATCAATCAAGTGTTGTGTATCAAACAATCAATTGTATGTATCATGTGATCAATTTAGTGTATGTATATTGCAAACAACTATGCTTCATGTATTCCGTAATCAATCCAGTAGAGCGTGTATTGCAAATAATCAAGTTTCATGTATTATGTAGTTAGTGTAGCATTGGATATATTGAAAATAATTAAGTTTCTTGTATTAGGTGATCGTGTTGTGTATATTGTAAATGTGCAAACGTAAGTTATTGAGTTTCGTGTGTGGCATATGCTAACGAGTTTTGTATGTGATCAAGTGTTGCGGAGAAGCGTGTTATTTGGCGTTTAGGTAAAATGTGGTGGTTGGGTTCTATCTTGTTGAGGTTTGTAGGGATGGTTAACATTTACGCGAAATGGGTCGTCTCTTGAAGTGACAAGTACACTCATACATTACTGAAGGTGAAAGATAACAAGGAGGCTCTGCAAGCATTCTGAGTAATGTGTTTACGAATAACTGATTTTTGTTTGTATATAGGTGATTGCAATTTGTTCTTGTTTGTAGATAAATAAGGTGGTGAAACTAATGGGTTGAATAATCTAAATAATTGGACAATCTATAGGAAAACTTTTTTATTAAAATTTTCAATTATTATAAGGAGAATATTTTTAGGAGGAATTAATGTTCAAACAAGTAGTTGTATATTAATTTAGCCAAGATTTAGAAATAATTAATTTAACGAGAACAAGTCATAATTATTTATCAATTTGAAATAATGCTTTTATAAAATAGGTTGTATTAAGTTTTCTTACAAGTTGAAAATGTTTATAGAAAATTTATATTTCAGACATTATCTAAAAGTTTGATAAACTTTTTGTTTGAACAAAATAACGAGGTTGTTTAAATCAAATAATAGTATGATTTATTTACGAAGGAGATTGCCGGTAGTGTATTAAATTGTGGTAAATGAAGTAGGTGATACTTGGAGAATCTTGATGAAAATATGGTGGGTGTAATTCACACACAATGTGTCAAATCAATGATTAATTATTTTAGATTTGGAATATATAAAATTTATTAAATGTTGTAATGTTAAACATTACTCAAAACATAGGGAAATGGTTTTCAAACTGAAAATATAAAGACAATAAATAAAAATTTATGTTAACGTCCCTTGTAGCTTTCCACTAGAAGAAAGATAATTCCCAAGACGAGCACCACTATGGTCACTCGGGTAGCCGATCTGGCTTCAGTTCTAGCTGTTTCCTTGCGATTCTCTAGTATTTCTTTTTTGAGGATGGAGAATAACTCCATTTGGTACCCTAATTGGTTTGCTAGGCTATCCACTCTTTGTCCTTGCAAGTCGTGCATTACCTTGTGCTCCATCCTTTGCCTCTCAAACTCTGAGGTCCTTACATATTGGTGAACGTCATTGGTTGGAATTCCCATAGCACTAGTGGGTGCCATGGGATGCCTTACCCAAGGGTTAGGATGGTACGGGTCGGGCATTAGATATGGGTCTCTTAGTGGGGGTGGTAATTGATTGTGTAGATGGGGTGTCCGATACGGGTTTCTGGGTGGGGGTGATCCAGATGTTCGAAGTCTTGGGTCATTGTTCCTAATCCAGTCTGCCCTCACAGCAAACCTAGGTCTAGCAGCTGGGGGTGTTAGTGACCGATACACGGGTGTCCCGATGTCTTCTTCCCAATCAGACTCTGCTCCAGGACAGTAAACCGGGGAGGAAGGAGAGTAGGAGTCCATGCCTAGCAGAAAACAATGAAAAGGTTGTAAGTGATAATGAAATATTGAGTGTTAGACATAGAAGTTCTCATAAATTTAGAGTTTGACTAGTCATAACACCGAGCCTTCACAATAATATTTTAGAAATACAATTAACCTATAAGCAATGCATGCCTGAGGAGAATTCCCAGGAAAGAGGGGTGGGTCACTAGGACACACTTAAGTACCCTGTCTTTCTTTAGCCAGAATCCCTCATGGGCCTACACACTCTTCCAGCCATCATGTATTAATAGCACTATTGTTGGGCTCATGGTCATGATGAGAATTGTTGTGGACTGGTCTTTGAGGCCCAAAAGTGAGGATTATATATTGTAGTAGGCTTCTTCTTCTTGGAGGGTAAGTGGGCTTCTTGATTATTTTTAATGGGCATTAGGCCCAATAGTTTAGATTTAGATCACAAAAGGTGGTGACATTATATGTGTGAGTTTAAGGGTGCATGAAAATCTAAGTGCGTATAAGTGTGTGTTAAAACTTAGGATAACACTTAAATGAATCAAAAAGATAGTATGAATATAGCACAACAATTATCAGGCAGTGTGACATACAAATTATTAAATATTGTATCAGGTAGTGTATTTACTTATGATAGTATGTAGGAATATTCACACAAGGAGAAATCATGTAGCATGTAGTAGCATGGCATTGTATATAAATGAGCTCAAGGTTGACTAAATTGTAATATATTAAATTAATTTCAATTCAATCAAACTTAAATCAATTCCAAAGTATATAAATGAAATACAAATTGTTTTTCCCGAAACCTATGTGTAGCAAGCCTTGGTCAAATCACACATTAGCAGCTGAAACATGAATAAAATAAGGTCAACTAAAAAGTTGGTGAGCATACACAGGTTGGTACATAGATAGTATATAGATGTGAATAAACAAATCCTTACATAACATGATAAAATAAGGCATTTAGGGGGAGCAACTATTGTGTAAATAAAGTACAATCAAACCTTTGTAACTAGCATGCAAATTGTGTTGTCGGTAAAAATCTGCCCAATCTGGGTGGGTTTGTCAGACTCAATAGATCTATCATTGTTAACCGCCGGCTTGAATAGTTAATGATTGCACATAAATTGCACACAAACAGTTAACACACCTAGTACTCAAACATAAAGCTCAAATTTGCACACATGAATGTAAAGAGGATTTGTGTTTGTGTAGTTTGTGTAAATGTAAACAATTATATGTATAGAGTTCATGTTTCACTCCAAAAAATATAAAAGTTTGAAAAGGTGCTATGTAATACTCACCGGTATTGTTGCTAGAATTAGTATGAGTTGGTAGAGATTGATAAGCCTCGTGAGGGGTTATGCTAGTCGAAAAATTGATTAGAAAGTTTCTACTGATGATTGCGAAGGTGAGAGATTGATTTTGATTATTCAATTTCACCTTAATCACTCAAATTGATTCGATCTTTTAATGACAACTGTCGGTTTAATGCGTACGCGGTTTCATTCGGTTTAGCGGATGTATTGGGTCGGCATTATGGTCTGGGTACACGTGAGTCCATCACGGCGTGATTTACGGGTTGAATCCGCATTCAATTTTGCGATTTTGAGTTTGAATTTGGTTCAGTTTGACTCAGAATGGTCAAACCCGATTGGTTTCGAATTAATCCGCAAAGGTTGATGAATTGAAATGGAATTTGATTCTTTGGAGTAATCTGACATCGATTAGTATACATGGGAAGTCCCTAATAGTCGATTAACTTGATTTTGGTATTGATTTGAAATGGAATTGAGGCTGTTGACTTTTTGGTGGTCAAAATAGGAGTAAAGGTTCAATTTCTTTGAATGGTTCAAGTTGAGGGATAGGTTCAAATGCGTGGGATGCTACCAGAATTTGAGGGGGGGATCAATTGATTGTGAGAGGGTTTAAGACTAGATTGCATTTGTTTTAAAATCCCCTTTTTATTATTATTTGTTTTATTTTATCTAGGATAATAGTTTTATAAAATATATAAACCTAATTATTATTTGTCAAATCATGACTATTTAATAAGGATATAAGTTTTATTTAAGTTACAAACTATGTACAAGTTTATTAACTATATACATAATTATATTTAATGTTTATAACCAAATATATATGAAAAAAAAATGTAATTACGTTAATAAGGCTCTTTTTGATTTAATTAATATAAGAGTAGTTTGAGTATACCCATATACACCCATATGTATATATATGTAGGTATATATATATATATGTAGTAGAAAAAAAAATGCTATGTTAAAATGAGGGAAAAATATTTCATGTGGTGGGTATGGGATTGAACTGAGGTGTCTTTATTATATATAAATTATATAATAATAATTTAAATAAAACCAGAAAATCTTGGATGGTACACGTGACAGCCCGTCATAGGGTTACACGCGTCATGATTGCCCTGTTAGTCAACATACACGTGTCATCTCCTGGTTCATTGTCGTGTTGATCTCGTAACGGACCGTTATGTCCTGTGACGGTTCGTCATCACCGTAACGGACCGTTATGTCTTGTGACGGTCCGTCACAGTCACATTTTTCCATTTGGTCATTATTTGTCCTTCAACTTTTAGGAACTTTCATTTCAACCCTTGGGCTATATCTTTGAATACTTTTAGCTCTTATAATACTTAGGAATTATCCGGGTGTTACAAAAAGTTTGTTCCTGCTTGACAAGATGATGCATACTAATAGGGGGAGATTGTCAGATAAAAGTATTCAATGAGCAAAGTGAGAGAAAAGATCTTTAGCAAATTAAATTTGGAAAGCATCGTCTAGGGGGAGATTGTTGAGTCTTGAAATTGAGACTGAAGCTTGTCAAATTGAAGATCACAATATGATTGGAGTGACGGTTGTGAAGATGATTCAAGAGTTTGATAACATTAGCCTAAGAGGGAGATTGTTGGGTCTAAATTTATAGTCTAATGTTATCAAGTGAAAAAGCCAAAGTTAACGAGAGTTAGTCAACACGATAAGTTCGGGCGAGGGATTGACGTGTGAAGCTCAAGTCGTGATCATCAAAAGTGTTCCGGTTATATAAATATGTTTTGCTAAGGCAAAACATATTTATTATTTTTTTGTTCAATTGTTTTTATTAAACTCTAGGGACTTAAAAATAATTGGTCTAAAATTGTAATTAGGCAATAGATAGAAAAGTTTAGGGTTTTGTAATTAACACACATACTAGAGTCTTTGGGGGCTTTACTCGTAATTATCTTTTGCAGTTAATCTAGTGGGTTTTCTTGTTCAATTCTTGTGTGTTCTTAAAGATTTCTTTACGAAATCAGATTATTAGAGTGAATTCGATCCTACATATTTAATCTGGTTGTGTTTTGAAATTTCGAGCATTTGCCAAAAATAGTCAAAATATTATCCAAGTTGCACTACATAACAAATTGCCAGTACACACTTTCCAAGTAGACCTTTACAACATATTATCCAAAATAAGGTCAATTGGTCCAAAATAACAACCAAATTAGTTCATTTAGTCATGAAGTATACAACAAATAACATCTGACTAAAAACTAAACACGTTCTTAGTCTCTTAACCTCAATCTCCAAGCTCATGCATTTAGCTTCTTGATTGTTGTTTATTCTTAACGAAACGAGTATGATTTCAGTAGCTCTTGCACAAAGTGGAGAATCAGCGCAACTCACAAAACCACAATTTGATCCATATTCAAGATTTTAGGTCAAGAAGAGAGAAGATGATGATTATATACAAACAAAAAAATTAACACTTTGTCATACCCCCAAATCCCACTAACGGAGTTTTACCGTTTGGCGTGTGACAAACCATGATCTCGGACATTAGTTACATCAAACGACACTATATGAGACATAAATGAAATAACATAAAAGTTCAGAGTTAAATGCGGAAGCGTTAAACAAAGAATTAAATACGCAAACCAAATGCGCCCAAGTTTAGTTTAATAAAAGCATGTGAATTGTTTCAAATGTTTGCATATGAATGAAATGACAGTAGGACTCCATGCATGTCCTAGATGTGCAACCTGTGCCTTAGCGACCTCAGAAACATGTAAGAAAAAGTGTCAACACGAGGTTTGTGAGTTCACAGGTTTGTAAGTAAATAAACTGTTTGCGTATTTGCAGGATCCACATACGTAAGTCACACCTATTGCTAGCTAGACAATGTACAAGTTACTCTAAGCGCTCACAACTGAAGCTGACAGTTGTGTTTGTTTGTTTGCCTCCAACCAGGTCTATCAACTCTGACTAATGTGTTTAGGCCAATATTTCACCCATTCGACCTCCAATCGAGTTAGCGCGACTAACGCGGTTGTGGTTTGTCAAACCCAGTAGTACTACCAAACATTACCTCGCTAAGATCCATATTAACGGTCCGATGTGTGAGTGTGGACTCTCAATGATAGTGTGTTACGCTTAAGTACACAAGTGGTAGTGAAATACTATGTGATCCATGTCCATTTGTGTGTATGTCTCTCCCTGGCGGGAAGACAAGTAACGGATGTCTGTTCGTGTTCGTGTTTCTCCCCAACAGGAAAACAAGTAAAAATAATGTTTGTTTGTACGCATGTTTCTCCCCAACGGGAAAACAAGTAAAATGATATTCGTTTGTATGCATGTTTCTCCCCAAGGGGAAAACAAGTAAAATGATGCTCATTTGTATGCATGTTTCTCCCTAACGGGAAAACAAGTAAAATGATGCTCGTTTGTATGCATGTTTCTCCCCAAATTTAAAACGGTAAAAGGGGCCGTGAAAACTCACCTGAGATAAGTAGTGGATTGAATCGCAAAAGGATGAGATTAGGTGCACAAGTGTTAGCCTGCACGACTTACGTATGCCCTAGAATTATAAACACATAAGTTAGAGACATATGGGATTTTGTGACGACGACACTGAACGTCCTAAAATACACTTAGGACCAACGAATAGACGAACATGTCCATGGTAATAAGGATTTCTTAATTAATTAATTATTAAGATAAATACGTTTCATGTCGAACGTTTCTAATAACGAATAATAATAAATAATTATATTCGTACGTTTGTGCCATTTAAAATGGTTAGGAAAATAATATAACTATATATTTTATTTTTAAGTCGTATAATTAACAAAATAATCATTTGTGTGGAAAAATAATAAATATATTATTTTTAATGGAGGATAAAACCGAGGGTAAAATATATAAATAATTATATTTTTTTAAAGTTTGAAACATTACATAATGTTTATAAACGTGGTAAGAATAATATATAAAAATCTATTATTTTTAATGGTGGTCACGGGTGGTGGTTTGAAATAATATAAATATATTATTTTTAAAAGTGGAAAATAATATCAAATATGGGTTATAAAATCAAACCCGAGTCTATGGGTGGTTTACGAGGTTAAAAACACATGTATATATTAATATAATAATATGAGGGTGGGTTTTATATTAAAATAATCTTTAAAAATTTGTTTAAAAAGAAAAGGGGGTTGGAGGACTCGAACCCAGGTCTCCTCCCCCACACACCAACACCTTAACCAGTCCCGCCCGTTAGGGTTTCACAACTAAACCCGGTCCCGAATTCTTTTAACACAAAACTCGAGTGAGTTCTCCACCCACGCGAATAGAACCCCGAGGCCATCCCAGATCCGACGATTTCGATTAAAATTTGAATCAGAAGTATAGGGGTTTTGTTATTCGATGATTGGCGAACCTGTGAGTGGATTTAATTGCAAAAACAACAAGTTTATATTGGTTAATTGCTCGATTGAAATTTAGAAACCCTAGTTCATGAACTCAAAATCAAATTGCATAATTCTGATAATACATGTGTTTGGATTCATAGGGCTTTCAAAGATTTGATGATGGCGAATCTTTTCATGCAATTTAATTTAATTGAAATCGGGTCTAGGGTGGGGTTTGATTACACCCGTAATCATATGAACCCTAGATATCAGTTCGAGTTCAATTCGTTGTTATAAGCCAAAATTGTGATAGGGCTTATGATCTAGATACTACAACGAAACTAAAGATGTGTTTGATTACCGGAATGAATATTGAGTTGCCGGTTTATGACTAAGGCTCGTTTTCGACTAGTGTGGGTTGATTCTCGAAGATTCCTGCTGCGTCTTCGACGAACGTGGTGTGTGCAATTTTTCATTCCGAATTTGTAATACAAAGCATGAATCCTTAAAATGTCAATATTATATAATTTGAAACTATAAGCATTTTTCTTCCAACTTCATGTGAGTTAGTACTATTTAGATGAAAAACATCGTGTACCCCAAATATATGCCAACCTAAATTTAAATTTGCACTATCTTCAAGACATACACAGTTTATTGCAAGATTAGATCAATCTCCAAGATGAAATTATCTCTATTAGCACAAGTATAGAATAGCAGATCCCAAATGATATAAGAATCACGATGATTCAGAATCAAAAGATTCTAATGAATTGGCTTTATAATAAGAATCAATAGATTCAGGTAGGAGGATCCAACTATTATCTAGATAAATTTCAATGAAATCAGAATATATGATGTATCTAACTGGTCCAAGGGTGAATATATGTTCCAACAGATGCTGTTAGAAAACATATCTTAGTTCAGCAACACATTGCATGTTTTTCGGGGCATGGGTAGTGAAGTGAACTGAAAGAGATTGTGCTAAAGACATAATTCGATATTGGTCTCATGAAATTCTTAAAAACCATATATTCTTTATCTGATAATGATATTTTACACACACACCCAGGCATATAATGGATTCAAAACACAGAAGTAATCATATCATATTTAATTTTCACACTACTATTAGTTCAAAAAACGCTTCTCTATTGACAATTCAAGTTTCAAACTCATATTCAAATTTAAAACATATTATCAAGATTAGAGCATTCAAAACACTATCATTTCTCAATTATGCAGACTTTGAAATTTAGATCAAATCAATTTACTTTAAACTATCATATATCAAAAGTCTACTATGGTCATGTGTAATGAATTATTCACCGATGTACTACCATTTCTTCTCTAACTTCAAATGATGTCAATTTTATATTTTCCATTTTGTTTTGAATTTTTATAAATAACAATTTTTGACTGAAATTTAAAATGCAGAAATATAATAAAGCAATAAAAGAAATTTAAAACAAAATTTCCCATTAAAAATTGTTGTTGAAAACCTTTTATTCGGGATTGATCATACCGATCATTTTGATCAGAAATTCAAACCTGGTACGATCAAATGCCTTGGTAAAAAGATCAGCAAAATTATCATCTGTATGCACCTTCACCAGCTCCATCAACCTTTTATCTGCACAATCACGAATAAAATGATATCTAATTTCAATATGCTTTGTTTTACTGTGCTTCACATGATTATTTGTGATAGACATTGTAGCATTATTATCAATAAACATGGGGGTTCCTGTAAAATTCAAACTGTAGTCTCTTAATTGTTGTGGATCCACAAGATCTGTGAACAACAACTTGCAGCAACAATGTATTCTGCTTCACATGTTGAAATGGAGATCGTAGTTTGCTTTTTGCATTGCCAGGAAACTAGACGATTATCCAAGAACTGGCAACCACCTGTAGTAGATTTCCTGTCCAAACAACAACCACCAAAATCAGAATCAGTGTATGCATTGAATTCAATGTTAGAACCATGTGGAAACCATAGTCGCAATCTTTGTTTTCCTTTCAGATAACGAAAGATTCTCTTTACTGCAATCAAATGAGACTCTTTTGGTTTTGCTTGGAACCTGGAACAAATACACACAACGAACATTATGTCTAGCCTTGAAGCGGTTAAGTACATGAGAGATCCAATCATTGCACGGTAGATTCGGCAATCAACTTCTTTTCCATCAGAATTCAATTTATGATTGACCGGAATCGGAGTATCGTATGGGGTACAGTCCTCCATCTTAAACCGGCTCAAGATGTCCTTTACATACTTGGACTGATGAATAAAGAAACCATCTTCCTTCTGATTAACTTAAAGACCTAGGAAAAATGATAACTCTCCCATAGCTGACATCTCAAACTTCGATTTCATAATACTCTCAAACTCTTTGCACAACCCTTCATTTGTAGAGCTAAAAATAATATCATCTACATATATCTGTATCAGTAGATATTCTCCCCCTGCTTTCTTAATGAATAAATTCGAGTCAATATGTCCACGAACAAAATCATTATTCATAAGATGTGTAGACAACGTTTCATACCACGCTCGAGGAGCTTGATGAAGACCATAGAGAGCGTTATCAAGCTTGAAAACTTTAGACGGATTAATTGGATCTTCAAACCCCGGCGGCTGACACATAAACTTCCTCCTTGACTTTACCATATAAGAAAGCTCTTTTTACATCTAATTGAAACACCTTAAATCCTTTGTATGAAGCAAAAGCAAGAAACAGCCGTATAGCTTCAAGCCTAGAAACAAGAGCATAAACCTCGGTGTAATCAATTCCTTTTTGTTGATTGAAACCTTGTACAACTAATCTTGCTTATTTCTCACGACAACACCTCGATCGTCTTTCTTGCATTTAAACACCCACTTAGTACCAATTGGATACACACCCTTTGGAAGATCTACAATATTCCTAACTTTGAGTTTGTTAAACTGAGTAAGTTCTTCCTGCTCAGGAGTAATGTCAAAAGGTAAATGAAAAGACTTGAATAAATTCTCATAATCAAAAGCCCAGTCTGGTCCAATCGCCCTGACTAGTCTCTTTTTTATAAACCCTCTTGGTAGTAGAATTTGCAACATACTCCAGAAAGATCCCTTCAATAGCCTTTGCACTGAACTTGGTTGAGACATCTCTAACTTTCAACAAGGTGCATGGATTACCAAAAGGTAGTAAATATTCCAAATTCGGCTTCCGATTATCAAGCAATTCATAACATGTCTTGTTGTGTCGCTTAACGGTCAAGACTCTGTTCAAAACGTGACACGCAGTATTCACAGCCTCAGCCCAAAAAGTTACTGGAAGCTTAGAATCTGCAAGCATCACACGTGCCGTTTCAACCAAAGTCCTGTTCTTTCGTTCAGCAACACCATTTTGTTGAGGTACATATGGCGCACTGAATTCATGATGAATTCCCTTTTGAAGACAAAATAAACCCATCTTGCTATTTTTAAACTCGCTGCCATTGTCACTCCTAATTCTTCTGACTTTCTGTTTGAACAAATTCTCTAAACCCAGGATTAAGAATTGTACCAACTCTATGGTTTCGGCTTTAGAACCAAGGAACTTAACCCATGAAAATCTAGAGAAATCATCTGTTACTACCAGACAGTAAGATTTACCGCCAATGCTCCTGATACTAATCGGTCCAAACAAATCCATATGCAGTAGCTCCAAAGGAGTCACAATTGAATTCTTTGACTTAGATTTGTGGGACTTCTTGTGTTGTTTCCCCTTCTTGCAAGGAATACAGTCATCAGGAATTGAAAATTTCATTTTCGAAACACCAATAACCAGATCATTCTTCACGAGATAATTCATTTTTCGATAATTGATGTGAGCAAGTTTCCTGTGCCACACAATAGAATCCGCCTCAGACGCCTTGGAGAGTAAACATGTAGGAATTGAATACGTTGTAGTAGCAACACTCATGTCTAGGACATATGTGTCATTTCTCCTCGGAGCCTTCATTAGAATCCATTCATTAGGAATAACAAAGCCCAGTTTCAAGATATGACACTCAAAATCATTGAAATGAAATGAAAATTTCTTGTCACACACTTGAGATACACTCAAAAGATTGTGTTCAAGTTGCTCCACATATTTCACTTTCTCAAATTTGACTTTATCGTTCTTCAAAGTACCATGACCAGTTATGTACCCACCTTTATTTCCAGAAAACGTGACATAATCACCATCAATATTAATAACATCTTCCAGCAAACGAATATTCCCTATCATATGTCGAGAACAACCACTATCCACATACCACGTATTGTTGATAGTCCTCATTGGTTGCCCCTACATAAACAAAGAAAATCAGTTACAAATTGGAACCCAAGCCATTGTGGTCTTGGGTCGTCCAGATGGATCAAAATAAAGAACTTCAAGCAATTCACAATCAACATTGGCATCAACCTTTAGAACATAAGATTCATAATTAGACCTTCTCAATGAAGACATAGTATGATTAATTGGAAAAACATTATTAGATTTATGATTATCAGATTCAGATATTTCCAAAAATTTCTTTAATTTTTGGTTACGTCTTCTTCGTTGTGGTCTAGAAAGTTTGACCTCAGGTTGAGAACCTTTTGGAATTCCAACATGTGGAATCTCAAAGTTATTTTGAAAAACAACTGGTTTAGAAATATGCTTATCATGTTGCTTAAATCCCGAATATTTAGCAAATGATTGACAAGGCACATTCTTTACAACACTAGACGTAGGCTTTCCCACATTTGTTCTTTTCAGAATCGGCACCACTCGTTGTTGTGAGGAAACAATCTTTAATTTTCCTTGATTCTTATAAGAAAAGTGAATCAGAATATGATCAGCCTCATTACAGTGAAAGCAAACTCGTCTATCTTGATGATTTCTGATATAAGAAGTTTTTCTTGAATTTAATGACCCTTCCAATGAACAGTCTTCAGAAGATTTTACTAAACAGCTGACTGGCTTCTTTTGAACAAAAACTTGTTTAGTCACTATTGATAAATTCTTCTTCTGATGACCAGCAGCAACAAAACCACTTGATTGTAACATTTTAGAAAGTTTAGGTTGATCAACTTTCACCTCATCAGGTTCTGTTAAAATGCATATATCGCGGGTAACATTTTTAACTACCTTTGGTGCATCAAGTTGCACTTCCTTAGGAATGCCTTCAACCTTTTTATCATCAAAAACTTCATCTTCAGAATCAAAATCATAGATCATATCTTCACCAGTTACTAGATTTACTTTCAACACCGTCTTTGGATCAATTTCCTCTTCATGAATAATTTCTGGTTCAACCACATAATTTGCATTGAATGGTGGAGGAACAAATCCAATTCCAGCAACCCTCTTCGTAGGATCAGCATTAGCATTAAAGTAATCCAATACCACAGATGAATTTTCAAAAATTTTCAGCTTTCTATGTAATTTGATAACTTCAGATTCTTTATCAGAAATTTATTTGTTCTTCTGAGCGACAATTTCATTTCGCTTCTCAATCTCATCATAAGCCATATCCAGATGATATGCTTGTTCCTTATATTTCAATCCCAAAGAGTTCAAATCTCTTTTCAAAGAGTCAAGTCTATCTATACACAATTTATCATTATCTTTCAATTTTTGATTAACTGAATGCATCGATTTCATATCACAAATTAAATTTGTGTTATCATCCATTACTTTTTGCATTTTATCTTTTATACTGATGCAATTAGAGCAATAAATGTGACAGACAGAATCTTTTACCTTTGAAGGATCTGACATATCTGCCATGAAAACTTTTGCAATCGGAATATTTTCAGAATCAGCACCATCAGAAGAATTTTGAGTTAATACTATATCATCTTCAGATACACCAGATGCAATATCAGACTCAACATTATGTACTTGATCACGCACTTCATCAGCACTTGGCAAACTCTCACCATCACTTGAGCCATCATTATCATCAGTTGACTATTCAGATTTTACAGAATGAATCTCAGCTACAAAAGCTTGACTTACTGTACCAACCAAATCTTCAAGATGAATACCCCAGTCATAATTTTCATCATTTTGAGCAACCAAAGCAGATGATGCAGATGCATGAGTAGAATTTCCAGAACCAGAGGAGCCATGTGACTGATTACGATTGTTCTGAAAGTTATTAGGCTTCTTCTGAGAATCAAATTCAACTTTTTGTTTTACACATTCTTTGGCAAAATGACCATACTCCTGACAATTATAGCAACGAACTTTGGTTTTATCAAATCCCATACGTGAACGACTGTTAGAACCAATGTACTTTCTTCCAGTCTTCTTCAAAAAATCCTTTGCTTATGTCATCAGCATAGCCATATTCCATTGAATGTTCATCTCTTCCAGATTAACAGGATCAATTTGTCTGAAATCCTCTTCAAAAACATCTAGATCATGAATCTTTCTTCCAATAAAATTTTCATAAGAAGCCATAAAGGAAGAAAACATTGCTAAATAATCATTAGCAACTCTGTGATTCATATTATGTGTTCCAAATGATGAAGAAGTTGTATTTGCAGAGAAACCAGAATGACTTGGAACCCAGAACAATGATCATTAGAAACATCTTGAGTATCACCAGAAAATAACGCAACCCCTGCACCAGTTTTGCCAGAAGAATTAGCAAAATACATTGAAGGATCTTGGATATGCTCCATATTGGTTTCCTTCTTCTTCATATTCAAATCATGTGATTGAATCTTGCCAAGAACTTCTTCAAGAGACATAGTTTTACACTTGACATTCTCTTTTATCAAAACTGTATATACATCAAATTTAGATGGTAATGCCTCCAAAAACTTATCATTTATCTCTTCAGTCTCATAAACCACTAAAGCACTTGACAATTCACTCAGCAAATGATAGAATCTCATTGCAAGATCGTCTAAAGATTCATTTTGAAAGTACTTGAATACTAAGAACTGTTTCTTCAGTAACTCTTTTATGCTTTTCTTAACATCCAAACTACCTTCACACCACTTTTGTAATGCTTCCCACAATGTTGAGAAGTCCTGAATTGTTTAAAGCTATGATAAATTTCTTTAGGATGAGACATAGAGATACTAGCCATTGCCTTCTTTTCCCTATCAAACAATAATTTTTCTTCTGTGGTTAACGCAAATACCGATTTAGGAACATCATCATTTCCCTTCCAAGTATATGTCGGATGTGTATAACCTTCCAAGATTAGAATCCATAAACTTGTATCAGTAAAAGACACGAACTGATCAAACCTATCTTTCCAGTTAGAATAATCTGCAAGACTTAACAATTTGGGTGGTTTCTGAGATGTACCAATCTCGTTATCGTAATTTAGCATGTTAGTCACTTGCACCATATTTACCATTTTCAGAAAAAATTTCCAAGTATTGAACAAGCACTCCCCTCAGGCGAAGATAATAAGTTCGCTTCAAATCTAAACAAGCGAATTTGATATCAAGCGAACTTGATAAGTTCGCTTAAAACAAGAAAACCCGGTAAGTTCGCTTACTACATAAGTTCGCTTAAACTGAGAGAAGCGAACTTGATAAGTTCGCTTGCTAAGTTCGCCTACAACAAATATCAGCAAGTTCGCTTACTACAGCTGTAACAAACTCAGCAAGAACTTTAACCCAAACACGAACAAACATCATCTAAAATCATCATTTCTCACATATTATAAGGAATTTGAATAAATTGGACCGTAGGATTTAGTATTTTATGAATTAGAACACTTCTATCGGATTAATTTCACCAAAATCCACTTCAAATCCACGAATTCAGTAGCAAAATCAACTTCAAGAACTTGAAAACTCCATGGATACAAAAACTTCTAAAAATGATCAATTTCTTGTCAAATTGTACACAAAATCGTCTCTAATCACCAAGAATCAAACACAAATCACGAGCAAAAGCTCTGATACCACTTGTAGGTCCACATGACTCATCTCAGATCGATCTCGTGACAAGACGTTTCGATAACACGGAGTGCGAAATCCTACCGTATTAACGTTTATTTACTAATTGACAATAGAAACAACATGTAAATAAACTTTCTCTTTTTATATCACCAAAACACAGAGTTTAAAGAATACGATCAATCAAGTCTTTCTACTTTGCTCTCTGCTACAGAACAGATTCTGTAAACTCCTATTTATAGACACAAAAGTTCGCCTCAAAGATTCTTACGCGAACTTAACAAGATCGCCTCACATGAGACTAGGCGAACTTAACAAGTTCGCATCTAATAGGCTAGGCGAACTTAACAAGTTCGCCTCTAGCAGAACTTGTTCTATCACTTAGAAAAAAATCTATACAATTACATAAAAACATTAAGACAATAAGACCTAAACTATTACAAAGCTTTTTTCATTCATTCTATGTCCTAATAGATAGTTCAGCATGTTCATAAATATCTTCGACATGATAGTCGTGTCTATCAACTGTTGAACAGGCTTAATGATACTAACTAGTCGTTGAGT